>CM033642.1:141844865-142497207 GCA_019512145.1 Engystomops pustulosus | reverse complement strand
TTGACATTGGATTTTAAAATGTTGGATTGTCAAAAAACCAGGATTCACAAAAACGCTAATTTCTGAACCTTTGATAACTGTTATAGCTTTTAAATGTAGCCTAAGGTTAAATACAGTAAATTACCAACATCCAGAGGTCCTTTGTAACTAGGGTTGTCTTGTCATGTCGGGTGTTCTTAAGTAGGGGCCCCCTGTATACTTTCTAGTGTATATATTTGTATAGTAAGTTCACTGGAGGGACATAAATTTCTATTTGCACTTTTGTACGGCTGGTAGACTAACTGTAGATTATCCCATAGCAGTTGGCCTCTCATTCTGGGATATTTAATTGGGATTTAATTTCACCCCTCAGCATCGGCCCTGATTCTGCTTTGTTTTTGCTGCAATTTACAGAGGGGTGGGCACATTTTGATTGTCTGTCTAGGGCACCAAAATGCCTTGTTGTTAATGGCAGCAGAACTGATATAAAAGCACCTGAGGATTTTTGGGGTGCACTGGTTTGTAAGATTTCCTCAATGTACTGCTGCACTGCCTATCCTCTCTGCTATAAAAGGTTTCTGTTTGAACATTGCAACAGTTACTCATGGGGGGGGGGATCAAGAGATCTGTAGGAGCTTTGTATGGTCTGCTGTCAGAATTATGTACTAACATACTAACATGCTTAGAGTATAGGTATACCTTATACTGTAGAATGCATACATTAGTTACTAACATATACCTTTTTTACAACATTCAAGGATGTACGTTCCTATAACCTAGGATACTGTTACCATCATGTTGATTAGATAATAATCTTTTAAATGGTATGTTGAATAATTGTAAGCAACAGAAAAAGGCTTGGGATGACCAAAAATAATCCTGATTTTGATGTTTAGGCACATGTAATAAAACTCAAATAAATGTATCACTCAATTATCAGAATTAATTTGCTAATTTTGAAACATGTCTCCACAAGCACCTTGTGAGACAAGACAGAGTGTCAACCAATTACTTCACATTATCTGTAAGAGAATATTATATCAAACCTCCAGCTCACCAACAGAACGTTGTCATTTGTGCATCCAAGACCACTTCCCCATCAAAGCAAACTCTAATGAATTACAAATTCTAAGCTCAAAGTAAAAAACCTCTACATTGATTGTGATTGTATCTGTGCACAGGGGATAACAATCAAACTTGTGACAATCCCTTAACCCCTACGGGACTCAGCCTATTTTGGCCTTAAGGACGCGGCCCCATTTTTTCAATAAGCCCTGTGTCACTATAATTGTTACAGCTTTGGAACAATGTAAGATATCCAGGGGATTTGAGACTGTTTTCTCGTGTACTTCAAATTTGTTTAAAAATTTGGATGATATCTTTGTGTTTAGTTATGGAAAAAACTAAAATTTGGCAAACATTTGGAAAAATTCTTTTCATTTCAAAGTTCTAGTTCCCTACTTTTGAACAGACAGTCATATCCACCCAAATATATTCATAACTTACATTTCCCAAATGTCTGCTTTATGTCGGCATGGTTTTTTAAGATTCTACATATTTTACTAGAATGTTATGAGGCTCAGAATTTGGATGCCATTTTTTCAAATTTTTGGGAAAATCCCCAAACTTATTTAGATGGACCTCCTCAACTCTATTGACACTGAGAGGCCTAAATAATAGCTAGAATCGTAAATTACCCCATTATGGAAACTACACACACCTCAACGTATGAAAAAGCACTTTAAGAAGTTTGTTAACCCTTTAGTTGTTTTAAGGGTTAAAACAAAATGGAGGTGTGGTCCAAATTGTAATATTTTTGACAATGCATTCATTTTGGGTGGAAAATTAAACATTTGTAATGGATTAAATGAAAAAGGCTCCACAAAGTTTGATACCCAATTTCTCCAGAGTACACTGATACCCTAAATGTTGTGGTACCTGCTGTGTGGACGCACGGACGGGCATAGAGGGAAGTAGGCGCCATGCAGATCAGATTTCTATGTCACATTGTACAGGCCTATTTTTTTTTTTTGTTTTTTATTGTGGACGTATAGGGCTTATTTTTTGCCACATAGATGCACTTTTCTGGTACATATTTTGGGGCATTATAGCTAATTTTATTAACTCTTTGTTGGTGGGGAAATGAAAATAATCAATTTTTAGGAACTTTTTTTTGTATTTTTTTGGGCCGTTTACCATACCGTAAAAATAGTATATTATTTTTATTCTATGGGTCTCCACTTATGAAAAGACCTTACTTATAGTTTTTTTTTTAAAAAAATTGCATTTTACTGAATAAAAAGTATTAGGCAAAAATGTAAATTTTAGCATAACTGACTTTCAGCATAACTTTTTTTATTTTTCGACTTACAAACCTGGTTAGGGGGTTTATTTTTTGTGAGAAGGATTGTTATTTTAGTGTCTTATTTTAGAGTGCATACTTTTTTAAATAATTTTTTAAAGGGTATAATTGAAAATAATCTTTTTTTTCGCAGCGTTTTTGAGTTTTTTTTTTTAAACAGGGTTCTATTTTTCAGCCCAATAATGATTTGGTTTTATTAATGCAGATTGTTTACGGACGTAGCGATACCAAATATGTGGGGTTTTGTGTTTTTGTATTATTCAATTTTACTGAATATAAACTAATTTGGAAACAATTTTGTTTATTTTATCATCACTATCTTTTCATATGTCTAACTTTTTTATTTTTGGGCTGACAATCGGTTATGGGCTTATTTTTTTGCGAGAGGATTGTTCTTTTTTAGTGGTCTATTTTTAGAGTGCTTAACATTTTTTAAATCACTTTTTAGATCATTTTAGTTAAGGTATTAATAAAAATCTCTTTTTCGTAAAGTTTTTTGCTTTTTTTTTCCCCCGCGTTTACCGTGCTGATCCGTAATGATTCGTTTTATTATACAGATTGTTACGGATGCGCAATACCAAATAGGTGGCGTTTTTATACTTTATTAATGTTTTTATGGGAAATGTCATTTTCAATACAAGTTAATACACTGCTCTACAAAGTTTTTTCATTGTAGAGCAGTGTAATCTGTCTGAGCATGCAGAGCATGTGCAGACAACTTACAGTCAGACCCGGAAGGGTCTGACTGCCTCGGAGATCGGGCAGCCCGGAGCACTAGTCAGACTTCGGGGCTGCCCAGAAGAGGATTGGATCCCCCAGTAAGCGGCACGGGGGATCCGATCCACAGCAGGAACATTGAAGAAATGTTTTATATGGCAAATGAATTAAATTAAATCTAAATGCCCAGATGGGAATACCCTTTTAACCCCTTAAGAAAGGGAGGGTTTTTATCACTCATTTCTTGCTCTCCCACTTCAAAGTCAAACTTTTTCATTCTCTCCTCGTACAGAGCTGTGTGAGGGCTTATTTTTTGCTTACCAAATTTACTTCTCGTGATGTTATTTATTGTTCCATGCCTTGTACTGGGAAGCTGGAAAATTAATTTGCAATGTACTGAAATTAGCAAAAAACTTTCTTGCGGGCCATTTTTACAACTTTCGCTGTGCACTCCAAGTAACAGCACTGCCTTATTCTTTGGTTTAGTATGATCTACTGATATCAATTTATAATTTGATTTAAAAAGGTGTAAAAGTCACTTTATTTATGCGCGTTTAATATTGGGCATTATGGGATATGAGTGGGCATTATGAGATGTGGCAATACCTAATGTGTTTGTGATTTTTATCTATTTATTATGTTTTATATCAGTTCTAGGGAAAGGGGGATGATTTTAATTTTTGGGGGTTTTTTACATTTTTTTATTTTAATAAACTTTAAAAAAAATTCTTTTGCTTTGCTATATTTAGAACCCCAGGGTAAATTAGCCATAGATGGTCTGATCATCTACCATTTACTGCAATGCTACGTCTTGCAGTACATTGCATTTTTGCTCAGTATTCATTACTTAGATGATATGATATGATATGATATAGAAAATATGAGTTGTTTATTTCTGTATGCCTCTTATGAATTTAAATTAAATAGAGAATTTCATAATTTAAACAAAAGTTGATAGGGCATCAGTAAAAATTATTTGAAAAATGATTTAATATAATGCTTAAAAACATATTTTCTGCTGACTAATAACAATTGTAAGGACTTTTTTTAAGTAAAAGGTGTTAAAAACTATTTTGATAACTGGAATTTACTTTTCTAAACAACAGTGAAGTCAAATAAGTGCATAAGGCAGTTTGAGAGTGTTTCTTAGAGATGGCCTAAACTGAATATTTTACATGCTACTGTTTGTTGTGAATGTTGTGTCTGTAAAAATGTCAGTGTTGAGATAAACTCAGCTGCTCTCGTCTCCCCCCTTCTTGTACACTAACATTGGATGAGCTCACTCGCTGACATTTTATTCACCTTTACTTCACATCAAATCATTATGTTCTTTTCTTGGTTCCTGTTTCGGTAATAGCCGAGAGAAGACGTATAAACCACATTTCCAGCCGGCTTCCTCCGCCTTGGAATATAAATATTGTAATCAAGCAGCCTTGGAGAAAAAAGGGCTTTACAGAGCGATCTTAATGTCCTGCCATTATTCAAAACTCATTCCCGGAATATTTGATTGGGACTATGTTAATCTCTGATTTACTCATATGTATCGCTGTTAGGGTATGCTGGGGGCTCAGCATGAAACAGGTGCATGGGGTCTCATTAATTTAACCACTGTAATCTGCTATCATTGTTCTATAGTTGCTGATAAAAGTATGTCAGGAGCACACACAGCTTGGAAAACTCAACTCCAAGTGAAACAGATTATAAATAAAGGTCAGCTCAGAACAGGGAAACTTTACAGTGCAACCACTTCTGACGCTGAAAAATGGACTTCAAATGTATTGGTTCTAAATCAAAATCTCTCATACACTACTGTGACCATGTTTTGAGAAAACTGAAGTCGTTACTTCACCTTAAAAATGTAAAGGTACTACAGTATAAATGGGTTGAAGCACAGTATTTTTAGCCCAGCATATATGAAGACACAACTTGCTTCTACTATTATTTTTTGTATTTATGTGGGCAACAAACAGTTTTCTACTCTAATGCTACAAATATTTGCACAAATAATAATACTAAAAATATCCTTCGGTGCACAAAGTATACAGGCACAGCACAGTACACATTCTTATTCTGTGTTTACAGATACATCACATCAACACTACTCCAATGCTAAAAGTTTAGGCACAGACCAGTGCTACTACTCCTCAGAAAGAATACCACATTGATGGATATGAATGAAGACTATCTTTTGTTCTGTCATGAAAAAACTATTTTAAAATAAAAGACCCTATTAAAGCTTTCTGGGTTTTTAGGAATAAGACAAATATGTCACCAAATGTATGTTCCAAGCATTATATAAGACTGGAATAAGTGATCATGGTAGCCCTAGCCATACAGTATATAGAGAAAGGATTGTAGACAAATACAGTAAGTATTGCATTTTCATGTACGTAAAGGCAGTTACGTACAAGGTAGGTCCTTAGTTGAATTTGTATGTAGTCAGCACTGGTAAATTTTATAATTGTAGCTATCAATTTTTTAAAAATTGGATTTGCCAAGTTCAATTTTCTGACAAATTCGATTCGACCCAAATCGAATCATGGCAAATCACGTTAAAAAAACAGGTATTTCCTGGGTGCAGGGAGTCTGTATGGTATTGTAGAACGTGTACCATGCTTAAATATGCATAGGGCGTGGTTTTGTCTTAAACATGCTGTGTTTTAGTATGACACGCACATGACAGCCACCTCTCTTAGAAGCACTTCACTCTTCAATTCCATGGCCACTTACAGAGGCCAGTTCACCAAATAGCAAAGCAGGACCAGCCTGACAAGTAACTTCTGTGCCAACTTGAAAGGACTGAGCTGAGGGCCAAGATCCCACTATCATCAAAGAGTGCACTATGTTGATTTGACAGATTTCTTGATATCTACTTTAGCAACAAAAAAGAATTTAAATTTGGGAATACGAACCCCAAAAACTGACACCTGTCACTTTGAGAAAAAATCATACCACCAACTATGTGGATTTGACACACGATTTATTGATATCTACTTTAGCAACAAAAGAATTGAAATTTGGGGAAAACGGAACGCCAAAGACACTCCTGGACTTTGAGAAAAAATCACTCCATCAAGTAGGTGGATTTGACACATATTTCTTGTATCAACTTTAGCACCAAAAGAAATTGAAATTTGGGTTACAAATCCCCCAAAACAACACCCTGAATTTGAGCAAAAATCACTCCATCACACTACTGATTACAACAGCTAGACCCGAGAGACAGCACATGCAGTGTGAAATGACGGGATTGCAAATGTCCGTCTGTTTTTATAGGGCTGTGACATCACTTAGTCTGATTGGCTTATATGTCTGCACAGTGTGATTGAGGGTGTTCCTTTCTTCTTCCCAGAGTTCTCGTGCCCCATGTAACACGTTGTCTGGCGGGAAAAAAATTGTTCCCAGAATTCCACTTCATTAGAATCGATTTGCCCATCTCTATTTGTAGCTCAGACAAAATTTTTGTCCCTGTGACAATTGGATTTTCTTCACATTTTGTGTGGTCATTGGAACAAGGACTATCATTAAAAGTCGTTATAGACACCTTACAGCGATGATTGAAGCCTGGGCTTCAAATAAAGTAAGTCACATGTTTTGTAAGTCAGGGATCGCCTATACTGTAATAATAAGTGTGGCAATGCCGAGTAAGCCAGTCCTACCATTATATGATAACTATATGGTGGTAATATTGGTCTATCTGGATTGGTGGAGCACAAGGTGGGTTTTTGGTTCACGTAAGCTGAAACATGTTGCAAGAAATTATGTAAAAGAAAATTTGTTACCTCTCGTTTTATTACAAGGCTGATAATATTAATTTCACAGTTAAGACATAGATAGTTGTACTTTATTACTAAGCTTTGCTCGCTGCCCGGTTGGTGTGAGGGGTATACATGATATATGTGGGGACACAGTGTGGTCAGTTGAGGTGTGAGGGGTATATATAATATATGTGCGGCACAGTGTGGTCAGTTGAGGTGTGAGGGGTATACATGATATATATGTGAGGGTCAGATGTGAGGAGAATATAGGATGATGTCAATCAGGTCTGTTTTATAAACAAGCAGAGATGAATTGTGACTGGAAGAAGTCTCCTGGAAGATCAGACAGGAAGGAAGAGACAACATTGGGGACGTCACCTGTAAGTCATTGGATGACACTGCAGCCTCTGTGCAGGACTGGTATCTACTACTATATAGTTACTATATGCTGGTACATACTGGTCTGTGTGTAGGTTATCATATAGTATTGCAGTATTATCCAGTCATTATGTAGTGGTGATAATCCTGATTTAATGTTATTATCTGGGCTTGTACAGAGGTGTCATTAGTGATATTGCCCTGTGCTGGTTGGTGTTTATATAATAACAATATGGCGGTAAAGTTTTATCAATAAATGGAGTTTATATGTGGTAAATTATTGGTAATCCTGGTCTGTGTATAGAGTCTTGTGTTCATTATCAGGAAGTTGGTATTTTCTTTATGTTGTGGTAATGCTGTGGGTCACAGTTTAGACGGATCTTTTGGAATTGTTTGGAATATTGGTTTTATGGTAGTTTTAATTGGTGACAGTATTGAGGCATCATTATCTGGTAATAGTATAGCGCTGATATTTGAAACCGGATAACTATGTGGTATCTTTTTTTCACATATATTGTTGTGGAAGGGGGCCCCGCGTTGGGTGCCGAGCTGGGGGGCCCCATCCTAAATTAAGTGCTCCCCTGGGAACCTTAATCTGGCCCTGCATACATTAGTTACTAAACATATAACTTTTTTGCAACATGTCAAGGGATGTACGTTCCTATAACCTAGGATACTGTTACCATCATGTTGATTAGATAATAATCTTTTAAATGGTATGTTGAATAATTGTAAGCAACAGAAAAAGGCTTGGGATGAGCCAAAAAGAATCCTGATTTGATGTTTAGGCACATGTGAATAAAACTCAAATAAAATGTATCACTCAATTATCAGAATTAATTTGCTAATCTTGAAACATGTCTCCACAAGCACCTTGTGAGACAAGGACAGAGTGGCAACCAATTACTTCACATTATCTGTAAGAGAAATATTATATCAAACCTCCGCTCTCCAACAGGACGTTGTCATTTGTGCATCAAAGACCACTTCCCCATCAAAGCAAATAGAATTACAAAATTATGAAGCTCAAAGTAAAAAAAACATCTACATTGATTGTGAATGTATCTGTGCACAGGGGATGGACCTCCTCAACTTCTAATTGACACTGAGAGGCCTAAATAATAGCTAGAATCGTAAATTACCCCATTATGGAAACTACACACCTCAACGAATGAAAAAGCACTTTTAAGAAGTTTGTTAACCCTTAGGTGTTTTATAGAGGTTAAAACAAAATGGAGGTGTGGTCTACAAATTGTAATATTTTTGACAATGCATTCATTTTGGGTGGAAAATTAAACATTTGTAATGGATTAAATGAAAAAAGGCTCCACAAAGTTTGATACCCAATTTCTCCCGAGTACATGGATACCCTATATGTGGTGGTAACCTGCTGTATGGGCACACGGCCGGGCATAGACGTGAAGGAGGCGCCATGCAGATCAGGTTTGCTATGTCACATTGTACAGGCTATAATTTTTTTTTGTTTTTTTATTGTGGACCTATAGGGGCTTATTTTTTTGCCACATGAGATGCACTTTTCTGGTACATAATTTTGTGGCATCTATAGCTAATTGGTGAGATTTTATTAACTCTTTGTTGGTGGAAGAAATGAAAATCATCAATTTTTAGGAACTTTTTTTGTATTTTTTGGGCCGTTTACCATACCGTAAAAATAGTATATTATTTTTATTCTATGGGTCTCCACTATTATGAAAAGACCTTATTTATATAGTTGTTAAAAAAAATTCCCATTTTACTGAATAAAAATTAATTAGGCAAAAATGTAAATTTTAACATCACTGACTTTCATAAGCATAACTTTTTTATTTTTCGGCTTACAAACCTGGTTTGGGGTTTATTTTTTGCGAGAAGGATTGTTATTTTTAGTGGTCTTATATTAGAGTGCATAACTTTTTTAAATCACTTTTTAGAGCATTTTTTAAAGGGTATTAATTGAAAATAATCTTTTTTTCGCAGCGTTTTTGAGTTTTTTTTAAACAGGGTTCATTTTTCAGGCCCAATAATGATTTTGTTTTATTATGCAGATTGTTACGGACGTAGCGATACCAAATATGTGGGGGTTTTGTGTATTTTATTCAATTTTACTGAATATAAACTAATTTGTAGACAATTTTGTTCATTTTAGCATCACTATCTTTTCATATGCCTAACTTTTTTATTTTTCGGCTGACAAATCTGGTAATGGGCTTATTTTTTTGCGAGAAGGATTGTTCTTTTTAGTGGTCTTATTTTAGAGTGCTTAACATTTTTTAAATCACTTTTTAGATCATGTTATTTAAAGGTATTAATTAAAAATCATGAGATGTGGCGATACCTAATGTGTTTGTGATTTTTACTATTTATTATGTTTTATATCAGTTCTAGGGAAAGGGGGATGATTTTAACTTTTTTGTTTTGTTTACATATTTTTATTTTTAAACTTTAAAAAAAATTATTTTGCTATTATTTAGAACCTCTAGGGTACATTAGCCATAGATGGTCTGATAATTCCTACCATAGAGCCATAGATGGTCATCATTCCTACCATTTACTGCAATACTACTGTATTGCAGTACATTACATTTTTGTTCAGTATTCATTACATTAAGCCCCTGGCTTATTGTAAGGAATATGCAGAAACCAGACAGCCTCGGGTCTGCCAAAGACACAAGGCTGTAATGGCAATAGAACACCATCTTCTGAATTCCGTCAATGGCATCGGAAGGGCTGATTCCAGCAATTGGTGCTAGCACCGACTGCGGGCATTAGCAGTGGGTGTTTGCTGCAATATGCAGCAAACCCCACATGTGTTTGAAGAGGGCTCAGCCCGCGAAGGGGAGAAAGGTGCAGGGGTTAAGCCTTTCCCTGTTCTCACTATACTGCCCTCTGAATATATACACAACTTCCTGTTTCTCAATCTTTCAGTCTGTCCTAATGGCGCCACCCACTGTTCCTCTTTCTCTTGCAATCTGTCTCACTTAAAATCTGTCTCATTTACCATCCTGCTGCAGGCCCTCCCATTAATCTGTGAGACATGTAAACAAAGATCCACGGAGAGTTAGCAGACAGCACAAAAGTAAGTATCAGCAATGCTGAATCACTTGTTGAAAATTCAGAAATTGTTAAAAAGGCTTCAAAAGCGCATGGGCAACTCATATAAAAGAGTGGACATCCCCTTCAGCCTTAATACTGCTTTGACCTTATATCTAGGACTCTTTGCTTATCTATTTACATTTTCAAAGAGTTTAAAGAGAAAATATGAGTTAGTTTATTTCTGTATGCCTCTTATGAATTTAAATTAAATAGAGACTTTCATAATTTAAACAAAAATATAGATAGGGCATCAGTAAAAATTATTTGAAAAATGATTTAATATAAATGCTTAAAACAAATTTTCTGCTGACTAATAACAATGGTAAGGACTTTTTTTAATGTAAAAGGTGTTATAACTATTTTGTTAACTGGAATTTACTTTGCTAAACAACATAGTGAAGTCAAATAAGTGCATAAGGCAGTTTGAGAGTGTTTTTTAGAGATGAAATAATTTTACATGCCACTGTTGTTGTGAATGTTGTGTCTGTAAAAATGTCAGTGTTGAAGATAAACTCAGCTGCTCTCGTCTCCCTCCCTTCTTGTACACTAATCATGGGATGAGCTCACTCTGCTGACATTTTATTCACCTTTACTTCACATCAAATCATTATGTTCTTTTCTTGGTTCCTGTTTCGGTAATAGCCGAGAGAAGACAGTATAAACCACATTTCCAGCCGGTCTTCCTCCGCCTTGGAATAATAAATATTGTAATCAAGCAGCCTTGGAGAAAAAAGGGGCTTTACAGAGCGATCTTAATGTCCTGCCATTATTCACACTCATGTCCCAGGAAATATGTGATTTGGGACTATGTTAATCTCTGATTTACTCATATGTTATCGCTGTTAGGGTATGCTGGGGGCTCAGCATGAAACAGGTGCATGGGGTCTCATTAATTTTAACCACTGTAATCTGCTATCATTGTTCTATAGTTGCTGATAAAAGTATGTCAGGAGCACACACAGCTGGTGAAAACTCAACTCCAAGTGAAACAGATTATAAATAAAGGTCAGCTCAGAACAGGGAAACTTTACAGTGCAACCACTTCTGACGCTGAAAGAATGGACTTCAAATGTATTGGTTCGAAATAAAAATCTCTCATACACTAACTGTGACCATGTTTTGAGAAAACTGGAAGTCTGTTACTTCATCTTAAAAATGTAAAGGTACTACAGTATAAATGGTTGAAGCACAGTATTTTTAGCCCAGCATATATGAAGACACAACATGTTGCTCCACTATTATTTTGTATGTATGTGGGCAACAAACAGTATTTCTACTCTAATGCTACAAATATTTGCACAAGTAAATAATACTAAAAATATCCTTCGGTGCAGAAAGTATATAGGCACAGCACAGTAACACTATTCTTATTCTGTGTTTACAAATACATCACATCAACACTACTCCAATGCTAAAAGTTTAGGCACAGACCAGTGCTACTACTTCTCAGAAAGAATACCACATTGATGGATATGAATGGAAGACTATTTTTTTGTATCTGTCATCATGAAAAACAATTTTAAATTAAAAGCTTTCTGGGTTTTTAGGAATAAAGACAAATATGTCACCAAATGTATGTCCAAGCATTATATAAGACTGGAATAAGTGATCATGGTAGCCCTAGCCATACAGTATATAAGAGAAAGGATTAGTAGACAAATACAGTAAGTAATTGCATTTTCATGTACGTAAAGGCAGTTACGTACAAGGTAGGTCCTTAAGTTGATATTGTATGTAAGTCAGCACTGGTAAATTTTATAATTGTAGCTAGCAAATTTTAAAAAAATTGGATTTGCCAAGTTCAAATTTTTCTGACTAAATTCGATTCGACCCAAATCGAATCATGGCAAATCACGTTAAAAAAACAGGTATTTCCTTGGTGCATGGAGTCGGTAGGGTATTGTAGAACGTTGTACCATGCTTAAATATGCATAGGGAGCGTGGTTTTGTCTTAAACAATGCTGTGTTTTAGTATGACACGCACATGACAGCCACCGCTCTTAGAAGCACTTCACTCTTCAATTCCATGGCCACTTACAGAGGCCAAGTTCACCAAATAAGCAAAGCAGGAACGCAGCCTGACAAGGTAACGTCTGTGCCAGCTCGAAAGGACTGAGCTGAGGGCCAAGATCCCACTATAACATCAAATAGTGCACTATGTTGATTTGACACAGATTTCTTGATATCTACTTTAGCAACAAAAAAGAATTTATATTTGGGGAATACAGTGCCCCAAAAACTGACACCCTGCACTTTGAGAAAAAATCATACCACCAACTATGTGGATTTGACACGGATTTATTGATATCTACTTTAGCAGCAAAAAAGAATTGAAATTTGGGGAAAACGGAACGCCAAAAACTGACACTCTGGACTTTGAGAAAAAAATCACTCCATCAACTAGGTGGATTTGACACATATTTCTTGATATCAACTTTAGCAACAAAAGAAATTGAAATTTGGGGTATACAAATCCCCCAAAACAGACACCCTGAATTTGAGCAAAAATCACTTCATCAACTACTGATTACAAGCAGCTAGACCCAAGAGACAGCACATGCAGTGTGAAATAACGGGATTGCAAATGTCTGTCTGTTTTTATAGGGCTGTGGCATCACATTAGTCTGATTGGCTTATATGTCTGCACATGTGATTGAGGGTGTTCCTTTGTTCTTCCAAGAGTTCTCTGCCCCATGTAACACGTTGTGCTGGTGGCCATTTTGATAGTAAAGGGGAAAAAAATTGTTCCCATGAATTCCACTTCATTAGAATCGATTTGCCCATCTCTAATTGTAGCTCTAGACAAAATTTTTGTCCCTGTGACAATTGGATTTTCTACATTTTGTGTGGTCATTGGAACAAGGACTATCATTAAAAAGTCATTATAGACACCTTACAGCTGATGATTGAAGCCTGGGCTTAAAGCATAAAGTAAGTCACATGTTTGTAAGTCAGGGATCGCCTATACTGTAATAATAAAGTGTGGCAAGTGCCGAGTAAAACCAGTACCTACCATTATATGATAACTATATGGTGGTAATATTGGTCTATCTGGATTGGTGGAGCACAAGGGTGGGTTTTGGTTCACGTAAGCTGAAACAATGTTGCAAGAAATTATGTAAAAGAAAACTTGTTACCTCTGTTTATTACAAGGCTGATAATATTAATTTCACAGTTAAGAAACATAGATAGTTGTATTTTATTACTAAGCTGATGGGTATTATGAGTATGCTGTAGGAGTATATTACACATATCTTTGAGAAGTGCTTTCTGAAGTCTTTTTCGTGAACTCTGAAAGACAGCTACATAGCTGAGATTTATCAAAGAACTGAATTTATTAAGTCACTTGATGCCTTGGTATATGTCTGATAGAAATATGTGTCTCTTGCATTGCAGCTGCCCTGAATATGTTCTTGTCATAAATTTTACGTCTTTCAATTCTTATATGATTGAGAGTTTGTCTGCTGAGGTTGTGCAGAGAAATGGACAACAGAGGCAATGGCAAATCTGAGCCTTACTAAAAGGTTAACCACTAAATTGCCAGAAATTAAGCAATCATTACATCTTTAAACTTGATTAGATTACTCCAGCATTTTGAATTTAATTTGCATTCAATTATAGTTGTATTCCTATCTCTATGAATGTAATTCACTCTATTTTACTCTAACACTCTGAGTATTTTATTTTTCTTTTTTCTTGGTTCACTACAATTACGGTTCAACCTCAGCTTTATAGTTTTCTATTTTCTATTTTACTTTGAAAAAACAATATTGGAGAAAATTGCACTTGTTTGAGTATCACCAACTTTTTAGAGGCATAACTTTGTATTTTTTTGTTGACAGAGCTGATTGAGGGCTTATGTTTTGTGAAAAGATTTGTTCTTTTCAGTCAGGGCTGGCACCAGCACTGGACATTCTTGGGCAAGTGCTGGGGCCCAGAGCTGCTGGGGGGGAGGGGGTTCCCACATAAGGCTTTACATAAGGAATTCATGTTGGAGAGGGGGCTATATCTAATCAAACAATAGGGTGTGAGGGGGCTTACATAACATAACCATGAAGGGGCTGTTTGGTATGATAAACTAGGGAATATTTTAGGACAGGAGACTGTTTTAGTTTCTGAATGGGCCCACTGATGCTCTGCCTACTTAAACCTGGAACTGACCATGCTTTCAGCAGTATCATTTTGGGCCCCCAAATTTTTTTGATTGCAAATATTTAGGGTTTTTTTGTGTTTTTTTTTATACTTTATTTGATTTTCATATGTAACTGTTGTCACAGTCTCGAGGGATAAACAGTGGACTCCCTGGACCACCGCAGGAGATAACAACCTTAGCCGCACTTGGGAGCGGAGTCTAAGTGATCTCCTGGTTTTCGCCAGAGCCCGCCGCAAAGCGGGATGTTCTTGCTGCGGCAGGAGTCACCAGGTGGCTCCGCGGGTATGACTAAGCCCGCGGTGGCAGCCAAGGTAGGGACACGGGGACCACGGATGGCAGGCAGGACCACGGATGGCAGGCAGGACCACGGATGGCAGTAAGGACCACGGATGGCTGGTAGGACCTCGGATGGCTGGCAGGACCTCGGATGGCTGGCAGGACCTCGGATGGCTGGCAGGATACCAGGACCGCCACAGGATAACAGGACCGCCACAGGATAACACGGAACAAGGGAACACCACGGAACACAGGAAACCGGGAACACAGGAACTCAGAGGCGTCTGGAAACGCTCAAGAAGGCTTTCTCCTCAGAAGATTAAGCTGAAGATCCAGCAGGGGATGCTGGGAGTAGCCAGGCTATATAGCCGGGAATGCCAGCGCCAATAAGGAGGATGCTGGCCCTTTAAATTCTTGAAGAGGCGCGCCCGCGCCCTAGCAGCAGGGAGCATGCGGCCGGGAAGGAAGGAGCCGCGCGGACCACACGCCGGGACCAGAGCGCAGCCAGGAGCCTGGTGAGGTGAGTGAAGAGGAGGGGGAGCAGGGCAGGACAGCTGAGCACAGGTTCACCCGCGATCCGCAACATGGATCGCGGGGACACCCGTGACAAGAACCGGACAGGGGGCTGTGTGGCACAGCAGGACACGGGTGCCCCCGCGATCCGAGACATGCTGGAACTGTGCTGGAACTTTTTATTTATTTATTTATTGATGTTTACTTTTTTTTAACTTTTTTTTCCACATTTGAGCTTAAACAAGTGTTCATCTGATCACCTGTTCAAGCATCTTCACATGTATTGCAGTATGTAATGTAAGTAATTGAGCATGCTGATGCATGCTCTGTTAGTTATAGGCAGGTCCCGCCATGATGGATCAGTTCCCTGGTAATCTTTTGGGGGGGAGGGTCTGATCCAGGGAAAATCTTCTAACTCGGCTTGATCATGGTTCAAGTGTAAGGGTTTAAACACCCGGGATCGGAGCTTTTATTTTTTTGTGATAACACAGGACACTAGTAGTACCCTTATTGACCGCAATAAAAACCTGATAGGGCGGTCATTAAGGAGTTAAAGCTATCTATTGGTTACAGTGACATCTGCGCTGCTACGGCGCCACCTGAACTTGCATAGATTGCCCTGTCCGGTGTTTTCTAGACGTAATGAAAACACAATATTACCTCAACATGTGATCATGGGTGGAGCATCAGAGTTACGTCTCAAAACCCAATCAAAATGACATAAATGTGGTCTCAGGTGTTCAGATTTAAGTAGTTTGGAAAATAAACAGGATGGCTATAAACACTCCAGCATTTTGTTTTTGGTAACATAAACATAAAAGGTCCTGCCACCACCGTACAAACAATCAATAAGCTAACCATTCTTTGTTACACCCATTGGAAATGAACTATTCTTCTCATCACTCTAATATTTGCTGATGCCAAACCATAAATAGCATGCCACTAAATTGCCAAAACTTATGTACAATGAATTCCATGCTTTAGATGGTCTCTTGGTGTGTAAGTTTTAATATTTCCATTATGTAATGTTATTGTAAGATAACATTACAATCTGACTCAAAGGTGTCATGGTTTATGTAATTTATCACAGACACAAACTCAGTAGATTCTGTTTCTGATTCATTGGAGCATTGGAGCAACGGATCACCTAGGCTTGTCAGGTATGATAGAATCTTGCTCAAAAAGGAAAAAAAAAATGATCCTGCTGCAGGAGGACTTATTGCATAATAAAATGAATATAAACAATATACAGCATAAGGATACATGTGCGTGTACACTAGGCCAAAGCCTACATGTTTAGACATAATCGCGTAGGCTTTGCCTTGTCTACATGCACATGTATCCCTATACTGAATAGCGTTTGTTATTTTTCCTTGCGCTTATTTTTTACATTGCGCTGTAATTGCGTCTTAAAACAAACAATAAAATCACAAGGAGGAGGGGCTTAGCCTCATCACATATGTGTTTCTACTGAGTTGCAGCCAATCAGGAATGAGCACATCACATGTTTTTCATGTAAACAATGCAAAACACTGGGTGCTCGTTTTCATTGAAATACATGCGATCGCACAGAGCCCCTCCACATTGCATTCATTATAATTTAAGAAAGCATCTGAAAATAAACATGTGAGTGCAGCCTAAGGCTCCATCAATAAATGGTGATGATCACAGATTGCATTAAAATTCCTAGACACAGGACTTCATTGTTGTGAAAAATATTGACAGCTAAACTGAAGCCACGGGACCCAATAGTCAATGGGATCTCAGGTCTCCAATGGTGCCCCTCATCCAGCCCTGCTCTGCTTCTATAAGGACAGGTACAGACCTAACTTAAACTAATATATGCAATACTACTAAGGACGTGGTTCTGCAAGAAAAGAAATTAAAATATATTTTGGTCTTCAGCAACATATAATTAATGTTTATGGGAAACTGAATTCTGCAAAATGGCCTCTCATATTTTGAGATACATTGAAATTTGTGCCACAATCTTTAATTTTAATTCTTTTTTTGTCATATAAGAAGCTTCCATAAACTACATCTGTATTCAGCTCACAGTCTACAGATAAGTAGGGGGAGAATTGATTCGCTGTAAGTTTATTTATGTAGCCAAACCAATAGAATTCTTATATAAACAGTACATTAGAGAATTGCTCCTAATGCATTTTATTGTCAAGACGTTCATTATAACTCTAACATAGAGCTTCATTTAATCATAAATATTTCAATACTTTAATATATTTCTAAATGGTTAAAAAAAGATTTAAAGAACACAAATATTAAAAGATTTCTATTCCACGAGTAAATATAAAATAGGCAGTGATCTCACTATAACATGGAAGAAGCACTAGAAACATTATTTGGTGTCACAGTAACATTGAAGTATTAAAGCTGTTACATTTATGGCAGATTTGTTACAAAACCTTGAGACTCAATAAAGAACCACCTTAAGTTTAATACCATTCTCAAAGAATTGTCTGCTAACATTTCTTTAACCTTAGTACAAGGTTATCCTAATTTTTCTGTATAGAAATGTTGCAACTCTTGAACTTTTGTAAGTTATCAAAATTGCATTAAAGACAAAGGAATGGGTTTTACCCAGTATTTTTACAGCACACGCTTCGATTAAAACAGTGACAACACTCACTAATGCTTGCTGCAGTGCTCTAAATCTTCACTCTCAGGGCTGTTTGCTTGATTGACAACTGCATTGCAAAGTCTTTTGCACAGGAAAGCTGGTTGTTATAATTTAGAGCTCAGTTGTGTATCACCTGTGACTTGAGTGATGGGCGGCTAATCCAGTCAGCTGCTGGAGGTGGCATCCAGGAACTCAGTTTTATGTCTTCTCAATTACATTACACCTTTATCTTTTTACTAGTCTCATGGCACTTTTGTCTAATTTCTGCATTTGTCATGCTGTGTATCTGACCTTGCTTTTCAAATCAGTGCTTCGCCGCCATCTTGGATTTGACCTGGTTCTGTCTAATTTCACTTGTCTGTTATCTGTTGTTTGTCCCTGTGTCTTGTCACTCAGACCAGATTGTCGACCAGAACTCCCTAATCAATAGGGTTTGCAATGCTTGTTAGGTAGGTTACAGTGGTTTTGAGGGAGTTTAGGGCTTGTACCCCATTTCTCTTCTATGACAGTGACCTATTATCTGTCATTGGAAAATATAGATAGAATGCTGCATCTAAGTTCACCTTTGTAGCCATTAATTTTTGTGATCAAATTGACACGTATCTATAAATATTGAGTCAATAGTGCTAGCTACACAAATATTGTAATTTTTAAAGCTAAGCACTTTAGAAATCCTCCTATTATATATGTGTAAGTGAATAATGGCTTGTTGATGGTCATCATCATTTCTAATCGGCTATTTTGTACAAGTCCTTGTGTATACAGACCTGAAATACCCCTCCTTCCGATGACATATCCAGTCCAACCAGTGGTATATTGATTACTACATTGAAAATATAAGGGCCATCTTTTATCTCCCTTGCAAGAATTAATTACAATTAACATTACAATTAAAAACAACACATATTACACCATACACATGCGAAGAGTATACCCATGGATATTTTCATTACTTTATGTAATAAACTGAGCGGACATCCAGTTCTAACAATTCATTTCACATGAGAGAGAATGGCCTCTCGATCTGAAAGTCTGGTGCATGCAATGTCTGAAAGTTATCTACAATACATACAGAACAGTATTATCTTAGTGACTATACGGCAAGCAGAATAGACAAAAGGAAGAGAAATACAAGTATATAATATTATGTAAACCTTGTAATGTGATGATTTTACAAAATTTTTATATAAGAGGTTGGATGTCTGCTTACCTATACACAAGACACAAGATTATTTTTCATATAATCAGTTGAACATGTATATGCAATATATCATAGTCATTTAAGGTTCACAAAAAATAATGATTTACAATATCTCATCTGCCCATTTACTATACTAAACCATCCAACTTCAGAGCTAAATACTAAGACTTTATATAACAACTGTAGGGGGTCAACTCAAATGGCAACTTCAGTAACAGTCCAGGTAGCTGTTTTATAACAGAATAACACAGTCAATATAAACAGGCTTGACTCACAGTCCTTTGTAGGTTGTGTATCCATCTACCAGCATAAACATACAATGGGGGTCATTTACTAAGGGCCCAATTCGCGTTTTCCCGACGTGTTACCCGAATATTTCCGATTTGTGCCGATTTTCCCTGTATTGCCCCGGGATTTTGGCGCACACGATCAGATTGTGGCGCATCGGCGCCAGCATGCACGAAACGGAAATCAGGGGGCGTGGCCGAGCGAAAAAAACCCGACGGATTCGGAAAAACCGCTGCATTTAAAACAATAAAAGTGTTGCTTGGGACGCGCATACCTTCACTTGGTCCTGCTTGGTGAATTTGAGTGCGTTCAGATGCTTTTCAGCGCAGCTGCGCCACCTGGTGGACGTCGGAGGAACTACCTTGATGAATCCCGGCCGGACCCGAATCCACCGCAGAGAACGCGCCGCTGGATCGCTAACGGACCGGGTAAGTAAATCTGCCCCAATGTCACCATTGCTGATCCTTGGCTGTGTAACACCTCCAGCTCTACATGCTGTATAGCAGACTCCCAGACTGTAAAACACCACCACCAAAAACTGGGAAAACCTATTGACTCGAGTATAAGCCAAGGGTGTAGTATACAGCCAGCCCCCATGTAGTATACAGCCAGAACCCTGTAGTATATAGCCATCCCCTGTATAATACAGCCAGCCAGCTCCCTGTAGCATACAGCCAGCCTCATGTAGTCTACAGCCAGCCCCCTGTAGTATACAACCATCCCCATGTAGTATACAGCCAGCCCCATGTAGTATACAGCCAGCTAGCTCCCTGTAGTATACAGCCAGCCCCATATAGTATACAGCCAGCCCCCTGTATGCCAAGCACATAAAAAAAATAAACTTAATACTCATCCTACGGTGATACTCACCCTTGATGCTCGGCGTGGCTCCCGAACCTCGGCACGGCTCCTCTTCTTTCTTATCTTTGCTGTAATAGCCGGCAGAGTCGCGTCTATGCGATCTGCCAGCAGTCGCACACTATGATGCGGCGGTGTTGCCGCGACACCGCCGCATCATAGTGTGCGCCGTCCGGGAGATTGCATGGACGTGACTCTGCTGGCTAGAGAAGAAAGAGAAGGAAAAAGAGAGAAGAGGAGCCGCCGGGAACCGCGCCGAGGATCGGGTGCTGCATCAAGGATCCAGGCGCCAGAGGGTGAGTATTCAGTTTATTTTTTTTATTGACTGGTGTATAAGCCAAGGTGAGGTCTTTCGGTAGACTTTTTGTGCTGAAAAAACTTCTTAGACCAACCACAATAATAGTACCAACTGCCTGTCATGGAAATTACATTTTTTTCTCCCTCTCTTTCATTCATCTGTGTATACCTGTTTATTTCAATGTTTCAAATCTTACAAGATTACCAATTATGTTGCTCTGCAAATTATGAGTAGTAGCCCTTGAATAATATAATCTATATAATATTAATGATAGAGGTAGATATATATAGTACCTCGCAATTACACATAATAATTATTAAATCATTATTATTACACATAATCATTATTAAATCAAGATAAACCTATTTTTGTACAGTAACAACATTCTTAAATGTAGTTATAGCAAAAACACCCCTTTATTTATTTGTAGCACCAGAACCTCCTTGAAATTTATAGTATAACAGAATCTTCTCATCAAGTAATAAATATCACAGAACCTCCTCATTAATTAACATATTAAACTGTTGCAATGGTCCCATCAATTAATGCATTACACAGCAGCAGCAACTCTATTAATTTGTGTATAATGCAGCAGAACCCACCTCATTAGTTAATGCGTTAACAACACTCGCTGTATTAATTAATGTTTATAGCTCCAGCATATTAATTGATATTACAACCACCATCAGTATGCATTTTGCCCCCCCATGTATTTCATAGTTTTTACGGCACCTTGTCACTTTATTCAAAAAATTAAGCGAATAGGAGCACCCCATAGTGTGTTATAGCAAGCCAGCAACACTTGTTACATATCACACAACCATGTAATATACAGCAGCGGCCCCTTTACTATTTATTAATGAATATATGATACAGCCCCACCGCCTTTTATTAACTTATACATTTTACAGCCATTGTTCCATTAGTTTTTAGAAAAGGATTGTTGGCATCTTTCCCGTGATGGCTCCAGTGAAGAAAATGGAGCATATGTCATAATGTCTCCTCCTCTTACAAAGATTAAGTCCACCCTCACTACTGTACAGTTTGACAGAATAATTTGCATGAGCGTTGTTGATGCGCTACAAGTATAGATGGATTTTTCATTAGATCTGAGCTCCTTAGGGAAGCATGGCAGGCTTTGAGAGACAGGTCTGCCACTAGATTTCATACAGTTTGAGTGATTCTATACAGTCAAGCTTGAGAGTAAAGCTCATCGACAAAACATCATGGGTTCTTATTCTGCTTTGACATGTACTGTGCGCTGTAAGGTTGTATATGGACAGGTGTCAGTTTAATCAAACACAGCTGGACTCCAATGAATCGGTAGAATCATTGCAAAGAGGATCAGAAGGAAATGGACAGCATGTGAGTTAAATATGAGAGTTAAATACTTAGACCATGTGAGTTTCAGTTTTTTTTGTTTAAATACATTGGCAATATATACTATATTCATTTTTTTTCTGTCAAGATAGGATGCAGAGTAGCATTAACCACTTAACCTGATGAAGCCACTTTTCACCTTCCTGACCGGCCCCCTGTGTCACTATAAGCGGTTATAACTCCGAACGGCTTTAACATATCCAAGGAAGTTGGAATTGATTTTTCCTTGTGGACACATGTAACTCTCATGTCAGTTGAGAAATTTCATGTGGTATGTTTGTGTTGTAATTGTTAAAAAAACTGATATTTGTGAACAATTTTAAAATTATCGATTTACGATTCAAAATGTTCTACATTTTTCATTACATAATCATAACAGCAAAAAACGTGAAAACTAACATTAAACCGAATTTGCATCCTTCGCATTATGTTATGGTGGCTTTGACTTTAGGAAACACTTTAGAAACCAAAATAATGCTTTTGCAGGACAACCCTGCTCAAATTTTCAGCACCAGTAGTGTGCGGAGGGGGGGGAGGGATGTCTGATCTAGTTACAAAGACCTTGCATACGGCGTTATGAGTAAACTCCGATTGGCGGGTGTTTGGTGGCAGGTGTTTGGCAATAATTTAAATTTTACAGGCCCATCCAACCCGTTAAGCTGCTGACACTGGCATCATTCAACAGATGGTGCCAGGAGCGGATGTTAGTACTATATCACAATTCGGCAAGTCCTACGCCCCCAGTCAGAGTAAAGGGTTAATTAGCAGAAAAAAGGACATTTTTCAATTTTCATGGGCTGAAAGAACAACAGAGTGAATAACATTCAAGAGTTGAAACTTTCTGTGGCCACTGTAGGGACTAATCAACTATAGAACAGAGGAGTGTTCAGGTTTGTGTTTGTCAATTGGGACGACAATCTAACAAAAGTTTCGGTAACATCACCTGAATGAACCTTACAGTGTGTCTTTTGGTTTCCCCTGCTCTAAGCTGGGCCAATCTAAACCCTAGTATTATGACCTTACGGCTAGGCCAATCTCTGTTTGTTTATCTGAATTCAGTGGTCTTATATGCTTTTGTAACATCACTAGGTATGAGGATCTCACACTTATGGCCACTGCTGTCCTTAAACTAATTTGATAACAAAAGGCTCTTGTCCATAGAGAATCACTTGCAGCTTTAGAGTCACAAAGAAAATAGAGGGCTGAACTACCCTGTGCAACTAGAATATGACATTTTCTTATGACAGATTGGCCTTTAGATGATGTGAACCCTGTATGGTATCATGTTTGTCTTGGAAACCACCTATTGACATGTATTTCGTAGCATTGTGATGGATTAGTGATTAGAACATACCATGGACACTATAAAATCACCAGATCTGTAGGAGGACCTGAGATGAAGAGGACACCACTACGATTTATGTCTTTGCCTTCAAGTACAATGCCAGAATTCGAATTCACATATCTGACTTATCCTTTCACTCAGTTCATTTTGAGATGTTTGCAGGCTTTAGCTTTTTGCACTGTGTTTTGTATGCATACTCAAAGTGTAGAGTAGCTATCCTATTTATTAATAGATTCACTGCTCTACATGTCAGTGACTCCCTGTGACGACCCTGTCTCTGTATTTTCTCCCTGGTCCTGCTTACACATGGCCACTTCGTTAAATAAGGCAGATCACAGAATTTACAAAGCTCTGTGCTAGCTTTGGTCATGCGTCAGGTACATTGGAATGGAAAGTAGTCTCTGACGTATTACCTGGATCAGGGTAAAATGTGATCATTGCAAATTGTATCTGAAAGAAATTGGCTCTAGCAGACTATTTAATGGCTGATACACATGTACATACAAGGATGTATAGATATTGTTAAGACAGTGAAACATATAGGGGAACATTTACTTACCCAGTCCTGTCGCGATCCAGCTGCTCATTCTCCGACGAGGATTTGGGGCTACCGGCGATTCACTAAGGTCGAGCACCCGATGTCCACCAGGTGTCGCTGCTGCGCCGAGGTCCGCTGGAGTTCACCTTCCTATTCCTGGTGCATATAAGTGTGTGTCAAGCAACATTTTTTTTTAAATAGCGCGATTTTTCCAAATCCGTCAGGTTTTCCGACAGCCATGACCCCGTTTTTCGTTGCATGCAAGCCGGCGCCAATGCGACACAATCCGATCGCGTGCGCCAAAATCCCGGGGCAATTTGGTGCAAAGCGGTAAAATTCTGGAAACCTCGCAGAAAAACGCAATTTGGACCCTTAGTAATTGTGCCCCATAGTATACAGACATATATAATACTAGATAGTTATTTAAATATATGGGAATATTGTTTCTCATAAGACATAAGACATGTCCATATTTTGATAGCCATATAATCTCTTAGAGTACCTTTCTGACATGGTCTGGCACTCTGACATGGTTGCAGCAAGATCAGGATGCTCTCAAAAAGTAGCCACCCTCAGGGACTGCTGACTGGGTGCCCCCATTCCTAGACTTTTGGGAGGAAGGGCACAACCTGGTGAATATTCTTTGGGAACTGCAGCTTTGATTCTCAACCCCCAGCAGGAGTTCCAGAAATGTGACTACTTTTTGAGAGCCCCTTTGGTTGAAAGGTAACAAGGTACTAGGCTTGCTACAGGAGGTCAATCACGACTTCCCTGGCCTCTGGTGTACTGAATTTCGTGAATTGCTAATCTTACTTTACCTCAATATGCATGAAAATACTATGTACGATGGGTCGCATACCTGCATGTTTGATGTGGGTGACTACTATGTGTGCCTCAGGAATGTAAATTCTTCAGATGTGGACATAAGCTATTGACCTCAGTTAAAACCCTTATAATGCAAGTGGAAGGAACATGGAGTAGATGGATAAGGGTAAGTAAAAGCAGCAAAATTAAGGATAGTAAATCTGAATAAGAAGAGGTAAACATGGGTGGGGGAATTCTTTGATGTCTTGAGTGCAAGGTTGCCCTATACCTCCATTTGGGAAAGGGGTCCTGCTCCATCCTATTAGCCTCCACACATAGCCGCAGCCCTAAACAGCTGCCATCCCTAATTTAGACCCACTGTCCCTAGTTAAAGTGTTGTGGAGTGAGATAGGATAAAAGAGTACAATTATGGAGATAAAGTACCACAGAAAAATTTATATAGTGTCATAAGTATAAGAGAAAGTGCCCAGACAGGTGATAATAGTAGGTTCAAGCAATAAATTAATAGGTAAATATGTTTCTATGGTCAAAACCTGGTCAAAACCCTACATGACATGTTATAACCGTAGGCTCATCTGGGGCATAATAGACGAAATGGAAAAGAACATATAGATAGACTAGTCAATTGGATGTAATAGAACCTATCATATGACAAATAGTCAATATATGTAATACTTAAAGCCAGGACACAATCTTACCAGTAAAAACCGCATGATAACATAACCGTCTGACAAAGTTGGGAATATTGTTATTATACAAGCAAGACAGTATCAAGAGGTGTGTGAAACTCTCCTTATGCATAAGAATAGCTATGCTAATCTTCCACATCACTTCCATGTTCCATATTTTAAACCCCGCATTAGAGAACAAGTTAATATCAAAAGAAGAGCACTTGTTCCTTCTTCCCAAACACCCCAAAAATTTTATGGCTTGCCAGAAATTCATAAGGGCGTATTACCCTATAGTATCTGCAGTCCCTGTGCGACCACTTAGGGGTATACTCTCTCCTTTCATCACAAAAATTCTATCTTACAGTTGTGACATGGCTGACCTCCTCAGAATATTGGCGTAGAAGCGCTATACTCTTCTAGATAAAAAAGGTCAGTGCTCAACTCTTCTAAGTCACAATTCACATTCAGTAGGTAATCTCACCACCTTCCCTTCAGTTAGAAATTGAGGATCTCCTAGGTTTCTCCTGCCTTTTCTTCATTCTCCTGAACACTGGATTCCAATGCACCCCTGAACCACTCCCGTGTCCGTGGTGCACTCTTAGTCCTGTGCCAGAAGATAAACGAACAAATAGTGCAGAATCCCAAGTTTCAAGAAGGATATTTTATTGTATATACTCACAAAGTGGAGTTAAAAAGCGCGCATGTAACAGTGTAAAAAACGCCAAACACCTCGCCCGCCTCGCTATACTCTTCTATCCTGCAAGAACTGGGGCGTAAGGCTGCTAGGTGTTTTCTAGATGGTAGGGGTAATCAATAGAAAGCCCACAGTGAGTTTGTCTTACAATTACTTGAATTTTCATTGACATACACATATTTTACATTCAATGACAAAGTTTTCCACCAACTCAGGGGCACGGCTATGGGGAGTGCTTGTGCCCCCAGCTATGCTAACTTGTCCCTTGGCTGGGTTTTGTGGGAAAATAAGTGTGTCTTAAGTGAAGATGCAAGGGCCCCGAAGGAAAGGCCGCTGGGCCAGATATATAGATGACATCTTCATTATCTGGGAGGGTGACAAGGAGGCATTCGAAGAATTGGTCAAGGACCTCAATTCTAACAACTTGGGCCTACTTTTTACACATGAGATACATTCTTCATGCCTCTCTTTCCTTGATGTCCAAATTGTAAAATCACCTGGTGATTTACATACTACTATATATCGCAAACTCACTGCCATAAATTCTTTGTTATGATGGGAATCTCATCATCCACCAGCATTGAAAATAGGAATTCCATTTGGACAGTACCTAAGGATCTGTAGGAACTGTTTCATGTTTTGTGAATTCCAGATCCAGACCAACGACCTCAGAGAACGCTTTCAAAAACGGGGATACCCAGATCACATTATGTGGTAAGCTTACCAACGAGCACTATCCCAAGAACGCTACCTTACTAACCCCCAGAATCAAACGGAAGGAAGATCCAGTTATTTGCCTCATTGGGACCTACAATGGGGCAGCTAACAGGATAATGGATATCCTTTTTCCCCAGAATAACATACAGGCGGGTCGAAATATCTGGGACCCAATTGTGCATAGCCCCTATATTAAACCTCCAGCACCAACCTATTATCTTAATAGAGAAGTTAAGGGCTGCTTTCGTGCAGTGGCTGCATTGCCTGTAAAGTGGTCACAGGTGCCCGCTCCTTCACAAGTAATGTTACAGGGTTCTCTTACACATTCCCCAGGTTTATCAGCTGCCTCTCATAAAGGGTAATCTATCAGATAACTTGTTTGAGTGGCAAAGAATACATTTGCAAGTCTTTTAGGGAATTTTGGCGCCAAATTGGCGATCACTCAGGAGACAGAAGGAATGGGTGTGACAAACCATTGTCCAGACATATCAATGAAGACATCAGGGCCCTAAGTTTTATAGGGAAAAACCTGGTTGACCCACCCCTGACAGGGGGCGACTGGCAACGGATTTTATTACAAATGACCCAATGGATGTATCACCTTAAAACTGTTGCCCCTTTAGGTCTAAATGAACAGCTCTGTTTTGCGCCTTTCATGTGATATCTGATTATGTGTCTGCACACCAACCTATACGTGTCACCTTTCTTCTTTCAATAATTTAATATATGATATGGACGTCTTATGGTGTATGGTGTTTCCATCTTAGGTGTAGACTACTTAAAGACTTCACTCTACATAATATATTTTTATATTACCATTTGTCATAATTGTGTCTTCGCATTCCATCCGGTCTTCCATTCCACCCAAAGGATTGAACTTTATACAATTAGTCATTTGTGTCTTCCATTTACTCATTTGTGTCCTTCCTATTTGTGTTGTCTCATGTGGGTCTTCCATCACCCCACCAAATTACTCTACTATCCTTGTGTCTTCCACCCCCTGAGTGGCAGTTATATCATGTGTTGTATTAACCTGGAGTGGTTAAGACTCTATGTCCATAGTAGTCTTTTATACATCATCCTTTATATAATTTAAAAAGACCTGACATTATCAATACCTAATATTCAACTCCAGTTTTAATTACCTAATACCTCGCCTCTATAAAAGGCTATGCCTTGCATGGGCTTCTTTGTACCCGACCTTGATTTGCGATAGATATATGGTGAATGTCCTTTGGTGTCACCCCGAACCCTCTTGGCCTCCTGAAACCAATGCTAGAAGAAATTTGCCCCGCCGGGGTGCTTCCACGCCTTCTCCACCTTTACACAATTATTTACCAGGGAATGTTTTTTTTTTTGGGCAATTCCCTCCAAGCCCCCCCCCCCGGACAACAACCTCCCCCTTTTTGGCCCCCTAATTCCCCCCTCCACTCCCTCAGGTTCCCTTCCTCCATTCCTTCCATCCCGAATTCCCTCCCCCCTCCCCCCTTTGTTTGGCAAATTGGTTGGCATTTGGGCACTTAACATGGGCGCGGGTGTTGCTGTGTTGGTGGTTTTTTAATTTAATCCCACAGTATGGGCGCAAGTTGTCGTGATTCAACAGCATAATTTCCTGATAGAATGCTTTTTTGCTTGCACGGCATCTCCATTTTCTCTTTTCCTTCTCTATGGTAGACCTTCTAGGAAGGATCCCTGTGCTCTAAATACATTCAGCCACATCCATGTACACTCAAGCATGATTTTACACTCGACCTCAGATTTTTCATATACAGCATCTGATAATTGTTTCCCCTCCTCTTTTTCCTCCCTTGTTTCCTATTTTTCCTTCCGCTCCTTCCTTCCTCCCCCTGTCCCCTGCCTTCCCCTTTGGTTTTCCCCTCCCTTTCCTCCTTTTCAATTGTTTCCTTTTCCTCCCCATGTAATTGTTTCCATTGGTGTTCCCCTCTGTGGCCTTTTACCCCCTCTGTTACAACAAGAAAGGCGGGAATGACAGGGAAAGAGGGGCGGAGCACAGGAGGGACTTTTTCTAGACCTGATAGCAGTATTTTTGCTTCTTCTATATTTTGTTCTTGCTTGTGTAATTACGTATATTGTTCGCTACTGTGTTGTCAATATGATGAGCTTCTATTATACAAATCCATTGCCTATCTATCTATATTTTTTTTTTTTTTGTTTTTTTTTTTCCAGTGTGTCTATTATGATATAGAACTTATTATGATCATGATTAATGTATGTATGCCCCTGGTTAGTCTATGGTTATAGTTTTATAAACACTCATGTAAGGTTTTCATTCCATTCACCCAATTCACACCGCTTTGGTTTTTGTTGACCATATAAAACAAGCTCACATTTTACCTATTCTTTAATATAATATCTTATATTCATTTAATGGGGACTATCGATTTTTATATATCGCGTTGATCCTCTACTACGAATCACACCTGTCTGGTGACCTTCTTCCGTTATATAACCTTATGACACTATATGAGGCTTTTTCTGTGGTAACTTTTTCTCCGTAATTGTACAAACTTATTATCCCATCTCCCCACCCCAGAGGTTCCAGACATATTGCACATTGCAAAGGGGCTGTTTATGGATGCAGCAGCTCCTTGGTGAGGACACTATATTGTTATAATTGTGTCCCCAAACTGATTTTTTTTATTGTCTCACTGACACTGTGGATTTTAAAAAATGTGGATTGTCAAAATCAACCAGGATTAACAAACGCTTCATTTCTGACCCCTTGATACTTTTCTAAGCTTTTAAAAAAGTAGCCAGGTTCAAATAAACAGTAATTAGCCAACAATCCAGAGGTCCATTTGTACTAGGGGTGGTCTGTCATCCGGGTGTTTTCTTAAGTCAGGGGCCGTCCGTATACATTTCTAGTGTATATATTTGTTAGTGCGTCGGTTCACTGAGGGACATAAATTGTCTATTTTGCCTTTCTTACTGCGGGTAGACCTAACTGTAGATTATCCCATACAGTTGGCCTCTTCATCTCTTGGTGATATTTATTGGGGGGATTAAATTTCAACACATTCAGGCCCCTCAGCATCGGCCCTGATTCTGCTTTGTTTGTTGCTGCAATTTACAGATTGGTGGCACCATTTTGATTGTCTGTCTAGGGCAACCAAAGAACCCAAAATGCCTTTTTTGTTATGGCTAGTCAGAACTAATTAAAAGGACCTGAGGATTTTTTGGGGTGCAACTGTTTGTAAATTCCTCAAGTACCTGCTGCACGCTGCCTATCCTCTCTGGCTAGAAAGGTTTCTGTTTGAGCATTGCAACAGTTACATGGGGGGGGGATCAAAGATCTGTAGGAGCTTTGTTATGGTCTGCTGTCAGAATTATGTACTAACAGACGACATCTCGCGTATAGTGTATACCGGATATTGTAAAAATTCATACATTAGTTACAAACATATAACTTTTTTACAACAGTCAAGGGTTGTACGGTCCTATACCAAACCTAGGATCTGTTACCATCAGTTGATAGATAATAATCTTTTAATTGAATGGTATGTTGATAATTGTAAGCAACAGAAAAGGCTTGGATTAGCCAAAAAGAATCCTATCTTGATGTTTAGAGCCCAATTGAATAAAACGTCAAATAAAATGTTCATTCAATTATCAAATTAATTTGGCTAATTTTGAAACATATCTCTCCACAAGCACCATGTGATACAAGGCAGAGTGTCAACCATTTAGCTTCAAACATTAAGCTGTAAGCGAATATTCTATCAAACCTCCAGCTCCAACCTGACAATATGTCATCTGTGCCTCCATAAAACTAAAATGAAACTCTTTGGCAAACGTTGGGAACAATTCTTTATTTTCAAAGTTCTAAGTCCTCTACTTTTGATGCAGACCGTCATAGCACACCCAAATACATTCATAACTTTCATGTCCCATAATGTCATGCTTTATGTCGGCATGGTTTTTTTAAGATTCCACAATATTTTCACGATAATGTTTTATGAGGCTCAGAATTTGATGCCCCATTTTTTTTACAAAGTTTTTTGGGAATTCCCCCAACTAATATTTAGACTGGACCTCCTCAACTCTAATAATTTGACACTGAGAGGCCTAAATAATAGCTAGAAATCGTAAATACCCCATTATGGAAACTACAACACACTCTCAACTTATGAAAAAGCACTTTAAGAAGTTTTGTTAACCTTTAGGTGTTTTATAGGGGTTAAAACAAAAGTGGAGGTGTGGTCATACAAATTGTAATATTTTTAAATGCATTCATTTTGGGTGGAAAATAAACCATTTGTACATGGATTAAATGAAAAAAAGAAGCTCCACAAATTGTGAAAACCCAATTATTCACCGAGGTCAAAACTGAACCCTAAATGTGGTGGTACCTCTGTATAGGGCTCACGGCCGGGCAAGAAGGGAAGGAGGGGCGCCATCCAGCATCAGATTTGCTATGTCATCAATGGTACAAGCTATACTTTTTTTTCGTTTTTTTATTGTGGACGTATAGGGGCTATTTTTTGCCACATGAGTGCACTTTTCGTACATAATTTTGGGGCATCTATCGCTAATTGGTGAGATTTTATTAACACCCTCTCTCTTTGTTGGTGGAGGAAATGGAAAATCATCAACTTTTTAGGAACTTTTTTTGTATTTTTTTGGGCCGTTTCCATACCAGTAAAAATATTATCTTATTTTTTTCTAGGGGTCCCACGATTATGAAACGACCTTACTTATCTGTTTTTTACAAAAAAATTCGGCCATTTTACTGAATTAAAGTAATTCAGGCCAAAAAGGTAAATTTTCGCATCACTGAACCTTTCATAAGCATAACTTTTTTATTTTTCGGCTACAAACCTGTTAGGGGTTTATTTTTTAGCGAGAAGGATGTTCTTTTTAGGTGGTCTTATTTTTAAGAGTGCGTCACTTGGTTAAATCATTTTTAAGGTATTAATTGAAATATCTTTTTTTTTTTGTCAAAATCGTTTTGAGGTTTTTTTTTTAAACAGGGTTCATTTTTCAGGCCCGAATAATTATTTTGTTTATTAGGCAGTTGTTACGAACGTAGCGGCTACAAATGGATGTGGGGGTTTTGTGTATTTTATTATGCAATTTTACTGAATATAAACCTAATTTGGAGAAAATTTTTTTCCATTTTACGCATCACTATCTTTTCATATGCCTACTTTTTTATTTTTTGTGCAGAAGGATTGTTCTTCTCGTGGTCTTATTTTAAGAGTGCTTAACATTTTTTTAAAATTCATTTTGAGAAATCATTTTTATTTACAAGGTCTATTAACAATCATCTTTTGTTTTTCGTAAAGTTTGTTTGCATTTTTTCCCACCGCGTTTACCGTGCTGGGCCAGTACTGATTCGGTTTTAATTATACAGATTGTTCGGATGCGGCAATACAAATAGTGGCTTTTTTGTGTTTTATAAAAACCCTTTTTTTTTTTTTTTGTTAATTAAGTGTTTTTATGGAAAATGTCATTTTAAGAACCGAGAGGGGCTTATATTTTTAGGTAGTTTATTTTTTTATTTTATTGTATGTGTATTGGTTAGTGATTTTAACTTGTTTTTTTTTTTTTTGTGTTTTTTTGTTTGTTTTTTTTTTTTTTTTTTTTTCTTATAATACTTACTTGTACTTGAACCACAGTGATGCTCTGATCGCTGGTTCAAGTTCAATACACTGCTCTACAATGTTTTTCAATTGTAGAGCAGTGTATCTGTCTGAGCAGCAGCGCATGTGCAGACAACTTAACAAGTCAGAGCCAGACCCGGACGGGTCTGACTTGCCTCGGATATCGGTCAGGCCCCGTAGCACTATTCAACTTCGGGGCTGGCCCAGAAGAGGATTGGATCCCCAGTAAGCGGCACGGGGGAACTCCGATCCACCCAGGAACATTGAGAATGTTTTATATGGCAAATGCCTTAAATTAAATCTAAATGCCAGATGGGAAGTGACCGTTTAACCCCTTCAGAAAGGGAGGGTTTTCATCACTCATTTCTTGCTCTCAACTCGTCTCACCTCATCAACTAAAAGTCTATAATAGAGATGACTACCTGCTCGTCCGATCTTGTGCTGTTCGAGTATTAGGTACTCGAGACGGCTGCGTTGCTCTCCGGGAAAACGAGTATGTCCCCTGCTCGAGATCGATTCAGCTTTAGCTTAAAAAACACAGTGACGAACAAATGAGAATAGAATAAAAACAGTGAACACAGTGAACAACAGGATCATTGAAGTGCACCAACACCGTGAAGAACACAGTGAAGAAATAGATTACAGATTTTCGCACATTCTGCTTACTTGTCCGGAAGATACGCGCGAACGGTGCGAACAAAACTCGTATTGAAGACAATATATAGTGTGAAGAACACATTGAAGAAGACGGTGAGCAGGACAGAGACAAGGGAGCAAAAAACACAGAGACAAACCGGGAGCAGCACACAGAGACACCGGGGAAGCAGCACGTAGACATCGGGCAGCGGCATCCATCAGAATACCATGGGGTCAGCCGCAAGCAACGGAGACATGGGGCAGCCACGGAGACATGGGGCACGGAGACATTGGGCAGCGGAGACATGGGCACGGAGAGCAGCGGGTGCAACGGAGACATGGGCACGGAGACAGCGGGGCACGAGAGCAGCGGGGCAACGGAGACTGGTGCACGGAGACATGGGCAACAGAGAGCATCGGGGCAACGGAGACATGGGGCCCACACGGAGACTTGGCACGGGAGAGCACGGGGCAAACGGAGAGCAGCGGGCACCGGATAGCAGCGGGGCACGGATAGTCGCGGGCACGGAGACATGGGCACGAGACATGGGCAAAAATCGAGACATGGGTCACGGAGAGCACTGGGGCAACTGAGACCTGGGCACGGAGACATGGTCACGGAGAGCACTCAACCCGGTGGGGGGGCCCAAAAGAAAAAAAAAAACACGGAGACAGGGGCACGGGACATGGCAACGGAGAGCAGGCGGCACGGAGAGCAGCGGGGCCACTGAGACCTGGGGCACGGAGACATGGGGCACGGAGGACCTGGGCACGGAGAGCAGCGGGGTCCGGAGACATGGGCAACTTAGGAGACAGGGGCACGGAGTAGGCATCGGGGCACTGAGAGCAGCGGCACGGAGAGCAGCGGGGCACGAGAGCAGCGGGTGCACGAGAACATGGGGCAACGGAGACATTGGGCAACGGAGACATGGCACGGAGAGCAGGCGGGGCCCGGAGAAGCGCGGGCAGCGGAGAGCAGGGCGGGGCACGGAAGCAGCGGGGCACGGATAGCAGCGGGCGCGGACAAAGCTTAGCTCCCCGCAAGTAAGTCTGATGTGGCAGAACATCTGTAATCTATTCTTCACTGGGTTTTTCACTTAAAAAAAATGATCTTGGTGTTCACTGTTTTTATTCTATTCCTCACTGTTCTTCACATCGTTAACTTGTCGGGAATAATATAACGCGCCTGGGAACAGTAAGAATAGATTGCAGATGTTTGCATACATCGGCTAACTTATCAGAAGACCATTCTTTTCAATTACTTAACACACTTTTATATTCCCGAACCATGGTCCCTTTGAAAACGCTCGAGTCTCCCCTTGACTTCAATGGGGCTCTTATTCATAGACGAAGCACTCCAGAGCACTGAAAAGTTCGTCCGAATACGAACTCGGCATTTTAGTGCTATCCTCATCTCTAAGTCGATAATTTTTCCCATTTCTCTCCGTGTACAGAGCTGTGTGAGTGCTTATGTTTTGCTTACCACCCACATTTTACTTCTCAGTGAGTTTCTTTCTTGTTCCAGCTTGTACTGGGAAGCTGGAAAATTATTTGCAATGTGTACTGACATTAGCAAAAACTTTCTTTCTTGCTGGCCATTTTTACAAACTTTCATCGCTGTGCACCTCCAAGTAACGCACGGCCGTATTATTCTTTGGTTTTTTTTTTGGTTAGGTATGAATCAACTGATATCACATTTAAATTTGATTTAGAAAAAAAAAAAAGGTGTAAAATCCATTTATGCGGCTTTAATACTTGGGCCGTTATGGGATTAATGAGTGGGCATTATATGAATGTGGCAATACCTATGGGCACTTGGACTACTTACCTGTCCGTCGCGATCCAACGCACGTTCCTGCTCTGGATTCGGGTCCCCGGCCGGGATTTATGAAAATTTAGTCTTTCCGCCTCCGCCGTCCACCAGGTGGCAGCTGCTCTTCCTGAAAGGATCATCTCAATCGCGCACGGAATGCCCCACCCCTCGGACCAGTTGAATGTACGGGCTCCCAAGCTACACTTTTCGGTTATTAAAGCGGCGTTTTTCCGAATACGTCGTGTTTTTTCGTTCGGCCACGCCCCCGATTTCGTCGCAGACGCATTGCCGGCGCCGATGCGCCACACATATCCGATTTGCCGTGCCCACAATCCGGGGCAATTCAGGTACAAATCGGCGCAATTCGGAAATATTCGGAGGTAACACGTCGGGAAACGCGAATCGGCCCTTAGGTAAATGACCCCCATGTTTTTGTGATTTTTACTATTTATTATGTTTTATGATCTCAGTTTCTAAGGGTAAATGGGGGATGATTTTAATTTAACTTTATTTGTTTTTTTTGTTACAACTTTTTTTAATTGTAACTTAAAAAAATTCTTTTGCTATTATTTAGAACTGGCCTCCTTCTTAGAATACATAGCACATAGATGGTTGCCATAATCCTTACAGGAAGGTGCGAAAAGGAGAAAATAAACAGAAGAATGAGGAAAGGAAGCGGGGGTTCCCGACGAACTATAAACCGAGATTAGGAGAAGTACTCGGTGGTAAGAATAGGAGGTGGTAGTATATATGTGAGCAGATAGTCTAGGCCTGATTGAGAAGGTTGGTGTGGACCTGGGATCAACCAGTGGGCCGATAAATATGAAGCGGAAAAGGTCTTTAAAGTGCCCTGGATTTAAAGACAATGTTCTGTAGCCAATTAAATCTAAGTAAAATTAGCAAGAGATTAAGGAGTTACGGGCACCTGGGGTAAAGCACTAAGGGGAGACATGGCCAAGAGAGCACGCGCTGGGAAAGAGTAGATAAGCCCCCTGTCTTATTGTAATGGAATCTGCAGAAACCAACAGCCTCGGTCTTGCAAAGACACAAGGCTGTCATGGCAATAGAACACCATCTCTGAATTCCGTCAATGGCAATCGAAGGGCTGATTCCTCATTGGTGCTAGCACCTCGACTGCGGCATTATCAGTGGGTGTTTGCGCAATATCAGCAAACCCCACAGGTGTTTGAAGATGGCTCTCAGCCCGCGAAGGGGAGAAAGGTGGCAGGGGTAAGCCTTTCCCTGTCTGCACTATACTACTGCCCTCTGATAATATACAACACAACTTCCTGTTTCTTCTTCGTTCTCAATCTTTCAGTCCTCCTAATGGCGCCACCCCCACTGTGCCGCTTTCTCTTGCAACTTGCAATCTTTCTCCCTTAAAATCTGTCTCATTTACCATCCTCCTGCTGCATCCAACCTCCATTAATCTGTGAGACATTAAACACAGATCCCGGAGAGTTAGGCAGACAGGAAGCACAAAAGTAAGTATCAAGCAATAGCTGAATCACTTGTTGAAAATTCCGAAATGGTTATAAAGCTCAAAAGCGCATGGCGCACTCATATAAAGAGTGGACATCCACCTTCAGCCTTAATCTACTACGCTGCTTGGACCTTATCTCTAGGACTCTTTGCTTATCTATTTACATTTTCAAAGAGTTTACAAGAGAAAAGAGGAGTTAGTTTTTTCTGTATGCTCTTGAATTTAATTAATAGAGACTTTTCCTATTTAAAAAACAAAAATTACGATAGGGCATCAGTAAATTATTTTGAAAAATGATTTATCAATTCTAAAATAAAACAAATTTTCTCTGGTCTACAATAACATGGTAAGGACTTCTTTTTAACGTAAACAAGGTGTTATACCGATTTTGTTAACTGGAATTTACTTTGCTAAACAACATAGTGAAAGTCAATAAGTGCATAAGGCATTTGAGAGTGTTTTTTTAGAGATAAATAAATTTTACATGCCACTGTTGTTGTGAATGTTGTGTCTGTAACAATGTCCGTGTGGAAGATAACTCAGCTGCTCTCGTCTCCCTCCCTTCTTTACACTAATCAGGGAGAGCTCACTCTGGCTGACATTTTTATTCACGTCTTTGTACTTCATACATCAAATCATGATGGTTCTTTTCTTGGTTCCTGTTTCGGTAATACCGAGAGAAACAGTTAAACCACTTTTTCCACTCGTCTTCCCCGCCTTGGAATAATAAATATTGTCTCGAAGCAGCGCTTGAGGAGAAAAAAGAGGGCTTTACAGAGCGATCGTTTAATGTCCTGCCATTATTCACGACTCATGTCCCAAGAAATATGTGAATTTGGGACTATGTTAATGAATCTCTGATTTAACTCATATGGTTATCGTGCGGTTTAGGGGGGAATGCTGGGGGCTTCACATGACTAACAGGTGCATGGGGGCGGGGTCTCATTAAGTTTAATTAACCACTGTAACTGCTATCGTGTTCTATAGTTTGCTGATAAAGTATGTCAGGGAGCACACACAGCTGGTGAAAACCCTGGGGGGGGACGGACGGGTCCAAGTGAAACAGAAAACATGTTAAAGAAAAAAACATAAAAAAATTTTACAACGGTCAGCCTCAGAACAGGGAAACTTTACAGTGCAACCAACTTCTGACGCTGAAAGAATGGACTTCAAAATGTATTGGGGGGGGGTGGGTTCTAAGATCGACAAATCTCTCATACACGAACTGTTACCATGTTTTGAGAAACTGGAAGTCTGTTACTACTTCACCTTAAAAATTAATGTACTACAGTATAAATGGTTGAAGCACAGTATTTTTTATTAGCCCAGCTATATGAAGACACACATGTTGCTCCACAATTATTTTGTATGTAGTGGGCACAAACAGTATTTCTTACTCTAATGCTACACCAATAGTTTGCACAAGTAAATAATACTAAAAATATCCTTCGGTGCAGAAATGTATAGCACAGCACAGTAACGACTTTCTTAATTCTGTGTTTACAGATCCATCACATCAACAACTACTTCATGCTAAAGTTTAGGCACAGACCAAGTGCTACTACTCCTCAGAAAGAAGACCACATGGATGGATATGAAATGGAACCTATCTTTTTGTATCTGTCATCTGAAAAACATTTTAAAATAAAAGAAAGGACCTTTTAAAAAGCTTTTCTGGGTTTTTTTATGATAAGACAATATGTCACCAAATGTATGTCCAAGGCCATTATATTAAGACTGGAATAAGTTATCATGGTATGCCCTATCCATACAGATATAAGAGAAAGGATTAGTTAGACAATACAGTTAAAAACAAAATAAAGTAATTGCATTTTCATGTACTTAAGGCAGTTCGTACAAGGAGGTCTTAAGTAGATATTGGTATGTACGTCATGCACTGGTAATTTATATTGTAGCTAAGCAAATTTTAAAAAAAATTGGGATTGCAAGGAGTGTCAAATTTTTTCTGACTAAATCGATTCGACCCAAATCGAATCATGGCAAATCACCGTTAAAAAAAACAGGTATTTCCTTGGTGCATGGCGTCGGTAGGGGTTATATGTGAACGTTGTACCATGCTTAAATCTGCTAGGAACCGTGTTTTGTCTTAACATCTGGTGTTTAGTATGACCCGCACATACAGCCACCGCTCTTAGAAGCAGCTTCACTCTTCACTCTTCTTCAATTCCATGTGGCCACTTACAGAGGGCCAAGTTCACCCAAATAAGCAAAGCAGGACCAGCATGCCTTGACAAAGTAACGCTGTGCCAGCTCGAAAGGACTGAGCGAGGGCCAAGATCCCACTATAACATCAATAGTCACTGTGTAGATTTGACACAGATTTATTGATATCTACTTTAGCAACAAGAAAAAATATTTAAATTTGGGGATACAGAACCCCAAAAACTGACCAACCCCTTCACTTTGAGAAAAAATCATACGCACCAACTTGTGGATTTGACAACTGATTTATTGATATCTACTTTATCAGCAAAAAGAATTTAAATTTGGAAACGGAACGCCAAAAACTGACAACTTCGGGAGCGAGTGATCAGGACTTCCCGTGATCAAAAAAATCAACATCCATCAACTAGGGTGATTTGACACATATCTTCTTATGATGTATCAACTTTGCCAACAAAAAGACTTGAAATTTGGGTATACAATCCCCAAACAGACCCCCTGAATTTGAGTCAAAAATCACTTTTCCATCACTACTGATTACAAGCAGCTATCCCCAATAGACAGAAGCATCATGCAGTGTGAAATGACGGCTTGCAATGTCCGTCTGTTTTTTATAGGGCTGTTCCATCACATTATCTGATTGGCTTTATTTCTGCACATGTGATTGAGGGGTGTGCCCCTTTCGTCTTTCCCCAGAGTTCTCTGCCGCCATGTAACAACGTTGTGCTGGCGGTGAAAAAAATTGTTCCATGAATTCCACTGTCATTAGAATCGATTTGCCACTCTAATTGTGCTCTAGACAAAATTTTTTTTGACAATTGGATTTCTACATTTTGTGTGGTCATTGGAGACAAGACTATCATTAAAAGTCATTATGACACCTTACTAGCTGAATGATTGAAGCCCTGGGCCTTAAAGCATAAAGTCCAATTCACATGTTTGTAAGTCCGGGATCAGCCTATAAACTGTAAAAAATAAAAAAAAGTGTGGCAAGTGCCGGAGTAAAACCAGTACCCGGTAACCATTATATATAACTATATGGTGGTAATATTAGGTCTATCTGATTGGTGGAGCACAAGGGTGTGTTTTGGTTCACGTAAGCTGAAACAATGTTGCAAAAAATTATGTGACAAAAAGAAAACTTGTTACCACCCGAGTCTGATTTATTGCAGGAAAGGCTTGATATATTAATTTGCACAGTTAAAAACTCGATATTTGTATTTTATTACGAAGCTGATGGTATTATGCGCTAGATGCGTAGGAGTATCATTACAACTACTACTTTGAAAGATGGGCTGAAATAATAATAAAAACTGAAAAATTCACCTATTTCGTGGTGAACTGCGCTGGGAAATCCCGGCTCACGTAATGCTGATGAGTATGTATCAAGACTGAATTTGACATATACGCACTTGAAGTGGCATTGTGTGTCAGTAGTGTCTGATCATTACAGAGGTGTCATCTGCAATTGCAGCTGAGCCCCGATGGTATCTTGATCCATACAAGTTTTACACTTCCTTTCATTCTTATATGATTGAAGTGGTTGTGGTCAGTGGGAGGCTGGTTGTGCAGCAAGAAAAATGGACAGAAACAGAGGCCATGGGCAATGTCTGAGCCCTTAACACTACAGAAAATGGTACCACTACCAGATATGGGTGTGCACACACAAAACAACAACTTAGGCACTCATTACACAGACCATCTTAAACATTTGATCTAGAGTACTCGCGAAGGAAAACCTAACCAGCCCGGAGCATTGTTCTGAATTTACTTATTCTATCAATTCTATAGGGTTGTAGATATCCGTAATCGCGCCTCTGCATGATGTAAGGACTCACTCTATTAATTACTCTCAACGACTGCTGAGTTTTTTTATTTTCTATCGCTTATTTTTCCTTGTGTTTCAGATCTTGGGTCACTACATAGGAAACGGTTCAACCTCTGGAACGCGGTATAGTTTCTCTAGTTTTCTATTTTTACTTGGAAAAAACCAATGATTAAGAGAGACATTGCACTAATGTGTGTAAGAAGTATCAACCGGAGGGGTCAGGGAACAATATATTAAAAGACAAGAGAAGGCAGGCTGAGGACATCATGATGTGTGTGGTAATATTTCATGTAGTGGTGGTGTGCGCGCCCCAGCCCGGACGGAAAAGAACAGAGTCTGTGTATTCCCACAAAAATGAAGGCGCTTATGTTTTGTGAAAAGTTTGTTCTTTTCAGTCAGGGCTGGCACCACACGGGGGACTTCTTCGGCAGTGCTGGGGCCCAGAGCTGCTGGGGGGGGTTCCCACATAAGGCTTTTAACATAGGCTCATTTGGAGAGGGGGGGGCTATATCTATCAAACCATATGGTGTGAGGGCTTACATAACATAACCATGAAGGGGGCTGTTGGTATGATAACTAGGGATTTTTAGGACGGAAGACGGTTAAGTTTCTGAATGGGCCCACTGAGCTCTGCTACGTAAACCGGGAACTGACCATGCTGTCAGCAGTATCAGTTTGGCCCCAAATTTTTTTGATTGCAAATATTTAGGTTTTTTTGTTTTTTTTTTTATACTTGAATTTGATTTTCATTAAATTTTGGGAACTGTTGTCACAGTCTCAGGGATAAACTGACTCGCCTGGAACACCGCAGGAGATAACACCTTTAGCCGCACTTGGGACGAGTCTAAGTGAGCTCCTGTTTTCGCCAGAGCCGCCGCAAAGCGGGATGTTCTTCTGCGGCAGGAGTCACCAGGTGGCTCCGCGGTATGAACTAAGCCCTCTGTGGCAGCCAAGTAGGGACACGGGGACACGGATGGCAGGCAGGACACGATGTCAGGCAGGACCACTGAATGGGGAAAGATTGTATGGAAATAAAAAGTAAAATATTTAATACAGAAAAAAAAATTAAAATTTTTTATTGGCATTAGGACACGATGGCTGGGGTAGGACCTCGTATGGCTGGCCAGACCTCTGATTGGCTGGCAGGACCCTCGTATGGCTGGCAGGATACCAGGACCGCCACAGTATAACAGGACCGCCACAGATAACACGGAACAAGGGAACACCACGAACACATGAAACCGGGAACCAGGAACTCAGAGGCGTCTGTAAACGCTTCAAGAAGTCTTTCTCCTCAGAAGATTAAGCTGAGATCCAGCTGGGATGTGGGAGTAGCCAGGTCCTATATATCCGGGACTGCCACGTCCCATAAGGAGTATTCTGGCCTTTAAATTCTTGCAGAGTCGCGCCGCGCCCTACACAGGGAGCAGCGCCGGGAAGTAAGGGAGCCGCGCGGACCACACGCCGGGACCTAGACGCTCCAGGAGCCTGTGAGGTGAGTGCAAGAGGAGGGGATCAGTGCATGACAGCTTGAGCACAGGTTCACCCGCGATCCGCAACATGGGATCGCTGGAAAACCCGTGACAAGAACCAGACAGGGGGCTGTGTGGCACAGCAGGACACGGGTGCCCCCTCGATCCAGGACATCTGGAACTTGGCTGGAACTTTTTATTTTTTTTTATTGAGGTTTACTTTTTTTTAAACTTTTTTTGACAAAAATTTGAGCTTAAACACGTGTTCATCTGTCACTGTTTCACGCATCTTCCTGTATTGGGCAGCTGTAATGTACGTAACTTGAGCATGCTGATGCAGCTCTCGTTAGTTATGGCAGGTCCCCTCCACGAGGATCATTCCCTGGTACTCTTTGGGGGGGAGGGTCGGTCCAGGGAATCTTCTAACTGCGGCTTGATATGTTCAAGTGTAAGGGTTTAAACACCCGGGATCGGAGCTTTTATTTTTTTGGGATAACACAGGACACTAGTAGTACCCTTATTGACCGCAATAAAAACCTGATGGCGGTCATTAAGGATTTAAAGCTATCTATTGGTTAAAGTGACATCGCGCTGCTACTGCGCCACTGAAACTTGCATAGATTGCCTGTCCGGTGTTTTCTAGACGTTCATGAAACCCATATTACTCACGTGTTCATGGTGGATTCATTAGAAGTCCGTCTCAAACCCAATCAAAATGACATAAATGTGGTCTAGGTGTTCATTAGTAGCTTGAAAAATAACGGATGGCTATAAACACTCCAGCATTTTGTTTTTGGTAACATAAACAAAAAAGGTCCTGCCACCACCGTACAAACAATCAAGAAGCTAACCATTCTTTTTGTTACACCCCATTGGAAATGAACTATTCTTCTCATCAACTCTATTTTGCTGATGCCAAAACATAAATAGGAGCTGCCACTAAATTGCCAAACTTCTGTACAATGAATTCCATGCTTAGATGGGCTCTTGGTGTGTAAGTTTTAATATTTCCATTTGTAATGTTATGTAAGATACATTACAATCTGACTCAACAGTGTCAGTGTTTAATGCAATTTTATCACAGACACAACCTCCGTATATTCTGTTTCTGATTGCTTGGAGCATTGGAGCAATGGCTCACCTAGCTTGTCAGGATGATAGACTGGCTCAAAAAGGAAAAAAAATGATCCTGCTGCAGGAGGACTTATTGCATAATAAATGAAATACAACAATAATAAGGCATCATGATACCTGTGCGGTAGACTAGGCCCCAAAAAAAAAAAAACCACCCCCCTATATGTGTAGACAAATGCCGTAGGCTTTGCCTTGTCCTACATGCATCATGTATCCCTATACTGAATATCGTTTGTTATTTTTCCCTTGCGCTTATCTTTTTACCTTGCGCTGTAATTGGGGGGGGCGTCTTAAAACAACAATAAATCACAAGGATGAGGGCTTGGCCTCATCCCATAGCGTTTCTACTGAGTTGCCAGCCAATCAGGAATTACTGCACATCACATGTTGTTCCTGTAAACAAGCAAAACAACGTGCTCTTTTGTCCATTAGAAATACTGCGATGCACAAGCCCCTCCACATTGCATTCATTATAATTTAAGAAAGCACTGTAAATTAAACATTTGAGTGGCAGCCTAAGGCTCCATTAAAAAACAAAACCATAAAGGTGATATCATTCCGATGCATTAAAATTCCCTAGACACGACTTCATTGTTGTGAAAATATTGACAGCTAAACTGAGCCCCGGGACCCATAGTCAATGGGATCTCAGGTCTCCAATGGTGCCCCTCATCCATCCCCTGCTCTGCGTCTATAATGACAGGTAGCAGACTCATAACTTAAACTAATATAGGCAATACTACTAAGGACTGGTTTCCTTTTGGCCCAAGAAAAGAAATTAAAATATATTTTGGTCTCACAACATCTAATTAATGTTATGGGAACTGAATTCTGGCAAAATGGCCTCTCATATTTTGAGATACATTGAAATTTGTGCCACAATCTTTAATTTTAATTCTTTTTTTTGTATATAAGAAGCTTCCATAAACTACATCTGTATTCAGCTCACGTCTCAGATAAGTAGGGGGAGAATTGGATTCGCTGTAAGTTTATTTATGTAGCCAACCCAATAGAATTTTATATAAACAGTACATTAAGAATTGCTCCTATGCATTTTATTGTCAAGACGTTCATTATAACTCTACATAGAGCTTCATTAAGCATAAATATTTCAATACTTTAATATATTTCTATGTTAAAGAAAAGATTTACAGAACACAAAAAAAAAAAAATATTAAAAGATTTCTATTCCACGAGTACATATAAAATAGGCAGTGATCTCACTATAACATGGAAGAAGCACTATAAACATTATTTGGTGTCACAGTAACATTGAAGTATTAAGCTGTTACATTTATGGCAGATTTGTTACAAAACCTTGAGACTCATCAAGACGCACCTAGTTTAATACCATTCTCAAGAATTGTCTGCTAACATTTCTTTACCCTTAGTACAAGTTATCCTACTTTTTCTGTATAGGAATGTTGCAACTCTTGAACTTTTGTAAGTTATCAAAATTGCATTAAGACAAAGGGAATGGTTTTACCAGTTTTTTACAGGCACACCTTCGATTAAAACATGACAACACTCACTATGCTTGCTGCAGTGCTCTCAATCTTCACTCTCAGGGCTGTTTGTGATTGACAACTGCATTGCAAGTCTTTGCACAGGAAAGAGCTGGTTGTTATAATTTAGAGCGCAGTTGTGTATCACCTGTGACTTTGAGTGATGGGCGGCTAATCCCGTCAGCTGCTGGAGGTGGCATCCAGGCAAACATACAGTTTATGGTCTTCTCAATTACATTACACCTTTATCTTTTTAACTAGTCTCATGACACTTTTTGGCTAATTTCTGCATTTGTTATGCGTGTAGTGACCTTGCTTTTCACATCAGTGGCTTCGCCGCCATCTTGGATTTGCCTGGTTCTGTCTCATTTCAACTGTCTGTTTATCTGTTTTTTTTTCCCTGTGTCTCGTCACTCAGTCAGCATAGGGATTGTCGACCAGAACTACCTAATCAATAGGTTTTGCAATGCTTGTAGTTAGGTTAAGGGTTTTTAGGGAGTTTAGGGCTTGTACCCCCATTTCTCTTCTATGACAGTGACCTATTATCTTCAATTGGAAAATATAGATAGAATGCTGTCACTAAGTTCACCTTTGTAGCCATTAATTTTTGTGATCAAATTGACCGTTCTAGAAATATTGAGTCATAGTGCTAGCTACACAAATATTGTAATTTTAAGCTAAGTCACTTTAGAAATCCTCCTTTTATATATGTGTAATTGAATAATGCTGTGATTGGTCATCACATTTCTAATACGGCTAATTTCGTACAAATCCTTGTGTATACAGACCTGAAATACCCCTCCTTCCGATGACATATCCAGTCCAAACCAGTGGTATATTGAGTACTACATTGAAAATTAAGGGCGCAATCTTATTCTCCCTTGCAGAATATAAATACAATTAAAATTACAATTAAAACAATCATATATTACACCAACACATGCGAAGAGTATACCCATGATATTTTCATTACTGTATTATAAACTGCGCGGACATCCAGTTCTAACGAGTATTCATTTCACAGGAGAGAACTGGCATCTCTCGATCTGAAAGTCTGGTGCTGCAATGTCTTAAAGTTATCTAGCAATACATACAGAACGTATTATCTTAGTGACTATACGGCAGCAGAATAGACAAAGGAGAGAAATACAGTATATTAATATTATGAAACCTTGTAATGTGATGATTTTACAGAAAATTTTTATATATAGAGGTTGGGGGTGTCTGCTACCTATACACCAGACACAACAGACTATGTTTTCATATAATCAGTTGAACTCATGTGGTATGTCAATAGTATCATAGTCATTTAAGGTACAAAAAATAATGATGTAGCGATACTCTATCTGGCCCATATTACTACACTAAAACCATCCAACTTCAGAGAAAGTAATACTAAGACTTTAATTCAACCGTAGGGGTCACTCAAATGGCAACTGTCGTATACAGTCGCAGGTAGCTGTTTTTGATACAGAATAGACACAGTCAATATAAACCAGCTTTGAACTCACAGTCCTTTGTAGTTGTGTATCCTCCTACCAGCCTAACATACAAGTGGGTGTCAGTTACTAAGGCCCAATTCGCGTTTTGCCCCGCGTTTCCCATCCAATTTTCACGATTTGGCCGATTGCCCTGTATTGCCCCGGATTTTGGCGCGGGAGGGGAAGCACGATCAGATGGTGTGGCCATCAGGCGCCAGCCTATGCCGAGAACGGAAATCAGGGGTTGGAGCGTGGCCGAGGAAAAACCCCGACGGATTCGAAAAACCGCTGCATTTAAAAATGAAAGATGTTGCTTGGACGCGCCATACCTTGCACTTGGTCCTGCTTGAGGTGATATTTGAAGTGCGTTCATATTCGGCTTTATCGGATGCGTCAGCTGGCGCCCCTGGTTGGACTTCTGAGGAACTACCTGTGAAATGAATCCGCTGCCGGACCCACATCCACCCCCAAGAACGCTCCGTCTGGATCGCTAACACGGACTCGTAAGTAACTCTGCCCCAATGTCACCGATTGATGATCCTTGGTTTATCCTATTAACACCTCCAGCTCTACTGCTGTAGAGCAACTCCCAGACTGTAAAACAGCCACACCAAAAACTGGGAAAACTATTACTCGTATCATACCAAGGGTGTAGTATCACAAGCCGCAGCCCCCATGTAGTATACAGCCCGAACCCTGTAGTATATAGCCACTCACCTCCTGTAGTAATACAGGCCAGCCAGCTCCTGTATCATACAGCCGCCGTCATGTAGTCTACAGCCCATGTCCCCCTGTAGTACACCATCCCCATGTGTAATACAGCCAGCCCCATGTTAGTATACAAGCCAGCCTCTGGTAGCTATACGCCAGCTAGTATTACACAGCCATAAACCCCCTCCTGTATGCCAAGCACATAAAAAAATAAACTAATAATCATCCTACGTGGATCTCCCCTTGTATGGCCGCGTGGCTCCCGAACCCTCGGCACGACGCTCCTCTCTCTTTCTTATCTTTCTTAATAGCAGGCAGTAGTCGCGTCTATGCATCTACAGCAAGATTCGCGACACTATGGATGCGGCGGTGTTGCCGCTGATGAATGTCCATCAGTGACGAGGTCACCGCAGCATCATAGTTGGGTGCGCCGTCCGGGAGATTGCGGACTTGACTCTGCTGGCTAGAGAATGAAGAGAAGGAAAAGAGAGAGAAGGAGCCCCGTGCACCGCGCCGCGTGACGGTGCTGCATAAGGACCGGCCCGGGTGAGTATTCATGTTATTTTTTATATTGACGGTGTAATAAGCCAAGGTGAGGTCTTTGTCGTAGACTTTTGGTGCTGAAAACTCTCTGACCAACCAATAATAGTACCAACTCCTGTCATGGAAATACATTTTTTTTTTTCTCCCCTCTCTTCTTTCATCATCTGTGTATACCTGATTTTAATTTCAAATGTTTTAAATCTTACAAGATTACAATTATGTTGCTCTGCAAAATTATGCTGTAGTAGCCCTTGAATAAATATACTCTATATAATATATATATATATATATATATATATATAGTCCTTCGCATTTCAACATAATAATTATTAATCATTATTTATTACACATAATCATGATTAAATCAGAGATAAACCTATTTTTGTACAGTAACAACATTCTTGATGTAGTATAGCAAAAACCCCCTTTATTTATTTTGTAGCAGCACAGACCCTCCTTGAAATTTAATGTATAAAACAGAAATCTCTCATCAAGTAATAATATCACAGAACCTCCTCATTAATTAACATATTAAACTGTTGCAATGGTCCCATCAATTAATGCATTACACAGCAGCAGCAACTCTATTAATTTGTGTATAATGCAGCAGAACCTACCTCATTAGTTAGTGTTAAACAACACTCGCTGTATTAATTAATGTATTATAGAGCAGTATATTAATGCATATTACAACACACCACTCAGTAATGCATTATGCCACACCCATGTATTTAATGTTTTATACGGCACCTTTGTCATTTATTCACAAATTAAGCTGCAATCTAAGGAGCACCCCTAGTGGTGGTTACTAGCCGCAACCACTTGTACTATCACATCAACCATTAATATACAGGCACGAGCCCGCTTTACTATTTATTAATGAATATATAATACAGCTTCACCGCCTTTTATTAACTAATACATTTTACAGCCATTGTTCCATTAGTTTTTAGACCCAAGGCTTGTGCATCTTTCCGTGCATGGCCTCCAGTGAAGAACTCAGGAGCATATGATGCCATAATGTCTCCTTCCTCTTACAAAGATAAGTCCACCTCACTACCTGTACAGTTGACAGAATAATTTGCATGAGCGTTTGTTAGATGCGCATACAAAGTATAGATGGATTTTCATTAGAGCTCTGAGCTCCTTGGGAACATGGCAGGGCTTGAGAGAGGCTCTGCCACTAGATTTCTACATGTTTGAGTGATTCTATACAGTCAGCTTGGAGTAAGTCATCGACAAACATCATTGTGTTCTTATCTGCTTTGACATGTACTGTGCGCTGTAAGGTTGTATATGGACAGGTGTCAGTTTAATCAAACACAGGCAGCGAGACTCCAATGAATCGTAGAATCATACTGCAAAAGAGGATCAAGAAGGAATGGACAGCATGTGAGTTAATATGAGAGTTATACTGTAGACCATGTGATGTTTCAGTTTTTCTTGTTTAAATAATTGTCAAATAACTATATTCATTTTTTTTCTGTCAAGATAGGATGCAGAGTGAGGCATTAACCCCTTAACCAACGCTGAAGCCACTTTCACCTTCCTGACACGGCCCCCTGTGTCACTATAAGGCGGTGTATAACTTCGAACGCGCTTAACATTCCAAGTAATTTTGATTTTGATTTTTCGCTTGTGACATGTAACTTCATGTCATTGAGAAATTTTCTGTGGTATGGTTTTGTGTGTAATTGTTAAAAAACTGATATTTGTGAATAATTTAAAAATTAGGCGATTTTCACTTCAATCAATGTTCTAAACATTTTTTCAACATAACCATAACAGCAAAAAAACGTAATAACCTACATTAACCGAATATTGCATCCTCCATTATGTTATTGGGTTTGAACTTTAGTGAAACACTTTAGAAAACCAAAATCATGCTTTTGCAGGACCTGCTCAAATTTCAAGTCACCAGTAAGTGCTGCGGGGGGAGGGATGTCTGATCTAGTACAAAAGACCTTGCATACGGCGTTCATGAGTAAACTCCGATTGCGGGTGTTAGTGGCAGGTGTTGGCAATAATATACAGCCATCACCCCGTACAAGCTGCTGACACTGGCACCATGTCAACATGGTGCCAGGAGCTGGATGTAGTACTATATCACAATTCGGCAGTCCTACCCCAGTCAAGTAACAGGGTTAATTAGTCAGAAAAAAGAATTTTTCAATTTTACCATGGGCTGAAATGAAACAAAGGTGAAAATTCAAAGAGGTCTGAATACTTTCTTGTGGCCACTGTAGTGGACTAATCAACTATAGAACAAGTAGAGTGTTCAGGTTTGTGTTTGTCAAGTTGGGACGAACAACTAACAAAAGTTTCGGTAACATCCACCTGAATGTGAACCTACGTGTGTCTTTTGGTTTTCCCCCTTCTCTACTTGTGGCCAATCTAAACCCTAGTATTATGCACCTTAACGGCTAGTGCCACTCTGTTTGTTTTATCTGAATTCATGTCTTATATGCTTTGTACATCACTAGGGTATAGGGATCTACACTACTGGCCACATGCTGTCCTTTAACTAATTTGACTAACAACAAGGGCTGCTTGTCCATAGAGGAATCACTTGTCAGCTTTAGAGTCACAAAGAAATAGAGGGGCTGCATCTACCCTGTGCAACTTAGAATATTGACATTTTCTTTATGACATTGGCCTTTATATGAGTGAACCCTGTATTGGTAAATCCATGTTTTGTCTTGGCAAACCACCTATTGACATGTATTCTAGCTTGTGATGATTGTGTATTAGACAAATACCATGGACACTAAAAAATCACCAATTTGTAGGAGGACCTGAGATGAAGAGGACACCACTTCATTTATGTTCTTTGTCCTTTAAGTACCATCTGCCAGAATTCGAATCAATTCTGACTTATCCTTTTCACTCAGTATGCATTTGAGATGTTTGCAGGCTTTTAGCTTTTTTGCACTGTGTTTTGTATGCAATAATCAAAGTGTAGATAGGCTATTCCTATTTACTTAATAGATTCACTGCTGCTCTGTACCTGTCAGTGACTCCTGTGACGACCCTGTCTCTGTATTTCTCTCCCTGTGCCTGCTTACACATGGCCACTTCTTCTATAATAGGCAGATCACAGAATTACAAAGCTCTGTGCTAGCTTTGTATGCGGTCAGGTACATTTGGAATGGAAGTAGTCTCTGAGGTAGTTACCTGGATCAGGGAGTAAAATGTGAATCATTTGCCAATTGTAGTCTGAAAGAAATTGGCTCTAGCAGACTATTTAATGGCTGATACCCATGTACATACAAGGATAAATGATTGTTAGACAGTGAAACATATAGGGGAACATTTACTTACCCAGTCCTGTCGCGATCCAGCTGCTCATTCTCCGACGAGGGTTTGGGGCTATCCGCGATTCACTAAGGTCGAGCACCCGATGTCCACCAGGTGTCGCTGTCTGCGCCGAGGTCCGCTGAGTTCACCTTCCTATCCTGGTGCATATAAGTGTGTGTCAAGCACATTTTTTTTTTTTAAATCGGCGATTTTTCCAAATCCGTCAGGTTTCCGACAGCCATGACCCCATTTTTCGTTGCATAGCAAGCGCGCGCCAATGCGACACATCCGATCGCTGCGCCAAAATCCCGGGGCAATTTGGTGCAAAGCGGAAACTCTGGGAAACCCCGCAGAAAAATGCAATTTGTACACCTAAGTAATTGTGCCCCATAGTATACACCTAATAATACTACTAGTTATATTTAAATATTGGGATATTGTTTTCTCAAGACATAAGACATGGTCCTATTTTGATAGCCATATATCTCTTATGAGTACCGTTCTGACATGGCCTGTCACTCTGACATGGTTGCAGCAAGATCAGGAGGCTCTCAAAAAGTAGCCACCCTCATTGACTGCTGACTGGGTGCCCCCATTCCTAGACTTTGGGGAGAAGGGCACAACCTGGTGAGTATTCTTTTGGGAACTGCAGCTTTGATTCTCAACCCCCAGCAGAGATTTCCAGAAATGTGACTACTTTTTGAGAGCCCCTTGGTTTGAAGGTAACAGGTACTAGGCTTTGCTACAGAGGTCAATCACGACTTTCCCTGGCCCTGGGGTGTACTGATTTCGTGAATTGCTAATCTCCTTACCTCAATATGCATGAAATATTATGACGATGGTCGCATACCTGCATGTTGAGTGGGTGACTACTATGGTGCCTCAGGAATGTAAATTCTTCACATGTGGACATAAGCACTTGACCTCATTTAAACCCTATAATGCAAATGGAAGGAATGCAATGTAGATGGATAAGGGTAAGTAAAAGCAGAGCAAATTAAGGATAGTAATCTGAATAAGAAGAGGTAACATGGGTGGCGGGAATTCTTTGATGTCTTGAGTGCAAGGTTGCCCTATAACCTCCATTTGGGAAAGGGTCCCTGCTCCATCCTATTAGCCTCCCACATAGCCGCAGCCCTAAACAGCGGCCATCCCTATTAGACCCACTGTCCCTAGTTAAAGTGTTGTGGATTGTGAGTAGATAAGATACAATTATGGAGATAAAGTACCAACAAAAAATTTATTTAGTGAGTCAAATAGTATAAGAAAGTCCCCAGACGGTGATAGTAGTAGGTTCACGCATAACATTAATAGGTAACTGTTCTATGGTCAAAAACCTGGTCAAAACCCTACATTGACATGTTTCACTTATAAACCATAGGCTCATCAGGCATCAATAGACGAAATGGAAAAGAACGATTGATAGACTATTCAATTGGATGTAATAGAACCTATCATAGACAATAGTCCATATATGTAATACTTAATGCCAGGACAAATCTTACCAGTAAAAACCGCATGATAACATAACCGTCTGACCAAGTTGGGAATATTTGTTATTATACAAGCAGACAGTATCAGAGTGTGTGAAACACTCCTTATGCATAAGAATAGCTATGCTTAATCTTCCACATCACTTTCCGTTCTCCATATTTTAAACCGCCGCATTAGAGAACAAGTTAATATCAAAAGAAGAGCACTTGTTCCTTCTTCCCAAACACCCCAAGGTAGCAAGATTTTATGGCTTGCTCAAAATTCATAAGGGCGTATTACTCTATAGTATCTGCAGTCCCTGTGCGACCACTTAGGGGTCTACATAGACAAAATACTGTCTCCTTTCATCACAGCACTTCTATCTTATAGTTGTGATACGAATGACCTCCTCAGAATATTGGTGTAGAAGCGCTATACTCTTCTATCCCGCAAGAACTGGGGCTTAAGGCTGCTAGGTTTTTTCTAGATGGTAGGGGTAAATCAATATAGCCCGACAGTGAGTTTGGCTTACAATTACTGACTTTTCATTGCACACGCATATTTACAATTCAATGACAAGTTTCCACCAACTCAGGGGCACGGCTATGGGGATGCTTGTGCCACCACCAGCTATGCTCAACTTGTTCCTGGGCTGGGTTTGGTGTGAAATAAGTGTGTCTTGAAGTGAAGATGCAAGGGCCCGAAGAAAAGGCCGCTGGGCCAGATATAGAGATGACATCTTCATTATCTGGGAGGGTGACAAGGAGCATTCGAGAATTTGCCAAGACCTCAATTCTACAACTTGACCTACTTTTTACCATGATACGATTCTTCAGCTTCTCTTTCCTTGATGTCCAATTGTAAATCACACAACTTGTGATTTACATCTACTATATATCGCAAAACCCCTGCCACAAATTCTTTGTTATGATGGACTTTCATCTCCCCCAGCATTGAAAACAGGAATTCCATTTGGACAGTACCTAAGGATCCGTAGCAACTGTTCCACGTTTTGTGAATTCCAAATCCAGACCAACGACCTCAGAGAGCGCTTTAAAAAACGGGGATACCTAGATCACATTCTGTGGAAAGCTTACCAATGAGCACTACCCTTAGAATGCTACCTTACTAACCCCCAGAATCAAACGGAAGGAAGATCCAGTTATTTTCCCTCATTGGGACCTACAATGGGGCAGCTAACAGGATAATGGATTCCTAGTTCCCCCAAATAACATACAGGCGTGTCAAAATATCTGGGACCCAATTTGTGCATAGCCCCCTATATTAAACACTCCAGCGCCAACCTATTATCTAATAAGAATTTAAGGGCTGCTTTCGTGCGTGGCTGCATTGCCTGTAAATGTCACAGGTGCCCCTCCTTCACAAGTAACTTGTTACAGGGTTCTCTTTACACATTCCCTCCCGGTTTATCAGCTGCCTCTCATAAAAAGGGTAATCTATCATGATTAATCTTGTTTGAGTGGCAAAGAATACATTTGGCAAGTCTTTTAGGGAATTTTGTGCAAATTGTGATCCTCAGGAGAAAGAAGGAATGGGGTGACAAACCATTGTCCAACTATCAATGAGACACATCAGGGCCCCTAATTTTTATAGGGAAAAACCTGGTTTGACCCAACCCCTAAGGGTGCGACGGCACGGGGGAGGACGGTGGAATTTTTTACAATGACCCCAATGGATGTATCACCTTAAAACTGTTGCCCCTTTAGGTCTAAATGAACAGCTCTGTTTTGCGCCTTTCATGTAATTCTCGATTATGTGTTGTTGCACACCAACCTATACGTGTCACCTTTCTTCTTTCATAATTTAATAATATGATATTGGACGTCTTATTTTATGGTTTATCTTAGGTGTAACTTGACAATTCACATCAAAAAAAAAAAAAAGAAAGAAAAAAAAAAAAAAAAAAAAAAAAAAAAAAAAAAACAAAAAAAAAACAAAAAAAAAAAAAAAAAAAAAAAAAAAAAAAAAAAAAAAAAAAAAAAGAAAAAAACAAAAGAAAGGAAGAAAAAGAAAAAAAAATTTTTTTTTTAAATTATATTACTTTTATTACTCATTTGTGTCTCCACGTGTAGTGCAGTATTATCATGTTGTTTACTGGTTTAACTATATGTCCATATATAGTCCCTTACATCATCTTTTATAATTTAAGTAACGCTGACTATAAATCCTCCTTTTAGCCTACCTACCCTGAGGCATAAGGGCTTCATTTTGTACCCCTTGATTTGCAAGTATAATATTGGTCTCTATTGGGGGTCACCCATTGGACCCCTCCCACTTGGGCCCTCGTGACCCAATGCTAATGAATTTGGCCCTCTCTCCCCGTTTACAGGGATGGCTTTTTGTTGGGCAATTCCCCTCCCCCTTTTTGGGCACCTGCTTGTATGTTTTGCTGGTGGTTATTTAATCCACATTATGGGGGAGCCGCAAGGTCTGATATCCGCAACTTTCTGAATAGATGCTTTTTTGGCTTGGCCACGCATCCATTTTCTCTTTCCCCTTCTCTATGTAGACTCTAGGAGCCCTGCTGCTCTAAAAACATCCAGTCAGCACATTAACTCAAGCTGATTTTACTGACTCAGATTTTTCATATACAGACATCTGATATTGTTTCCCCTGCCTTTTTCCTCTTTTAAACACAAACACTGTTGCTAGAACCAATGCAGTTTTTACTTAAGATTGTGTTCTGCGCTTTAAGTACCATTACATAATATTGCTATGTGTCTATGATAGGTTCTATTAAATAAATCCAATTGACTAGTCTATCATATTGTTTTTTCCATTTCGTCTATTATGCCCCTTGATGAGCCTATGGTTATAAGTGAAACATGTCATGTAGGGTTTCACAGGTTTTGACCATAAACATGTTTACCTATTAATTGTATTCGCTTGAACCTACTACATCCATCATGCTGGGGACTCCTCCTTATGTACTTTTTTATTGTAGCTCTATATTAATTTGTTTTCTTTTTGCTGTGTACTTTAGCTCCATAATTGTTACCTGTTTATCAATCTCACTACGGGACCAGGGGTCCAGAATAGATGGCAGCTGTTTAAATGGATGCAGCTATCTCCTCCCTCCTTGTTGGGCTAAATGGGGTGGAACAGAGGACCTTTCTCAACTGTTAGTGAGGTCAAGGGCACCTTGCAATGAAGATATCACAGAGACACCCCCCATGTTTACCCACCTCTTTTCCTTGTTCATAAATTACACTATCCCCTTAATTCTGCTGCTTTGTTTGACCTTACCATTATTCCTACCCGCTAACTACCAATCCACCATGTTCCTTCCTCTTACCTGTATGAGGGTTTTAACCTGAATTCAAATATACATTCTGAGCAACAACATAGTCAGTCGCCTGCATCAACATGGACTGGTATGTGGCCCACCGTACATAATATTTTTTATGCCTATTGAGGTAGAAGGGATAATTAGAATTCAACGCCTTTTTAAAGGAGAAGACATTAATTTGTCCCTTGCTGGTGACAATTTGTGAGCACTTCCTTGAGTTAATTATTATCGTATCTTGACTATTTTGTCTTAGGTTAAGCCTAATCAAAGTGTTGTTTTTTAAAATACGTCATCCCACCATTTTTTTACTTTTTAAACTTCCATGTTTTAATCTCTTTTTTTATCGACGGCTTTGGTGTGGATTCTACCCTACCCTCCTTTTTGTCTTTCGTATTAGGATCCCATAAGAAGTAAACAAAGTGGGAAATTTTGGGTAATATGTTGTGCAGCATAAAAAGATTGGTGTGGGATAAATCAGAACTACCTAACATTGTCCTCACTTTAAAAACTTATAAAAAGATCCCCAAAAAACCCCCTTGGGGTTCTGAGCCCGCTGTGTCTCTGTGTATCCAGGGGACTGCAATCAATGTCATGGACCTGGAGGTATAGTTTTTACTTGGGGTAACACATGTTGGATCATATGTCCAATGCTCTTCAGAGAAGTCCCAGTCACTTCACACACTAGCCCGGAGGTGCCTTCTAGCCTTCTCCAGGTTCCTGGGGTGTCATTCACCTGTAGTGGCAGTTATAATCATGTTGTATTACTGGTTTAACTATATGTCCATATAGTCTTACATCATCTTTTATAATTTAAGTAACCTGACTATATAATCCTCCTTTTAGCCTAACCCTGGGCCATAAGGGCTTCATTATTGTACCCCTTGATTTGCATAGTATATATGGGTCTCTTGGGGGTCACCCATGGACCCTCCTTGGCCTCTGAACCAATGCTAAGGAATTTGCCCTCTCTCCACCTTTACAGGGATGTTTTTTGTTGGGCAATTCCCTCCCCCTTTTTGGGCACCTGCGCGGTGTTGCTGGTGGTTTTTTAATCCCACATTATGGCGCAAGGTCTGATTCAGCATAATTTCTGAATAGATGCTTTTTTGGCTTGGCCACTGCCATCCAATTTTCTCTAGGTAAGACTCTAGGAGCCCTGCTGCTCTACATCAGTCAGCACATTACCAAGCTGATTTTACTGACTCAGATTTTTCATATACAGACCATCTGATATTGTTTCCCCTGCCTTCCTCTGTTATTTCCTCTTTTAAACACAAACACTGTTGCTAGAACCAATGCAGTTTTCTTATACGATTGTGTTCTGGCTTTAGTCTTACTATATTCGCTATGATGTCATATGATAGCTTCTATTAACACCATAAATCCAATTGACTATCTATCAATATTTTTTTTTTTCCATTTGGTCTATTATGCCCTTACTGAGTCACTATGGTTATAATGGAAACCATGCTCATGTAGAGGTTTGACCAGGTTTTTGACCATAAAAACATGTGTTACCTATTAATTGTATTGCGTGAACCTACTACACCTCATCACCTGTCGGGTGACCCTCCTTATACTTATTGACCTATATAAATTTTTTTTCTTTCTTCTGTGTACTTTAGCTCCGTAATTGTACACGTTTATCCAATCTCCCCCCCCCAGAGGTCGCAGAATAATGGCAGCTGTGTTTAAATGGATGCAGCTATCTCCTCCCTCCTTGTTGGGCTAAATGGGGTGGAACAGAGGACCTTTCTCAACTGTTAGTGAGGTCAAGGGCACCTTGCAATGAAGATATCACAGAGACACCCCCCATGTTTACCCACCTCTTTTCCTTGTTCATAAATTACACTATCCCCTTAATTCTGCTGCTTTGTTTGACCTTACCATTATTCCTACCCGCTAACTACCAATCCACCATGTTCCTTCCTCTTACCTGTATGAGGGTTTTAACCTGAATTCAAATATACATTCTGAGCAACAACATAGTCAGTCGCCTGCATCAACATGGACTGGTATGTGGCCCACCGTACATAATATTTTTTATGCCTATTGAGGTAGAAGGGATAATTAGAATTCAACGCCTTTTTAAAGGAGAAGACATTAATTTGTCCCTTGCTGGTGACAATTTGTGAGCACTTCCTTGAGTTAATTATTATCGTATCTTGACTATTTTGTCTTAGGTTAAGCCTAATCAAAGTGTTGTTTTTTAAAATACGTCATCCCACCATTTTTTTACTTTTTAAACTTCCATGTTTTAATCTCTTTTTTTATCGACGGCTTTGGTGTGGATTCTACCCTACCCTCCTTTTTGTCTTTCGTATTAGGATCCCATAAGAAGTAAACAAAGTGGGAAATTTTGGGTAATATGTTGTGCAGCATAAAAAGATTGGTGTGGGATAAATCAGAACTACCTAACATTGTCCTCACTTTAAAAACTTATAAAAAGATCCCCAAAAAACCCCCTTGGGGTTCTGAGCCCGCTGTGTCTCTGTGTATCCAGGGGACTGCAATCAATGTCATGGACCTGGAGGTATAGTTTTTACTTGGGGTAACACATGTTGGATCATATGTCCAATGCTCTTCAGAGAAGTCCCAGTCACTTCACACACTAGCCCGGAGGTGCCTTCTAGCCTTCTCCAGGTTCCTGGGGTGTCATTGTTTTAACTGAAGTCAATATACATTCCTGAGGCACACATAGTAGTCGCCTGCATCAAACATGGACTGGTATGTGGCCCACCGTACATAATATTTTTTATGCATATTGAGGTAAAGGAAGATTAGCAATTCACGCCTTTTTAAGGAGAACATTATTTTGTCCTTGCTGGTTGACATTTGTAGCACTTCTCTTTGAGTTATTATTATCGTATATTGAATATTTTTGTCTTAGTAGCCTAATTAAAAGTTTTGTTTTAAATAAGTCATCCACCATTTTTTACTTCCATGTTTTATCTACTTTTTTATCGACGGATTTGGTGGGGATTCTACACTACCCTCCTTTTTGTACTTTCGTTTAGTCCCATAAGAAGTAAAAAGAAGTGGAATTTTGGGTAATATGTTGTGCAGCATAAAGATTGGTGTGGGATAAAATCAGACTAATCAGGTCCTCACTTTAAAACTTTAAAAAGTCCACTGGTCTGAGCCCTGCTGTGTCTCTGTGTATCCCAGGACTGCCAATAATGTCATGGACCTGAGAGGTATAGTTACTTGGGGTAACACATGTTGGATCAGATGTCCAAGGCTCTTCAGGAGAAGTCCCAGTCACTTCACCAGCACTAGCCCGGAGGTGCCTTCTCAGGGGTTCCTGGGGGTCATTTTGGAAGAACAAAGTGGACAAAAAAAACGGACACTTGTCCCTACTAGCAGACTTTGTATCGGAGCCAATATAACTATATGACTCCAATTCCAGCTGGTGTCTCTGCCGAGGAGTTGGGGCTTCCGGTGATTCACCACAAGTCCCAAGCACCCGCTGGTCCACCAGGTGTCGCTGGCTTGCGCCGAGGTCCCCCGGAGTTCCACCTTCCTATCCTGGGCATTATAAGTGTTGGATCAAGAAAACATATTTTTTAAATATGTGCGATTTTTCCAAATCCGTCAGGTTTTCGAAGCCATGACACCCGTTTTGTCGGGCAGGGCAAGCCGGCGCCAAATGCAACACAATCTGATCGCGTGCGCCACACAATCCCGGGGCAAATGTGGGTGCAAAGCGGTAAAATCCGGGAAACAACCGCGAAAAATGCACCTTTGGGACCCTTAGTTAATTGTGCCCATAGTACTACAGAATCTATAATACAGATAGTTATTGTAAATATAGGGAATATTGGTTTCTCATAAGACGAGAGGCACATTGTGCCAGTATAACTCTTAGTCGTACGTTCTGACATGGAACGACCTGGCACTCTGACATGATTTGCAGACAAGATGCAGAGGCTCTCAAAAAGTAGCCACCTCAGACTGCTGACTGGGTGCCCCCTTCCTAGAACTTTTGGGCATGAGGCCACAACATGGGACTATTCTTGGAATACTGCCAGCTTTGATTTCTCAACCCCCAGCGGAGTTCCAGAAATGTGACTACCTTTTTGAAAGTAGCACACCTTTGGCTGAAACTTTTGCCAAAAATGTGCACCAAAGGTACTAGGACTATCCCACTAAGTGCTACATGGAAGGTCAATACCGACTTCCCTGGACTCTGGTGTAATGTATTTCGTGAATTCTAATCTTCCTTACCGTCAATATTATGCATGAAAATACTAGTAGTGATGGTCGTGATCATACCTGCGATGTTTGACTAGTGGGCTGATCTACTATGTTGAGGTGCCTCTATGGAAATTGTAAATTCTTCACATGGGACATAAGACTATTAGACCAGTTAAAACCCTTCTAATGCAGGGGAATGGAACATGGAGGCGCACATGGAAAGTGTAAATAAAAGCACAAAATTAAGGATGAGGAAATTGGAACAAGAAGAGTAAACATGCGGCGGGGGGAGAATTCTTGACTGTCTTGAGGCAAGGTGCCCTATAACCTCCATTTGGGGCAAGGGGTCCTGCTCCATCACTATTAGCCTCCCCACATAGCCGCATGCCCTAAACAAGCTGCCATCCCTATTTAGACACCGCCCACTGTACCCGAGTTAACGTGAGACTATCTTAAAAGGTACAATTATGGAAGATCAAGAGTACCACATAAGATACATTTATATAGAGTTAAGTCATAAGTATAAGGAAGAAAGTCCCCAGACAGGTGATAGTAGTAGGTTCAAGAAATAAAGTAATAGGTCAAGCCCGGTCAAAACCTGGTCAAAACCCTACATGGACTGTGTCGCTTATAACGCATAGGCTAATCAGGGGAAAAATAGACGAAAGGAGAAAGAACATATATGATAGAAATGATCAGCATTGGATGTAATAGATACCTATCATATGACAAATAGTCAAGGTATATGTAATAGCTTCAAAGCCAGGACACAATTTCCAGTAAAAACTGCTAATGATAAACAAAACGTCTGACAAAGTGGAAATATTGTTTATTATACAAGCAAGACAGTATCAAAGGTGTGTGAAATCTCCGTATGCATAAGAATAAGCTAGAGGCTTATCTTCACATCATTCCATGTTCTCATATTTAAACCCTGCATTAGAGAACGCCAGTTAATATCAAAAGAAGAGTACTTGTCCTTCTTCCCAAACACCCCAACTGGCGGTGTAGCAAAATTTATGGCTTGCCGCACAAAAAATTTTAAAATAAAGGGCGAAAGAGAAAGAAGAAGATTACTCAATAAGAATCTGCAGCAGTCATGGAGCCACCGGACGCTTAGGGGTCTACATAGACAGGAATACGTCTCCTTTCATCACAGCACTTCTATCTTACCATTGTGATACGAATGACAATCGCTATCAGAGGATATTTGGTCTACTTAGCTCCATGCAAATCTCATGGTACTCAGCGTATGTCTTAGATATGGTTAGTAGAAGCGCTATAGACACAGCTTCTATCCCGCGCAAGAACTAGGGGGCTTAAGGGATGCGGGATGAAGAGATACTTTTGTCCCAGCATGGTAGGTGGTAACAATAGTAAAGCCCACAGTGAGTTGTCTTACAAAAATTACCAATGACATTTTCATTGAACACAACACATAACTTTACCATAATGTCACAATGAAAAAGATTTCACACATAGCTCAGGGGCCGGATATGCGGGAGTGCTTGTTGCTCACCACAAGTATGGAAAACACGTGGTACTGGGATGGGTTTTGTGGGAAAATAAGTGTGTATTAGAGTGTTGAAGACGTGACAAGGGCCAGAAAGAGGAAGAAGAAGGAAAAGGCGCTGGGCGCAGATAGTATAGATATGACATATCATTACTAGCGGGGGGGGTGTGATAGCAAAAATGTAAATCAACCAACATGGTGGGTGATGTATTACATACTCTATTAACGACGAAACCCATCTGCATACTAACTTCTGTTTGTCTATGATGGGAATAATCGCATCATCACCTCCAGCCATTGATTAACAATGGGAGATTTTCCATTTGCGCACACAAGTATAACCTAAGGAATAGTAATGAGCAACTGTTCCACGTTTTGTGAATTCCAAATCCAGACCAACGACCTCAGAGAAAGCTTCAAAAACGGGGATCCTAGATCACATTTTTGGGAAAGCTTACCCATAATGCGCACTATTCCCCCACTAGAATGCTACCTTATCTAAACCCCTAGAATCAAACGAAGAGAAGATCTCAGTTATAATTAGGGACTCAGTTGGGACTACAATGGGGCAGGTAACAGGATAATGGAGTATCATAGTTCCCCAAAATGACATACAGGCATGTTGAAATATCTGGGACCCAATTGTGGCATAGCCCCTATTTAGACCTCCAGGCGCCAACCTATATCTAATAGAGAAGTTAGGGTGCTTCGTGGCAGTGGCTGCATTGCCTGTAAAGTGGTCACAGTGTGCCCGCCTCCTTCACAAGTAATGTTAAGGGTTCTTTACAAATTCCGCAGGTTATCAGCTCCTCTCATTAAAGGGAGATCTATCAGATAATAAATTGGTTTGAGTGGCAAAGAATACATTTGCAAGTCTTTTAGGGAATTTTGGCGCCAAAGATTGGTGATCACGTCAGGGGGAGGACAGAAAGGAATGGGGTGTGACCAAACAATTGTCCATGGACATATCAATAAAGAGACATCAGGGCACTAACGTTTTATAGGGAAAGACCTGGTTGACCCAACCCTGACTGGGGGAGACGTCCACGGATTTTATTACAAATGACCAAAGGGATGTATCACCTTAAACGTTGCCCCTTTAGGTCTAAATGAACAGCTCTGTTTTGACGTCGATCAGGTGATATCTGATTATGTGTTAGCACACCAACCTATAGAGTTCCACCTTTCTTCTTTCAATAATATAATAATTGATATGGAAGTATTATGGTGTTTCATCTTAGGGGTAACTTAGGACAATTCACTCTAATATATACTGTTATTACTATTTGTGTTCTTCCACCTGTAGTGCGCGTCTTATAATCATGTTGCATTACTGGTGTCACTATATAGTCTTACATCATCTTTTATAATTTAAGTAACTGACTATTAAAAATCCTCCTTTTAGCCTAACCCGGGGGACATAAGAGGCTTCTTATTTTGCCCCTTGGATTTGCATATATATATGGGTCTCTTGGGGAGTCACCCACAGGACCCTTCTTGGCCTCGGAACCAATGGTAAGAAATTTAGACATTTACAACGGAGTTTTTGTTGGGACAATTCCCTCCCCATTTTTCGGGAATTGCAGCGGTATTGAAGGTGGTTTTGTAATCCCACATTAGGGCGTAAGGTCGTATTCAGCATAATTTCTGAATTGGAATGCTTTTTGGCTTGGCCACTGCCTACAGTCTTCTCTAGGAAGACTAGGAGCCCGCCGCACTGCAGCTCTACATCGCAGTCAGCACATTACAAGCTGATTTTACTGACTCAGAATTTTTCATATACAGACATCTGATATGTGTTTCCCCCCCCTGCCTTCCTCTGTTAACCCAAGTTGCAGACCAGATGCAGGTATTTGCCTTATAAGATTGTGTTCTGGCTTTATTATTACATATATACGCTATTGTGTTCATATGATAGCTTCTATGACTCCAATTGGGGACTATCGATCTATATGTTTTTTTCCATTTGGTTTCTATTTTGACCCCTGATGAGCATATGGTTATAGGGTTTGAAACATCTCATGTAAGGTTGTCACCGGGTTTTTACCATACAAACCTGTTAACTATTCTTTATCGCTTGAAAACGACTAATATCACCCTGGGTATGGTGACCTCCCCTATACTTATACATATATAAATTTCTTTCTGTGGTACTTTATCTCCGTTGTAAATTGACACTTGTTATCAATCTCCCTCCCCAACGGTTCCACGACAATATGGCAGATGGTTTAGGGATGAAGAGTCCGTGTTGAGCTCAATAGGGTGGAACAGGGACCGTTCTCAACTGTTAGGGAGGTTAAAAGGGCAACCTGCATCAAGATATCAAAGAGAAACCCCCCCCCATAGGTTACCATCTTTTGTTCAGAATTAGCTATCCTTAATTTGCTGCTTTTACTTACCCTTATCTAACCTACTCATGTGTGCCTTCTCTGGTATTATGACGTTTTAACTGAAGCAATATACATTCCTGAGCGCACACCATAGTTAGTCCGGCCTGCATCACATGGTATGGGGCCCACAGTTCATAATATTTTACTGATATGAGGTAAGAAATTAGCAATTCACGCCTTTTTAAGGAGAACATTATTTGTCTGCTGGTTGAAATTTGTAGTAATTCTCTTTGAGTTATTATTAGTATTTTTTGTTATGATCTTTGAATTTTTGTCTTAAGTAGCCTAATTAAAAGTGTGTTTAAATAAGTCATACACCATTTTTACTGCCATGTTTTATCTACTTTTTTATAGGCGGATTTGGGGGGATGTTTCACTACCCTCCTTTTTGTATTTCGTTTAGTCCCATAAGAAGTAAAAGAAGCTGAATTTTGGTAGTATGTGTGCAGCCATGCTGTGTCGCTGTGTATCCCAGGACTTGCCAGTAATGTCATGGACCGAGTAGGCATCGTTATGGTACTTGGGGTCCACATGTTGGAGCGATGTCCAAGGCTTCAAGGAGAAGTCCCAGTCACTTCAACAGACTAGCCCGAGGCGCCCTATCAAGTGTTCCTGGGGGTCATTTTGAAGACAAAGTGGACAAGAAAAAAAAAAAAACAAAAATGGACACTCGTCCCCACTAGCAGACTTTGTATCGGAGCCAATATAACTATATGACTCCAATTCTGTGTACATTTTCCGGGCTATGATTTTCCCCGACCTGAAAAATGGAAAATGTACGATGTGGGGATAGCACACAAACTACTACTACACAAACGAATACTACTCCTCCACATAACTACTACTCCTCCACACGACTACTCCTCCTCCACATGACTCCTCCTCCTCCTCCACACAAATACTACTCCTCCAAATGACTACTACTACTCCTATCAGATTGCACTTAAAAGTGCAGGAAACCAGTAATGTCATTACACCACGCCTCCTGCTCCCAGTATATTACTTCAGTTCCTGGAGCAGGAGGCGCGGTAAGATGATGTCACCATGCCTGTCCTGCACACAAAGGAAAAGAGGCGATGAAAGAGGAATAAAGGGAAGTATACTGTTTATTTTTTTGTTATACATTGGGAAAGAGAAGCATAGGGAGCTGTGAGGACATACTGGGGGCAGGGGCTGTGAGGACATAACTGGGTGATTGGGAGGCTGTGAAGTCATAATTGGGGGACTGAGGGGGCTGTAAGGACATAGCTGGGGGACTGAGGGGGCTTTAAAGACATACCTGGGGGACTGGGGGGGGGGGGGGCTGTGAGGACAAAACTTGGTGACTGGGGGCTGTGAGGTCATAACTGGGGAACTGGAGGTGCTGTGAGGACATAACTAGGGCACTAGGGGGGCTGTAAGGACATAACTGGGGGGCTGTTAGGATATAACTAGGGGACTGGGGGCTGTGAGGAGATAACTAGGGGGGTCTTTGAGTACATAACTGGAGAACTGGGGGGCTGTGAGGACATAACTGGGGGACTAGGGTTCTGTTGGGAGAGTTTGGGCGCTGTGAGGATGCTGGGGCACTGTAGAGGATATTACTAGGGGGCACAGTGGAGGACATTACTGGGGATCGCTGTGGAGAATATTGCTGTGGGGAATATTGCTGGGGGGGCTAGGCTGTGAGAACATTACTGGGGCTCTTGGGAACATTTCTCGCTGTGGGGGACATTACTTATTCAGTGTAGGGGCACTATTATGGGAGTTATTTTTAGTGGTAGTGCAGGTCATATTGAGGAGGAATTAGTAGAGGTATTAAGTGTAGGTGGCATTATTATATTTAAGGACACATCTGCGAAACATTATTTTGCCTGTGTTTTCTGCAGCATGATAAATACAGTTGTTTTTGGTGCAAGTACATGTGGGGGGGATTATGTACAGGAGTGGACATTAATGAAAATTTGATCCTGTGCCCCAGATCTTTTATGACTGTAGGAATTAAGCATCCAAAGTGCCATGGTTCAGGAGATATAGCTGTTTTAAGTTGGTCACTGTAATGACGATTATAAATGTCCTTTCTGCACGGGCATGTGTAAATAGGGCATATACAGCCGCATGGCAGTCATGATGGGGTTAAAGAGTATTATAACAAACAACTCTATACCCCTAGTTCCCACGGTTACTTGAAGTGGTGATAGATACAAGTCCTCTAAGAACACGTTTTTTCTGGATCGGTCCTTTGTTGGGGTGCAAACTAATTATTGCACAATGCTATTTGTAATCCACAGGTAATTGTTGTCTTCTCCTTAGACCACAGATAAAGGCCTCTCTCCAGCTCTCCACTTATGACAGGCCAAATTCTCCATTGATAAGGTGACAGTGTAAGAGCCCCTTATGTTATTTGTGTATCACTACGTGGTCTCTATAGATGTGACCAAGCAGGACTTGAGGTCTTTCTTTCAAATAGTGTCTCTGCCTACATGACTTCATCTGCAATTTGCTCAGCTCAGACCTCCATCCAGCACACAACGGTCTGCAACTGCCCAGCACAGCAACCGTTATCTTTTTAACAGACTCTCCTTCACTAAAACCTGACTTCCTGTTGAGTGATGATGCAATATTCTATCTATATTGCATTGCAGCGACGATGGCTATGGCAGTCCTGAGGTATGATGGAGGAGCCCAGAGCTGCCTTCACTAGAAGCCTGCTAGATCGTGCATTCTGCTAATGCCAGCCTATGCAAAAGTTTAGGCTGACTATGTAATATGCGGCAATACATTAGTATTACAGTATATTACAATGAACAAGTGATCAAATAATCACTTGTTCATGTTCCACCAAAACAAAAAATAAAACATAAAAAAGTGCAATTGTAATAATCAAATACAACATAAAAAAGTGGAAAACACCAAAAAAAACAAAACCAATTGGTACCACCACGTCTGTAACAACCCGTACAATAAAATGAAATTGTCACTGAACTCCTGCGGTGAACGCCGTAAAAAATATACAGAAATAATAATAATAAATAATTATTTATTTATATAGTGCACACATATTACGCAGCGCTGCACAGAGTTTGCCAAATTTGTCCTTGTCCCCATGGGGCTCACAATCTAAACAACCTAACAGTATGTTAAAAAAAAGCTCACATCTGACCTCATAAAAACAGCATAAAGTGATCAAAAAGTAACATTTACCCCAACATAATACCAAGAAAATGTAAAGCTTGTCCCACAAAAAAATAAGCTCTAAAGCAGCTCTGTAACAAAAAAAAACAAAAAAAATGTTATGGCCATTAATGCATGGTGATGCAAAAACAAGAAAATTTTTCACAAAATGAGTTCTTTATTCTGCAAAACAAATTAACCATAAAAGAGCTATATAAATGGTGTATCGCCATAATTATGATGACCCATAGAATAAAGATAACACATTATTTTTATGGTACAGTAAACATCCAAGGATTGAAATGGTAAAAACCATAAACAAGATTTAATTACTTTTTAACCACTACCCAGAAAGAGTTAATAAAATGTGATTACTAGCTATTGAACCCCCTGTAAATGATGTATCTGAAAATTGGATCTCATCCACACAAGAAAATTATCCAAATGACAAACCTATAGTCTGTAAAACGTGACAACGCAGATCTGCTCTGAATGGCGCGGCTTCCTTTCGATGCCCGGCCCTGCGCAAATACAGCAGTTTACACATAAGGGGCATCCTCATAATTGGGTATCAAACTTTGTAGAGTTTTTCATCATTTAATACTTTTTGACTATTTAAATTTTTGGCCAAAATTAATTTATTGTCTAAAAAAATTAACAGCTTGTAAATTACACCTCATTTTTTTTAAACCCTCTGAAATATCTAAAGAGTCAACACACTTCTTAAAGTTGATTTTTCCCACATTGAGGGGTGTAGTTTTATGGGGTTTTACTGTTATTTAGGCCTCTCAAAGTCACTTATAGCTGAGCCTATAAATAAGGGTTTAGGCGATTTTCATAAATATTAGAAAAATTGCACCCACAATTCTGAACCTCCTTACAACCTAGAAAAGAGAGAGGATGCATAGAAAGACCATGCCAATATAAAGAAGACATTTGGAAAAAGTTAGTTATAAAGTTACTTGGGTGCTATGACTATCTGCATGAAAAGCAGAAAATTTAAGAAAATGAATAAGTTTTTTCATAATCAAACACAAAAGATATCATCAAAAATTTTGAAGTACAATGTGTGATGAAAAAAAAATCTCAAAATACCTTGGATATGTTAAAGCATTACAAGGGTATAACCCCTTATAATGACAAAGGGCAAATGTAAAAAATCAGGCTTGGTCCTAACACCCTAAAATAGCTTAGACCTGATGGGGTTAATACATGAACTGTACTTATGGGCAGTTGGTTATTTTGCTGCCACACACTGACAAAAGTTAGTTACTATATATGTATTGTTATACATCCTTACATGAGCATAATTGATTTTGATTTCAGAAGGAGGGAGGCAATGGAGAACACATGTAGGAAGATGACCACAGTCACATGGCCTGGTTCTATGAGTAAGTGTCCCTGGTTTATCATGATGAATTCTGATGGTAGATTTCCTTTAAAATTAACAAATGGTTTAAAATAATATTGCTATAAAGATACCTGCCTAATGTAAGAAGTAAAAGCTTTTACAAGAAGTTCAAAAAGTATCCTTTTTTGGATTAGCAACATGTTTAGTTATGTTATAAAGACAAAAACACCACCAAAAAGCCACAGCCACAACAATATGGGTCTGTGACAATAAAAGAACAAATTAATGTTTTAAGTGCATTAAAGTTTTGTCGTTTGTTCTAACTTACAGCAGAAGCAGTTAGGCTGCTGAAGGGCATAGACAGCAGCAGCAACAGTATAGTATGAAGCATGATTCTTAAATATCTGGCCATTTATTGTATAGACAGTTAACACACAACAAAAAATTTATTAAAAAATAACTACAATATATACTTACATATAAAGAAATGTCACATTTGTGATGTAGTAGGTTATAGTAGTGGCAGCTATGACCTCAGCAACAGTACATTGTGGATTATGTTGGAGAAAGCAGAAGATATCCAGCAAGGTGGTAATGGTGGTAGTAGTGGAAACCATGGTTCCAGCAGTACAGCACACAACAGCAGGATATGTAGCTGTTGCTGAACTTGAACAAATTCAGAGAAATCTGTCTACTCTGGTTACCACTTCTTAGTGAGCATCTTGATCAAATCCCTGTCCCTGTCGAGTGCCTATAAATATGACACAGAATTGGGTGGGATACATTATATGTGAGTGTGAATAATGCAGCTTTGCTGTGATTTATAGAGCTTAAAATCCACCAGTTTTATGGCTTCAAATTATTTTAGTTCAGTTTGAAAGACACCACTTTTATTAAGTATTACAAAATGAAGAAAAAAACACTCCTCCCCGGCTATTTGCTGCATGAAATGTCTATGAATCTTTCTAGAAATGGATATGTGGGTGATCTCAATAATGTAAGTCATATTTTACAGCAGAATGCTAGTATGGTAGAAACTCATTTTGTAAAGCATGAAAATATACAAAACAAATTATGCATCTATGACATAATCGTGAACTTTAAAACACTGTGTTTCTACTAATAATGTAAATAGATTTTGAATTTATTGGAGAGCTTTTATCTATAACATTAATTTATAAGGGACAGATTTCTTTCAAGTCATAAGTTAAATATATAATATTTGATAGAGTTTCTTTTACACTAAATTACCAAATATACCATGCTATAGATTACATAATAACATAATTACATATGCTCAGTTTATTACCATATAAGGATATCTGAGGATAAAATGAGTTTTCCAGGTTGAAAAAAAAAAACATCAATGGAAGTCCTTAGCTGTCTCACAACCAGCCCATTTTTGACTTTGAACCCCTTCCCGACGCGCGCCGCACTAGTACGGCGCGCGCCGGGTCCCGGTGCATGGAGAGGGCTCGCGGGCCGAGCCCTCTACATAGCCGGTAAGTCTTTGCTGCATATTGCTTTCACACGGCGATCGCCGCCGGCAATGCTGCCAGAGGCTTCAAAGAGATCCATCTTGCCGCGGATCGCCGCTCCCCGATGACGTCACAGGGAGCGGTGATCCGGTTCCATGACAGCTTCGGGTCTCACGAAGGCCCGAAGCTGTCTCGTTTTAACCATTCATTACATGTGCTATCAGCACATTGATGAATGAGGAGTAAATCCCCATATACTGCCTATGCAGTATGGCAGTATATGGTGATCGATCAGACAACCTAGGGTTAAAGTCCCTAGGGAGTCTGAAAAATAGTAAAAGTAAAAACATTATAATAAAAAACCTAAAAATTCAAATCACCCCCCTTTCCCTAGAACTGATATTAATATTAATAAACAGTAAAAATCATAAACACATTAGGTATTGCCGCGTCCGAAAATGTCTGATCTATGAAAATATAATAACGGTTTTTCACTGCGTTTAACCCGGTAACGGAAAATAGCATCCAAAGTCAAAAATGAAATTTTTTTGCCATTTTGGAAAACATAAAAAAATCCATAAAAAGTGAACAAAAGGTCGCATAGTCCTAAAAATGATAGCAATGACAACGCCATCAAAAGTCGCAAAAAATGACACCACCCACAGCTCCGTACACCAAAGTATGAAAAAGTTATTGCCACCAGAAGATGGCAAAATCAAAAAATAAAATTTTGTACAGGAGGTTTTAATTTTTTTTAAATGTATGAAAACATTATAAAACCTATACAAATTTGGTATATCCTTAATCGTACCGACCCAAAGAATAAAGTAGACATGTCATTTGTGGCACACAGCTGTAAAATCCAAGCCAACAAGAAAACGTTGCAAATGTGTTTTTTCACCGTTTTCACAGCATTTGGAATTTTTTTCCCGCTTTCCAGTACGTGCCATGGAATATTGAATGCCGTCACTACGAAGTGCAATTTGTTATGCAGAAAATAAGCCATAACAGAGCTCTTTATGTGGAAAAATAAAAAAGTTATAGATTTTTGAAGGTGGGGAGTGAAAAATGGAAGTGAAAAAACTAAAAAAGGCCAAGTAGTTAAGGGGTTAACAGATTGTTTTTGTATGTGCAGGCTGGGGGATAACATGCAGATAGATTGGGGCTCTGTGGTTGGACCTCCAAAGATCGTATTTTGTCAATAATATTCAACACAACCTGTTTGCATCAAACATAAAGAAGATTCCCACAGTATTCACGCACAATCCCATAAAACCTTAGATGTTCACACAAAGATTTCTTCAAAATGCTTCGATATTATAGCAAATTTAAGACAATGCATAATCGTATGACATAATGTCCAAAAATGCAATCCATAAATATAGGAAACCATCTAGTGCTTCACTAAGCTACGGACAGTGTGGCGTATTCTCAAGAATACGTACTGAACAGCATTACCTGAATATATTACAATAGTCACATGGCATATAATTAAGGGCAATGTAAAAAATACCATATAAAATATGTAAGATGTTACTTTTACCCTTAACACCTAAAAAAAAGCAAATGCACTGAATGAAATCTTAAAAAAAAGCAGAAGAATTGCAGCTTTCGTTCATACTCTTTGGACTAAGAGAGTTCAATGTATAAATCGAAAAGTCTTCTTTCTGTAATAATTTATTTTTAATGTGTGCTATACCTTTCCTCTCTACTATCTCCAATATGCACCATCTTAACCCGTATACACTACGCCCAGTTTCATGAAAAAGGTTGCAATTTTTCTATTTTAACCTAAAGAATCCCTCACTTTTTTCTTTTGGACAAATGTTCTAATTACTGACCCATGTTCATTTATTCTAATCTTTACTGATCTAGTTGTATCTAGTCCTATGTAAGTTTTTCTGAATGGACATTTTAATAGATAGATATAATTTGTATCACATGTATAAAAACCTTTGATATGTATCTTAAATCCTTGTGTAGGATGTTGTATATTATCCCCTTTAATTATTTCCCGACGCAGCGCCGCACTAGTACGGCGCGCGCCGGGTCCCGGTGCATGGAGAGGGCTGCGGGCCGAGCCCTCTACATAGCCGGTAAGTCTTTGCTGCATAATTGCTTTCACGGCGATCGCGCCGGCAATGCTGCCAGAGGCTTCAAGAGACCATCTTGCCGGATCGCCGCTCCCCGATGACGTCAAGGGAGCGGTGATCCGGTCCATGACAGCTTCGGTCTCACGAAGGCCCGAAGCTGTCTCGTTTTAACCCATTCATTAATGTGCTATCAGCACATGTTGAATGAATGAGGAGTAAAATCCCCATATACTGCCATATTGCAGTATGGCAGTATATGGTAGGATCGATCAGACAACCTAGGGTTAAAGTACCCTAGGGAGTCTGAAAAAATAGTAAAAGTAAAAAAAAATTATAATAAAAAACCTAAAAATTCTAACCACCCCCTTTCCCTAGAACTGATATAATATTAATAAACAGTAAAAATCATAAACACATTAGGTATCGCCGCGTCCGAAAATGTCGATATCAAAATATAATACGGTTTTCATGCGTTAACGTAACGACGATCCAAAGTAAAAATGAATTTTTTTGCCATTTTGGAAAATATAAAAAATCTATAAAAAATGATCAAAAGGTCGCACATTCCTAAAAATGATAGCAATGAAAAACGCCATCAAAAGTCGCAAAAATGACACCACACTAGCTCATACTAAAAGTATGAAAAAGTTATTGCCCCAGAGATGGCAAAAAAAAAAAAAAATTTGTACAGGAGGTTTTAATTTTTTTAATGTATGAAAACATTATAAAACCTATACAATTTGGTATCTCTTAATCGAACCGACCCAAAGAATAAAGTAGACATGTCATTTGGGACACAGTGAAGCTTGAAATCCAAACCCACAGAAAACGTGCAAATGTGTTTTTCACCATTTTCACTGCATTTTTTTTCCTGCTTCCCAGTACGCGCCATGGAATATTGAATACCAGTCACTATGAAGTGCAATTGTTACGCAGAAATAAGCCATAACAGAGCTCTTTATGTGGAAAAATAAAAAAGTTATAGATTTTTGAAGGTGGGGAGTGAAAAATGGAAGTGAAAAAACTAAAAAAGGCCAAGTTGTAAGGGTTAACAGATTGTTTTTGTAGTGGCAGGCTGGGGGATAACTTGCAGATAGATTGGGGCTCGTGGTTGGACCTCCAAAGATCGTATTTTGTCAATAAATTCAACACAACCTGTTTGCATCAAACATATAGAAGATTCCCACAGTATTCACGCACAATCCCAAAAACCTTAGATGTTCACACAAAGATTTCTTCAAAAGTTTCGATATTATAGCAAAATTAAGACAATGCATAATCGTATGACATAATGTCCAAAAATGCAATCCATAAATATAGGAAACCATCTAGTGCTTCACTAAGTACGGACAGTGTGGCGTATTCTCAGAATACGTATGAACAGCATTACCTGAAATATTACAATAGTCACCATGGCATATAATTAAGGGCAATGTAAAAAATACCATCTAAAATATGTAAGATGTTACTTTTACCCTTAACCACTAAAAAAAAAAAAGCCACTGAATGAAATCTAAAAAAAGCGAAGAATTGCAGCTTTCGTTATACTCTTTGGACTAAGAGAGTTAATGTATAAATCGAAAAGTCTTCTTTCGTAATAATTATTTTTAATGTGTGCTATACCTTTCCTCTCTACTATCTCCAATATGCACCATCTTAACCCGTATACACTACGCCCAGTTTTCATGAAAAAGGTTGCAATTTTCTATTTAACCTAAAGTCCCTCACTTTTTTCTTTGGACAAATGTTCTAATTACTGACCCATGTTCATTTATTCTAATCTTACTGATCGAGGGGGTTTGGTTTATTCTTTACTGATCTAGTTGTATCTAGTCCTATGTAAGTTTTTCTGAATGGACATTTTAATAGATAGATATAATTTGTATCACATGTATAAAAACCTTTGATATGTATCTTAAATCCTTGTGTAGGATGTTGTATATTATCCCCTTTAATTATAGAAGAATAATTCTGACATCCCAAGCGAATGTGCCCTTCTTTATTATTTTTTAAAAAGTCAGATTCAATCGTGTTTTTATATCAGTGTGAGCTAAAATATTTGCTCATAAACATCTTTTTTTTTAAATTTACAAATCTTGGTACCTTGGCCATATTGGGGTCATATTTAAAAATATTCCAATGCTTATAAATTGTCTCATTGACAAAATTAGCATGTCTGTCATAGGTGGAATTTATTTCATGTATATGTCATGTGATGTAAACTAAAATGCTGTTTAGTAGGTATTCTTGAGAAAAGGCCATGCTCATAGGTCAGGTCAGGGAATGCAACGGTGAAGCATAAACAGGAAAGGAACCAGGGATCACAACAGGAATTCACCAATCACAGAGTATAGGAACAAGCTTTTCACTAAGTCATGAGGCACAAAGATCCGGCTGGGTATTAGAAAAGAGACTAGCTACTGTATTTATTAAGTGCCAGGTGGCCAGCAATTATTGGTGCACTGACCTTTTAAATCTACGAGAGCCAGCGCACACGTGCACCGGACCGCTGGCGACACAGCAGTAGCGTGAACAGGTAAGACAGCCTAGGTGGACACTGGGGACCGGACTAGGGCATGAATGAAATTCACTGGAATTAAATTTTATTTATTATACACAATGGGGCTCATTTATTTAGGGACCATCGGATGCATTTTCGTCGGGTTTCCCGTTGATTTCCGTTTTGGGCCAAATTGGCCTGGGATTTTGGCGCACGCGATCGGATTGTGGAGCATTGTCGCTGGCTTGCACGTGACAGAAATGGGGGGGCGTTCCGTCGGACAACCCGACGGATTCGTGCAACGCGAAGAATTTAAAATTTTGAATTGTGTAGAAATACACGCACTTACAAGCACCGGGAAGAAGCAGGTGAACTCCAGCGGACCTCCGCACAGAAGCAACGGATGCAAGAACTCGGGCGCACGATCTTAGACCCGAATCCCCGTCAGACAGCGCACCGCAGGATTGCGATAGGACCGGGTAAGTAAATGTGCCCCTATATGTATACATACGATGTCTGTGTGGTAAACTTCACAGGGACAATGTAGGGAGATGTGCTACAAGGAAGTGACAGTCACAGCTATGAGAAGTCACTATGAAGATGTGAACAACATGGAAAAGATTGCCACATGTAAGTTGGTAGATGCCACTTTCAATTGTGTGTATAGTGCAAGATTCTTGATTGTAGTCCTGCCCTTTTTATGTACTGGTCAAATCAGTTTTATGCAGACCAGGTTCTATTCTGTTACATAGCTGCCTGTTTCCTCTTCTATATATTTGACAGCATTGTGTCAACCTAATATGTATTCTGTGCTAATAACCTGCTATAAATGTATTCAGCTACTCCACACTGACACCAGGATAATAGGAAAAATTGAAGAAAATCTCTGGAATGTTCCAATGGTAAACATATGGCAATCAAATATTACACTTTCAAGAATATAGAGAATGTCAAAACTGCTGAAATTTTACAGTCTGAAAAAAATGCTAAAAAGTTTATGTTCAGCTGTTTTGTTGTAGCAACTCACATTATGTGCAATATATGCAATTCCCTATAGTATTAATGTCGGATTATAAACATAATAAATTCTCTTTAGCAGCTATGCAACTCCTCGTGGGTATAGAACTGTTCCTGTAGTTAACAATGTGTAAAGTTCCAAATTTCTAAACAAAGTTTTAACCATTCTGCTTGATAATTAAAGAGAGAATCTTAACCATATGTTCTATTTTTCATTAGCTCACATTACATTTTGGCCTTATATGATTTCAGAATCACTACAACACTACATGGCTAAGCCTACAATTTAATGGCATTAAATTATACATTTTTAATACAACTAAAGGGGTTGTCGAGGTTTGAATTATTTACATATTTACATTTCATTATCAACATATCAAACAGCTAAACATATCCAAAAGAGCATGCAGGAAAATTCCATGTCTTCCTTTAATATAATGAAGTTGTTTTGTCAGCATTCAATTTTTATATAATGAAGTATAAAATGAGTTCTTATGATTACTATATCACTGTATTAATCTGGTGCATTTGCCTAAAATGACTGCCATTAAAATACTGCGATGGATCACCATTGCAATGAGCACTTCCCAATTTCTTCTCAGCAAAGAACCAGTTAATAATCTCTCATCTTGCTCTTGCAATTACAGCCACTCTAGCTACAGAAAAATAAGGCTGAATAGACTGAAAACAGGCCCTACATAAAGGAGAGTGCATTATTTCCAAAAATTGCTGTAATTTCCTACAAACACAGCTAGGCCCTGCAACTTCAAAGAAAGAAACAAAACGGCAAGCAACAAGATGGCACTAAACAGCTGCGACATAATGAAGCTGAAACGGCTCCTAACACTTCCTAATTGCCAAGCAGATCAAACATCGAAGGCACCACTGAAATGGACACCTTACGTTGTGATGGGCCACCACAGGTGAAGAGGCTGGAAAGGAGACATAAGAAAAGGGAGGTGTTACATTTTCTAGACATATGTCTCATCCTCTCATTCCTTACTTGGAATGCCTGTAAGTAGATATTCCCATACATACATTGCAGTTTTACTAGTGCATATTTTGTTAAAGGAATTTCCAATATCTATTTAAAGTAAAGATGCAAAAGGTAGAGCTGAAACATTGTTATTCCATTTTTGCATTTAACATCAGTATGTTCAGATATCTTACTGTTCTTCTGATCTGCAGTTTAAAGATTCATTATCTGTTAGTGGGGTGTCTCAGAAGCCACGTTGATAGCATTAGAAAGACTGTCATGATTTAACTGTTCCTAAAACATCTGTCCTTACAATAATTGTATCATTAAGAAAACAGGTTAGATATATTCTGTACACCCATAAATATAAAAAAAATTTTTAAAAAAATATAAGATTGTGTAGATCCATAGATAGATCCATAGTTCTAATAATAATAATAATAATTTAAAAATTACTTAAAAAATGAAATTAAAACCAAATAAGATGCTGTCACTACACTATAAGATGCTATGGGTATCCATACACAGCTGTTCTCAACGTGCCATAAGAGGCTATTGCAGAGCAGTATGAGACCATTTGATATTAGGCAGGCAGTTACTGCATACGAGACAGTTTGCAATTTGACATTTGACATGCATTGACAGTGGCATGGGATCATTTGGCTTTAGACAGGCAGTGATTGCGGTATCATTTGACATTTAGTAGTCCCATAGAGTAGAAAGGCAAGTGGCTGCAAATGGAAAAAAAAACTTCATTTACTTCCTCAGTTTGTTATTAAGTTTTTTTTATCAAGCCTTTGTGCTTGTCATGTTATTTTAGATATTGTTAACCTAATGTCATAAATTCGGGAAAAATACAGTTGTTTGTTCAAATTCCAGACATTTCACTATGGCTGAAAGTAAAACATGCCATTTTCTGGGCCAGAATTTTATTCACTGTGACCGATAATTTTCATTAAGTTACGCAGTAAGTTTATCATATGCATCATTTTTGGTTACTACACAGCCAAACAATAGCGTTATATACTGATTCCTCTCTGGTGTAGCAGGTACTCCAAGATGAAGATCCCATGGAAGGTTAATATGATGCCATTGAGGACAAGCATAAATGTCTTGATATCCAAAGATATCCAAAGATATGCAGATCCCATCCCTGCAAAAAACCCTGGGGGTACATTCACACATTCAGTTTTTTACATGCATCAACACATCATTGAGAGAAGCTATATCTCACCTACTTTTAGTCCACTCCTGGTTTGGACATAAAAAACTGCATCTGAAAAACTGAACATGTGAACACACCCTAAGCAACAGTGATAAGTTTGCAGCTAGAGCTTTTCAGCAAATCAATGGTGGTGCTTGCATGTTTTTCTGTCATTAGTAAAATAAATTTGGCCCTTCAATAGTGGTCATCCTCCATTGATATCTAATCAAATCTCCACTGAATATAGTACACCAGAGAAAACAGGCAAAGATGTAACGCACCAACATTTTCAGGAAAACTGTAATAATTGATGCATGTGGCATCTGTAATCTCCAGGAGGGGAGCAAATCAATGTCAGATGGGAACACCACCAATGCATTTTATCATATTTGGATTATGAGCTCCAGTGGTGGAATCGAAGATAAAATTTTATCTTTATAGTGCAGATCCAGCAGGATAGCCACCCCTTTATCGCCAGTGACTGCTAATGGAAAAACCTAGCCCTTCCTTTCACTGCCATAAAAGAGACAATAGGAAACAAGGGCCCTTCTTCTCACTGCCATAAAAGATGCAACGGGAAACACTGGAACCTTCCTCTAACTGCCATAAAAGATGCAGTGCAAAACATGGCCCTCGTCCTCTCAATGTCATAAAACATGTAATGGGTAAAACCTGGCCCTTCCTCTCACACCATTAAAGATGTAATGGGTATCCAGACGCATTTGTGCCCCCCTCCATTTACTACAAAGGTCATTTGTGTAGATCATGTTTTTTGTAAATATTTTCAGTTTTTGTAAGAAGTTTTTGGGTTTTTTTTGTTTTTTTCCAAAGAGTTTGTTTTATCAAACAGTTTGTATTTTTGAATTTTTTTTAAAAAACATTTCAGTTGATCCAGAGAGTTACTTTAGGGGGAATTTTTCCATGGTCTTCTGTCCAGAAAGATTTCAGTACAGTATCATGCTTTCCCCCATGATAGTACTGAAACTGATGGTGTCGGTCGACCCTGACTGAATAAGAAGGCAAAAGAAAAGGAAATGGAATAGTAGGTGGAGGCAAATGCAGGTAAGAAGTGATGTCCTGTAATGCGCCACAGTTATTCCTGCCTCAGGCCCAGCCCCCACGTCACTAACCCAGTGGGCAATTAACCCCTTAACCACCAGGCCCTTTTCGATTTTGTGTTTTCATTTTTCAGCCCCTATCTTCAAAATCTTCAGTCCTGCAGTCCCCACCTTTGATAGATCAAACATTTTGAGACGTGATGATTAGAGATAAGCGAGCACTAAAATGCTCGGGTACTCGTTATTCGAGATGAACTTTTCCCGATGCTCGAGTGCTCGTCTCGAATAACGAGCCCCATTGAAGTCAATGGGAGACTCGAGCATTTTTCAAGGGGACCAAGGGCTCTGCACAGGGAAGCTTGGCCAACACCTGGAACCTGAAAGGGTGGAACACCACGGAAAGGACGGGAAACGCAGGGGCCGCATGCTGGATGCCTCTGAGGGGCTTAATTCGCACCATTATGCCAAATTATGGGCAACAGCATGGCCATGACAGAGTGACACGAATGAAGCTAGATAGCATCTAAAACCTCAATATTGACCCTGACTATAGGGGACGGTCGCAGGCGGCAGCGGCAGCAGCGGCAGGCTAGAGAGTGGCATGGCGGACATCCCTAAATGGACTCAGGTTCCAACCACATGGGTGGCAGAGAGGAACCAAAGGAGGTGAGCAAGAAGCGCTCAACATACGTCATCATGATAAAAGTTGCCAGTATATTTTGTGGATTACACAGCAGGGTGGCGACAAAGTACATGGAAGCCATGAACAACAACCAAATTCTCCTGACCAGCTCGTTTGATAAGGGGACCATGTATGGAGGCAGTGAACTAGTAGTAGATTAAAGGGTGCTGCGTTAAAACTATGTTAGTTGGATTGGCTTGAGCGGCGCTCCGCTTCCAGGCGAGCTTTCGCCAATCCAAGCCCCTGTCTCTGGCTACTCCCCAAACAGCACTTCTAAGAACCTTTTGTATAAGATCAAGTGTAGTAGCGTTCTATAAGTTTGGGATTGGCGAGTGGGGGAAGTAAACCTGCGCAAGAAGCGCTTGAAATTATCGGTAAATGAAAGTTTGTCAGTATATTGTGGATTCACGCGCGGGTGGCGACAAGTTAACAAGTTTGATGTGGAATGCCCGTAATAGCTCTTGGGCGGGTGTGCTTTTATCGCCTAGGCTCAGCAGTTGAGCACCGCCTGCTGGCGCTAGCGACGGCCATGCTGCTGTGCCTAGAGCTACGACTGATGGCGACAGGCCAGGATGGTAATTCGGGAGGAGGAGGAGGTGGCGGAGGGGTGGGAGGAGGAGGATGTATAGTAGGCTTTGAGACCGGACCGGTAGGCCCCGCATCTCGCGTCGGCCGTATATGACCCAGCCCCAGGGTCAGACTCGGTCCAGCGTGCACCAAGTTAGTGTAGTAGCGTTCTTTGTTTGGGATATGGCGGGGGTGGGGGAATTAACAGATGCGCAGAAGCGCTGAATATTGGATATGATAAAAGTTGCCAGTATATTTGTGATCACGCCGCAGGGTGGCGACTAGTTACCTTGTGTGGAATCCTGAAACAACACCAAATTCTGCCTGACACACTCTTTGATAGGGACGATGTTGGAGCAGCTATGGACGACTTTGGATTGGTAGCATGGAGCACGTGTGGACGGTGCTCTGGAGACAATTATTGGATAGTGCCGTATGTGGCCGTCCCCAAAAGTTTTCAAACCAGAGGAGCGGTAGGTGGCCCTCCGAAAAATGAATAGTGAGTGCCTGTTGTGGCAGTCCAAAGTTTTCCCAGGGCGCGGGAGGTGGCCCTCCAGAAAAATGTGATAGATTGAGTGCCTGGTGGCCGTCCAAACAAGTTTTCCAACCAGAGGACGGAGGTGCCATCCCAGAAAATGAAATAGATTGTTGCCGTACTGTGGCGGTCCCAAGTTTCCACCAGAGGAGCACGGTGGGTGGCCTCCAGAAAAATGGTAGATTGAGTGCCTGTTTGGCTCCCAAAATTGTTTAAACAGAGGCCGGGTAGGTGGCCCTCCAGAAAATAAATGCATGGAAGTACCTAGCTAGAGCAGTGGGCCCTGTCAATAGCCATTTCTCTTGCTTTAGTGTAAGGGGGGGAGGAAAGGGAGGAGGAGGAGTGGATAAATTTTTCAGGTTGGCTTCCTCAACTGGTGGAGATTGGAAATATGAGAAATCCAGGCTTATTCTATTAAGCGTCAGCCTGTCAGCACTGTCAGTCGACAGGCGTGTACGCTTTCGGTGATAGATGCCACCAGCTGCACTGAAAACCCGCTCGGACAACACGCTAGCGGCAGGGCAGGCAAGAACCTCCAAGGCGTAGAGCGCCAGTTCGTGCCAAATGTCCAGTTTGAAACCCAGTAGTTGTAGGGAGCTGTGTGATCATTTAGGACGATGGTATGGTCAGCTACGTACTCCCTCACCATCTTTCTGTAAGATCAGCCTACTCTGCCGAGACTGGGGACAGGTGACAGTGTCTTGCTGGGGTGACATAAAGCTGGCAAAAGCCTTGTAAAGCGTACCCTTGCCAGTGCTGGACAAGCTGCCTGCTCGCCTACTCTCCTCGTACTTGTCCCGCAGACTACCGCCCTCGCCGCTAGCGCGTCAGAAGGGAAATACTGTTTCAGCTTGTGCACCAGGGCCTGCTGGTATTCATGCATTCTCACACTCCTTCCTCTCCAGGATGAGGTGGAAAGATTTGCTTGTACTGGGGTCCAGGAGGTGAATACCCAGTAATCGGTGCTGGAATAAATTCTTTGAACGCGAGGGCACGGGATAGGCAGCCTAGCATGAAACTGCCTATGCGCCAGAGTACCAACGCGTAAGAATTCATCCCCTCATGGCCTGACTGTCCATTCCTCCTCTCAACTTCCCCTTTCTGACATACACGTGAACAGTGAAGGATCAACAATGGTTTCCTCTTGGTGTCTGCCAACATTCTCTCCTCTTCCTCCTCATCCTCCTCCACCTCCCACTCCTCCGATATGCGCTGAGAAAACAGACCTAAGGGTGCTGTGGCTATCAAAAGGGATCTTCTCCCCGTCTTTGGCGAGCGCAAAGCTTCCGACTTCATGGCTGATCAGAGAGTTTTTCAACAGGACCCAGCAGCGGGATGGTGAGGCTGATGATGGCGGCATCGCCACTGCCCATCTGTGTTGACTCCTCAAGTTACTAGCACCGACAGATATCAGAGCATCCACGTCCACTCCTCATTGTAGCTGAGGAGCGTGACTGACTGACTACCAGTTTGGTGGAAGTTGACATCTGGCAGTCTACAATCGCTCTGCGCTGCTGGTAAACTCTGGTAACATGGTTAATGTTGAATTCCACCTGTGGGCACGTCGCACACAGCGGTGAGCGGGCAGTTGAGGCGGCGCGCGCTGCCTGAGAGTGGCAGCATGTGCTGGACTTCCTGAAATGCGCACAGATGCAGCGCACCTTCGTGAGCAATCAGACAGATGGGGTATGTCTTGGAGAAACGTGAACTATCGATTTAACACATGGGCCCGGCATGGCACATGTGTCAGTTCCGAGTTGCAGAGCCGCCACCAGGTTACGGCCGTTGTCACACACAACCATGCCTGGCTTCAGGTTCAGCGGTGCCAGCCACAGATCAGTCGCGCCGTCTGCCCTGTAATAGTCTTGGCGGTGTGCCTTATCGCCTAGTCAGCAGTTGAGCACCGCCTGCTGTCGCTTACGACGGCACTGTGCTGTGCTATGAGCGCGACTGATGGCGCTGCCCACGGTGGTAGTTCGGAGGAGGGGTGGAGGGGTAGGAGGGGGGTGGGAGGAGGAGGAGGCATAGTGGCCTGAAAGACTGGGACTGAGGTTGGCCCGCAACCCTCGGCGTCGGCAGTATATGACCAGCGCAGGGTCAGCTCGGTCCAGCCTCCACCAGTTAACCCAATGTGCGTCAGCGATATATAGGGCCCTGCCGGCGCCACTCGTCCACGTGTCCGTGGTCAGGTGGACCTGTCAGAAGCGGTTGGTCAGGGACGGATGTGTTGTCTGACATGTGCTGGTGCAGGGCTGGGACGGCACATCGGAAAAGAGTGGCGCTGGGGACCGAATACGCGGGCGGCGCCGCCATGAGTAGGTTGCGAAAGGCCTCGGCTCTACTAGCCTATAGGGCAGCATCTCCAGGCTAATCAATCTGTAGAGTGGAAAAAGGGCTTGGGCGTGCGGTGGGTTGCACTATATTTCCGTTTCCGCTCCAGGTCTGGGGTATGGAGAGCTGAACGCTGGTGGATGCTGTGGGGATCGTGAGGCGACGATGTGGGTTTTTGTGCCAGGTCCGGGCATGGGGCTACTATCCGGTGACACGGGGAAGGAGCAGTGGTGTGCACGGCGGAGGTGAACGGATGGTGCCACTGAGTGGGGTGTTTAGCATTCATATGCTGCGCAACTGGTGGTAGTTAAGCTAGTAGTGGGGAACCCCTGCTGATCCTGGTTTGGCAAAGTTGCACACCACAGTCCGTCGGTCATCGGTGTTTCCTAAAGAACCTCCAGACTTCTGAAATCTACCTCGCCGGGGAGCCCCGCCACGGAGCTTCACTACGTGACACATTGGCGCTGATGCACCGCTCTGGCCCTGCCTCTCGTCTTGGCCCCACCACGCCTCTTCCAACCTGTTCTGGTCGAGGACTCTCCTCCGTCTCAGAGCACGTGTTCACCCGGCCTCTCAACCCAGCTTGGGTCTGTCACCTCATATCCTCCGATCCTCAGTCTGCTCCCCCCTCGGACTTCCTGCCCTGACACAACTTCACCATGTCTGACAACCGTGTCTCCTCATCGTCGGACACCTCTTTACACACTGCTTCCACTAGTCCAGAAGGTCATCATCACCCACAGCCTGACTGGTGGAACAACCTGGGCATCGGAAAATGCTCGCAAGCACCGTACAAGTGGTTTGTGACTGGGAAGGGTCGAAAAAAGTTCCTCAGTAATGCCGGTTCAAATGCCAAATTTTCATGGGAGGGGGCACTGGGGGGAGGAGGAGTATGGCAGGTGAGGGGGTGCGATTTCGGTGACATGGGTGGACTGCGTGGAAGCTGACGCTGGGACAATTGTCGCGAAGCATTATCGGCAATCACACATCACCTGTTTCGCACTGTTTGGCCTCAACGTGCTCTACCACGAGTCCCAGAACTCAGACCTGAACCTAGGGAGTTTAGCTCTGTGGCGTTCCCATGTCCCTCATAAGCAGGTGGTGTCTCACCCCCGCCAGGACCACGGCCTTGACCCCTGCAGTAGTGGACGCCCACGTCCCCGCCCTCGTCCTCTACCCCTAGCCCTCGGGTTAAACATTTTGAAATGAACGTTAACTTGAATTTTTTTTTACTTTTTTTTGTGTTTTTTGGTTTTTTTAGTTTTTTTTTGTGTTTTTAGTTTTAAAACCCACACGCGCTATCCTATTGCTATCGGCTTTCTAGCCCATGAAAGCACACTGCTGCCAGGAGCTGCGTGATGAGTTATGAAAAAATAACGATAAATAAAAGAAACTGCCAGACTGGTGCCTCCATTGAATCCCACCCCTAATAAATTTCCCACTTCGCGTTGCGATGGATTGTGCGTCACTAAGCGCTAACAACACGGGGTCGCAAGTCTCACTCCAAATCCTCCATGGCTAGTAGATGCACTGCCAGCAAGGACAGCCACCCCGCGATCGCACCAAAATAACTATTATACCGCATGTGGCGTAGTAAGCCGTTTGGCTTCTCCTTGGTTTTTCTAGCCAGTTGAAGCCCACGTGAGTGTACGCTGAGATTATGCACTACGTAATAAAGAAACTGCCAGACGTGCCTACTTGAATCCCCCCTAATATTTCCCACTTCGGTCTTTGCGATGGATATGTGCGTCATCAGTGATAACACCAGCGCTCGCAGTCTCACTACAAATTCCCACAATTGGTAGTAGTGCACTGCAGGCCGGCAGCCCCCGCAACGTCCCACCGAATAAATATTTACGCTTCTTGTAGGCGGTAGTCCGCCGTTGGCTCTCTACTGGCCTTTTCTCAGCCCCGTTGAAGCACACTGCTTGCCAGATGAGATGACGCTGGTTGCAATAAACCGTAAACTAAAAGTAAATGGCAGACTGTGCTAATTGACTAAACCCTCATATTTTCCCATTGGTGTTGGGTGGATGGTGTCACTAGAGCTACCACCACGGTAGCAAGTCCCCCTGCCATTCTCACAATCTGGTACTAGCTGCACTACTAGTGCCCGCAAGCCAGCCCACACGCAACAAAAAACAAAAGTATAACGTATGGAAGCCCTAAGAAGGGCTGTGTGGGTCTTGTTGAGATCACTCCTGCCTAACAGTAAGCTAATAGAACACCCTACGCTTCCCTGACCAGTCAGCGCAGCTCTTCCCTGCGGCATCCAGACACAGAATGATCCGAGCAGCGGGGCAGCGGCTAGTCTATCCCAGGGTCCACCTGATCTGGCAGCCAACCACTGCTATCGACGTTGTAAGGGTACCATGTCCTGCTGGGTGGAGTGCAGAGTCTCCTGGCTGCTTGATTGGCTCTGTTTCTGGCCGCCAAAAAGCAAAAGGCGCGGAGCTGCCATTTCATCGCGCGGGCGCGAGTATTCGTCCGAGCGAAGCAGTTTCGAGTACGCTAATGCTCGAACGACTCAAGCTCGGAGGACGAGTCGTTCGCTCATCTCTAGTGAGATATATACACTGTTTATGATTTTACTGTTTATTTTATTATATCAGTTCTAGGGAAGAGGATGATTCGAGCTGTTATTGATTTTGGTGCACTTGAGGGTCTTTTTATTTATTTTTTTCTATTTTCAGTTTTTTGCGATTTTCCACATCATCTATTACAATGTGCAAATCAAACATTGTAATACATTGGGCACATTTACTAAGCTCCGTGCTACAGCTTTCTTTCAGACTTTACACATTCTTTTTTAGTGCAAATTTCTGCACTGAAGGAAGCGTTCTGATACTCAGTCAGACCGTGCACCAGATTTAACATGCAAAGTCTAACAGAATTATGTTGTACGCCCCATGTTAAAGGTGCACCCAAGAAATGTGCTGCACTCTGTCAGAGCTTTGCAGAGGGTGCAAAATTCATGAAGAACCTGAATCTGGCACCCCCTGCACACTACAGAGGCAAACCACATATAGTGCAGTTTGCACTGTTCTTAGTTAATGTTCCCCATAGTGTGAATCAAGACAGCCTCGGATCTTTGTGTGATCCAAGGTTGTGGTAGCAACAGATCGCTGTTCCAAGATGACGACACGGGGAGCGACAATCTAAGCATGGTGCTGTCAGCTTTTTAATCCTTTTTTAATGCTTTACCGGTGGTGATCGAAGGGTTAACACCCGCGATTGGTGGGAGTTTTGTGCAATATGAAGCAAACACTCACTGGATATGGAAAAGGCTTAGCCGGTGAGTTCATTCCAAACTCCCGCAGCTGACATGAGCCGTAGTAATACGTCACGCATCGTTAAGGGTTATAGAGATGCTTAATTTTCCACATATCAGTTGTGATGTGCATCTTGTAACTAATGGCATTGCACAGTGAACACATTATTTTCTCCATAACCTGTTGATGCTGGGTGGGCATGACCTGTATTGTGGGATAACTATATAACAGTGCTATAACAATTTTTAAAGGAAACCTCCCACCACAAATCTACCTGTTAAGGTAGAACCGGTGGTAGGTGCCTTTAATGTATGTAATCCTTTAGTCCCGTTTATCTTTTTTAATCTTTAATTGTGGTAATATGCTAATTTACCAAAGTCGTGGAAGACATGGCTACTCCACGCCCCAAAGCCTCCTTGATCCTGCTATCCAGATATCTTCAGATATCCCTTGTGTGCAAAGCTTGCATTCTGCGCATGCGCAGTAGCTCTGGCTTCGGACAAGAGACCACGCAGCTGACGGCCTGCACTTGCACTGAACGCTGGCTTCGTGGATGAGGGGCTATGAGGAGCTCCGTGCTGATGATGTCTGAGTAAGGGGATCAAGGAGGCTACTGGGGCATGGAATAGCCGCACCGTGTAGCCTCTCTGGTAAATTAGCATATTACCACAATTAAAGATTAAAAAAGATAATGGAGACTAAAGGATTAGCCCCCAAAAGTGCTATCCTTACATACATTAGAGGTAACTACCACCAGATCTACCTTAATAGGTAGATCCATGGTGGTAGGTTTCCTTTAAAGTTGTCTGGAATGGTAACTTTATCAATGGGCAACTATTTTGCAACTGTCACAGTCAGGACCAGGGCTTGAGGGGGACATGGGTCAAATTACCTCTTCCTCTCTATTGTTTTGGGAATTTAAAGCTCTACTCTTTCTTTGGTTGGAGTGGTATCACTTGGGTGGCGGTGGTAGAGGTGTAGATAACAGAAGCAGCAGAGGGAGCCACAAGTGTTTCTATGGTTTTTTCTAGGTGTGTAATTTTTTATTATCATTCTGATTTAATTAAAAATATTATAAAATTTTATTCATTATTTCTTTCTTTTGATTTTTTATGTTATGTTATTATTTCAAATACTTTCCCTAACCCATTAAGTGCAAGGCAGCTTACCTGCCATTCCCACCATATTTCAGCCCTGTAGCCCATACTAGACCCATTTTACTACCCTTTTTGTCCAATTCCCCACTGATATTGGTGGAGGTCGTATTCAACTGTGATCGTGCTCAACTGCTGACCCAACTGGGGTTATTCAGTGCAAATGACCATATCAAAAGTTTCAGACAAAAACTGTTTTACTACAAAAACTCTTGTACACTATTCTCTATGGGACATGGGCAGCCAGGATGATAACTGCTGATGATAGGTTCCCCTTAAGAGACCGGTGTACACACATCTATAATCTGTCCCCCACCAACCAGTGCACACTTTTGGTGGATGAAAGGGACCAAGATAGGTTTGCCTGCTGCTTCTGACTGCACCCCAGCTTTTTTCCTGCCTACATTTCAGCGCAGTATGTCTGTTTTCCGATGCACTGGCCAGTGGCATTTTGTTACTTCAGCTACTCCTCAGCTAGATAAACCTATGCAAACAAAGTGGACTAAGCGATCACAGAGTGTGCCAAGAACCTGTGCTTGTACTGTAGAAGTAAAGCTAATTTAGTGTCCCCAGAAGCTGGGAGACTCCATTATATAGGTATGCTCGGAGAACCAAGCCTAGTTGGGAATTCTCTCCTAAAAATCAGTACGTCTGTTTCTGCCCTGGTTCCTTTTGGTCCTCAAGAGGAGTACAAAATACGGTACTTTCTTGATATTACATAGGCTTATTATCTATTATCTTGTATACTGGAAAGTTTATAAGAGAGAAGATGGAACCTGATGCCAGGTTCCCTTTAAATATTAGGAATTTTTGCAGTATACTTGCAAGGACCAGAGAATGCTGAGGAGCATGGTGAGTAGGAGGATCAGTGACTTTTTAGGTAGACACAACCATATTCAGACACCCATTCTCCTCTGTATCACTAGCTGTTGCCATCATTGATAACAATTACATCTTTTGGGAATTGTAGAACCTTTTGATCACATTTCATTGAAACTTTTATGATTGGCAAACAGTGATATAGTGACAATTTTTTACATATTTTGTCTCTTTTTTTTGTTATTGCATTACTTTGGATCATATTTTATATATTTAGACATAGAAATATCTCATCTAGTTGTGTTTATTTTTTGTATATTACAGACAGACTTTAATAGACATCGAAAATCATATAGCTTTAAAGCCATTAAGACTTGAAGACTTCTGGTTTTTAGGTTAGGAATGATGTACTATGAAAATAAAAAAATCTTTCCAAAAGCCATTAAATTTCATACAAATACAAACTTTTCAGCTATACCGAATAAGATCATACATCTGATAAGATTTGTAAATTATTCAAGGTAAAGCATGTGTGTCACGCTCATCTGGCTACAACTATCAAATTTGGCAGCATTCCCTACTTCCTTATCATGCAGGGCTGTGCTATATTAACACTGTTCCATCTGTTAAAAGAACACGACAACAGGTAATGTTTCTTCTGAAACACATTGCCTTTGATGAAGTATTGCATTGCGATGAAGGAATATGAAAAGAGCAGTACATACAACAGCTATATATAGATAACTCTCATTGTATCAAATGTAGTTAAAGTTCACTAAGTTATCTATATATATATATATATATATATATATATATATATATATATATAAATAAAAAACCATGACAAGGCAACAATCACTTGAGAAAAACAAAGTAACAAATGCACAAATGATCTGATAAAATGAAATCTACCATCAAAATCAAGCACAAAAAATCTTCTACATCTTCAACCAAGGGAAATCTTCTCATGTTTGTTATCCATGTCCCTCTTCCTTCTAAAATCAACTTTTCAATTACACTAATAAGCCAGAAGGGCTCTGGGGAGAGGGGGGTTACAAGAGCCCGCTTGTGCTGCAACTTCACAGGCTGTTATACTGTGCAGAGCACATCCCACCTCCCATTATGTGCTGAAAGCAGGGAAAAATGAGGGAAAAATGGGTGGACAGCCCCTCCAGAGCCCCTCAGGCTCATAATTTAAAAAAAATTATTTTAGAAGGAAGGAAGCCAAGGATAACACATATAAGAAGATTCTCATAGTCATAGTGACTTGATCTGTGAGTATGTGTCTCTGGTTTATCATGATGGATTTTGAAAACTGCTTCCTATATCATTTGGCTACATTTGTATATATAACAGAAAACTTTGATGTGAAAGACAATAATAGGTTAGAAACATAGAAAAAGATAACAAAGATTTTAGTTACTTATTTACTGGATTTACATATACTCATCTGAAAATGTATGGAAATAAGATCTAACAATATAGATCTTGCCACAAAAATATATGTATGTAAATTTATGTAAATCTTAATTAGTTGTCAAACAATAAATAAATAAAAACTGTAATCACTTGAGAAAAACAAAGTAACAAATGCACAAATGATCTGATAAAATGAAATCTACCATCAAAATCAAGCACAAAAAATCTTCTACATCTTCAACCAAGGGAAATCTTCTTATGTTTGTTATCCACGTCCCTCTTCCTTCTAAAATCAACTTTTCAATTACACTAATGAGCCAGAAGGGTTCTGGGGGGAGAGGGGTTACAAGAGCCCGCTTGTGCTGCAACTTCACAGGCTGTTATACTGTGCAGAGCACATCCCACCTCCCATTATGTGCTGAAAGCAGGGAAAAATGAGTGGACAGCCCCTCCAGAGCCCCTCAGGCTCATAATTTAAAAAAAATTATTTTAGAAGGAAGGAAGCCAAGGATAACACATATAAAAAGATTCTCATAGTCATAGTGACTTGATCTGTGAGTATGTGTCTCTGGTTTATCATGATGGATTTTGAAAACTGCTTCCTATATCATTTGGCTACATTTGTATATATAACAGAAAACTTTGATGTGAAAGACAATAATAGGTTAGAAACATAGAAAAAGATAACAAAGATTTTAGTTACTTATTTACTGGATTTACATATACTCATCTGAAAATGTATGGAAATAAGATCTAACAATATAGATCTTGCCACAAAAATATATGTATGTAAATTTATGTAAATCTTAATTAGTTGTCAAACAATAAATAAATAAAAACTGTTCTTTAAAACAAAAACTGTAATAGGTTGGAAAGAGAATGGCATTCTTCATTCCTCCTATAAGTAGGAGGCCTAGTTTAGTCTTTCTTTACTCTTCTTTGGGAACCACAGAAACAGTAGAGAAAAGAAGTATTTTGCTGTTTCCCCGACCACCTCAGAGTTGAGGAGACCAGACTTTTCTCTTCTCAGCCATTGAGATGAAGATGAAATAAGAAAGATACCAGCATTTTACATTGGGTTAAAGGACTAAACGCATATTTGAACATTGGGTCACATAATGGATATTTTTTATTTGTTATTGCAGACATATGACTCAGGAACTATAAAAATACTAAAGACACACTGGGGGACATGTATCTTAAGGTGTTTTTTATGTATAATTGAGACTTTTTGTAGGTCTTTTTTATCCTTATGTATGATCATGTCTTTTTTGCATGTTTAGTTTTTCCTATCCTGGTGCAACTTTTGGCTTTTTGTCTCAAATGAACCTGGACACAAGCCATGTGAGGCGGCTATGTACAGGAGTGGACACTACACCAATTTTGGATTTGAGTCCGTTGCCTGCATTTTACAAAGCATTGCAGAAACACATGCATTTTACATGTTAGCATGCTTTTGGTTGGATTGGAACTATTTCTCCTCATTGCATTCTCCTCTGCAATGCATTTAAAAACCCAATGTAAATACCATGTGTAAACGCAGACTTAGAGCATATCAACTAATTCCAATTTACATGTTAAAACATGGCCCAGGAAAAAGAATGCTTCCTCACACCTGCCTTTGACCAGGTGCAGATTTATGCCTAGAAAGTCGCAAAAATTGACAAAAAAGTGCTACATGAATGAAAATTTACACAGACCATCTGGTAAATAAAGATACATAAGTCACACTGCACATGGTGCAGACAAAGGTGTATTTGAAAAACAACAGCAAAAGTTGCTGTGAAAAATTGCAAAAACACAAATAGTTGCTAAATAAACAGGGCAAAAATAAATGTTCCCCGCCTCTTGATGTATCTGGCTGAATTGGATTAGCTGAAAAGCTGTCCGCTGGCATATGATAAATGACCCACTATGTGTGTACATGGTGTGTTTTATGTGTATAAATGGTCAGTGTATACTGTATGTATTAGTATATGATGTACACTCACCAGCCACTTTATTAGGTACACCTGTCCAACTGCTTGTTAACACTTAATTTCTAATCAGCCAATCACATGGCGGCAACTCAGTCCATCTCTAGGGTTTACAGAGAATGGTCCAAAAAAGAAAAAACATCCAGTGAGCGGCAGTTCTGTGGGCGGAAATGCCTTGTTGATGCCAAAGGTCAGAGGAGAATGGGCAGACTGGTTCGAGCTAATAAACAGTGACTAAAATCGCCACCCGTTACAACCAAGGTAGGCAGAAGAGCATCTCTGAACGCACAGTACGTCGAACTTTGAGGCAGATGGGCTACAGCTGCAGAAGACCACACCGGGTGCCACTCATTTCCGCTAAGAACAGGAAACTGAGGCTACAATTTGCACAAGCTCATACACACTGGGGGACATGTATCTTAAGGTGTTTTTTATGTATAATTGAGACTTTTTGTAGGTCTTTTTTATCCTTATGTATGATCATGTCTTTTTTGCATGTTTAGTTTTTCCTATCCTGGTGCAACTTTTGGATTTTTGTCTCAAATGAACCTGGACACAAGCCATGTGAGGCGGCTATGTACAGGAGTGGACACTACACCAATTTTGGATTTGAGTCCGTTGCCTGCATTTTCAAAGCATTGCAGAAACATATGCATTTTACATGTTAGCATGCTTTTGGTTGCTTTTAAACTATTTCTTCTCATTGCATTCTCCTCTGCAATGCATTTAAAAACACAATGTAAATACCATGTGTAAACGCAGACTTAGAGCATATCAACTAATTTCAATTTACATGTTAAAACATGGCCCAGGAGAAAGAATGCTTCCTCACACTTGCCTTTGACCAGGTGCAGATTTACGCCTAGAAAGTCGCAAAAGTTGACAAAAAAGTGCTACACGAGTGAAAAGTCACACAGACCATCTGGAAAATAAAGATACATAAGTCACACTGCACATGGTGCAGACAAAGGTGTATTTGAGAAACGACAGCAAAAGTTGTTGTGAAAAATTGCAAAAACACAAAAAGTTGCTAAATAAACAGAGCAAAAATAAAGATACATGTTCCCCGCCTCTTGATGTATCTGGCTGAATTGGATTAGCGGAAAAGCTGTCCACTGGAATATGATAAATGACCCACTATGTGTGTACATGGTGTGTTTTATGTGTATAAACGGTGAGTGTATACTGTATGTATTAGTATATGATGTATATACACTCACCGGCCACTTTATTAGGTACACCATGCTAGTAACGGGTTGGACCCCCTTTTGCCTTCAGAACTGCCTCAATTCTTCGTGGCATAGGTTCAACAAGGTGCTGGAAGCATTCCTCAGAGATTTTGGTCCATATTGACATGATGGCATCACACAGTTGCCGCAGATTTGTCGGCTGCACATCCATGAATAAAGTGGCCGGTGAGTGTATATACATCATATACTAATACATACAGTTCCACCACATCCCAAAGATGCTCTATTGGATTGAGATCTGGTGACAGTGGAGGCCATTTGAGTACAGTGAACTCATTGTCATGTTCAAGAAACAGGCCCCGCAATCCTCGGCGTCGGCAGTATATGACCAGCCCCAGGGTCAGACTCGGTCCCAGCCTCCACCAAGTTAACCCAATGTGCCGTCAGCGATATATAGTGGCCCTGCCCGGCAGCACTCGTCCACGTGTCCGTGGTGAGGTGGACCTTGTCAGAAACGGCGTTGGTCAGGGCACGGGTGATGTTGCCACTTGCTCAATAAAGATCACCAACTTCTGATTTGAACCTTGGAGTGCTTCCCGCTTTTTATTTTTTCTAGATATATCAATAGACAGATACAGAGAGGACAACAGAGAACTTCTTTATTTTTTGCTGTGAATAAATAACTAGGGTCCTCTAAGGTAGTTATTGTCTGACCTGGTTTGACCCCTTTCCATGCTGTAATAGTACAGTGCAGTGCATCATCGGTAGGATAAATGGAGAGTATTCACGAGCTGCATTATCAGGGTGTGTGTTTAATTTACTATACAGCATACAACTTACACCTGCAATCGGTGCCACCATGTTGCATTATATTGTTGCCCATGACCACATCAAGGAGTGGAGATCTGTTTCTAGGGTAGCTAATAGCCTCTATGTAGCTACCAGTACTTTCCTAAACAATCTATGACTAGAGCCATAGTCTAATAAAGAGTTACTATATTGGCAACTACAATACAGCAGTTTTGCGGTATATCGTACAAGCAATCAGACTCTAGGGATTTAGGGTAATAAAAATTAGTAAAAATAAAAAATCTGAAAGTGCCAAATGCACTTATGCCACTAAGCCAGATTTGTGGATTGATAAAACTCAATTCTAAGGTCCAGAGTTTGGATGTAACACTACACTCTGGGCTTGATAGGTCTGACTTGATGTTCTTGTGGTAGTCCTTGGGTGTTAACCCCTGTATGGTGCAAAGAATTGTTTTAAAAAGGTTTATCTAAGTTTACAGGTTCTCCCCCATCCACAGAAAAGGGAACAACAATATTAACGGTGAGGGATCTACTGCTGAAACACCCAATGATCACAAGCAAGTCCTGAAGGAAAATCACAAGAACACAACCCTTGGCACAATTCTTTGCTATCTTTCTTAAGTCTATTAAAGACATTGAAACATAAGAAAATCTAAAAAAAATAGTTATTTTCATGGTTATACTAACCTAAAGACTAATGGGGATATGGCATTCGGATTAGAAAGTGAAACTGACCATGTAAGAAATTGGCGCAGCCTCAATTTATTTTATTACTTGGACAGCCTTTTTTTCCACATTCCCGGTACATTGTATAGAATGTTTAAAACTGCCACTAGAAAATACAATATGCCATGGAGATAACAAGCCCTAATACATCTCTGTAAACTAAAAGTAAAATATAAAACATGTCTTTTTGAAGATGGGGAGCTAATAACAGTTAAGCAAAAAGGTACTGTGGGAAGATATTATTTAAATATATATAAAAAGTAATACATTTCGTTATTTAACACAACTGATCACAATTGCTCCTTAACATGGTTGTATCAAATTGGAAATGTGACAGCTTTTTTTCCAGGAGAAAAATCATTCTTTTTCATAGTTTGTGTGCGATATAGCTGTTCAGCTGTTTTTATCATCCTGCAAAAAACTTTGTATATATGAGTATATAGCATATTTCATTCATTTATGTTAGGGCATATACTAAAACCTTAAATAAAAATGTGGTTCTTTTTTTTGTTCTCCAACTGCTTAAATTAGTATTTTTGAAATAGAAAGCCAGTGGTTAGTGATGCACAGTGTAGGAATGAGTCTTGCAGAATTCTGCAAAGAGATTTTCTTCTGCTGATGTTTCATTTTCAGCCAACAGGGTAGACAGGGCTCTTCTTTCCATTTTTATCAAATTTGGGAATGTCTAGAGGTTTCCAGTGAATCTTGTACCAAACTTTTCTAATAAAAAACTGATTCTCTTAAGTGAGCAACCAATTTTTTGACATACTATAACTGAATAAATCTAAAGGCAACTACAGTATCTAGATTATTTAAAAGTAGTTGGCTCCAATAGTATCATAATTCTTTCATAAGCTATGCTTTATAAAACTCATTCAATATTCATAGACACCCTAAACAATGCCAGGCATTTGGATTTTTCTCTTTGTGAACTGAATGTTTCAGGAAGATAGAAAAAAAAGACACTATCCTATGATTAGAACTGACAGAGATGTCTTTCTTTGTGCAAGGTCATGTGTACAGAGTTTAGAATGGTGGAACATAGTCAACATGGCAGAAGGGCAGTAAGTGGCGAGTAAAAAAAAAAAACTTTTCCAATTCTTAAGGTTTCTTTTTGTAAATTTTGTTCTCTATTCAAAATATAAGCTCTGGGTGGGCCCACAACTGAGTCGCTAATAAAAAGCTTATTTCCATTTGATTGATATGACTCATGTACAGTATTTTTGTGGATGGTAATTTATCTTGAATGATGTATAGGAACAAATACCAAAAAGGCTTTTTTTGCTACATTAAATACCATTAGGCTGTTATAATTAAGATAACCATATAAAGTATTAGGCTGTTCTCAAGATATTTAAATAACAAAGCAATATGGTAGCAAAACACTATAGCTCAAGGTGACATAAAAAACCTAATAAATGCATGGCACAGTTTTCATTTAGTCGTACACTGCTCATTCATTGCATGGTGTTGTAAGATTTTATCACCTTGACAGCCTCAAGCATCAATACAAGGTCTCACTTCAGTGCTTCTTTTGCTGCTTCTTCTCAGCAGACAGACAATCAGCAAGTACGGACAATACCTTGCTAGGTTCTTCTAGGGGGAGGTATTTAATCAATTTCATTATAATGCAAAATTCTCTACAATTTTACACAGCATGATCGCTGAACATTGCTCTGTAGCTCCACATGGCTGAGTCTTTAATCAACTGCGCAATCATCAGGGAAATTAGGGAGATGGGATTTTGGATTCAGCAGTAGGGTGCCCGGAAGCTTTAAGAACACAAAGAAAATCTCCTCCTAAATGATATATACATTCAGGAGGATATATAGGATATATGTGTATATCACTGAATTGATTTTATCATATTTTAGCATGTAAAGCTGAAGGAATAAAGTGGTTGTTCTTGTAACTATTTGCATGTATTAGATACTCAGCTTGCATTCTAGTTTATGAAAAAACAAAAAAAGTATTTAGATTTTTTGCACAGTATTTGAGGATCGCTGAGCCTCATTAAACAAATGGAAATACAAGCCAGTCATCCAGTTTCCTACAAGTAAATTTAGTCTATATCAGAGATTGTATAAAAGGAAAATACACATTTTTTAATAAAAACATGTAGCTGTAAATTTGCTAAAGAAAAAAACAGTTGGAGACAGAAAATGATTTGAAAAACATTGCCTATTTATTGTATCTGCTGTTATATAAAGCAATAGTATATGAGTGCTTAAGAAAACTATGTATGATTTCAGACATATCTTATCAAACAAATTTCCTTTTTAGAATAGTGTTATCAACTAATTAGTGTTAATTAGAGATAGGCAAACACACTCGTCTGAGCTTGATGCTTGTTCGAGCATTAGCGTACTCGTAACTGCTTGTTGCTCGGACAAATACTTCGCCAGCTCGAGAAAATGGCAAATCCCGCCGTTTTGATTTTTGGCGGCCAGAAACAGAGCCAATCACAAGCCAGGAGACTCTGCACTCCACCCAGCACGACGTGGTACCCTTACACGTCGATAGCAGTGGTTGGCTGGCCTGATCAGGTGATCACCTGGAATAGATCACCTGGAATAGACTAGCCCCTACCCGCGCTGCTCGCATCATTCTCTGGATGCCGTTAGGGAGAGAGCTGCTGCTGCTGCAGGGATAGCGTTAGGCTGTTATATTAGCTTACGGTTAGGCAGGAGTGAGTCTACAAGAACCCATATACAGGATAGGAGTAGTAGTACTGTGCTGTGCCCATATATACAGGATAGGAGTAGTAGCACTGTGCTGTGCCCATATATACAGGAGAGGAGTAGTAGTACTGTGCTGTGCCCATATATACAGGATAGGAGTATTTATTAGGACTTTTATATAAAATATATAATAAGAGGAGCACTAAACCGAATAAGAATAACTAAGGAGAGCATTATATAAGACATAATTAATAAGTAGGAGCACTGTAAGACTGTATAGATGAAATGATTAATTGGAAATGATATATTATGTAATTAAAGGGAATTATGTTCAATTTAATTTATTAGGTGTATCATATTATTTACTCAGGGGTGTGTATTGTAATATACTGAGGAGCGCATTGTAATATTCCATTATTGGGGGGCACAGTATGGTTTATGTTATGGGGGTATATTTGATATTTGGGGGGAGCACAGTGTGGTCAGTTGTGTTGTGAGTGGTAAATATTATTTAGGAGCACAGTGTGGGACATTATTATCCAGGTGACATTGTGCTGTAGTGACGGTGATATTTTTAGTTGCACAGTGTGGAGATGTGTCACACACAGATGAAGGTATCTGGTGGAAAATTCTCCATTGTTAAGAAAAAAAAGGGAGAAGTCGTCCTGCAGTTCAGTACCCAAAGGAGAAGACGTGTGACATGTGAGGTACTGAATCCCACTTCTGAGTCTGGTAACTGTAATTGTTAACTATGTAGACTATTTCTATAATGTCAGTACCTAGTTTGTTCTTATTGGTAAGGTAGTGCTAAGCACAATGCAGCCGCTGTGAACTCCTGGAATGTTTCCAGGTAGCAGTATGGTGGGCCCCCAGAATCAATTCCTCTAGTGGGCCTCAGGCATCCCAGTCTGACCCTGCCAAGATGACAATGTTTATATAGATACAGTGGGAGCACCAAGGGGGGTCCCGGATGAGTACAAGGCCCACAATCAGATATGGGCAGGACTAGAGTCCATTATTCCCCAGAGAGCTATGAGCAGGGCTGTGGATTGGGTTATAACTGTTTTATTGTAATACCACTCTAGTAGAGAAAGCAAAAAGCGGCCCTCACCGGATTTGTGCAGAGAGCTTTATTTGGACACACAGAGTGCAGACGTGGACATGGTGCAGACCGCGGCAAGCGACGGGCCGTTTTGCGCCTGTATGGCGCTTTTTCAAGCCTACAAAGGCATGTCTCTGGGGCTGCCCCTCTTATAGATCGACTTCCGGTGACGCGCCGGTCATGTGACACATGAAACAGCGCTTCCGGGAGCCGAGAAGAGGTAAACGCCCCCAGTGACGTGCTCGTTGTTTAGCAACATAGCAACAAAGAAAGTATTAAAACAATGTATATGGGAATGCCAGTGTGGCATCGAGGTCGCCATAATTATGCTATGTCTATTAGACATGACGGAGGTGATAATAGATCAATAGAAGCATAATCAATAGGGGAATTGAGTAACGATATGCCTATATGTTAATATTATCCTAACATAATTAAACACAGAAAAAGTCACCCAACATAGTGCAGTGAAAAATAAAGAGGGAAAAAAATAATATGTAAAGTACATTAGTGGAAAAATAGAGGGGCGATCGCGATGGACAATGGACAAAACCAGGGAGACAAGTAATACCAGATGTCAAAAGCAAGAAGTATATCTAGTATATATCATAGTAACTTATTCTTCAGATCTAGTAAGTGAGGCAAATGGAGAACTGGATACAAAGATGAATAAGAGTACTGCATTGTGCTTTCTCCCTTTAAAAATTCATTTTTTGGGGTGTACAGCATTTTATTCTCTTATAGTACTTCTATTTTTTATCTATTGTCCTTTCTTAATTCTAAGCACATTCTCCTAGTCGTGCTCGGACCCTGCGGTCATAGTTGGGGTTTTTTGTCTTATAGTAATATACCCAAGGATTCTTTTTTTATTTTATATTTATTATTTTTCTCTTGTGTTCAAACTGTGCCCAAGAAGACGCTTAGGTCGTTTCTGTCATTAAGGCCCAGTCTCCCCATGGCATCAAACCGTATGATATGTTTCGCCTCACGGCGTAGCAATTCTTTTTCCTTGTTACTGTTTTATTGTAATCAACAGATTTGTGAATTATATGGGAGATGCTTCCCAGAACCGCATGGCTTTGGACATGATCTTTGCTGAGAAGGGAGGAGTCTGTAAGATGGTGGGAGCGGCTTGTTACATCCCGGATGACATCGCCCCCTATGGATCCATTACCCATGCACTTGAAGAGATTGAAGGACTGTCCAGGGAACTCGAGAGAAACTCTGGGGTGGACACTTTGTCCTTCACTTTGTGGTTGGGGGATTGAAAGGGTTTCCTTTAAGTGGGGGTGATATTGGGGATTGTGATTTTGCTGGTCACTTATTGCGTGTGATGTGGTCCCCCTTCATCAAGTCCCCCAAGTATCGTGGGTATCAGGAGTTAGAAAAGCCAAAGACCCCTTACTCAAGTTACATAAATTTGCATAATGAAGAGATCCCTCAGAGATCAACCCCCCCTGAAACATATCAAGCAACCCCTGGAGTAGGTAGAGGTAGGGTAGAGATTTGATTTCCAAATGTGAAAGTCCACTAAATGGGAGCGCACCCAACAGGGGTCTGCTGTCATCCAACTGGTAAAGAGGAGAGCGAAGCACATATGGGCAGATCTGTAGGTCCCTCTAGACTAAGAGTAGCCGAGAGAAATTCCAGGATTTAGGGGGGACTGTTAAGGTAAACCTAGCTGATAGATCAAATCCTGTCATTTCTACTTGTCTTATTTTCCTAAAATATACTGTAATAGAAACAATGAACTCAAGATGGCGCCGAAATCTTAGACCGCACCTCAAAGTTTTGAAGCTAAGGAATGAGGACCTGACGTCAATGTGCGACAGCAGGGAAGTTCTCCAATCAAGAGACTACATGAGCTGGGAATTCTCCTCCCTCTTCTGCTTCTTACCTATTTTTCTATATAGACAGATAGAACAAATAAAGCTTGCACAGTGCTGTTTTGCCCTGGGCAATGGCATAAGTGAGACTTGAATCAGCAGTAATATGACTCTTTCTTTACAAGATGCTTATTGATTAGAAACACAGCCAACGCACACTATACCCTTACACGTCGATAGCAGTGGTTGGCTGGCCTGATCAGGTGATCACCTGGAATAGATCACCTGGAATAGACTAGCCCCTACCCGCGCTGCTCGCATCATTCTCTGGATGCCGTTAGGGAGAGAGCTGCTGCTGCTGCAGGGATAGCGTTAGGCTGTTATATTAGCTTACGGTTAGGCAGGAGTGAGTCTACAAGAACCCAACAGTCCTTCTTAGGGCTAGAATAGCGTTATATATATATATTTTTTTGTTTGCTTGTGGCTGCCCTTGCTGGCACTAGTAGTGCAGCTAGTACCATATTGTGAGGAATTTGCAGGGAGACTTGCGAACGTTATATTTAGCTCTTAGTGACACACATATCCATCTCAAACACCTAAGTTGGACCATTTATTAGGGTTTTGATTGAATTAGGCACAGTCTGCCGATTTTTTTCTGTTGTCTTTTTTCTTTTTTTATTTTATAACCAAAGTCAGACACTAACAAATCGCAGTTGTGTGCTGTCAGTGTACTAGAAACTAGTCATACGAGACCCAACCGACCTTTGGGCTAAACGGCGTATATTTTATTTTGTGATTTGCTTGTGGCTGTCCTTTGCTGGCACTAGTAGTGCAGCTAGACCATTTGTGACGAATTTGAGGGACTTGCGAACGTTCTTTTAGCTCTTAGTGACACACATATCCATCTCAAACCCGAAGTGGGACAATTTATTAGGTTTGATTGAATTAGGCACAGTCTTGCTTTTTCTTTTTTTTTTTTTTCTTCTTATAACTAAAGTCATCAGACAGCACAAATCCTGTTGTGTGCTGTCAGTGTAGGTTAGAAAGTAGCCATAGCATAGATAAGCATGTTTTGTTAACAAACAAACACAAAACAAACACCAAAAAACACAAAAAAATACGTTTACACTTTAATCACTTATTTTGAAATGTTAACCCGTAGGGCTAGGGGTAGAGGACGAGGGCGTCCAACTACTGCAGGGGGTCAGAGGCCATTGTCCTGGGGGGTGAGACACCACTGCTGATGAGGGAGCAGGGGACGACGCAGAGCTACACGCCCTCGGTTCATGTCTCAAGTTACTGGGACTCGTGGTAGAGCACTGTTGAGGCCAGAACAGTGCGAACAGTGATGTGTGGATTGCCGACAATGCTTCTGCCATTTGTCCACCGTCAGTCTTCCACCATCCACCCATGTCACCAAAATCAGCACTCCTCACCCTCCTCCACCTCAGCCCTTTCCCCCAGTCTGTCCTCCCCTCCCAGAAAATTTGCCTTTGAAACCGGCATACTCTGAGGAACTGTTTTTCTGGACCCTTCCCAGGTCACAACCCACTTGTCCGGTTGCTGCTGAGCCTTTTCCGATGCCCAGGTTTTCCACTGTCGCAGCCTGTGGGTATGATAACATTATTGACTTAGTGGAAGAAGTGTTAAAGGGTCGGACGATGAGGAGACACGTTGTCAGACAGTTGTGAAGTTGTTGTCAGGGCAGGAGTCCGAGGGGGAGCAGACTGAGGGATCGGAGGATGATGAGGTGACAGACCCAATTTATTGATAGCGGGTAACACAGTGCTTCTGAGACGGAGGCGAGTCCTCGACGAAACAGGTTGGAAGAGGCATGGTGGGGCCAGACGGAGAGGCAGGGCCAGAGCTGGTGCATCCAGCGCCAATGTTTCACGTAGTGAAGCTCCGTGGCGAGGGCTATATTTTCGAAGTCTGGAGGTTCTTTAAAGAAACACCGGGTGACCGACGGACTGTGGTGTGCCAACCTTTGCCACCCAGATCCAGCGGGTTCCACACCTACCACTACCCCCCACCAATGCCAGGCATATGAATGCTAAACACCCTCAATGGAACCAAGCCTTCTTCCGCGGGCACACCACTGCTCCTCCCTGTCACCTCTGCTGCTGCTCTGCTAGTCAGCCCCCTGCCCAGACCCCGGCCCAAACACCTCCCTGCGAAAATCACACACCTTCGCCTCCCGATCCTCCACAGCATCCACCAATGTCTCCCATGCGCAGTTTCAGCTCTCTATACCCCGACGCTGGAGCGCAAGAGGAAGTCACAGTGCCAACCCACCACACGCCAAGCACTCGACGTCCACATCTCCAACTACTTAGCCTGGAGATGTTGCCCTATAGGCGTAGAGACCCAGGCTTTTCGCAACCTCATGCGGCGGCCGCCCTCTATTCGGTCCCAGTCGCAACTACTTTTCCCGATGTGCCGTCCCACCCTGCAACAGCACGTGTCAACAACATCATCGTGCCCTGACCAACGCGTTTCTGGAAGGTCCACCTGCCACGGACACGTGATGTTGCTGCCGGCGTGGTTTACTATATGTTCGCTGACGGCAACATTGGGTTAACTTGGTGAGTCTGGGCGCAGTCTGACCCTGGAGCTGGTCATATACTGCCGACGCCGAGGATTGCGGGGCCTACCTCGGTCCGTCTCTCAGCCTACTATGCCTCCTCCCACCGTCCTCCACCCTTCCTCCCAATTACCATCCGTGGCATGGCCATCAGTCGTTAGCTCTAGGCACAGCAGCAGTGCCGTCGCTAAGCACAGAAGGCGGTGCTCAAACTGCTGAGCCAGGCATGAAAGGCACACCCCCCAAGAGCTATTACAGGGCATCACGGCGCAGACTGACTGTGGCTGGCACCGCTGAAGACCTGAAGCAGGCTGGTTGTGTGTGAGAAGGCCGTAACCTGGGTGGTGGCTCTTCAACGTCGGCAGACTATCCTCATAGTTCAGCGGTTCCCAAAAGACATACCCCAATCTGTCTGATTTGCTCACGAAGGTGCGCCGCATCTGTGGCATTTCAGGAAGTCCGCACAGATGCTGCCACTCTAGGGCAGCGCAGCACCGCCTCCAACTGCCCCTCACCGACTGTGGCGACGCCACGAGGTGAAATTCAACATTAACATGTTATCCAAGTTACCGCAGACGCAAGGCGATTGTAGACTGCCAGATGTCAACTTCCACCAGAACTGTAGTCAGGTCAGTCAGCTCCTCAAGTCTACAATGAGGATTGAATGGATGTCTGATATCTGTCAGGTGCTGAGTAACTTGAGGATCAACAAGATGGTCAGCGGCGATGCCGCCATCATCAGCCTCACCATCCCGCTGCTTGGCCTGTTGAAAAACTCTCTGGTCACATGACGTCGATAGCTTTGCGCTCGTCACAAGAGACAGGGAAGAAGATTCCCTTGTTTATCCAAAGCACCCTCAGGTCTTTTCAAGCGCTATGGAGGAGGGTGGAGGAGGATGAGGAGGAAGAGAGGAGAATGTTGGCGAGACAGAAGAGGGGAGCATTGCTCAGTCCTTCACTGTTCAGCGTGTATGGGCAGAAGAAGAGGAGTTGGAGGAGTTGGAGGAGGAATGGACAGTCAGGCCAGTGAGGGGAGTGAATTCTTGCGCGTTGGGACTCTGGCGCATATGGCAGATTTCATGCTAGCTGCCTATCCTGTGACCCTCGCTTCAAGAATTTATTTCAGCACCGATTACTGGGTATTCACTCTCCTGGACCCACGTACAAGCAAAATCTTTCCACTCTCATCCCTGGAGAGGAAGGAGTTTGAGAATGCATGAATACCAGCGGCCCTGGTGCACAAGCTTGAACCGTATTTCCCTTCTGACACGCTAGCGGCAGGGGCGTACTTCTGCGGGACAAGCGAGGAGAGTAGGGAGCAGGCAGCTTGTCCACACTGGCAGGGGTAACGCTTTACAAGGCCTTTGCCAGTTTTATGTCACCCCAGCAAGAACACTGTCACCTGTCCTCCCCAGTCTCGGTAGAGTAGGGCTGATCTTTACAGAAAGATGGTGAGGAGTACGTAGCTGCCATACCATCACTCCTAAATGATCACACAGCCTCCCTACACTACTGGGGTTTCAAGAGCTGGACATGTGGCACGAACTGGCGCTGTACGCCTTGGAGGTTTTGTCTGCCCTGCCTGCTAGCGTGTTGTCTGAGCGGGTGTTCTCGTGCAGCTGTGGCATCATCATCACCGATAACGTACCGCCTTCTACTGACATCGCTGACATGATGCCTGAATAAAAGCCTGGATTTCTCAGACTTTTCCATTCTTCACTTCAACCAGTGAAAGAAGCTCAACCTGAATAATTATGCACTCCCTCCTCATTTTCCCTTCCTTCCTCCTCCTTCTCCTCCTCTTTGTACGCTAAAGCAGAGAAACTGGCCTATTTTTTGCAGGGCAACTGGCTCTCGGTATAGTACTGTATGTATTTAATTTTCCTGAAGGGCCACCTACCTGTCCTCTGTTTAAAAACAATTTTTTGGAGGGTGTGCACATACAGTAACTCTATTATTTAATTTTTCTGGAGGGCCACACCACCAGTCCTCTGCTTTAAACTTTATGGACTGCGCCACATACAGGCACTCAATCTATTTAATTTTTTCTGGAGGACCATACTCCTGCTCCTCTGGTTTGATTAAAACCTTTTTTTGGACTGCTCACATGCAGGCACTACCAAATATAATTGTCTCCATAGGCAGCCGCTCCTCATTTATGGCTGCCTCCCAGTTGTCTCTAAGCTCTCCCCCCCAATTTTGCTCCCGTGCTCGAGGTCGCCCTGCTCATTCCATAGCTGGCTCTCCATCCCATTAGTCCTGACACTCGTCTTCACCTCTTAGCATTAGTGTCCACGGCTCTCCTACTATCACTTGTTCACGGAGGCGCTTTGTGTCCTGCCACATCCTCAGCTCCAGCTGCCGTCATCAAGCTTCACATAAGTGATGATACTCGCCCTTAGCAAACGATGTGTGGCGATATCATGGGTTTTTCACGTCATATCTATTCACAACTTGACTTGTCACCGTACAGGACTTTTACATCAAATATGGCTTATGTACCATATCATGTTCTCGTTGTGCATCTGTACTTTCCCCTCCCCATTCATCCCTACTCCCACTACCAACGCATTACCTTATAGAACATATCACTATGATACACCACGATGATCTTATACAAATGTTCTTAGAAGTGTCTTAGGTATCCTGTCTGTGTTTGGATTGATTGTGAAGCCACACCACTGTTCTCCGCGCTCTCAAACCCTTTTCTCTCATTCGGGACAATTTTATTTAGCAAGCTCGTTAACTCTATTGTGAGGGTCAAAGATAATGATTATATGTTCCCCATAATAATATATGCTTTAATAGATGTGTATACATATGCCTTTTGCCACTATAATTTTTAGTACTCTGTCTGTTATGAAATGACTAGCTTTTTCCTTAAACATCAGTTTTAATTAACCAGACAATGCAACTGTCCGCAGAAACGCAAGTCTTATGATCAAAACAGCAGATGTTTTGCTTAAAGAATTAGGTCATCACCAGACTAGCGTAGTTCGATTTAAATACGTAGACAACTGGTGACCAGGAAATGTCCCCTGCATAGCACAGAGCCTAGTTTTGAGGACCACAATCGACAGGGGTCGGGGGCCAACAGCTAAGGGCTCTTAGCTATAACCATTATAATGATGTTTAATGGTATGTAACCACACACACAGAAGCCCCTTTTTGTATTGGTCTAAAAGCTATGTATCAGGAAATAAAGACATTCAGTTCTCTTTTTTTCTGTCCTTTCAATGCAGAGTTAAGAAGGCATGAGCTGAAGACAATTACAGAACCATGAGTCTTTCTTTCTCTTACTAAGTGTCACACATCATGCTCCCCTCCTAATTTGTGAGTGTCTTAGAGAAGATGTAAAGAGACGGTCCTTGTGCGGTGAGCCCGTGCCCGTCAAATGGTGGCCAAAACCGGCAACAAACTGGGTTCAGCTGATACTTAACATTTCACGACCACGACACCCAGTACACTGACTTTTACGTAAGTTAATGCTATTATATGTGTTCGCTCCCTCTTCTTGCTTCTACCATTGGTGTGGAATATGTTAGTACCTCTGATACCTCTTTGGGTCTAAGGTGCTAATTGTCTGAGGTGGTGAGACGACATAATACCGAACGGTGATCACTGACTAACGTTTCAGAACTGATACATAGTTGACCATTACTGTACTTGCGGTGTCCACTCGAATCACCACGGCCCTCTTCTCTCTCGCACGTGATTCAGACTCTCGGGGTGAAAGTGAACAGTAAACAAGGCTTCTTCCATCATTGTGACTATAGATCTCCCGTGCCCCCCTTCTGCTCGAGAAGCTGGGGAGAAGTTTTTCAGACTGAATATGTATACACAATTGACAATCCTCCTCTGTTCTGGACACTGGTAGTACGTGTCCGGGATGTTTTTTTATTATTTTAATACGGGGGGAGGGAGGGAAGGGAATTAAGGCGGTTACTGTAAGGGACCGGAAAAAATCATCATTGGCCTCCAATAGAAGATTAAACGAGACACGCTGGCAAGGTGTACCATGAGGAAGCAACCGGTTTTGGGCTTTAAAGTGGCCCCTAACGGTGTGTGTGATCAGGGTTGGTGCGTAGGGATTTTGTTATTTTGCCTTTGAACCACAACACGGTGAGCTGTTGGCGCCCCTGCGTCGAGATGACGTAGCTACAAAACCCACCACGTTACCCAAAACAAAAAAAAAACCTGATTGCCCGTTTTGTGGAACATGATGGTTTAGGTTGTGTTATAAGAAGATCGCCCCACTCCCAGAGGGGCAGAGACTGCATTCAGTTTGTTTGAAAGACGGAAGGAAAAAGTATGTTATATTGGTGTGAGGGTTGTACAGTTGTTGATATGCCCCCAAGATGGTGCAACAGCAAAGCCGCTGCAGTGTGGGCATTCATTCTAACCACAATAGAGGTGATTAGAAATATCGGGCATAAAGTGGAACCAGCTCAGGGCTCCTCAGAGTGGCCAGAGCATTGTCAATATGAAGGATGGTCAAAGTCGCAGGGAGATGGATTGGTTTAGCCAAACAAAGTAGCTATATTGGATATTTCAGGCTTTAGATATGGAGATGTGAATGCGGAACCAAAATGCGACAGTAGCCATGTGCCCACCACAGCCCTATAATGGCGGCCACCCGGTCCGGAGGGTGGACATGTAGAGTGTGTGTTTACAACCCTTGAAAAGGCGGATTCATGAGTAAAGAATTAGAAAATGTAGAATTGAAAAGACCGTTCTCCTGAGGGAACCATGCTAGTGCGCTCGCGATAGTTCGTGCAGTAGGGAAAGATGTAATAGTAGACAGAAGTTTTGTTGATCTTAATAAGTAGGACTGATGGAAAGTGCAAGTCGATCATGGGCTGGTATCATTGGGTGTGGAGCAGCAGGGCGTGGTAGCATTTGTGCTGCAAAGGTAGTGCTAGGGAGAGGTTTTGGGAAAGGTTTTTGGGACATGTGTTAAGGACTCTGATAGATGTACAAGTGAGGAAAAAAAAAAAAACTGATCCAGATTTTAAATAGGACAACATAGAGCCTCTGACTTTGACAGACAGACACCAGGACAGTGACAGGAATACGTCAGAGTGCCATTGAGCAAGAGACAGGCCAGTTGATGTGTAAGAATTTTGAGAAAAAAGATTTGATTCCTTGATGGGCCACATTTCTTCTTCATAGCTGCTTGCAATCTGATGTCTGATACTGGCCTTGAACGCGATCATGCTGTGCTTGTACAGAGAACAGACAGTGACTTTGCAAGTGCAAGTTTACTAAGAAGGGAGGGGGGGCGGACAGAGGAACTTCACTGTGACTGAAAGGCAGAGGGAAACGGAGACATGTTGGTAGTTCATTCACAGACCCACGCCAAAGAACAAAACTGACAATCGTTTCGATTTCCTCCGGACGAGCCAAAGTGACTCAAGGGGGCGTCTTCATTCCACTGTGCTGGGAGGAGACATACTGATGTGACTAAAGTGAGTGGCCATATTCATATGTGGGATCTAATAGGGGGGCTGTACCTACGGGACGTCACAAGTACATGCCCCAGCACCTTCTTCTCTTATTGTCAAACAAAACCCTCCCTGCTTAGCCAGTGATGATTTTACCCTTCACAGTCGAAAAAGACCCTGTGAAGGAAACACTGGACTCTGATAGATGGTCCCATGCAATCTCCACGCTGCCAATTAGTGTCCAACTGGCCGCAGTCCCCGAATGTGAGACAAATTGATTCACTGTTATTGATTTTGGCAAATGTTTTTCCTTTTCTGTGGCCCCTGCATAAAAAATTGGCCAGTCACCCTATTTTCCTTTACCATTTAAGTGTCCAGTAACTATGTCGACTCCCACAAGGGGAGTAAAAAACTCACGCCAGCCAATCCCCCACAGCACGGCGCTAAGCAATGGGACAGTAGACTTAGAGACAGACTAGGCCCCTTACTTCGATATTTCATCATCCTCCTTTTCAGTAATGGTGACTGATAGACACTTAGCTGTTTTTGTTTCCCAGTGCATTGATTGACCTTATTGTTGTTTTCTGTCCAGAAGGGTTGCCAAGTTCTTTTGGAGACAAACTCCAGTAACTGCCAGGAGAGGTGCGGTCTTCCTATGCACTGCTTCTCAACCACAGGCAGATACCGTGAAGCAGGAAAGAAAGCCGCAATCGCTAGAACTAGCCCCATGGCCCTGAGGCCCTAACCTCTTCCATGTTTCACTCGGACTGGCCAAGTCTCCTAATGCCTAGATAAGCTCTGCTGCCGAGCCCATCACCTATGTTGCCCCTATGGAAAACTGAATGCCTCTTCCCCATTTGCCGCTTAGTCGCGATGCAATTGGGATTGCATATCCATCATCCTTACTGGTAAATCCTGTTCCTGCCCCTGCTCTAGCACGCCCCACTGACCAGACATTCTCTATTTTATTTTCGCACTGAGTATCCAGTCCATTCCACAGGTGTCGTAGCCTAGAACATGGTGCCTCCTCAGTGGCCCCCAATTAGGAGGCCCCCCCCCCCCCCCCGCACCACCCCCCCACCCCACCCCCCCCACCCCCCCCCCCCCCCCACCCCCCCCCCCCCCCCCCCCCCCCCCCCCCCCTCCCCCCCCCCCCCCCCCCCCACCCCCCCCCCCACCCCCCCCACCCACCCCCCCCCCCCCCCCCCCCCCCACCCCCCCCACCCCCCCTCCCCCCCCCCCCCCCCCCCCCCCCCCCCCCCCCCCCCCCCCCACCCCACCTCCCCCCACCCCCCCCCCCCCCCCCAACCCCCCCCCCCCCCCTCCCCCACCCCCCCCCCCCCCCCCCGCGCCCCCCCCCTCCCCCCCCCTCCCCCCCCCCCACCCCCCCCCCCCCCCCCCCCCCCCCCCCCCCCCCCCCCCCCCCCCCACCCACCCCCCCCCCCCCCCCTCCCCCGCCCCCCCCCTCTCCCCCCCCCCCCCCCCCCCTCCCCCCCCCCCACCCCCCCCCCCCCCCCCCCCCCCCCCCCCCAACCCCCGACCCCCCCCCCCCCCCCCCCCCCCCCCCCACCCCCCCCCCCCCCCCCCCCCCCCCCCCCCCCCCCCCCCCCCCCCCCCACCCCCCCCTCCCCCCCCCCCCCCCACCCCCCCCCCCCCCCCCCCCCCCCCCCCCCCCCCCCTCCCCCCCCCCCCCCCCCCCCCCACCCCACCCCCCCCTCCCCTCCCCCCCCCCCCCCCCCCCCCCCCCACCCCCCCCACCCCGCCCCCCCACCTCCCCCCGCCCCCCCCCCCCCCCCCCCCCCCCCCCCCCCCCCCCCCCCACCCCCACCCCCACCCCCCCCCCCCCCCACCCCCCCCCCCCCCCCCCCCCACCTCTCCCCCCCGTCCCCCCCCCCCCGCACCACCCCCCCCCCCCCCCCCCCCCCCCCCCCCCCCCCACCCCCCCACCCCCCCCACCCCCCCCCAACCCTCCCCCCCCCCCCCCCCCTACCCCCCCCCCCCCCCCCCCCCCCCACCCCCCCCCCCCCCCCCCCCCCACCCCCCCACCCCCCCCCCCCCCCCCCCCCCCCCCCCCCCCCAGGATTAGCCTCATTTTTTTGGGGGGGGCCCCCATGTTTAGTAACTTGGCAGCCACAATCTGCTCACAAGGCCATGAGGTTGATCCAAGACCCAGACCCATCCGTTACAGTGCACACCCCACCTACCATTGCACGTGCTCCTCACTCACCCAATACAGCCCAAGCATCTGAGCAAAGACCAGACAGCTCAGATCCAGTGGTGACACCCCAGAGCGCACCTGCTAAGTGCCGCCTGAATCTTCATTCTGTCGGCCAGTCTTCTCCAGGATCAGAGAGGGTAGAGAAGGGTTATTACCCGATGTTCAAGTTTTTTTTCTCATAGAATGGGCTCCAGGTCTGCAGGAGAAGACAGACGGTTGTACACTGGATATACAGGGATCAGTGCTCCATGAGGCAGTAACAAGCAGAACCACTCCTCACAGGCAGGCCTGCGGCAGGAGGTAAGTGATGCACTCCAAGGAAGCGCTACAGCTGGTGGAAGGTAAAAGGGCAAACATCTATACTCAAGGTATATTCTGGGGTCAACACGACTTGACACCCATAATGGAAGGACTAGAGATTTTTATCACCTCTGCAGGACCCCCTTTTAAGCATTGCACGCTGATTAAGAGCTCTGGATGCTCTCTTACTTCCAAAAGAGGTGGGGGTATATTAAAGTAAAAGCACCACAATTTTGGGTTAACCGCGCACACGCCAATGGCAATTATGTGGCTTACGGATGGCGAATGCAGCTGCACAGATGACCCGGAGACTTCCGAGTCTCAGCTGTGAGTTCCTGAAGCTAAAGTTTGATCCACAGGTGTTCCAGTCCCTGGGGTCCCAATTCATCAGACGTGAGGAAGTTGTGGAGGAGAATCTGGAGCCCAATGCTGATGGTACTGGATGCTGGGAGTAAGGGTTATGCCTGCCGTAGCCCTGCCCGCAGTAAGTCAATAGCCCCACGGGACACCACACATATCCAAAATGGCCAATCGCTATAAGTGCACCATAACCCATACGGGTTTGCTTCCGCATTACTAACCACCCTGTCACTGGACTAGTGAAGGCCTTTAGTTCTGTGCCCGCCACAACCCGGTAAGTGGGTAAAACCCCGCAGAAGGTGACACCCAAGCTGCTGTATCCCTTCCAAAGACTGCAAGGATTTTATCCACTACCAAAAAGTGTACGTAGGAATACGTGCCTGTGTGCATTGTCTCTTTCCGGTGTCCAAAAGCTTCTGCCATGACCAGCTAATTGCCCGAGCCGCAGCCAGAAGTATGGTGAGTGAGATTTTTCTGCAGGTTTGGACTTCCAGCAACCATGATTCCGTCCTCAGAACCCACTTCACTGGACAGTTAAAGACCTGAAAACCATTTTCCCTCCTGGGTCGTAGACCGACAGTGCTTTCCTCTGCCACCATTCATAGTTAGGACCACCCAACAGAAGATGGGATGTCCCCTTTTGAAGTACTTTTTTGGCGCCGCTCAACCCAACTAGACCCCTACGTTCTATAGACCCTATAGCTGATGGCAGGAAACCAGGAGTCACCTGCCACCCGTGAGCCAGGCCCCGTGGACAAGTCTTCAAGTTTTCTGATCCTTTTCGATTCCGACAAGATATATCCTCAGGACGCATACCTGAAGGCCCGGATACTTAAACGTTTGTGTGCTAAAGAGACAACCCAGAGAGAGCAAGTCCTGGAAGCCTTGCTACGATATCCTTTCCACGTCTGCTGACCAGTGCCACTTCCTGTGAACAAGGAGGAGCTCCGCTTCCACCCACGCTTTCCTATTGCAGAACTACTTATTCTTCCATTGCTTCCTGCTACTTGTCTCTTCTGACTGACTGTATGCTCATGGACACCCCCACCATGACTACTCACTGTAACTAGGGCTGACAGATACCCCCAGGGTAGGATCTTACCTACGGTTGGTGCAACACGACAATACCGTTCTTTAACTTGAAGCACAGGTAGCCCTGTATTGGCAGTGTTCTGATGTGTACAGGATTTGTGGGGAAAGGCATTAGGGTTGGCCTAGAGGCTGGAGGTGAGTGCCTGTGATAACACTTGTTCATTTCCTTCTCGTGAATCCCCAGGGATAAGATTGATCCGACCAATAAGGAAGGTAGAGACTCCCCAAGGATTCTGAAGGTCTAAAGAGAAGCAACCTAGATTGCAACGTTTATTAGATACGGTGGTGAGCACCAAGGGTGGTCTCAGATGAGTACAGGCCCCAATCAATATGGGCAGGACTAGAGTCCCATTCTATTCCCAGAGAGCTATATGCAGGGATGTTGGTTGGAGTTATAACGTTTTTAATGTAATCAACAAGATTGTGATTATATCGGAGATGTTTCCCAGCAACCGCACGAACTTTGACATTCCCTTGCGGAGAAGGAGAGTCTGTAAGTTGTGGGAGCGCTTGTTTTGCATGTAATCCTTGATGACATCGCCCCCTATGGATCCAGTACCGATGCTCGTGAAAGATTAAGGACTGTCCCATGGAACCAAGAGAAACTCTGGGTGGACCTTTGTCCTTCACTTGTGGTTGGGGATTGGAAGGGTTTCCCTTTAAGTGGGGGTATATTGGGGGATTGTTGGTTTTTTTCTCTCGTCACTTATTGCGCGTTGTTGGTCCCACCAATCAAGTCCACCAGTCCCAGATGGCCGTCAGCAGTAGAACCAGACGGAGAATGTACCCAGAGCGATGATATGCTGCCTGTTTACAAACCTATGCAACTATGGGAAGTCTCAGGATTTGTTTGATGTGCAGACCTGTAACCACTGAGTGACTGCTCCAGAGCTCTGGGAAAGTTACAATCCCACAGGTAGGGCTTAGCCTACCTGTGGTACTGGAGTTTGATGAGGTCACACAGGTCCGGAATTACAGGCCAGCAAGCTCAAATTGGGGAATTGTTGTGATATATTCCCTCTACTAAAGCGGCCGTGCCATCTGACAAGAAGAACTAAATCGGGCATACAAGGTCCCGTCCTGGGCTGTGTTTGGGGAGGGGGGGGGTGATATTGTTGCCCACCTCAGCAGCTATAGAGTTAAATTTTATTTCAGCCCTATTTTTCTATTTAAACTTTTGTTCTGCCATAGCATTACAGTATTCGATTTCACACACTTTCTGATGACTCCTACAACTAGAATGCTCTGGTGCCAACTTAATGTTTACCTCCACCAATCAACCCCCCAAGTCCTTTCCATCTCCAGTTTTCCAAGTTTATTACTCTTAGAAACATATTATTACTTTTTGTTTCCATGCCATGCATAACTTACATTTATTTCCATTAAACCTCATCAAGCATTCTCTGCCCTCTCAGCTTCCATAAAGATTCCACAGCTAACTATACAGGACCGATCTCTCTAACCCATGCTGACGCTGGTTTATAAGGTTTTGTGCACAGTGAGATACTCCAGATCGCATCTCTACCAACCCCTCAAATATTGTCCGCACCACAGAAGTTAGACTCACGGGTCTTTATTTTCCAGGTCGCTTTTTGATTAGGTAGTTAGGTTTGTTGCCGGAACTTAACCTGAGTGCCTCAAGGCCTGTTGGTTTGACGACTCATTGAAGCAATCCACTCCCCTCTCCCACCCATGGACAGCCTACAGGAAAAACGAATCGCACCGAAGTGTAGGGAAAGCTCAGTATTTAGGGGGAATTGTGAGGTTCAGATAATGATATTGTCCATATCAATTAATATGCTTATCATTGTAAATCATAATGCCCCTTTGCCCCTTATTTTTGTACTCTGTCCCTATGAATAAGAGCTTTTCCCTTACCCATCATTTTAACCAGACATGGCACTGTCAGCGAAACTGCAAGTCTATGATCAACGGTCAGATTTTGTAAGACTAAGCGTCAGCATCCAGACTATGGTCGATTTGACTGTAGACAACAGGTTGCTGGAATTCCCCTGGCATAGCAACCAAGCCCTAGTTTTGAGGACCAATCAGCAGGGGTCGGGGCCAGACATATAGCTTACTATACCCAATTATATGATTTAATGATTGTAACCACACCTTGTTGGATGTTATAAACTATGTATCAGGAAATAAATACAATTCAGTTCTCTTTTCTTCTGCCTTGGCCAAGTTAAAGGCAAGCTGAGACAACCAGAAGCTGAGTCTGTCTTCTCTTACTAAGTTCACACATCTCCCCTAATTTGGAGTGTCGGAGAGAAGAGTGTTAGGCCGGTCCTTTGCGCTGCCCCTCACTATCCGGATGGATAGCTGCTCCAGTCTGCTGCGGGAGCCTGTCGGAAATGCCTTATATACCTGTTCTAGTCGTAATCAGACTCGCTGGTTATTCAAAGTTTTCTGTGTTTCCGATAGTTTATTGCTTTTTTTACTTATCTATGGTGATTTGACCTCTACTATACTTGACCTACAGCCATTCTATTTTGCTATATGATTCTTGTACCTTTGGGCCGCCTTATCCGCACCTGAGTGAAGTTGCCCCCCCCACCTTGTTTCAAAATCTACAAAATCGGTGTCAAGTTGTGCTACGTTTATGCTGTTTGGGCATCAGAAATTTTTAGTTGTGCGCTATAATTTTTAAGAATTAATAAAGTTTTCCAGAGGTCAACAGAGGTAAACAGCCCCCCTACATTACCGAAATCAAATAAAGTTGAATAATTAGAGTATGACGAGATATACTCTCGAGCTTGATGCTTCGTTCGAGTATTAAAGGTACTCGAAACGCTCGTTGCTCGGACGAGTATTTCCCCTGCTTCGGATCGAGCTTATTAAAAACACAGTGAAGAACAATGTAATAATGAATAAAACATGAACACAGGATCTTTAAGTGAAAACCAGTGCAGAACCAGTGCAGAATAGATTACAATGTTCTGCACAATGCTGCTTCTTGTCGGGAATACGCGCGAAACGGTGCGTACAATTGTGAAGAACAACTATATATGTGTGTAAGAAACCAGCGATGTTTACTACATTCTGCAATTGTCTCTCACCCTATCTATTGTTCTTCACATCTTTTTGTAAGCACCGTTCGCTCGTATCTCCCGAACAATAAGCAATGTGCCGAACCTCCTGTAATCTATTCTGCACTGTTTCTGCACTGGTTTTTCACTTAAATATCCTGTTTCACGGGTGTTCACTGTTTTTGTTCTATTCTTCCCTTTCGGCCATCTGATACTTGTCGGAAGATACCGCGGAACGGCGCGAACAAAATAGTATGTGAAGAACACAATATATATGTCCATAAAACATTGAGAACGACCGGTGAGCCGGACAGAGACACCAGGGGGCATCACATGACACCTGGGGACGGCACGTAGACGAGTCGGGGAGCGGCACGAGACCTCGTGGGCAGTGCACGGAGACATCGGCAGCGGCACCGGAGCGGGTCACGGAGACATAGGGGACTGAGTACAATAGGGGCACGGAGACATAAGGGGCGCGGTGACATCAGGGGCACTTAGACAAGGTTGCACACAGCATCGGATGGCAACGGATACATCGGGTGCAGCGGGCATCGGGGTCACGGAGACATCGGGCAGCTGCACGGAGACATCGGGCACGGAGCAATCGGGCAACGGAGTCTGATCTGGGCACGGAGACCTCGGCACGCGACCATCGGGGGCACTGAGACATCGGAGCGGCACGGATAACAACGGGCAGTGCCCTTAGACATCGGGCAGCGGCACGAGCGGCACGAGACATAGGGTCTCGAGACCTAGGGGGCACGGAGACATAGGGCGCGTGACAATCGGGGCACGGAGAAGCATAGGGGCAGAACCTCGGGGCACTGAGACATCGGGCACGGGAGGCATCGGGGCACGGATACAATCGGCATCGCACAGACGGAGCCTTATCGGGGCCTAGTCATCGGGCCGGAGAATCGGGGTCACGGAGACATCCGGGGGCACTCGAGACTCGGGGCACGGAGACATAGGGCACTGAGACATATGGGGCACGGAGACATAGGGCAACGGAGACTAGGGGGCACGGAGACCTCGGGCATGGAGACATGCACGGATACATCGGCACAGAGGCTCGGGCATCGGAACATAGGCCTAGACATCGGTGTCATGAGACATAGGTGGCAACGGAGTACATAGGGGCACGAGACATGGGGCAATGGAGACATAGGCACGATACATCGGGCACGGAGGCATCGTGGCACGAGAACTCTGTCAGCGGGCATGTAGCGGCACGGAGACATAGGTGGCACGGAGACATAGGGCACGAGACATCGGTCACTGAGGACATGGGGGCACTGAGACTTAGGGGCACGAACACTTTCTGGGCACTGAGGCATCTTTGGCACGGAGGCATAGGGCATCTGAGGCATTGGGCACGGAGTCATCGGCACCAAGGCATCGGGCACTGATGACATATGGGGTCACGGATACATAGGGCCGAGGCATAGGGGCCACGGAGACATCGGCACGGAGACATCGGGGACTACTGTCATGGAAGAAGAAGTCACGTTCCCGGGAAAGCGTCGCTCCCCAGTAAGCAGAATGTGCCAAACCATCTGCATCATTCTTCTCAGTTTTTATTCTAGTTCTTATGCACTGTCTTCACATCTCTGCTAACTTGTCGGGAGATTATACACTCGAACGTAAGAATAATTTGCAGATGTTGTGCAGACATCTGCTAACTTTCAGAACATTCTTTTCAATTTTAACACATTTTATTTCCCGAACATGGTCCCTTTGAAAAATGCTCGAGGTCCCCATTGACTTCAATGGGCGCTCGGTCTTCGCGACGAGCACTCAGCTCATGAAAGTTCGTCGGCGAATACGGCACATCGAGGCATATTTTCATGCCGCTCGGACGCGGGCAGTCATCTCTTTGATAGGATCAATTCTACTACGTTGTGTGGTTGATGCTGCTAATAATTTTTGTTTGTGTGCTGGTAATTGTTGCTTGCTCACCCATGCTCCTCTTCCCCTGCTATTGCTTGTCATGTGCAATGACATAGGCTCTCCAGCTCTTACTCCATCCTCCTCGGCAGTGTATCGCGTTCCCGACTCCTAAGGCAGAACACCGGCTTCAGAAATTTCGAGCCATCTTGCCGTTAATTGGCGCTGGCCATTTTCAGAAAACTATTTAAGCTGCCTCTTCCGCATGCCGCACTGCCGAATCTTTGTTACCTGGAACCGGTGAAGAAAGCGTATTGATGCCGTGCCGCTATTACTAGGATTTCCCGTTGTGATGTCCAGGTTACCGTTTCTGACTTTGTTCCTCGCGCTGCCGTCCCCTGACCCGGGTGCTTGTGTCTTGGACTTTGATCCTGTGCTGCTGTCCTGACCTCCGCCTGTCCTCGACTACAAGAATTGGCTTGCCATTCCTGTACCCTCGACCTTGGCTACCAAATGTCAAAAAAGTCCCACGCCTATGAACAGCTTTTATGGTATCAACGCCCCGCGGACCCCCCCTTTGCAGCGGGTCTGGTGAAAACTGGTGCACTTAGGACTCCGGTCCCAGGTACGTGGCTTGTGTCATCCGTCCACAATGGTTCATAGGTCCCGCTATCTCTGAGCCTACAACAGGTTCTTTAACAACTGCTAGAACAAATAGTGAATTAAACAGTAAACAAAATAAGTTTAAAGACAGTACTATGTGTATGCCAAAAAAAAAATAAAATTATGGCAAAATAATAAGGTAGAACTTCCCAATCTGGGTTTATGTTAGAATTTGGTCTGTAGCCATAGTAAACACTGTCCCGTCTCTGGACGTAATAAGACTGCACGGGCCTCAGTAACCTCCCACCCGTGCTGTACTGTTACGACACCAAGTGCATGTGTCCAACTGTATATTGTAACTGACAAACCCACCTGTAACACTGTTGATTGGAGATATTTTCATTTGCGGGTATTAACCACCCCTTTATATGTCGTGATCAGCTTGAGTGCAACGTGTAAGGGACTATGCTGTGGATCAATCCCCATCGATAATCCTCCAATAATAGTCCAGGGGTCACAATAGAGACCCAGGGCGCACAATTGTCCTCTAACTTCGACAAGGGCCCATCTGTAATCTACTGAGCAGTCCAGTATACATTTCAATTGCAATGTGTTACTCACAAGGGGCTACTTTACTAAGGGCTTGCGGATTGCACTTTTGTCAGACTGTTCATGGTTTTTAAGATTTTGCCATCTTTGACCGGTACTTAACAGGATTTGTGTCCACGTCGGAGTCAGATTTTTGGCGCAGCTGCACTGCGTTTCATGCCACAGCAAAATCGACCCGAGAGCGGGATTTAACAATTGTTCAAATGTGTGTCGAAATTGTGTCACACACATCCATGCACCAGGGGAAGAAGGTGAACTCCTCCGAACTGTTAGCAGGGACGACGCATGCAGTGGTATTGGGCACACAATCTTAGGAATCCGCAGCACAGTGCATTATCGTCGGATAATGCACTTTCATGAACTCCGCAGGATTCGGGTAAGTAAATTGTGGTCCAATATGTTCCTTGAACGCAGCACCAGTAGGTTCAAGCCAACCATGTTAAAAAAAAAAAGTTTTGAAAACAATTATATATTTTTAAAATAATAAAAGTGGAACTCCCCTATCTGTCAAACAATGTTATTTTTTATCAATCACTTAAAAAAAACACTAAAAGTGGTAAAAAAAAAAATTATAAGGTGCAAACTAAAAAAAACTCCATCACTAGATAAGATAACATATTTTTATGTTCCGGAGAAAAACCGACCAAAAGATTACAAACAAAATCTGAAAAACCAGAATTGATTATTTCTTTCCTTGCGTTTTATTGAAGAATTCAATAAATCGTCATCATAAGCTAAGACCAAAAACCCTTAAAATGATATGTCTAAATGCATCTAATCTTTGCAGAAAATTGGGCCCTTATATATCCAAATTGCCCAGAATGATAATTGTACTGTATATCTCGTAAAGTGTCAAATAATAGCTGGCTAAATGGCTCATTCATGCATGTGCTGTGCCCATACAGCAGTTTACTACCACCACATATGATGTATTTGTTATTTCTTGGGGAGAAATTGGGCATCAGGTGCGCAGATAAGTAAGTTACTGGTGGCCGCAGGAGGCACGGGGTGACTCACAGACCCGGGCCATGGGTTTGCGGGGACAACCGCACACACGGGGGACATCTGGTGCATCTCTGACCTGAACGAGGGTCCGCGGGGTCACCGTGACACTAGTGTTTTACCCGGTACGAAAATAGCACCACAATTGTCCAAAGCGCACTTTAATTACCCATTTTGCACATATAAAAATGTATAAATTGATCAAAAGGCTGCACAATGCTTTTAAAATGATGCATGATAGTTATCTATCTCACAAAAATTGTCACAAAGCTTGTACACACAAGTATGAAAATTATTAAGGCCGAAATGGCTAAATGATAAATTTTTTTACTTGTATTTTGGTATAAAAATTTTGTAATGTCATTAACCCTGCCACTCTGCGCCGTAGCTATACAGTGCAGAGGTGCAGAAGGGTGTATAAAGGGCACACAGGCTTGCGATGAGTGAGCCACTAGTGCCTATCAGATGTGGTTTCTCTGCGGAAATCATTCAAATTCGTCGATGACATGATCTCGCTGATCGACAAACAAAGTGGTTGCGAGGTAGCAGAAGCCTTTGGTGTGTCGACCGGAAACGGCAATGAATATTTTACATGATAAGTTGGCGATTAAAAAATTGTTGGCCCGATGGGTGCCGATTGCTCACAGTTGAGCAACAACTGATCGGCGTTTATCTTACTAAGCGAGTGTTTTGAGACAATTTAAAGTGGAGATTCGAAGGAGTGTTTGGCGTCGCGAGTTGTCACCTTGATGAACCTGGATTCATCATTACACCCAAAAACGGCGAAGAAGGTGTCCCACGGACGGAAAGATGGTAGACGATTTTTCGGATGCTACCCGGTTATCCTCATGGATTTTTAGAAAAGGAATACGATCACTGGCAATACTACATTATTAGGCCTCATTCTGACAAAAAATTGAGGAGACACGGCCCAGCATTGGCGAAAAAGAAGGTGCTGTTTCAACACATAACGCACCAGCACATTCATCTGGAGTTGTCACTGCCAACTGGCATGATTGCATTATGAATTAATGGCTTCTCGAGAAAAAATTTACGCTCCAACAAGGTCGTCATCGCCGACGGCGTATTTGGAGATACAAATCCTGTTTTTTGGAGGGGTTAAAAATGGCCAGTAACGTTATGAGAAGTCTTTTGAAAAATAGAAAAAAAAAATGTAGAAAAATGGTGTCTTCATTTCTAACACGGGTTGAACCGCCCTCATATGTCTCTGATCACACCTATACAGCCCAGTTAATTTATAGGAAACTTATATACCACAATGAAGTAGAATACGGTTTTTGTAGTTCTGTTTTCAGTCAGTATGATTGGTTATATTCAGTGATTCAACAATATTCCTTTTCATATTTAACTTGGCACACAATAGGAGAGGATTTGGAAAGTAGATTTCTACATGTAACTACCATTGTTCAATCATTTAATAGTTTGTTTTAGTCTGATTCCATTTTAGAAAGTATATATGGTACTCCCAGTTATTAAACAATACCATTTGACAAATAATTCATGCTCATCATCATTTTGCTAAATGGAAACATAAACATGAAACTTTTTGTGCTTATTTTTACTTTCTGATGCGTTACAAGAAATATGTTGTATATGAATGTATAATGAACATTTTTAACAACTGCACATGATACTGTAATCAGTTGATATAGTGATTGCAATACTGTTGCCCTGTACATGGCTCAGGTAATAAGAAATTGGAGTTTAGCGATTACTTCTATGCCAAAAGAAAGCTGTGTTTGATGGCAGGTGACCACAAGTTGTCTGCTCAGCAAAGATAAGCGAAATTTGACAGGAAAGGATGGATTTAGGGAAATTGATCTAACTACTGATGGTATCTAAAAATCATAAAAAATAAATCCCAAGGTTTATATCAGACTTAAAAAAAATCATTGCACAAAGGAAATAAACTACTGGCATATATACCGAAGAACAAAAAAATATTACTTCATATATTATAAACCTGACAATATGTTTCCACCATAATATCTTTTTTCCCATTATCTACAGTAAATGGCAAAAAGTTGTATGAAGATTATTGTTCCCCAGATGCACGACCTCACATCCACATCCGTATTAAACCTCATTTGCCAAATGGTTGCCCAAACAATCAGTGGAGGGCATTTATTATTTTTGGCTTCAGGTGTTGTTGTTTTTGGTGGCTGATTTTTGGTGGATACAACAATTCAGGCAAAATTCTATTCAATTACCATATTACCCAGGTATCTATGATGGACATTGTCAAATGCCTTTGCAAAGTTGTAGAACACTGCATCCACAGCATCTCCTCTGTGAATAAAAACAAAGCAGAATAGTTGGACAACTTCTGACTTTAGTCCAAACATGTTGGCTTTTTTCATTTATTGCCACATATTCCTGTAGAAAGCATTTTAACCCTTCAGTCTGCATGAACTGTACTTTGTGTGCCTTACAATTAGTTTTAATAAGTGGAACTGCCAACATCGGCCCCTTATGCATTGTCATGGCAGGCAGAATGCCCCCAGACATGACAATGTTGACCACAAATGACATAATATATTGATGTGAAAATCAATGCACTTAGATGTTCATTACAGAAGGGTTTTCTTAAAGGGGTAGAAGTACCACAGTCACGTTGCAAACTACGACTTAAACGGGGTAGAAAGAGTAGAACCATTAATGTTAATTAATAGGTAGATTGTGAATTAGTATTTAGGAATTAAGGCTATGGGAACCAGTCATTAAGTGAAAATGTGTTTCCTGATGATGGGTTCACTTTAAGTAGCAACTTGTGATGAGAATTATTTAGGATGGCCAGCGTCAAGACTGTAGTAGAGATGTAGAAGTGTAGTTGTAGAGATGAGTGAGGCTGACTGTATATCACTGCCAGACTTTAATAAGTTATGCGTCTATGTGGCTCTCTCCACAGACATTTAATAAGACTATCATTGTTTTCATCACTTCACATTCATATGCAGCAACCTCTTCTAAATTAGTGATAGGGTTCACTCCACCAAAATAATGTTTATGCTCAGCGGACTCCACAGTTAGCCCTGGTTGTTTGAGATCTTGCACCATAGCAGCAATAGGAGTTCATGTGACTAATATTGTGGTAATTAAACTGCATAACTGATAATTAAATATATCTTATCATTTCATTGACCAATTGCTCATTATAGTTGTGTTTTACATGAGAAGGTTTTTATCTCTTCTATCTATTACAGGTTAGTTGACCACTGTCCTGTGTCCAATCTTTTGTATTTCAGTGTTAGGATATTAGTTGAAACTGTCAATATCACACAGATACCTGCTGCAGTTCACATTTAACGCTTCGATGCACAGACAATTTGGGAAACGGCAAACTTCAGAGTTTAAAGATCTGGATTGATTTCCCATCTCTCGTCTCTTCCACTTAAATCCCCAAGCTTCAAAGCGGCCAGTGGAAATAATTAGAGGTTAGGTGGCAGCCATCAGAGTGAGATTCAGGACAATGGTGAGTGACATCACCTCATCTCTAACACTTGGCTCCTTATCTGACTCGGTTATTAACTTAACACGGCTTTTCATTATGCTAATTAGCGTCAGCAATGATTGACTGCGGAGGCTTACATTGAAATCATTACTCAAACAAGATTAACTTGGAAGATGTTTAATTTTACACCTAATAAAAAAGCTATATTTTTTTCTTTTTTTTTTCTAACCTAAATTAGCAATACTTCTGCCAAAAACACTCACAGTTGGAGGGTGATGTATTGCTGACTTTTTCGGAGGTACAATTTTTAAAAAGTGGGATAATGAATACAGATGTTGGTGCGAGGGCACAAAGTTGCTGCCTCCTTCATCTCATAATGCCAGATTTAATGAGGAGAGAGACAGGGTTGTGATTAATCTCTTGGGAGCATCATTCACATGTAGTTAGCACAGCCAACCACACAACGTCACTGTAAATCCATGGCAATTAGATTCGACCGAAAAGGATACCATGAATATGATGTGCACAGCTTGGATACCCTGCATTTACAGAAGCATGTCATTACATATTGATCTCATCAAAACATGTCTTCTATGCATATAAGGTAGACACACACAAAAGTAGGTTTCTGTGGTAGAAAGAAGAGGGAGGTAGAAACTCAGGAGAAAAAGTCATAGACTTCAGTATTCTCATCTACTTTATCAAACACTGTCTGTGGTTTTATAAGGTCAAAACTACTGATGGATTCCTTTAACACAGGTGAAAATGACAAATCCTACATTTTGGGGGTATGTGTGATTTTTTAAATAACTTTTTTGAAGAATTGGTGACATAGTGGGGCACATTTACTAGGCACTTTGTCCCAGTTTTCTGTCGGACTTTCCACGTTCTTTCTAGTGGAAACTGCTTACACAGGTATTGAAGAAGTGTCTGCATCTCAAATGTGCACACGCGACCTTTTGTGGTGCAGCTGCACTAAGCATCATGCGACACAAATTAGGGGGTGTTCCAGTGCTCAGTTGGACCATGCGCCAGATTTAACATGCAAAGTCTTTTGCACGCCCTATGTTAAAGGTGCATCACAAAAAAGTTGGTGAACTCTGTCGGGCCAGTGCAGGAGAAGCGACGGAGTCATGATTTCTGGTGCACATTCTTAATGAACCTGGCGCACCAAGCATTAAATGTAAAATTTAAAAAAAAACTGTGAAAATGTCCCCTGGGGTCTATTATGACCTCGTGGGGGACCTACAAAGTCAAAACACACATACACAAAAAATCTGAATAAATATTCCTAAAAAAGCATTAGCATTTCCCCATATAATATTTAAAAAATCAGTTTGCCCGAGACTATACATCAAGTATGAAAACAGATGGAGTCACATCAAAATTAACACATCCAAAAAGTGAACATATAAACCCAGAAAAAAGTGGATGTGATGCAAAAATTGAAAAATCTTTGTTAGATACACAAATACATGATAAAACCAATTAAAAAATCCCATTTAGGGAAGGACAGAAACAGAGGATCCCCCTAGACCCAGTAATTCTGGTAGAAATGCATAGTCCAGATCAAGGATGTAGCTACAAAGGATCTAGCTCCCGGTACAATATAAAGGTGCAAAGTACAGTGCGGCAAGCTGTAAATTCCCACAAACAGAAAAAGCAGAAATATATGAAAAGGTTTAACTACATTACCAATAGGAGTCGGACCTGGGAGGAAGGGAGATCACAAATGCCCCTCGTCCTAGGAGCTCTCTGATTCACTAGGTTCTGATGTTTGTGAGCCGTCTGCTCGGGTTGCATCCGTTGGTTGGGAGTGTGGTACTTTGGAACGAAAGTGTCTCCTGTTACCCCTGTGTGTCCAGTAATAGGCTTTGCCTTTTTCATAATCTTTTTTGTCTCTTTGAAGTTTATTTTATTTAGTTTGAATTATATTCTTTTCATAACTTTCAATGGTTTCTTTCAGTTTTTTGAGAAAAGGTTCCACTAATAAGGAGGAGTCAAAGGAAGTCAGACAAGATTCCAATTGTTTAATTATTTCACGTTGTTCATTTAGCAGAGTGCGATCATGATCCAAGAGCATGTTAACTAAAATAAGTGAACATTGTGAGAGACCCTTTTACCAATTATTTTTATCGTCCAGATCCACTTCCCAAGATGGGAAGACCTGCACTCTCAGGCCTCTTGGGAATATGTGTAATTTTAAGTATTCATCAAGACTGCGGATATTCCACCACAGTCTAGTAATGGTCTTATATGCGGTAATTAAATCATTGGAGATCTTAGTGAAATCACTGTTGGTAGATGATTCTGTTGTATCGCTGAAGATACCCATAAATTGATTCGTCCAGGCTGTTTCCAGGGGTTGCAGGTCCATCTTTCCCCGCAAACAATAATGGTAGCTGCCAACTAAACAATATATGTGACATTAAAACTTCAAAAGGTCCAAAATGTAATCCATAGGAGTCAGGGATAAATACCCCAGAACAACAGGGAAGGAAAGCATCCTGTTGAATACAATGAATCAAGTATGAAAACAGATGGGGTCCGAGACTATACATATTACATATATCATCAATAGTCTTCTATATGTACTATAAATTACCCAAAAAAGCCTTTTTCCACTATTAACCCCAAATAAAACTTAAAATGAAAAAATCTTTAAACTTTTGTTATGTTTTAGTTAGCTCTACGTGTCCTGAAAAAAAACCTCAAAAAATTAACATGCAAAAAGTAACATGCAAAAAAAAAGTACCATTACTTTGTTCCTATCGTGTTTGACAAAGGCTCAGGGGGCTGAAACGTCACTGTACACTATTGTACTTACAATAAACTCAAAACTGCATTCAATACTAGTCAAGCCCTTGTTCCTACTGGTAACACCCACTCAGCCAAGAAAAAAAATTCTCCAGAATTGTTATTTCATAAAGAATGCAGGATAGGGAACAGAGGGGATTGGTCACATACAGTGGATCATACTATACTAAAAAAAAGGGCCGCTTAGGCACTGTGCCATAAATTAGTTGTAAACCTGTTACTATTATATCAAATCAGTGGGCCAATATGATCTTCCTGACATGCATGGAAAGGGTGGTAACATTTACCTAATTTTACAAACATACTTGTGTGTTTTAATACTTACACCATACTTGATCTACAGGTACACAACCATGGTACATGCCCTTTCTGAGTAATAATATCTGCAGTGAAGCAGCTTTTAAGAAAAAAAAAAACAATAGGAAGAACTGCCAAACGTGTATCTTTTATATTATCTTCAAGTAAATCTTTTAAGCTAAAGATCTCATTACTGCCTGTTACAATTCCACAAAGATTTGCAATTAACAGGAGATTGTTCTCCTGAGGAGCATGCAGAATACATCTGCATTGCACTAACTCAGGCATGCATTAACATCAGCAGTCTGGTCTTATCTCCCTATTTATTTCATTAAAACCTCAGAAAATCCCCAACATGTAGATTTTTATAAGATGAATTTTGAATATAAAAGAACTGCTTATGTTTTAACCTCAATTCCAGAGAAGCCACATTAAACATAAAGTGAGTTCATATTGTATGACAAGTATTCATGTCATTCTCTGGCATAAACACATAGAAATAAAATGTGTTCGGTAAAACATCATATTTGAAAAGCCTTTGGACTTTTTTTTTTTTGCAATTTTGCAATATTAATAAATAATACATCTTACTAAATGTACAATAAGCCTTTAGAGACTCTTTTGATCACACAAATTAGAACAAATTACATAGCAAGGTAGACATGAGTTACATATTTACATAGTCCTGCAAGAATCCCAGTGAATAGAAAAAAAAAAGATATGTGGAAGCATACTGTAGATGAGTATAAAGTATTTGAAGAGCCACACAAAGAAAAACAAAAAAATCTGGGAAAACCTATTGAGTATGAGTCTAGGGTGGGAAATGCATTTGTCACAGCCTCCAGCCAGTATATTGATATTCAGCCCCCTGCTCCCCAGTATATAGCCAGCAGCCACTGTCCCCAGTATACATCCAGCAAGCCCCTGCCCCCAGTATATAGCCAGCCCCCTGTCCCTAGTGTATAGCTGGCAGCCACCATCCCTAGTATATAGTCAGTAGCCCCCTAGTATATAGCCAGCAAGCCCCTGCCCCCAGCATACAACCAACTAGTCCATGCCCCCAGTATACAACCAACTAGTCCACGCCCCCAGTATACAGCCAGCTAGTCCCAGCCCCAGTATACAGCCAGCTAGCCCTTGCCCCCTAGTATTTAGCATGACAGCCCCTGCCCCCTAGTATAGATCCAGCAGCCCCTTCCCCCTAGTATACAGCCAGCAGCCCCTGCTCCCTAGTACACAATCAGCAGCCCCTGCTCCCTAGTACACAATCGGCAGCCCCTGCTCCCTAGCACACAATCGGCAGCCCTTGTCTCCAGTATATAGCCAGCAGCCCCTGCCCCAAGTATATAGCAAGCACCCCCTGCCCACAGTATGTAGCAATTCAGCCCCAGTATATAGCCTGCAGCCTCTACCCCACTATATAGCCATTCAGCCCCAGTATATAGCCTGCAGCCCCTGCCCCCACTATATGGCCATTCAGACCCAGTATATAGCCTGCCAGCTCCCTGCAAGAGGTATGCTCAGCCAATAAGAAAAAAACAAACACTGTACTCAACTTTCAGATGCCACCCACTCTCCGAAGGTCTTGTTCTTTATCCAGCGATGCTCCGACTGTGTGTCCCCCCCGCTCAGCCGTTACACACACCATGATGTCAGACCATGACGCCATGGTCTGTACGACAGCCGCGCGGAGGGACATAGAGCCCCGGAACATCGCCGGAGAAAGAAGGCGTGCAGGAGGGGGGGTCGTAAAGGTGAGTACTGTGTTTGTATTTTTATTGACTGTATTGACTGTTTGTATTTTTATAAGTTAGGGCTTTACAGCACTTTTTTTGCGCTAAAAAACTCGGCTTATACTCGAGTATATTTGATTGTTCATTGAGCCTCCAAAGTTTAACCACAGTTCCTGGATGATGTTGAAGCTCCTAGCTTGTTCGATCCCTCATTGTGTAAATGAAATATTGTGGAGTATCTTGCCACAGCAATTTGAATACCGCTGGTAAAGAGTTAACGCTATCCATCAGTTCTAGCACTGGGTGTTAACCCCAGTAAAAAATTGATTTGCCACAGCATCTATCATCTTAAAAAAGGGCCCAGCAGAATATAGCAAAATGTTATCTATTTATGAATCCGACCTAAATACTCTTACTAATGTCTTTAAATGCATTTTAATGCATTTTATTTGTAATAATACCTCCCCTTCACTTTCCATGGTTAACCATGATCAATATATATATTCGATTATGTAACTGATAGGCTGTGCAATATCTGTTACGAGGGTTAAAGTCTCCTGCAAATTTTAACTTCGGCAATTTATACTGTTGCCCTGATCTCCCGGCCTGAACGCTGCAAACCGGAAATGAACTCAGCATGCACATGTTGCGAGTGTGATGCAAATTCGTCACATCACACCCGCAAGTGTAGAACGGGCCTAAATGTTTGTGTGGCCTTAAAAGTCCCCAGAAACCCCCTGCTATCATTAAGCTTTTCTGTTCATTAAGTAGTTAATGAGACACTGATTAATATTCATGTCATGCTCTACAATGAAACTGAATGTTTTCCTCCTTGTACTTAATATTATAAAACAACCAACATCACAGTTTTATCAGTTGTCTTAATTCTTTAATGAGATGGTGAAGGTGCCTTCAAGGAAGTAAAGGTTTATATTTTTATTAGCAAAATGTGTTTTTTACTCTTTCAAGTATTCAGCCAGCACAAGATAATTATTTGTTCCTTGCTAATTCTGCTAAAACCCCCTTTAAGTATATTTAATTAGCCTCTATGTCCTCTTTGCATGTTCAACATCATAAATAATACCATTATTAGGATTTAATACAATGGCCCATCAAAGCTGAATCCAAGCATTCCACTGTATCCATTAGGAAAGCAGATTAAATGCCCTAGTTTCCAATTCAGTAGCCTAGTCGTACACACCAATACAGTAAAGTTGGGTGCAGGCCAAGCAGCGTTAATTGTATTTAATTTAGTTCTGTTGGCACTGCTATCAAGCAGACAAAAAAGATTCAGCTCACAAGAGAAATAGCATCATGGTGAATTATATAGGATCATGGAGGAAAATATTCCCTCAGAAAACCAAACTAATGAAATTGTAGATGAGTTCCTGAATTTAACCCCTCTAGCACCAGATTTTATTTTAGACAATTTCCTAAAAAGCACACAGGCAACTGGAATATTAACAACATTACATGGTGAAAATCATCTGTAAGTGAAATATTTTCTTTAAGGGCATGTTGCACCAGACAATTATATATTTTTTGTAACCAACTTTTTGTGTTAAACTTTTTAAAATATTTTTTATAAACAGTACAATATCTTGCATTTCTTATTGGACTGTTGGTTTAATAATAGATTGACATTTGTGTTTCAAGAACAGCACACTGACTCTTTATTTTCTCTGTGCTTTTCACATTTTAGTTTTTTGGTTCAGTGTAAAAAAATTTAGAGGCTGTCCTATTATTTTCTATTCTGTGGACCACGGACAACAATAGAAGTCTATTAATGCACTAAGAAAGAGCTGATGCTGTGTTACGTCTGTGCCTAAATGTCGCTCTATCGGCAGATGGCATTTATTTGTGTGTGAAATGTGCCTGAGGGTGCGTTCACACGTTGCGCTTTGGTTGCGTTTTCATTGCGTTTTAAAACGCTTTACAACAGCTGAGGAGAGGTGATTTGCCTAATTACATTACAGTTAACATTTGCGTTTACAAAACACAATGTAAAAGCGATGTTAACGCATGCTTTAACATCGCGTTAACAAATGTAAATAGTAATGTAATTAGGCAAATCAACCTCTCCTCAGCTGTTAAAACGCAATGAAAACGCAACCAAAGCACAACGTGTGAACGCGCCCTTAGCGGTTGTAATTGGAATAAACGAGCCAAACCCCGCCCCCTGCAATTCAGTCCTGCCCAGCAAGGGTTACTAGCCTGATGGACATTTTCGGCCTTATATACATGCAAACTACCATCATACTTTGCTGGTTATTTCAGTCTTATCTGTGTATCTAGTTCAAGTCTTGCCTGTGTATCTAGTGCTCTTGCTATCTTGTTTGGTATTCTGTGTTTTCAGCAGCCCCTGCTCCCTAGTACACAATCAGCAGCCCCTGCTCCCTAGTACACAATCGGCAGCCCCTGCTCCCTAGCACACAATCGGCAGCCCTTGTCTCGAGTATATAGCCAGCAGCCCCTGCCCCAAGTATATAGCAAGCACCCCCTGCCCACAGTATGTAGCAATTCAGCCCCAGTATATAGCCTGCAGCCTCTACCCCACTATATAGCCATTCAGCCCCAGTATATATCCTGCAGCCCCTGCCCCCACTATATGGCCATTCAGACCCAGTATATAGCCTGCCAGCTCCCTGCAAGAGGTATGCTCAGCCAATAAGAAAAAAACAAACACTGTACTCAACTTTCAGATGCCACCCACTCTCCGAAGGTCTTGTTCTTTATCCAGCGATGCTCCGACTGTGTGTCCCCCCCGCTCAGCCGTTACACACACCATGATGTCAGACCATGACGCCATGGTCTGTACGACAGCCGCGCGGAGGGACATAGAGCCCCGGAACATCGCCGGAGAAAGAAGGCGTGCAGGAGGGGGGGAAGGGTGAGTACTGTGTTTGTATTTTTATTGACTGTATTGACTGTTTGTATTTTTATAAGTTAGGGCTTTACAGCACTTTTTTTGCGCTAAAAAACTCGGCTTATACTCGAGTATATTTGATTGTTCATTGAGCCTCCAAAGTTTAACCACAGTTCCTGGATGATGTTGAAGCTCCTAGCTTGTCCGATCCCTCATTGTGTAAATGAAATATTGTGGAGTATCTTGCCACAGCAATTTGAATACCGCTGGTAAAGAGTTAATGCTATCGATCAGTTCTAGCACTGGGTGTTAACCCCAGTAGAAATTGATTTGCCACAGCATCTATAATCTTAAAAAAGGGCCCAGCAGAATATAGCAAAATGTTATCTATTTAAAATATTCCCTCAGAAAACCAAACTAATGAAATTGTAGATGAGTTCCTGAAATAACCCCTCTAAGCACCATATTTTATTTAGACAATTCCTAAAAAGCACAAGGCAACTGAATCTTAACAACTCACATGGTATAAATCATCTGTAAGTGAAATATTTTCTTTAAGGGCATGTTGCACCAGACAATTATATATTTTTGTAACCAACTTTTTGTGTCAACTTTTAAAATATTTTTTATAACAGTAAATATCTTGCATTTCTTATTGGACTGTTGGTTTAATACTCGATTGACATTTGTTTCAAGAACAGCAACTGACTCTTTATTTCTATGTGCTTTCACATTTTAGTTTTTGGTTCAGTGTAAAAGAATTTAGAGACTTTCCTATTCTTTTCATTCTGTGGACCACGGACAACAATAGACAGTCTATTAATGCGCATAAGAAAGAGCTGATGCTGTGTAACGTCCGTGCCTAAACGTCAGCTCTATCGGCAGTTGGCATTTATTTGTGTGTGAACAGTGCCTTAGCGTTTGTGTTTGGATTAACTGAGCCACACCCTGCTCCTAGCATTTCAGTCCTGCCTAGCAAGGGTTACCAGCCTGATGGACATTTTCGGCCTTATATACCTGCAAACTACCATCAACCTTGTGGTTATTTCAGTCTTATCTGTGTATCTAGTTCAAGCCTTGCCTGTTATCTAGGCGCTTTGCTATCTTGTTTGGTATTCTGTACTTTCAGCCATCTTGGTTTTACCTGGTTGTTACTCTGTTGTCTGCCTGTATCTTGACCTGAACCTGTATATTACCGCGCTTTATCTTGACCTGACCTATGTAAACACCCGCCTGAAGTCCTGTATCGGTTGTTTGTCCTCAGTATCATTTACCTCCTAGTTATCCTGCTTTCCCTATCTCAGACTGTGTTAGTATTCTGTGTACCAGTGAAACACTGGTCTAACCTGTATTCCCATTAACTGTCCCGCTCCACTATCCAGCAGTTGCCATGCGAAGTAAGTTTTCCCCTGTCATCTTGTAGGGTCACTCAGGGACCGTACAGTTAGGTTCTGATAGTGGATTCAAACCTTATCAGGGGGTTTATCTGCTTTAGGCAGGGCCTACCTGCAGGGACTCCACAGGGTGAGTTCCCCCCCACCCTAGGCATTTGGAAAATAGCGCCAGTATGAAGAGGACTCAGCCCGTGAGCCCTCTTCATACATCCCTTATACCTCTGCGCAGAGCGTTAAGGGGTTAAAGGGGTTATCCGTCTGTTAAAAATTACTGAGGGCCAGGCTGGGGTGGCCTAGTTAAACATAATAAACATGCACTTACCTCGTCCGGCGCTGCCGATGTCCCGCGTCACGGTCCGTCTCCTCTGTGCGCCAGTTTGTATACAGGGGCACACAGAGAGCTTCCCTGTGCGCGGCTTCTGTGCCCCTGTAAACAAACAGGGGCACGGATCAAATGGACCGTGTTGCAGGACATCGGTGGCGCCGGAGGAGGTAAGTGCATGTTTATTATGTTTAACTAGCCCACCCCAGCCTGGCCCTCAGTAATTTTTAACAGCCGGATAACCCCTTTAAGTTTACTTCACTGGTGCTGGAGAGCCTGGTGTTTTGCCTGCTTATTAATGTAAATCATGAGTTTTGAAGAAAAACTGATGAAAGAATGCCAAATGAACGTGAAAAAAACGTATGTATATACAATACTGACACAAAATAGGACACTATGCTGTCCTTGGAAATCATGCATAACATATTGAGGAAAAAACTGTAGTGTGAATAAGCCATAAGGCTAGCTGCAGACAAAAGAGTACTTGCAACAAGCAGAAATACTGTACAGCAGTGCTGGCACTGTAACAGTACTGGTGCTGCTGAACAGAAAGGGAGTGTTTGCATCATATTTCTATATGATGCAAGGACTCCCATCTTATGAAATGAGTTCAATCCATCCATCTTGGATGTTATTTATTACGTAAATAAAGCCATATCATAAATGATAACAAATTGCATCTACATGTACATTTCAAGAAAAAAAGTAGTAATTATAATGAATAATGTACATCAGTAAACTTTCCGCATACTTTGGTTGCACATTATAGCATCACATTTTACAATCATAAGCAGCTATATGTGTTCATAAATAACTATGACTGGGAGATGAGATGGGAGATACTTCCATAACAGAAGTCATGTAATAATCCCCCTATGAGGCGTAAAGAACATACAACAGAGCAGATCACAGAATTGTTTTATTTCTTTCATTAAAGAGTTAATGTCTATTTTATCTGGGCCATATCAGGCTTTGATATTGGAATAATAACCATCAGACAATTGGAGCTTGATTCTAGTGCGAATAATAAGTACTTATTGTTGGAGGTGCAGTAGATAGCAGGAGAAATGACCTCAGCTCTTCCACTAAGAAACATCATGTCACTTAGATGGAGATAATTAGCCGCTATTAGCTGCAAACTGCTTGGCAGTTTAACTATCCTGTAACTATCATTGAACAATAGATCTCCCCACCTCCTATTTGTTATGACAAATGATTTTCTACTGCTTTACTCTTCTGCAAAGATGATAACATGTACACACTAGTGTATATGGATTATATTAGACAATTGTCAGTGCACTTGTAAACACGGCTCCTTTTTACTTTGATCACTCTCCAAACACTTACAAGACCTTCCTGCCTTTATCTGTAGCAATCCTCATTGACTCTAAACCAATAAAAGAAAGCAAATTGCAGCAATTACACTGTGTTGTGGTAAGAACAGCAGCTCAGTTAGTCATGAAATGGGAGGATGGGAGTGATAGTAGTAATGGGGAGAGGGACGATAATGGTTTTACTCTTTCTGGGTCAAGCTCATGTAGTGATGCCAACTCTGCTACAATCGTGGATGCAGTCCCACATTGCTAGGTAAGATGGTAGTTGTAGATCCCACTAGGTCTTTCTGATGTAGTGTCCCTTGTTGAATTAATTTAATTAATTGTAAAATTAATGGCAAAAGAACAGTGGAATTATAGCAATAAGACAGGGGAGAATGAGATTGCAGTCTGGAGAAAAAGGAGGTCTTGTTTGTTTCTGTGAAAGTTTGTGACATCCCAGAGGCTGCTTCACACTATTCCTGTTCAGCCTGAGATGACGGATCGTGCAGAGTTCTGTGTCACAGGCTGACCACACAGCTGGGGATGGGACTCCTTGCATCATAGTGATACATGATTCAAGAGGTTCCTGCTTAAACGCTAACTTTAATTGATCCATGTGTCTGTGCTGCTGTTTAGGGCCTATTTAAATTATAATGCACATTAATTTACTGTTAGGCATACCCTAAACTCTTCGGTACTAATGATGCTTATGTGAAGGGTGGGGGGACCTTTACGTGTCTGGCTGGGGCACCTAACTTCCTTGTCCTCACCCTGCATATGATCCGCTGCCTTTTCACCCTTGACACATGTACAGATAGAAAATTAGTATGATAAAAAATCTGTATACTCACATACGTGCATGCAAATGCACATATTCTGTACATGCATGTCTTAACTGCAATACGTGCACACAATTAGCCACTCATGGGGGTATGCATCTTTATTTTTATCTGTTTTTTTCTCTCCTTTATGTAATTATTTAAAAATTTAATTAGGGACTTTTTAGGTGCATTTTTGGGACTATGCCAGGGTCTTAAGAAGTTAGCTGTGTTCCTAAATGTATCTTTCCAAGATGTTTTCTTTGTTTTTGTGACTTTTTGTAGAGAAAATTAGAAACTTTTGTCTCCCCATGCTTAGTTCAACATATGCACCTGAAAAGTTGCAAAAAATTAAATAACCCGCAAATCAGAGACAAAGAAAAAAACAGACATGTATGACAATGGCAAATTTAGAAAGATACATAGCACTGCTAAAGTATATTGACTTTAGCCCAATTTAAAAAGTTGCAAAAGAAAGCAAATGATACATGTACCCATAGACTGTATACACATATGTGTGTACTCATATTCCACTTACTGACAATATGGAGTGAGATGTGAGGACAGATCACATACATGGGAGCACACATTTGTCACATACTGTACATGGGAGGCCACTGTAACACATCCATTGTGGCTGCTATTGTGGTGAATTGTCATCTCAGTGAGCTTTAGGTAATATGCAGAGATGGCAGTTACAGACACAGATATAGTGGGTGAGAGAAGCATCTAGTTTATTAGTTGCCATTGTGCCATAATATTCTTCATATGCTTGCTGAATGCTGAGACTACTATGGCTGAAGCTGATCAATGTCCACTCCTCTCCACCAAAGGAATACAAGACCCCCTTCCCAATGTTTATCCACGTGACAAGAGGGATTTACAAATATTACCCACTCCAGGGAAAACAGCCTTTGTGTCTAATGCCCATGTAATAATTTACCAACCAATGTACTATGGACATTACTTCTTTATCTCTAAGTTACTAAGCCCAGGTCCTGCCTGTATGATACTTTGTGACACAAATAAAGCATTCACATCTGCCTAGCCTTGCAAAGCATCAGGTGTCGACAGATATTGAGATATTATACCATACTTTCATTGGTGTGATTTCTTTGAGCTCATATCTGTGAATTTTATCATTCATTAGAGAACCTGAGGTTGTGTGAACAAAGGCAGAACTTGACGCCATTACTGTGGCAGAAGAAGTGTCAGGGTATGGGATCTGTGGATCCTCTGGACCACCGCAGGAGGTGGTACTAGCCGACACTTGGAACCGGAATCTAAGGGGCAACTGGTCTTCACCAGAGCCCACTGTAAAGCAGGATAGTATTGCTGCAGCAGGGTGCCACCAGGTCATTCCACTGGTGTGACTAGCCGCGGTGGTGGCCAAGGTACCTTTGCAGGAGACAGGCTTCTGGTCAGGGCAGGCACAGGGTCAGGGCAGGCAGCAGAGATGCCCTTGAAGTCAAGTCCAATCTGGAGTACGCAGGAACACACAGGAACAAGGGAGCAGGAACACACAGGAACACGGGAACAGGAATGCAGGAACATGGGAACAGGAATGCAGGAACACACAGGAGCATGGAACGCAGGAATACGGGAACTCAGGACCAGGAACACAAAGGAATGTAGGAACAGGAACAACCAGGCACGCAGGAATACTCAGGCATATTGTAGGGGAGCATATTGTGGCATAGACTCAAAGATCCAGCAGGGTTTGCAGGGAGAAGCAGATTTATATACAATTGTGGGAAATGGCCAGTGTCAATTAATGGTGCGCTGGGCCTTTAAATTTTTTCTTGGTGACCGCATGCGCCCTAGGAGTCAAGGATGCGCGCACGTGGCCCGAGGCCCAAAATCAGCTGTGTGGAGAAGTAAGCCACGCAAGTGCAGCATGAACTTGGAGGGGCATGGGAGAGCCCGAGAACCAAGATATGGGTCGCGGGAGAACACGTAACAAACAGTCTGTAAGATAATCATTTCAGAAATCACTGGGAGCAGATCAAAAAAGGTAGGAGCTATGAGAACTCGTGGGAGTTGTAGTGTATTGTGGCTTATCTTTTAGGTAGACCCTTCTAATGTGAAAAAAACATATAAAATGTTGTGAATGATAAAAACAAACTATTTCAGCTCCATTTTGTGATTAATGACATTGTGTATTATTGTTTTCATTTACTTAAAGTATTATGTATTTTTCTATAAGATGTTCCTATTCCCAAAATACCCCTTTAATTTCCCTTATCAATTTCAGTCAGATGCCGGTTATATTCATCAATAGCCTGTAGCAAATAATGGAAAGCAAGATTGGCCTGAGGCCTATTACTTTCCTGTGTGAAATTACACCATACTCCTCATACACACTATTGACATTGAGAAACCTGAGCTCTAAGCTTTGGTCATTGTCTTCAAACTGCAGATGTCATTGTGGTGGATTTCTAAAACTCTTTGGTACGTACTTTGGGCCCAAACACTTTCTAAACTTTCTTGTGCTACATTTATTTATTACTTAGTTTTTAGACACTTTGCCAACCAGTACAACAAATGGGTGTTATCTCAAAAAATGGGGGCATTGCTCCAAGGAAAAGGGGAGTGGTGGCAAAAATAATGTAAAGTTTTGTGCAGTCATGCCCAAAAATTCAGAACCTAAAGGGGTGTTCCGGTGCTAATTCGGACTTTGCACCACAACAGAACTGTTTTGCATGCTCTATGTTAAAGGTGCACAGAAAATAAAACATTGGTGCACACTACCCAAGCAGGGCAAGGTGCACCATATTAATGTAGACTGTGCGCAAGTATTCAACAATCTTGCACACTCTACACATTAGTGAGGTAAACTTGCTGACCTAAATATGGTGCACAGTGCGAGTACACACTGAAATGCCCCCTTTGGTGCAAGGTATTGTGTCGCGGCAGACACAGTGCAGCTGCGACACAATACTGGCACACAAGCTTCATTAATAGATGTGCAAGCAGTTGTGCATGTGTATTTATGTGCAAAGTATATATATATATATATATATATATATATATATATATATATATATATTATGATGTATAATGTGTTGTTGATATCCTACGGATAAGAATAAGTAATAAGAATATTGCTCCAATTATGGGGCTAATATGGGAACCAATAAAGAATGCATATTGCATACCCTATTGTCAAACATATTCGCAGCAATACTCTTATTACAATCCCTAGGAAATTAACAACACACAACCTAGACATAGATCATGTACACACTGTAGTCATGGGCATACGACACATGCACATTGAGACATAGCCAGACAGAGCAAATCTCATATACCCAGACAGAACTCATTTGGCTTACTGCAAGTAGCCCCGATGACCTATCAGGACACAATGCATTATCAACCAATCAGACGTAGGACACACCTCTGTACTTTTAGACATATAGTACTTTCCTAAAGCATGATAGTGCTATGTTACATACACTCTCTGCCTTCTTTCTTCTGCTACCAGAGCAAGTCAGTACTGTGGTAACCAGACAGTAACAACTGTGTTTATATATAGATTGATACCATTATTTGCAAAGTAGGGGTATTCTAGATTTTACCATATCTGTTGTTTCCCTAATTGTCTTTTAACTGTGTCATAGACCTTAAAGGGGTTAAAATTTAAGAAAGCTAATTTAAAGACAGAAAATTCTTTAAGAAAGAAAATTTTCAAATTTCACAATAAAGATGATTTTTAACCCTTAACACTTTACAATTTTACTCAGCTCCTAATACTCAGTGATGGTCAGTGTAAAATCCCAAGGTGTGGGCGGGGACTCTCTAAGCACTTCATGATCCATCTAACTCTGGGAGCTGACAATGTGGTTACATTATCAGGGAACAGGTTTATATACAGTTTAATTTACCTTCTGAACACTGCACTAGTATCTCACACATAGAAAGAGAGATGAGGCAGAGCAGAGATGAGAGATGATGAGATCCATGAGATGCATATCACATACTATGACACTCTTCAGCTTTGCTACATCTCAGCTACACACACACTGTTAGATCTGATTTGCTTCTCTCCTCCTTCTGCTGGATAAAGAACTTATCTGCCTGTAGCTTGTAGCTTTCAATGTGATGTGTTGTTGTTTGCTGGCAGGAAGTCAGTGAGTGTGAACCCGTCCTGGAATGCAAGGAAGAAGGGGCTAGAGCAGAGAAGCAGAGAGCAGAGAAGAGCTCAGCTTAGTGTCAGACAGAAAAGAAAGATGGCTGCCGACCCTAAACTCAGAAGATCCAGGGTCGGAAACCAGGGGCAACTGAAGTTGTATACACCAGGACTGATAGAGATGGGTTGGACTTATGTCTGTGAAATGCTGTATTTATGTTAATAAAAGTGAATTAGAGAATGTGTTATTTTGTTATCCTGAGTACATTCAAGAAACTTGTTTTTGTGGGAATACCCATTTAAAGGGGTATTCCCATTTCAGCAAATTAATATTATTGTTTGTATGATAAAAAGTTATACAATTTTCCAGTATACTTTTTGTATCAATTCTTCACGTTTTCTAGATCTCTGATTGCTGTCAGTCTATAGAAAGCTTCTTGGTTATTTTCAGTGGACAGGAATCTGATCCTGGTCACACAGGTACACAGAGTAATCAGAGTTAGGCTACATTCACACTGCGGCATGGGGGATGTTTATACGGCCGACGTATATACGGCCGATATATGTCCCACAGATGACAATGGGCGCATGGCACCGTACCACTTCGTACCCCGGGAAAATATAGGACATGTCCTATCTTTTCCCGTATTACGGCGCTGTGCGCCATACATCCCTATAGAGAGGGGCGGGGGTGAGTAGCGCTTACCTCCTCCTCCTCTCCCCGCGCTCTGCCGTGTGCCCGCCGTGCTACGGTGCGGAGGGCAACAGTAGTGTGCATGTAGCCTTACATGTTATAGCAAACCACGCATATGTGTGACAATGGTGAAATTTCTGTCCACTGGAAGCTTTTTATAGCAAGCAGAGATTTCAAAAACTTTGTGGTGTAGAAAGTATATTGGAAAATCATATAAATGTTTATCATAAAAATAATAACATTAATTTGCTGAAATTGAAAAACCCTTTAAACTTTAATACAGATATAAAAGAGTTTAAAATATGCATTAGAAATGATCTATTATTTTGCATAACCTAAAGGAGTTTTTTGGACAAATGTTCCTTGTGATCCAATTCTAGTATTACCACGAGAATCTGTGACATATCTTTATGTAAATCTATGTTGTGTTAAAAATGTATGTTTACAATAAAATATATGTAGACATTAACACATCTGTAAATATGATTGTAAATAAGTATTTATTGTAAATATATGAGGTTTTGTGTTACAGTGTTTGACAAAGGCCACAGGGAGATCAAAACGTTACATGAATAAGCTGCCATAAAAATAAAGTTTTTGAACAATTAACTCTTTGAGTGACAGAATGTATTTCTAATATACTTTCTGGAGCTTTCTGGAGTTTTCAGCATTAGTTACTATCTATGGAATCCTTGAACTATGGTATGCTTGTAATGCAAACCCCAGCGCAATGCTGAATTGCGCTGGCACTCAATAGACCCACTAACTTATAATTACTCCTGTCCATATCTTTTATTTTGACAGGAATAATAGTGCTTTATACACCTTTCGTTATCCAGTCAAATATAAGTGAATCTTAATAGTCTGAAAATTGTTTATTCAAAATTGACAAAGCTTGTATCAAATGAAAATGAATAGAGTACAAGGAATCAAGTGGATTTAAGGAGAAGGAAAAACTTACATTAAATTAAAAGGATAAGACAAATTACAAATTGTACAAGATGGTCCACAACTCTCTGAGTATGTCTACAGGTTATTCAGTGCATCCATAAAAGTATCAGTCATTTACATTTGTAAAAAGATTAAATTCATTCATGCAGTTATTAGGCTTAAAGATTACAATATATGAGATTCAAAGTGTCATCTAAGAGGCCCGGTATCAAATTTGACCAAGTGGCACAATTCTATTACAGATTATGTTAATAAAGCCTGCCAAATATATTTACATTGCTGTTTAATCACACGCAGACCTAATTGTTTGATCTTCAGACTTGAACTGCGCTAAGTTTAAAGACCTCAATCACTGAGCACACATAAAAGGCAGCAAAACGGTTTTACATTCGTTTTCATATATACACATAACATTCTTCGTCCAGATTAGTTCTGACTTTTATTGCAGACCATTTATACTCCGTTTGAATGATTTCATAAAGGATTCCACACAGAGGAGAAGAAAGGAGGAGAGCAAAATTAATGTAACTTACAACACTAGAGTGTAATTAACATTTACGGCACCACAAATGTGATATTGTAGATCTCTATTAATTAGAGATGAGCGAACATGCTCGTCCGAGCTTGATGCTCGGTCGAGCTGTGGTGTTTCCATCCTTTTCTGAGGTTTCCAGGTGTTTGGCCAAGCTTCCCTGTTCAGAGCCTTGGTCCCCTTGAAAAATGCTCGAGTCTCCCATTGACTTCAATGGGGTTCGTTATTCGAGACGAGCACTCGAGCATCGGGAAAAGTTCGTCTCGAATAACGAGCACCCGAGCATTTTAGTGTTCGCTCATCTCTACTATTAATCTATTTCCTTTTAAAATACTTAATAGAATTCTGCCTAATATTCCAAATGAAACTTTTACTACAACTTTATATAAGATTATTTTATATTAAATTATTTAAAAAACAGTCCTTTACAGGGACCACCCAGAGCCTTCGGGACTAATGCTTGACTCTATATAAGTTTACAGAGACACTTTAAAAAGTATCCTATGAGTACGCAATTTTATGAATATTATACAGAAGAGGAGCATTAAATGTTAGAGATATACAGATTCTCCAAAGACAAAGCAGAGTTATTATATATAATAATCGCAATAGCATTCTGTTATCATGCCAATGAGGAAGAGGTGGTGTCTAATAATAACCATACGTTCTTAGCATAGACTAGCTATATAGCATGTTTCTTCCATAGTTTACCATTAAGCGTGGATTATTATTATTCTTATTAATACTATTATCATGGTTCCGACACCAATAATACTAAATATACACTTGTCCTTATTTAACTGTTGGTGACACTAAAAAGCAACACTGGCCAATACCATTGCTGTAGTTCCAGCAATGACAACCCAAAAACAAAGTATGACATAAATAAATAAGAACATGGAAAGATATAGGTGTTAGGAGGAATGGAAGCTTTCAGCTCACCTTATCAGCCGGTGTTCAATGGGAAGCAGTCCTCAAAAAAACAGCCTGTGCCGTCCAGGTATAGGACTTGGAAAAAGAATTCTTGGATCCAGCACTCGTGGTAAGTAAGTTAAATTAGCCATTACTTTATTAGTTTCCAAAGAGTCGTAAAAAATTCTTTACAGAAAAAACATGGAATGCACCGTGAGTGCTAAATAGACATAGTGGTGCCTGTTAAAAAATGCATAATAGTGGACCTACCTGTTTCGGGCATAACCTTGCTTGTATCCCTTATTCATGGTCTGACCATGAATAAGGGCAACAAGCAAGGTTACGCCCGAAACGCAACAGGTCTGACCATGAATAAGGGCAACAAGCAAGGTTCCGCCCGAAACGCGTAGGTGCGCTATTATGCATTTTTTAACAGGCAACACTATGTCTATTTAGCACTCACGGTGCATTCCATGTTTTTTCTGTAAGAATTTTTTATGACTTTTTGGAAACTAATAAAGTATATGCTATTTTAACTTACTTACCATGAGTGCTGGATCCACAGAATTTCTTTTTCCAAATAAATAAATAAGTTCAAGATAAACAGACAGACACAGGCCAACGATGGGGGTGGGGTTGTTCTATTAAATTACAAATAGAAATGAATGGTTATTTATTTTTTTACATTTCTGATCAAATAAAAATGTATTCATGTAGATAATCTTTATAACAACAGAACAAAATTATATTGAAAGTAACTAGGTAGAAAGTAGCTACACTTATTACAATATTAAAGATAGTCAGGGATGTAAGCACGATCTAACTGAAGACAGCCCTAAGGTCCTTCACAGGACCTCAGGGCTTCCATCGAAGCCGATTGGCAGAGTAGGTACCCAATACTGCTCTATAGACATCATGGTCACAGTGACCATGGCGTCTATAGGTTTAAACAGCGAGGAACACAGCTGTTAGATAAGAGGAAGATGTAAGACATAAAAACTGTAAATCATGCTTCATAGTATTCATCTTGTTATTTGGCAGGCTTTATTTGATATAGTGGAAACAAGACCGTTACCCACTAGTGTTGCGGTATATGCTTCATGCAATCACATGATCGCATGTTCAAGGGGACAAAAATAAAAGAAAAAGTTTTCACAAAAAATCCCTACAAAACAGGTGTCACAATGTGACGGTAGGTTTTTACCCCCCACTTTGGTTTACTGAACACATTTATAAAGCTATTCAAACAATACTTTAAAAATTAGGTACAGCTGAGATTATATTGAGATCCTATATATTAAAGTATTCAAATGCATTTGTGTATCTTTCTCACATGATGGTCTGAAACATTTTTTTCCATCAAAGGCTTAGATAATTATTTGGAATGATATAAAATAGGTGTTTATGTACATTTTAGACCTGCTGTCCATTTGTAGTCCATATGTCATCCATTATCTTCATATATTCTGAATAATTATGTAACTATGATACAAACCCACACCTAATAATATATTTAAAACATGTAAATGCATAAATGTCCTTTTTCCAATGTGTTTCATTAGTAGTGATTCTTGCAGGATATGATACATTGATTTTACAAGGGCAATTTGTTGATCCTAATGGTCCCTTCAAAAAGGCAACTATTAAAATTGATTATAGTTTAGATAACTAACAAGGAACACTATGGTTTTTAAACTATGAGATTACCTAGCTCAATGGTTTTGGTTGATTTAAAATAAAGGCTTTTTAAGCATACATGTTCTCCTGGCTCCCATATTAACAAAGCAAAGTGTTCTGCCAGGGATCATTATGCAACTTTTTCAAGAGTAGAATATTAGTGATAATTTTGAGAGAGAGAGAGAGAAAGCTAGAAAAATATAATGGCAAAAAATGGCGGTACACCAAAATGTTAAAAAAAGGGTTTCTTTATTTCCACAAGTGCTACAGTACAGCTCCTAAAGGAGCTTCTGATTAAAAAGCTGATAAATAGCACTCTTGGAAATAAAGTAACCCATATTTATTTTTTCATTCTTTGAAAAACAATGTATATACACTCACCGGCCACTTTATTAGGTACACCTGTCCAACTGCTCGTTAACACTTAATTTCTAATCAGCCAATCACATGGCAGCAACTCAGTGCATTTAGGCATGTAGACATGGTCAAGACAATCTCCTGCAGTTCAAACCGAGCATCATTATGAGGAAGAAAGGTGATTTGAGTGCCTTTGAACGTGGCATGGTTGTTGGTGCCAGAAGGGCTGGTCTGAGTATTTCAGAAACTGCTGATCTACTGGGATTTTCACACACCTCGACCGAGCATCAAGCTCGGACGAGCATGTTCGCTCATCTCTAATATATACACATATTTCATAAATTGCTGTATCGTTGCAAGAACTGGAAACAATGGGGCACACTTACTAAGGGCTGTGCACCAGTTTTCTGTTGGACTTTGTACATTCTTTGTAGTGCAACTGCTTGCACAGATATTTAAGAAGGGTCCGGGCCACATTTGTATTGTACACAACCTTTTTGTGTCGAGCCAGCACTATTCTTCAAGTGACCTTGCCCCAGATTTTACATGCAAAGTCTGACAGAAATGTGTTGCCTGCCCAATGTTAAAGGTGCACAAAAAAGTGGTATTCTCTGTCGGGCAGTGAAGAGGGCACCAGATTCATGAAGAACGTTTGCCAGAAATCCTAAATCTGCAGCACCCTGCACTATACACAGGCAATCTCCACACATTGCAGTTAGCACTGTTCTTTGTAAATGTGCCCCAATGTATAAAGGGTGAAAGCAAACTTTTCATCGTTGGTCTGATCAATGTATCACTAATTAGGATACCAGTAAGTGTATTGCAAAAGCAACTTTATTGTAAAAATAAAGTTCCCTTTGAAATACATTGAAACAAATCGATGATACATTGATTAGCACTAAAAGAAATGTCTTCTAGCACCTTTTTTTTGCAGTGTGTAAAGATCATCTGAATAGTTTAAAGTGTACCTCTGGGTTTTGATCTTTGATTGCTTAACTACCCTGGACATGACATACTCAATATCAGGAAGAACAGGAAGGCAGAGACAGACCCACAGAAATATTTCAAGCCAATAGACAAACATAAGCATGCCTTTGAGTCAGGGAAAGAGGGGTCACGCTGGCAGAGACACAGAGGGACAAACAAGTGATAATCCACTGTCAAGCGAAGCCAGACAGAACTAGGTCAAATCCAAAATGGCGGCAAGGCACAGATTCATATAGTGAGAGAATGGTCGAATACATGTAAAAGAGGTCATATAAACAGAATAGCAAGTAAAGCGCACATGCTTCATAAACACATGGGTAAGCAGTTGGCACATCTCTTTATGTGCAAAGACTGCCAAAATACTGGTGTAAACAGATTAATAAATCTAGGCAAATACATTTTGCTGAGCTGTTAGAGGATAGGTTGTAATGTACAATAAGAAGAAAAAGACTGTTCCACCACCAAGAGCAGAACAGTAAGATGGCAGTTATATGATAAGAATCTGCATAACTGAGCATAAGCTAAAGAGCATAAGCTAGAGTCAAATCTATTAATGAAATAACCATAAATGAATTCCTATAAAATAATGTTCATCTCTGGTTCAAAACTATAGAGGATGGTAAGATATGGGGGGAGGGGCATTTATGAATTTGGGTGCAGGGTGGCGCAGGGTGCTATAATTTTCAGTGGGATGTAATTTTGTGGTGCATGGAATTAATGATTTGCTGCACAAACAAAAGTATTAAAAATGTCTCCCCATTTATGAAGGTGAAATATAACTCCCTAGATCAACTTTTAGTTGCCCTAATTTTGCACCAAAAACTGTCCCACACAAGGAGTCAAACTAGGAGAAAACTAGAGGTGCCAGAAAAGTAATGAATTCATAAGTGGAGCTACAATTTTTTGCTCAAAAAAATAACCAAAATAGTGGCACCAACACTTCATAAATAGGGTGCAAGAATTTTTTTTATCGGTATATCCAATGATCTGTGCTAAGGATTATGATGATGCTCTATAAAATGTATTATTGTTTATACAATGAACATTATTTTTCTATATAAAGTATTACACAGAAAACTTTAAGTATTTTAAAGCTTTATGCACAATTCTAAAAATCTAGGACCACAATTTCTTAGAATATGAGATTTTATTAATACATGCATCATTTTCATTCTGAAGGATAATGGTGCATGAGTGTTCAGATTTCTGTTATTCACAAATGCAAAATGTCTACTAATATGCCTACTTAGTAACGTATCATCAAATACTAGGTACCCACTATTGTTATATAAATGATGCAGTATTCATACTGTAGTTTTCAGAGAAGACAGAAAATAAACTCATGAATACTATTACTGTAGGTTATTGATCTGAAAATCTAACCATTATGTGTAATAACAGGATGAAAAATATCACCACTTTAATCACCTATATGTGCATTACATTGCAGAAGACCACAAGCTGCTGTATCTAGATGATCCTTTTCCAGAAAGCATTTGATAATTGGGGATCCTGTTGGGTTTTCTTCAATTGTGTAGAGAAAATGTTAAATCTTAAGAGACCGTATTGTGCTTATGCAAAATTAGCCATCATACATACAGAACACGTTTACCACAATACAATATGTGGAAAAGCCAATTCAACTAAAATAAAACATTTGTGCTGTTTGATGGTATAGAAAAATATTACCAACAGAGCCAAGGATGTACACCGAATCCACAATTGTAGGGTCATCATGAGGTTTTTATTGAGCCAGATTAAAAGTAAACCCTGCACACATCACATTACCCATGCTAAATTTGTACACCATATTTTAAAATGTATTTATATCTGAAAATTAATATAAAAACATTGATTCATTTATTCTATACACCTTTAAGTGATTAAAGTGGCTAGGAGGTGCTCAATATATTGGAAATTATATGAATTAGTACAAAAGTAAAATTGCATTGACCTACCCTTATCAGTGGCAGCTCAATGCTGGGAAACATGAGAAGATCAGCACTGGAATCATGGGATGTTAGAGTTTAGGAAAGCAGTGTTCTGTTATAATCAGTACCGACTGTACTAGCTTTTATTTTTCAATAAAGAAAATGTATTGGAACAAAAAGAAACCAACAGTAAAGGAAAAGTTAAGCTGACCATTGCAGAAACCAGAAGAAGTCTTTACTCCTCTCAGGTGCATTACATGAACTTTTAGATCATCTCCTGCCATTTTTTAATATTGTTATTTTAATAGAACAATGGTATAAAACTAAAAAGTAAAAACTGGAAATACTAAATAAGTAAAAGCTGTGGCATTAAGGGGTTAAAACACATTTTTACATAAACAAAATAAACCATTGATAACATAAACAGTGTCCCCTAATAATGCCGGTTACTCCAATACATAATGCCTCCATATGGGTAGCACAATACTCACAGTGGAGTAATATACAGAGACACATACAAACTTGTTTTGCTCTCAATGCTTTATTTTTTTAAATTTCTTTTAGTAGGCAGCAAACTACCTTCACTAGCTTGTAGGGATAGGTTGATGCTTTTAAGAGCTTCAGAAAAAAAGAAAGACGTGCAAATGCAACCTGGAAGATAGATGCATGCCTGCTTTAGATGTTTAATGTAAGTGGAAATCAGGGGAATGTAAGATTATGCATATTGCAGAAAGATATCCCCATGAATACAGTAAAGTGCAATTTGTGTCAGTGAAGCCTCTGCAGAGAACATGACTTTGAATTATTGAATCATCAAAGAAACTGCTAAAACAAGGAGAGCAAAAATGGACTGCGCTTTTTATTTATTCATATTTGCTTGGAATTTAAAAGAGTCTAAATATGGAAAAAAGAGGACATCAAGAAAATCACACAAAAATGAAGCATAAATAAGTAACTTTCTTCAAAATAGTAATCATTGATTGCGACCATATGAAGATACAGCTTGTGTATTGCTCCGGAGTTTTCAGATTTAGTGCAGAATCTTTTTAAAATAAATGGCACATTATATGTAACAAAAAGGAAAGGAATCCAGTTCTTACACAACAAAGACATTCATGTGTGAATATACAACATGAGTACAATGATGAGGTGGCTATTTTATTAAATACCACAAGATTTCGCTGTGTGGCCTGACCTATCACGTAGGTCACTGTTGCAGTATATGGTATTACTGATGAGACCCCTTGGGTTAAAGTACCCTAGGAGATCTAGTAATACAGAAAATAAAAATTTGAAAAATATACTTGAGTATAAGCTGAGATTTCCCACTCGGCTTATAATCAGGTATATAAAAAAAATGTACTCCTCCGGTGCTCACTTCCCACTTCACAGTACACAGCATGGAAAATTAAATACTGCCACTAGAAAGGACAACTTGTTACACAGAAAACAAGCCCTTATCACGCAATTTACATGGAAAAATATTGTGGAGAAATGCCCAAAGAATACTGTATTGTAGTATATAGGAATATTACTGCTGTTCTCTAATAGTCTGCCATCTGTTGGCTATTATAGATCATTACACATGGTAAGCCTACAATTCGCAATGAGACTGTAGGCTGCCATGTCAACAGAGCGCCACCCTCCGATGATGTCACAGCGGGGCAGTGATCAGTCAATCCAAGATGAAATGGTAAGTTAGGTGCCAGCACCAACCGTGGCAGTAACAGGCGGGTGTCAGCTATATTATAGTGAGTAGTGAGTAATAGTTATACTACGTCCTGGTGCGCATAGGGGTTAATAAATCAGTGCCCACATATGTTTTAACAGGTCATGTAAAACTAATCTGGCAAAAGTAGAGCATATCCTAGTCAGAACTGTTTTTCACAGATCATTTACAGATAATGATGAGCAGACCCATCAATGTTCTGTTAAAATTTTGCACAAAATGGCAGTGCACAATGACTTTGCCAGTACAAACTCTCTCCATGCACTTATGGGAGTTACCTGACTAAACTGCTGAACTGAACACAGCACATCAGCTTACTTGTTCAAGAATTAGTCCAGTAAATCTGAGTCACCGCTAGAAAACTGCTGGGGACTGTAGTTAAAATTTCAAGCCAGGCCTTGTCTAAACAGGTCTAACTTGGCAAAGAAGGCTGGAACTACTAAGGGTGATGTCACATGTGGCGTTTTTAGTCTGTTTTTAAGCAAACGTTTTCAGTCGATTAAAAAACGCATATGTTTTGACCATTTTTGTCCATCTTAATTAAGATAATTGGGAAAATCAGACAAAAACGCATGCGTTTCTAATGGACGTGGCGTTTTTTAAGCATATGTTTTCAGTATGTTGAAAAACGCATGCGTTTTGACCGTTTTTGTCCTTTTTGGACAAAAACGGTCAAAACACATGCATTTTCAAAAAGCCCACTTCCTTTTTTTAATGGACTGAAAACGTATGCTTAAAAAACGGACTAAAAAACGCCACATGTGACATCACCCTAAGAGACAAGAGCCTAGTAGATACTGTAATGATCTATTTTTGAACATACATGATTACCAAATATACAGTTGTATGAATAATAACAAAGAGGATTTTGCTGCTTTAGGAATACTTATTCTACTCACATTAATCAAATGTCTAATATTAAATGCAGTATATTATGCATGTATGAGTATTATTATTATTGTATATTATAATAATAATATTATAATATTATTATTATCGTTATTTAAAATGAAAAAAAAAAAAACATCAGCAAAGACCATATTGTGAGCGGATTCTACTTGCTGGAGAGATGGGTTGTTGATGAAACTTACAGTGTCCCATGTATAGGTTGCGTTATTTGCAATGAATTTAAAATAAATGCATGAATGCTAACAACAGATATTTTAATTAGTAACCATGGTAGGAATATCACCTATCCAAATACGAGACCCATTTGTAAAATGGCATATTAAAAAATATATCTATTCAATTACACTGTTGGCTCACATTTTTCTTTTCCAATAAGCCTAATTACTATGAGGAAGTCCTAGGTTAGTTTTACTTTTTGGCACTCATCGGGGTCACTAGGGAGCACTTTCTGTTACACATAAAATGTATAGAGCTTATATTATCTATTGTAACATTAGATAGTCTGGTAACTATGTACAGTATTTTTGGGCTATAAGGTGCACTGGATTATAAGGCGCACCATCAATAAATGCCTGCTAAAACGTCTAGGTTCATATATAAGGCGCACCGGCGTATAAGGCGCACCATCAATAAATGCCTGCTAAAACATCTAGCTTCATATATAAGGCGCACCGGAGTATAAGGCGCACCGGATTATAAAGATGAATGACCAGCAGGTGGCAGACCTGTGCACAGTTCAAGGCAGCTGTTGTCTGTAAGTATGGTTCATATATAAGGCACACTGCACTTTTAAGGTGCACCTTTGATTTCTGAGAAAATCAAAGGATTTTTAGTGTGCCTTATAGTCCGAAAAATACGGTATATGGAAAAATGTCTGTTGTTCTAATTCAATAATGAGGATAACAAAATTGAAAATCCCTTTATTTAACAATGATTCACATATTCAAAGGATGAACAGTATGCTCCCCCACAACAAGAATTTTACATTTAAATTGTCACCTACCAGTTGAGAAAGAAGTAACCTTTTATTCTTTTCTGTGGTACCACCCACCTGACTATTATGAGCTAATTCAAATTCTAGGGGTTATATCTTCTAAACAGGTGACTGGATTTAAAATATAAAAACAGCAACCAAAAGACATATGTGAGTTTGTATTTTACTCTTGAGAAATAGATGCATACAGCAAATTATAAAAAGAATGTTCTATACTGAGTATTTTGCACCCTTTCAGGTTTATGAATACTGTACATTGTGACAATGTAAATCAATATTTAGTATTCATCTCCATAACATTGCTTGGAAGTTTCACGCAGAGGGCAAAGCAAGTTATATTCTTTTTTAATATTTGGCCTTGGCATACAATTCAACTTTCATTTTGTTCTTTCATGGCTGATGGGTCCCATCAAGTAAAATTCAATCTTCATAACCTGTTCCCTTCATGAAAGAAGGTAGGAAAAAGAAGAGTGTTTTCCCAGGGAGATGTCATTTATTTGTGGTTATGATTTATTTTCCTTTTTTTTCTTTGCTCGGTCACACAAGAGGAGTATTGCATTTTTTTATCCATTTAATTTTTTTTTTCGAAAGCATTGAAAGTAATATTGTTGTCAGGATATCTTTGAGAATAGTGTAAAGAATTCCCGAGACAACTCCAGTTTACACATACAATCTTTGCTATACTAGATATGTATTAAATGTATTAAAATAAAATTAAAATTGTATTTCTTTTATTTTTTGATTTCTCTGTGTTTTACAATAAATATAAGACTATTGTTAAAGGGATTGGCCACTTTACCTCTTGTTTTTTGTAATGTGGTGTGTGTGGAGCAGGATATTAGGTAATTTTCCAATATACCTCTATAAATAGTTCTGCTCCGCTTTCTTCATATATAAAGTGAAGCCTCCTGTCTTTTACCTCATCAGCCTGACATTCCTGTCCATAAAATGGCCTCAGATGGAGGGTCATGTGATCTCTAACTGGCGATTGTTCATGGGCAGTTAGAGATCACATGACCCTTCATGTGAGGATTTTATGGACAGGAATATCTGGCTGATGAGGCAAACAACAGGAGACTTCACTGACTTCAGGAAAGCGATTCAAACCTTATAATGAATGTATATTGGTAAATTGCCTAATATCTTTCCCCCACACTTACACACTTTACAAAAACATGAGGTAAAGTGGCCAACCCCTTTAAGACTCTCCATGGTTATTGCTATAAAGCCATTCAGCATCTTTTTTTTACGATACCAAAATATAATTGCAATTTACATCTCCTTATAGAATTTTGAAAAATTATCTTCTACTGACAATCTAGGAAGGAGTTGACCCAAGATAAAAGTTGACAAAGGATTTGTGTATTTTTTTACAATTTTAATGTGTAATTTCCTCCATTACACTGTGATGGATGGAAAATAACACTATTTATTTTTTGCTGGATTTTGTATGATTCAGAAAAGTATTTTGCATATCTCTGTATGGAATTAGAGCCAACATGGGCCATATCCAGCTTCGTAAAGCTTTAAAAAGTTTACACTGCTGCATTGAGCCTAGCTCTGCCGAAATAGGGGCATGTGGCCTTGGGCTTAAATCCTCTGTTTATCCTTTTTCATCCTACATAGAACTCAATAAGAATTACTGTAAGTAAGTGCATCCCTACTGTAACCTGCTGATGAAACTCTGTGACACTCTAGGCAGTGCGGACATTGTTATCTCAGAACATCCTGCTAGAGGCCTACCAAGGGCAGGTTACTGTTTCCATTTTGTTTCCTTTCAAAATCCAGGAATCCAGGAACAGGAATTACCTTTCATGTATTCACCAGTCAGTGTAACTCTAACCCAGAACTGGCTTCATGAAACGCATGAGCCTCGGTGAGTGGTACGCACAATCTGTGGACCTCGCGTGACTTCCGGTGTTTTAGACCGGAAGGGTTGGCACTGCATTGGTGCTCACGTTTTAACAGAGCAGAGATGACTATATATAGCGGTGAATGTATCTTGCCCAACATCCCCTGAGGAAACCCGTTTAGCGCACGATACACGTGGAGCATCCTTGGTCTCCAGGGCAGAAGAAGCTAAAAGAACAGCAGATACTAGCAGACGGGGCACACACCAGTATGTCAGTGTGCTTGGTTTACAATCCTTGATCCTGCTGGTAAATGTCCTTACATTTTCCATCCCATGTACTGGGAAGCAGGGAACTATTCCAAATGCGGTGAACTTGACTAAAAAATGTTTTCGTGTCCATTTCCACTTGGCCACTGTTTTTACAGATTTCACTGTGCACTCCAAATGACCCCCCCTCCAAACTTTATTCTTTTATTATTTTCCATTACATGGTTCAATGTCTTTTTTTTTTTGGTGCACTTTGTTTATGAGGTGCCAACTAAGACTATCTCAGACTAAGCACTAATGCCCTTGTTAGTGCACATTTTTTCTGTATTGTCGGACACAGTGCAGCTGCGACAAAAAACTGGCGCAGACACTTCATAAATACATTTGCAAGTCAAACAGAAAACTGTCTCAAACGCTTTAATAAATGTGGGGCAATATGTTAAACTGAAACTTGGATTTTTGAAAACTGGAACTTTATATAAGCAAGTGAATTGGGAAAATACTGTGTATGGGGTTCATTATTTTTTTTTTTTTTTACATCAACATAACATTTAATGTCCTTGCCATGTTGTTAGTTTATCTTATCAAGCTCATTTTTGGGAGCTCTACAAAGTTTTGTATAATCTAGAATGATGGATGTTTTACACTTTGTATACAAGAGGTCCTTTATCAAACAAATAAAGGAAATGGGCTTGAAAACCGATTCCCTGTGGTACCCTGCTGCAATAACTTATTAAGTTCTAGCAAATGAAAAACTTTGAACTTTCAAACTTTGAACTCAGATGCATTTCTTACACATATATTTAGTAAGCAAATACCATATTGGCTGTGGTACAAAGAATGATATTTAAAAAAATCCTGTCTTTTCTTGGCCTAAGACAATTATAAAGATAAAACCAATAATGTAACCATAGAATCTCACTACTCAAACTGCATTTACCGCTTTTAGGTTTGAAAACATTATTCTTCCTAACTATTGCAAATAAAGCAAACTAAATGAACCCTTAAATACATTTCAGAGACTTATGTTTCTAACAATTTTATCTTCACAGCAAAAGCACAATTAAAAAAGAGAAGCATTGGAAATTGGTTGAGTTTCAGTTCTCCGCTGTCATGTATATTTTAGATGGTGGGATGTGATTGGGCTCAATGAAACCTTAATGTTTGACAAACGAGTTGTAGCTGCTCAGATCTCTGAAGTTCCAGTGGGAAGCATACGAATAGATTATAAGAGCAGTAGAGGCTGTAGATTTATTTCTGGCAGAATTTGCAATTATGTTACTTCAAAAGACAAGCTACACCCTTTGCAAATTATGAGTACAAGACATATATTTTTAATTTGCAAGACTTCAAATCTGAAATAAAATTAGTGAAATTTAAGGTTTCTTTAAGGGCTTCATAGATAGCCACGTTGTAATTACAGTGTAATACTGTTAGTGAAGGAGTCACAGAAAACAAGTGAGCTATATTATATGTTTGATCTGTGTACTTAATACATACTCTGTTCTGCAATTAATCCAGCAGCCAGGATCTAGATCAGGGGTCAGGAACCTTTTTCAGGCTTTCAGGCATGCGCAGAAGAAAGAAGAATCCAGAGTGCTGGACGAGATGCCCTGCATCGCAAGCTCCAGCGTAAATTATCTAGTTTTTATTTTACAGGGACTTACCATTGTTTTGGTCCAGTGGTGGCATTGTAGAGCAGGGAGGGACACTCCTTACTATACTTACTAAGCAGTTGTTCTGTCAGTGGCCCTTTAAAAGTGTTGTTCTTAAATAAAGTAAACAAAAAAAGGGTGCTGAGTCCCATAGGGAACTTTTAGGTTCAATTTACTAAAGTCAATGATAAGCAGGAACAGGAGCTGCAGAACCTGCAGAATACACACGCCAACCGCTGCAGAACCCCCCAATACACGCACCATCTGCCTCAGAACCTCCCAATACACACACCATCCGCCACAGAACCTCCCAATACACACACCATCCACCACAGAACCTCCCAATACACCCACCAGCCACTGCAAAACCTCCCAATACATATGCCAGCAGCCACAGAACCCCCCAATACATGCACCAGCTGCTGCAGAACCTCCCAATACACACGCCATCCACTGCAGAACCTCCCAATACATGCTCCAGCCACTGCAGAGCCCCCAATACACGTGCCATCTGCCGCAGAACTCCCCAATACATGCACCAGCTGCTGCAGAACCTCCCTATACACGCGTCATCCGCTGCAGAACCTCCCAATACACACTCCACCCGCTGCAGAGCCCCCAATACACGTGCTGATTCCCGGATGCTGACTCCTTTTGCTCAGGTGCTGGACCTTCTCTGAGTCCCTTCTCTGTATGACGCCAAGTCTCCCGCGCTGCTGACATCCAGCGCCGGGATTGGCTGGAGGCAGCCATCAAAAAAGCCACATCTGGCTCGCAAGCCATAGGTTCCCGACCACTGATCTAGATATTTCAATCCAAACTCAACACCAATGCTTCCAGTCTTTTTTAAGGCATAGAATTTTATTTTAGTAATTTTTTTCAAACTTTTTTACACAGTGGAGCTCATTTACTAAGTGTTGCACTGCACACTTTTGTCGGACTGTGCACCTTTCTTGGTGCTAAAGCAGCTTGTTCAGGTATTTACAAATTGTCTTTGCACTGGGATTGCGTCGAACGCGACCCATTTGTGGCACAGCTAGGCTGGCTGCAATGCGACACAAACGACGGCGTGCCGTCGGACGGTCCAACTGATTCGGACAGAGCGTGGTATTTAACTTTTAAATCGTGTGTCGCACACCCTATGTTTAATATGCAACACAAAAAATATAGTGAACTCTGTCAGACCTGAGCGGGGAAGCGATACATTCATGATTACAGGCGCACAACCTTAGTGAATCAATGCACTTTCAGTGAACTCCAGTGCGTTTGTAAGTAAATGTGCTCCATTTTGTTTTTATATCAATTTATTTTTTTACATTATATAATTACTTCGTCCCAGGGACCATGGCATTCAATTACTTGAGCACTTAAGTTTAATATACTGCATTACTTATGCACTGCATTGCATAATACTTTCAAACACTATTAGCAGCAGGACTTAATGTCCTGCAATCTTCTCCTGATGCACTATTGGAGAAACCCAGCTCTTAAAAAGAAGTACCCTTAAGGGCTGCTGTAAAAATCTGATATGGTGGTCGTTAAGGAGTAAAAGAGAGTAATAGTGACAAAGGGTTAGGCACTTTGATAAGACTGCCCACAGAGACAGGTATTTAGAGTTGAATTTTAGTCCGATAGTCCATGGGTATTTGGCAGCACAAGATGGTGCAGCACAAGAAAATCCTTGGGATATGAGTTGGAAGTTTGGATAATTGGCAGGGGGATGAGCTAAACCTCAAACCCAGACTTTGGGGGGCTGAACCCATGACATCCGGCATGGATCTAAAGATTGCAAGCTTGGTTCCGCTCATCACTTAATATACTTAAGAAATTCAGTTTTGTTCGTAACGGACCCCTTAGTAGCAGTTTTATCTCTTTGTAGATAAGGCAGATCTCTATTCCATCCTTACTAGGGTTTATTTCCCCTCTCATTTGTGTTTGATCACACAACTCCGAGCAGTGAGTTTTAACCCTTTTGGCCTCCAAAGACACACACTATACAGGCCAGAATACAGATCTCTACAGAACAACTCTTCAGCTTGAATTTTACAAACTAAGCAGAATTTCTTAACAAAGGTATATTTTCCATTTACTTATTAAAAAAAATTTGCAGAAATTTGAAATAATTTGCCATTTTCAAAAATTCTAAACAATCTCCTTTCGGTTAGTTTTACCACTCAATTATTTTATAACTAACAATTTCCAAATGTCTGAATTCTCTTTTCATAATATTTAAAGTCTTTCTAAATTATTACAACTTCAGATGGCTTATAAATCGAACATTGTTTGACTTTTTTGGGGGATAATTTTTGTTTAAAATGAGCTTTGAAATATATAATATTAGAAATGTCTTACATGTAACCCAATTTTGAAAACAGATCCCCTCCCAAATTTCAGGTTCTTACAAAGCTTGTTAACCCTTTGAGAATTCACTAAAACAAAATGGAGGTGAAATTTAGACTGAACTAATATTGTCTGAAGTACATTTATTTAACCAAAAAAGTGGTTAGAGAAACATCAATTCTTTTTTTTTTTTATTTTGTGTTTACTGTATACCCTAATAAATATGTTACTTTTATTCTACTGGTTAGGACAATTATGTCAATACTTTATTTGTAATATTTTTGTCTAAGTTTTATACATATAATGTGGATATTTTAGCCATATTCCAAGAGGTAAACTTATTTGTCTATGAAAATGGTTTAGGACTTTTGTTTTGCAGGACATGCTGAACTTTACAAGAGTACCATTCTGGAGCATGTAGGCTTTTTGATCACTTTTTTTGTGGGATGAGGTAAGAGAAAAATCATCAATTTTCTTTTTTTAAATTTTTTTTTACAACATTCATCTTGCTGGTTCAATAATGATACAGATTTATTGTTCTGGTCATTATAGACATGATGATGTCTAGAGTTTGTGTGATTGTCACTTTTTCCCCATTGCATATAACTTTTATATGTAATGGAGACTTTAGGGCATTTTTATTTATTTATTTATTTTTATTTTAAAAATTGGCGGGAGGTGAGTTCCGGCATTATGCAGTACTATTATGTCCAGCTTCGAGCACTGGCTCCTAAAAGGAGCTGTTCCCAGGAGCTGCGGTGTCAGCTCTAACACAGGACTTAACCCCTTACACGGAGGGTGTTCTAACATGTATCGGAACCCCTGCCACGCTAACTGTGAGGGTCTGTTGCTCCTATGTCAGCCCCAGGGTCTGGCTAGTGCCCTAGGGCTGCACAATGTTACCGGGAGTTGTCCCTACCTCTTGGCAGGACCCTGCTGGAACACACTAAGTAACATATCTGTATTACACTGAGTTAAGTAAATAACAGCTTGATCAAGCTATCAGAGGATGCTATTCATGCTAACCTGAAAAAAAAGAAAAAAACTGTTTAAAACACTTAATAATGTTTCTTTTTAATAAAAATAACTAATTAAATCAAGTAAACGTCCCCTAAATACCAACATCCCATATACATAGCTAAGAAAGTAAAAAATTAATAAAATCACAAATAAGCTCCACATATTTGGTATTTAGTAACAATCTGTACATTAAATACAAAACCTTATTGGACCCACTCGGTGAGCGCCGTAAAAAAAAAACCTCAGAAAACTAGTGAAAAATGTACATATTTCATAAAATCCCTTCACAAAAGTATTCTTAAAAGTGATCATAAAAAGTTATGTGCACCAAAATAGTATCACTGAAAGGAACAACTCAACAAATAAAAATAAGCCCTATACTAGCGTTGTCAACGAAAAAAAGCTAAAAGTTATGTCTCCGAAAAGATGGTGATATGAAAACAAATGTGATTTTCTCTGATTTCTTTAAAAAATATTTAAGAAAATATATAAATGACATATCACCATAATCATAGTGATCTATAGAATAAACATAACTTTCACCCATTTCATCCAAGCATTTGAAGAAAGGAGCAGTGGCCACGAGTCTTCCCTTGCCAAAAAAAAAACATTATAAAATTGTGATAATGAGGCTGTGTTGCTCCTGTGGCTGGCCCGATGCTTCTCCTCTTACCCTTAAGCACTGATTCAGAGAATCCTGTATTCACTGTGTTGCTTCTGACAGGCAGAAGTAATCAATCGTTGCACCATCCTCCAGCTGTTATGTATGAGTCATCCATCTCAGGTCAATGAGTCCTGTCTGGACTATTTGTTTTTTTAGCAAAACCACTCAGATCAGGGATTAACAAGATATGTTTCTGCATCGTGTCACTAGAGCATTCTCATGGTATGTTTTGTTTACAATGCATACAAACAAATGGTAGATTTCCTTTAAAGACATTTAAAAACCTTGAATTAAATAAAAATGCCTTGCATCACCAAATTCTGCCACTTATAACTTTTTCATACCTCAGTGAACGAAGCTGTGTTATGTGACATTCTTTGCGAGATGGTATGACTTTTTTTCCATTTTCAAAACTGCACAACTGTTTGATCATTTTTTGCTAAAATTTGAATTGAAGGCAAAATTGCATTTGGTGTTTTGAATTTTAAGATTAAAAAAAAATAATTTTTTATATATATTTTATTATTTTTTTTAAAATATTATTTAAGCCCACCTAGTATACTTGAATATACTTGAATCCTAAGGGTCTGATCACTTATACAACATACTTCAATACAACTATGTTGCAGCATATTGTAGATAAAATGCTTCTATATTATAGTCTGTCTCAGCATTTAAAGATGGGGATGCCCAGCAGCAGAACTATTAGGTGCCATGATAAACACACATCACATCCAAAATCTGGAAATAGATGTATGCTATATTTTTCTAAAAGCTACCAATGTTATCAAATTCAAGCACATACTGTATTTAATAGAAAACTTTGTAGGCTATAAGAAAAAGCTCCATCTTCAAAAAGGGGGAGACGTAAGGTAATCAAACTCACTGTGAACCAAGGGAACTCACATTAAACCAGCACCCCGAAAAGAGAACAGAAAATTACTTGTATGTCCACATTGTTGTTACGCTGAATGCAGTTTCTACATAAAAAAATAACATTCCCCCCTCCTTAAAACAATACAGGTTCAACTTTGGTATCATTGGATATTTTTTAAATAAATATTTGTCAAAAATATTTTGTTTTTCGATCCAATGTATATTTCTCGAGAGATTCTAATTTTTGAATAATTTTTTAACCAATTAAGATTTTCAGCAATATAGCACTATCTGCCATCTGAAAATGACTTGAATCATAGCTTGAATCAATGTTATATATTCTGTGGGATCCAAGTCTGCAATAAAAATTGTGGATTCCCATTTAAAAATTTAAAGGTGCCTCATTACCCCAGGAATTTATGGGTTGTAGGCCAAGTTTGGTATCATTGTATAGATTTTTGAAAAATATTTGACACATATAATTAAAATTTTTGATCCGATGTGTTTTCTACTAGATATTGCACCATCCAGTTATACACTTTATTTGATTTATTTATTTTATTGTGGGGGGTTGGAACAGGTGCTAAATAAAGGGAAGTTTATAGTCACTTTAACTTCAAGCTAAATAGCATACATTTTCAGGTATAACAAAATACAAAAATAACTCCCAGGAACTCTGATCAGCTTTTCTCCCAGAGCACATAGATAGCACCAGCTTGAGCTCAAAAACACAATTTCTACACTGAGCAGTCACAGCTGACTTTTTGATATTTGGCTATGGAAACGACCTTCCCATGCAGACTCCTTGGTAACTCCATAAAAAACCCAGACCCAAACTACAGCAGGAAAAACTACTTAGTAAGGCTACATTCACACGATGTATGCCCGCCGTACCGTAGTACGGTGGGCATACATCTGCGCTGCGGAGAGGAGCAGGGGATAAGCGTTGCTCACCCATAGGAAGATACAGCGCATGGCGCCGTATCACGGGAAAAGATAGGACATGTCCTATCTTATCCCGCGCTACGAGCAGTACGGTGCCCGCACGTGTGCTGCACCGTACCGCTCCTGTACAGGGCCGTGAGCCCATAGAATGTATGGGGGACAATATCGGCAAGGACCTCAACAAGGACAGCCACACTGTGTGACTCATACCTCCTATTGGTATATATATATATATATTGTAATCTCCATTGATCAACATTTGATGGATATTTTGTAAGGGCTTACACCATGCCACTAGAACAGTGTTTTACAGAAATACCAAAGTATACTATACCAACTTAAAGCCTTTTATTTTGCATAATTAGAGAACAGTTATGACTGTAGCACAGAGAAAGATTATAACAAAATTGTCTAAAAGTTACAATAATGACCAATCAGTAAGAAGTTCACAAGCCTTTGCTTTAAACGACTTCATCACATCTGTGACCATCGGACATCACTAGTCTTTGTTTTCAGTCCAAATTCTCTTAAAGGAAACCTACCACTTTGAATAGGGCTTCTAAGCAGCAAATGCTGTGCATCAGCTTATCTTCATTATCTGACTGTCCCCTGTTAAGGTACCTCGACCTCGGGTGCCACCACGGGCTAGTCACACTTGTGGAACGACCTGGTGGTACCCTACCGCAGCAAGTCCATCCCACTTTGCGGTGAAGACCAGGTGCCACTTAGACTCCGGTCCCAGGTGTCAGCTACTACCACCTCCCGAGGTGGTCGAGTGGATCCAAGCATCCCAAATCCTGACAGATAATTGTGTGTATTTTTACAATTTTGATCTCCAGTGTATAGAGGGGATACAAAACGTATCAGACCCTGTTAAATTTTTCACCCTTTGTTTCACTGCAACCAATTGGTAAGATTAAAAAAAACATTTTTTTTGCTCATTAATGTACACTCTGAACCCCATCTTGACACTTATATTTAAATCACATGCTGTTCATTTCCATATGACCCACTTTGAGAGGGTTCTACTCCTTCATTGGAGTCAAGCTGTGTTTAATTAAAGGGAACCTGTCACCACCAGGAGACCCATTTTTAGCACTCCCCCAATCCCCACAGAGCATAGCACATATGCTGCCAAAGTGTTTTTGTATTAAAAATTGGTTTTACAGAAAAAAAATATGTTATATTGTACCTTTCATTAGCTTTTGCTGTGTGACTAGGCAGCTGCCAAATGGGAGGGGCTGGAAAGGAGCAGTTCCCCCCACCGTTGGGGAACAGCTACTCCATGTGACCTTTTCAAATATATGAAAACACCCATCACTTGGCTTAGCGACAGCCGCTGCTCCTCTACAGCCAATCCCAAGTGAGGGGAGTTATTCATATATTTGAAAAAGTCACATGTTTCCCAAGGGTGGGGGGGAACTGCTCCTTTCCAGCCCCTCCCATTAGGCAACTGCCTAGTCACACAGCAGATTCTAATGAAATGTCTGGACTATTTTTTTTTTTGAGCACAACTACACTCAGACTCAGGGATTACAAGATATGTTCTGACATCGGTGTCACTAGACATTCTCATGGTATGTGTTGTTTACAATGTCATTACAAACAATGGTAGATTTTCCTTTAAAGACATTTAAAACACCTTGAATTAAATAAAATGCCTGCATCACCAATTCGCCACTTATAACTTTTTCATACCTCCGTGAACGAAGCTGTGTTATGTGAATTCTTTGCGAGATGGTATGACTTTTTTCATTTTCAAAACTGCACAACTGTTTGATCATTTTTTGCGTAAAATTTGAATTGGACGGCAAATTTCATTTGTGTGTTTCGAATTTTAAGATTAAAAAATCATTTTTTATATATATTTTATTATTTTTTTTAAATATTATTTAAGCCCACAGCTATGACTTGACTACTTGAATCCTAAGGGTCTGATACTTCATCACGCACTTACTAAGATGGCTGTCTCAGCATTTAAAGATGGGATCCCAGCACAGAACTATTAGGTGCCATGATAAACACACATCACATCCAAAATCTGGAAATAGATGTATGCTATACTTTTTCTAAAAGACCAGGTTATCAAATTCAAGCACATACTGTATAATAGAAAACTTTGTGGCTATAAGAAAAGCTCCATCTTCAAAAAGGGGAGACTTAAGTAATCAAACTCACTGTGAACCAGGGAACCACATTAAACCAGCACCCGAAAAGAAACACAGAAATTACTTGTAGGTCCACATTGTTGTTACGCTGAATGCAGTTCTACATAAAAAAATAACATTCCCCCCTCCTTATAACAATACAGGTTCACTTTGGTATCATGGATATTTTTTAAATAAATATTTGTCAAAATATTTTGTTTTTCGATCCAATGTATATTTTCGAAGATCTAATTTTTGAATATTTTTTAACCATTAAGATTTTCAGCAATATAACACTATCTGCCAACTGAAATGACTTGAATCATAGCTTGAATCAATGTTATAATATTTCTGTGGGATCCAAGTCTGCAAAAAAATTTGGGATTCCCATTTAAAAATTTAAAGGTGGCTCCATTACCCCAGGAATTTATGGGTGTAGGCCAAGTTTGGTATCATTGTATAGATTTTTGAAAATATTTGACCATATAAGTAAAATTTTTTGATCGCTGTGTTTTCTACTAGATATTGCACCATCCAGTTATACACTTTATTTGATTTTTTATTTATTTTATTGTGGGGGGTGGCAACAGGTGCTAATAAAGGAAGTTTAATGTCACTTTAACTCAAGCAAATACATACATTTCAGGTATACGCAAAATACAAAAATACTCCCAGAACTTGATCAGCTTTTCTCCCAGAGCACATAGATAGCACCCATTGAGCTCACATAACACATTTCTACACGGCATCCACAGCTGACTTTTTTAATATTGGCTCTGAAACGACCTTCCATGCAGACTCCTTGGTAACTCCATAAAAAAACCCGACCCAAACTACAGGCAGAAAAGCTACTTAAGTAAGGCTACATTCACAGCGATGTATGCCCGCCGTACCGTAGTACAGTGGTCATACATCGGCGCTGCGGAGAGGAGCAGGGGATAGCGTTGCTCACCCACGCCCCTCTCCATAGAAGGATACACTCATGTCGCCGTATCACGGGAAAAGATAGGACATGTCCTATCTTTTCGCAGCAGGCTACGGTAGCGTGACGGTGCGCCGTGTGCTGCACCGACCGCTCCTGTACAGGGCGTGAGCCCATAGAAGTGTATGGGGGACATATATCGACAAGGACACATCACAAAGGACAGCCACTTTGTGACTCAATACCTCCTATTGTTATATTATATATATCTATAATATATTATATATATATATTATGTAATCTCCATGATCAACATTTGATGATATTTTGTAAGGGCTTACACATGCCACTAGAACAGTGTTTTACAGAAACCAAGTATACTTTAATCAACCTTAAAGCCTTTTATTTTGCATAATAGAGAACAGTTATGACTTGTAGCACAGAGAAAGATATAAACAAATTGTCCAAAAGTTACATAATGACCAATCATAGAAGTTCACAGCCTTGCTTAAAACACTTCATCACTCTGTGACCATCGGACATCACTAGTCTTTGTTTCCAGTCCAAATTCTCTTAAAGAAACCTACACTTTGAATAGGGCTTCTAAGCAGCAAATGCTGTGCATCGCTTATCTTCATTATCTGACTGTCCCCTGTTAAGGTACCTCGACCTCGGGTGCCACCACTGGCTAGTCACACTTGTGGAACACCTGGTGTAACCCTACGCGCAAGTCCATCCCACTTTGCGGTGAGACCAGGTGCCACTTAGACTCCGGTCCCAGGTGTCAGCTACTACCACCTCCCGGGTGGTCGAGTGGATCCAACATCCAATCCTGACAGATAATGTGTGATTTTTTACAATTTGATCTCCAGTGTATAGAGGGATCAAACGTATCAGACCCTGTTAAATTTTTTCACCCTTTGTTTCACTGCAACCAATTGTGTAGATTAAAAAAAAACATTTTTTTTGCTCATTAAGGTACACCTGAACCCCCATCTTGACTACGTATCAACTATTTGAAACAGTTTATCACATGCTGTCCATTTCCATAGACCCACTTTGAGAGGGTTTCTACTCCTCATTGGAGTCCACGCTGTGTTTAATTAAAGGGAACCTGTCACCACCAGGAGACCCATTTTTAGCACTCCCCCAATCCCCACAGAGCATAGCACATATGCTGCCAAAGTGTTTTTGTATTAAAAATTGGTTTTACAGAAAAAAAAATATGTTATATTGTACCTTGCATTAGCTTTTGCTGTGTGACTAGGCAGCTGCCAAATGGGAGGGCTGGAAAGGAGCAGTTCCCCCCCACCGTTGGGGAACAGCTACTCCATGTGACCTTTTCAAATATATGAAAACACCCATCACTTGGCTTAGCGACAGCCCCTGCTCCTCTACAGCCAATCCCAAGTGAGGGGAGTTATTCATATATTTGAAAAAGTCACATGTTTCCCAAGGGTGGGGGGGAACTGCTCCTTTCCAGCCCCTCCCATTAGGCAACTGCCTAGTCACACAGCAGATTCTAATGAAAGGTACAATATAACATATCTTTTTTTATGTAAAACCAATTTTTTATACAAAAACACTTTGGCAGTGCTCTGTGGGGACTGGGTGAGTGCTAAAAATGGGTCTCCTGGTGACAGCTTCCCTTTAAACTTATTGGACTTGACTAGGAAAGGCACAAACCTGTCTAAATAAGACCACACAGCTGACTCAAGGCTCTTAAAAGCACAGTGGCTTCCATAATCCTTAAATGGAAGAAGTTTGTGATGACCACAAAACTTCCTTGACCTGGCCATCCAGCCAAACTAAGCAATCACAGGAGAAAAGCCCTGGTGAGAGAGGTAAAGAAGAACCCCAAAATCAGTGTCAGCCAAAGCAGCATGCAGAGGAAATGGCTCCTTGTCATGCAACGAGCAATAAATCCAACTGCCATATTGAGACTTTTTGGCAACAATTACAAAGTTATCAGCTTGAGTTGTCTGAAAAGAAAGTGAGCAAAGGTTTGTGTGATGGTCAATATGACCATACGGCTTCCAGATGCTGCTACAGAGCTCTAATATACACTGTATACACTGTATACTCTGCGTTCCCTCTTTCTTGAAGGGACTAGTTGCAATACAGTCTCATGATATCACCTTGATCTATCTGGCCAGTGCCAAGCTGCTGGCACTCCTTGCCAGTGAAATGGCCCTGTTTGAAAACAGCAAATCTTATGGAGAAACTATCCATAGACTTGCACTGGAAAGGAGAACTTTAGACAGTCATCTTTAGACAATATAGGCTTTATTTTTGCATTTTTAGAACATATATTGAGAAAAACAATAAACACTCCACCATATTTCACAATATCCAATAAACATAAAAACTTAAATTAATGAATGTTATCTACCAATTTCCCATAATTATGTTCTTTCATGGTTACATCTTTGCCATTTATACTCATTTTTCTTTAGGCTCACATTCAGGGGAATTTCGTTTATACATCCTCACTAACTGTATCCAAGTATTCCATGTTAAAGTGAAATGTTCTAAGACACAAATGTAAGTTTATGTAGAGGGAGATCAGCATTCATCAGTTCAACTCATTGAAAAAGAGTGTTTCTAAGGAGGCATTGAGTTATTTAACAGTATTTTCCTTCAGTAAAACATCAAAAGTCACACAAATTCTTGTTTATATTCAGTATATTCAGATATTAAACCTTAGACATACTGAGGCGTGCACATTCGTGAAAATACCATATTCCTTGTGAGAATCTTGCCAGTAAACCATGTTCCTACCAGAAAACAAGAGTCCTCTACTGTTTCTAAAAGTATAAACACTCCAACACTACGTCTAGGGGTGGATGAAGAGCCACAGGCTCTGGGCTGTATGACTATTATAGCCCCTACAAGTCTGAAATTCACTTCCTAGATATGGTACTAGAATCAGCTTCTTGGAGAATGGAGGATGTATCTCTTCTGCCTGCTTTCAATCTGTGGTTTCAGGACCTTTGGAGGGATTTCCAAGGTTCTCAAATGGCTCTTGTGTACATGTATATTGAAAGGAGGAACAGATATAAATGAATTCCATGGGTGAAGGTTCTTTACAGTATAAAATGTAGTGGGTGGTTTCCATGGCCATGGGCCCCCTAGAAGGCATGGACCTATATTATAATCCACTACTGACCACATTAGATCCTGTTGGCCAATCTTTTAGATTTATTTTTGGTGTCATGGGTTGTACTGAATGGCTTAAAGGCTAAAAACATTGTCATCAAATCATACTTTCACTAAACATATTTTCACTAAATTAGTTTAAATCACCTACAAACATATGATGCATCCATAATCAGTTTAAATACAATAGCTTACTCTACATACCCCAAGGATTGTTGAAAAAGCATTACAATATATATTGCAGTCCAGTTAAAAGGTTAAAAAAAACCTGTATACCAATTCATTACATTTCTTCTGTATATACAAACCTAATATCCTATGACAGACACAAAACTCTATAGATCCTTCTATATCATAACTCTAAATACTTGTTAGAAAAGCATCTTAGTTTTACATCTGTCCCACAGACTTTTTTTGTAAAAAAAAATAAAATAAAATAGCACAGGCAAATCACAGTGGTGGAAAACTTCACAGAAACCATTCATATGTTATTGTGGCCAGTTTGGTCTTAGGGCAACATTACATGAAGGATCCAGTACTGCCTTTTTATTCATAAATTGTAATTCTGCTTATAGTAATAAAAGTATTAAAAATCCCAATTTTATTTTTAAAAAAAATTTTCTACAAGAAAAAAAGACTGGGAATAAAATTAAAAGATTTTATTATATGGATAGGAAATATTTCTGAATTCACTATTTTTAGTATGTAAAAATTGTTTGTTTCAGAGAGACATATGAGACAGGGTCACTTGCCGAATATGAAACATTCTGTCCTATTGATTGCTATATTCTGTGCCCAACTATAATTCTTCCTTGCTTGCATTCAATTTTAAATTGTGCTTAATTTAGAAAATGTTCTTCATTGTGACCAACACAATAGATATGCAAATGAGTTTACTGTTTGCAGGAAGATAGAAGAGATTACAGAAAAGATGAACAATGACATATTTAGACAATGGAGGTTTTACCACTCTAAAGAGAAATCAGTTTCATTATAAAAGGTCGTCCAGCCCCTACTGCACTGTGTGCTCTGAGTAATGTTGTGGCACATTTTATAAATATCAAATAGTGGTTTTCTTTTATAAATTACGGTCAAGGTCTGCACCACCACATTTAGGTAAGTAAAGAAAGAGGTAACGGGACTTGGAATAGAAAGAAAAGTGTGAGTGATGTAGTTTCAAACTTAATTCTTATTCTATATTAACTATATAAATTCTTGTTGGAATGAAAAAAAAAACAGTTGGCGGAATAGATGACGTTTATTTGTGTGTGAACTGTGGCTTAATGCTTGTGTTTGTATTTACTGATCCACACCCTGCTCCTTGCATTTTAGTACTGCCCAGCAAGGGTCACTAGCTGAATGGACAGTTCCCCAGTGTGCTGCTGGAGGCGTGTCTGGGATCGGCCTCAACATCTGCCTATGAGGGTAATGGGAGCACAGGCAAGGTCAGACAGGTGCTGGTAGTGGGAGATTCGATTATTAGAGGAACACACAGGGCAATCTGTCACAAAGACCATACATACCGAACAGTGTGTTGTTTGCCGGGTGCTCGGGTTCGGCATGTTGCGGATCGGGTTGAGGGATTACTGGGAGGGGCTGATGAGGAACCAGCGTTCATGGTGGAAGGTCCTTAAAAATGATTTCAGAGATTTAGGCCATAAGCTCAGGGCAAGGACCTCAAAGGTAATTTTCTCCGAAATACTGCCTGTACCACGTGCCACACCAGAAAGGTAGCGGGAGATCAAGGAGGTAAATAAGTGGCTAAAAAGTTGGTGTCGGAAGGAGGGTTTTGGGTTCATGGAGAACTGGACTGACTTTTCTGTTGGCTACAGGCTCTACAGTAGGGATGGGCTGCACCTCAATGGGGAGGGGGCCGCTGTTTTAGGGGAAACACGGGCTGGCAATGTTGGAGGGAGTGTTTAAAACAGAACCTGGGGGGGAGGGCAACTACACACTTGTGCAGGGCAAATAGACAGTGTACATAGAGAGCTGGGAAGAGAAGTCTAATCCATGGGGGAGGAAGGGGGGCTGGAATGATTGGGGAATAAGGACAAAAGGAATACGGACAGGGAAAACCATATAAAGTGTATGTACACAATGCCAGAACTCCACAAACAAAATGGAGGAACTGGAACTCTTGATGTTGGAGCGGAAATGGATATAGTGGGTATCAGCGAGACATGGCTGACATAGCTATGACTGGGGCTGTTACTATAGATGTTATAGTCTTTTTAGAAGGATCGTATAAATAAAAAGGTGGAGGGTTGTTTATATGTGAATTCTTGCCTCAAGCCCTCCTCCTGCAGATGACATCAGTACGCAATGTGGAGTCCCTATGGGTTGAGATAAGAGGAGGGAAAAAGAAATATAAAAATATTACTAGGGGTTTGTTATAAGGCTCCAAATATATGGAGGCAGCAGAGGAAATGTGATAGGTGAAATGGATGTGGCTTCAAAGCAAAGTGAAGTACTTATCATGGGGGACTTCAATTACCCAGATATCGCCTGGGGGCAGAACCGGCAGGTCCTTCAAAAGCAGCGGTTCTTGTCGACAACAAAAGAAAATTACCTGTCGCAACTAGTCCTGGAGCCAACAAGAGGGGGGGCACTACTGAATGTCGCCTTCTCACGTCTTTACCCAAAAATCCCCTGGTGGAAGACACAATGAGGAATAATGTTAATTCTTTTTTATATGTCAACAGTTTAACCCAGGAAGAGGTACGCGCCACCTCGCAACCACTAGATAGATAAATCACTTGGCCAGATCTGCATGAATTATGTACAGTGATAGACAAACCGTTATTTTTAATATTTGAAGATTCACTGAGGACTGGAATAGTCTGGAATAGGCTGGAATAGGACTGGAATGCCGCATAGCAAATGTGGCACCAATATACAAAAAAGGATGAAATAGCGATCCTGGAAACTACAGACCCGTGATTCTAAACTGCTGTTGTGGGGAAAATATTTGAGGGGTTTATTAGAGATTCTAATCCTGGAGTATCTCACTGTGCACAACCTTATAACCCACGTCAGCATGGGTTTTATGAGAGATCGGTCCTGTCAGACTAATCTGATTGGTTTCTAGAGGAGGAGTAAGTTCAAGACTGGATCTGGGGGACGCTGTGGATGTGTATATCTGGACTTTTCAAAGGCATTTGACACCGTGCCACAAAAAAAGGTTGGTATATAAAATGAGACTGCTGGGAAGAGGAGAAAATCTGTGTATTTGGGTAAGTCTTTGGCTTAGTGATAGAAAACAGAGGTGGTCATTAATGGCACATTCTCACATTGGGTTGATGTTACCAGTGGAGTGCCACAGGGGTCAGTATTGGGGCACTTTTTAATTATTTTATTAATGACCTAGTAGTGTGGGTTTACACAGTCAAGTTTCAATATTTGCAGATGATACTATGCTGGTAAAGTAATAATACCTGGAGGTCGATAGTTTGCCTTACGAGGGATTTGTGGAAGCTTGAGGGATGGGCAGAGAAATGGTTGTGAGTTTCATGTGTAGATAAATGTAAAGTTATGCACTTGGGCCATGGAAACAAAAAGTATAATTATGTTCTAAAGGGTCATTACTTAGGAAAACTGAAGCTGAAAAGGACTTGGGGGTATTGGTGGATGGTAAACACTTAATTTTAGTGACCAGAGCCAGCGGCTTCTGCTAGCAAATAAAATAATGGGATGTTCAAGAGAGGAATAGATTCTCATGATAAAGACATAGTTTTATACAAATCCCTGGCAGACCACACATGGAAATTTTGTACAGTTTTGGGCACCAGTTGTATAAAAAGGTAATAGTAGAAGCTGGAACGGGTGCAGAAGAGCAACCAGATTATTAGGGAATGGGGGAACTAGAATAACACTGACAGATTAAAAATTGGGATTATTCAGTTTAGAAAAAAGACGACTGAGGGGAGACTCATTACAATGTACAAATACCTGAAGACAGTACAAGGGATCTCTCCAAAGATCTTTTTATACCTCGGCCGTGACCAGGACAAGGGGCGCATCCTCTTACGCCTAGAGTAAGGCGATTTTATCCATCACCATAGACAAAGGTTCTTTACTGTAAGAGCAGTGAGACTGTGGAACTCCTCTGCCGAGGAGGTTGTTTGGCAGACTCTATGTGCATGTTCAGAGAGGCTGGATGACTTTCTGGAGAGAAAAATATCACGGGTTTATGGGGATAAACATTTATTTAATGCTTAAAGGTTGGACGTTGGATGGACTTGCGTCTCCTTCCAGCCTTATATACTATGATCACTATGATACTATGATACTATGATTCCCATCATACCTTGCTAGTTATTTTTAGTCTTGTCTTACCTGTGTATCTAGTTCAGTTTTATCTGTCTCCTTTTGTCCGCCTCTATCTGTACCTTACCTGTATATAATCTGCTTGTTCTTGATCTTGACCTGATCTGTATATATCCCACCTGTACCTGTATCTTGACCTGACCTGTGTATATCTGTTGTTTTGTCCCTGTCCTGTGTTTGTATTCTGTGTACCAATGTGAACACTGGTCTATTCCTGCATTCCGGTTACCTGTTCAGTCTAGTGTTTGGTTTCTGTGCGCCAGTGTGATCACTGGTCTATTCCTGTATTCCGGTTACCTGTTCAGTTTTGTGTTGGTTTCTGTGCGCCAGTGTGAACTCTGGTCTATACCTGTATTCTGATTACCTGTCTGCTCCACCATCAAGCAGCTGCCAGCTGAAGTTTTCCCTGTCATGTTGTAGGGTCGCTCAGGGACCGTCAGTTAGGCTCCTGATAGTGGGTTCGCCGTTATCAGGGCGGTTTATCTGCTTTAAGCAGGGCCTTAGCCTGCAGGGACGTCTCAGGGTGAGTTCGCCATCACCTACCTAGTCGGACAGCTAGCGCTAAGCCTGGTTGTGGTTGCGCGGTTGCTGGACACATCATACTTTTTCTGAGGGGTTTTGAGTCAAAGCATGACTATAGGCTCCTATATCTATATGTACTATTAATATGCTTTCATAAAGGTTTTTTTTACAGCCACAGTGCAGGAGTAATTTTTCTTATAAAAACCTGTGTTCTATGCAATGAGCAATAAACTAATATTAGGCTGTTCTAATTGACCTATATTTTACTGGGCCATTGTGTTCAACTGCATTATTGCCCATTCCCTGACTTGCCTTGGTTGCTTTCTTCTTCACTTACTTGACTTTACGTTTCTAATAATGAATTGTACATAATCGTTAATATGACTGGTAATTTGTATGATGCAAAAACTATGTCCTCAACATTACTTTACATACCTCACTTGAAACACATCATTTGAAACTGTTAACCCTAAAAAAAGTATTAATAAGCCATTACACTGGCTCCCTCGTCATTCATGTGCAACTTCAGCACTCTTTTCCTTTTTGCTATTACTATGGCTTCAGTCTTATAGCAGCCCACACTTTACTAGAACCCCATACTTTATATTTTAACAATTGATATGATACAGGGGCATTGCTAGGGTGGTAAAAGATCAGTGGCACAGGCCCCAATGGACATGTATCAAACTTTCAGTAATGCCCTCTCCTATACACAACCTCCCTTCATGTGTAGTTGGTCCTATAACTCATGTATCTAACATATACAGCTACAGAAACCACAGGAGGTGGTTCATCCAGTACCTGCAGGTGACGTGTCCTCAGATTGTATTTGTTCTTTATCTTCATCACATCTCCCCTTCAGCCACGTGTCCTCCCTGTGGAGTTCCCCACACAGACATCCTATGTTCTTTATTGTCCCTACGTCATGGTCCCCTAACAGTGTTATCCTGCTGCTACCCATAACACTCTCCCTACTTTACTGTAAGGCCACTTTCACATACATGTATGCTACGCCCAGGCCAAGACTGCTTGGTTCGGGAGGAAGGGGGGGTGAGGGCTCCTCACCTTCTTACAGAAGATCTTTTTTCTGGAAATGGAACAGTGACATACAAGTTTGCTCACTGTACCATGCAAGATGCACTCCGCACTTTCGCAAAAAGTGTGATTGAATTAATAAGTGGTATTTCTTCAACGGACACAAACACACTACAACATGTTATTGTAAAGTCAACTGCTATTGTTGGTCTTGGGGTGGACAATTGGGAAACTTTCCTGCCAAAATTTATATTATTAAGGTTTTTGAAAGAAAAAGAAAAGGGTTTTCGTTTTTTACATGTGCTAGTGAAGGAACAGCATAGCAACTAGTTATGAAATATCAACATAGATAGTACTATCTGCTCCCAAAGGTGTATTAATATATATGATAAGATGATTCTATATGCATTATTCAAACACTGTGATTATATACTGTATATTCATATTATTATCTGTTCTCGTGTTTTTAATGCTTTTTTATGTTCTTTATTGTAAAGTGATGCCATGTTAAATTTCCTATTGGGATTAATAAATGATCTCATCTTTATTTTGTTGGCATTTTCCTTTTGTTATACTAGACATCAAAGCTTCTCAAACGCTGGATAAATGTTTAATTACTCTCAAATTATGGCTACCTGGACATAAATGTGAGCTTTTCATGGGGCATAACCAACAGACCCATGGGCCGTTGTTTGTATCCTGTGTGTCACCGACTGATGATGGTAGATTGCCTGAGCCACAAACAAGAAAAGGAATAAGACTTGCTCTACCACGGCCATTTGTTAGCCCAATCGAAATACATGGTGCCTAAGCGTATTAAGCAGGTTGATAAATATGCTCCAGTTTCATTTTTTAAAAATGTTCTCCTGGGATATGGATATTTGCAGTGCAGTAAACATTGTGGGAGAATCTACTTTTTTATTACTAATACACACAATGTACTGTTTCCTATATGCACTATAAGGGCTATCCTTGTCATTTCAACTATTCACAGAAGATAGGAGTAACACATGGCTTCGGTTTCTTAACATTGCTCCTCAGAGATGCCCTATTACTTGGGTTTATGTTTTTTTATGGATACATATGAAGCTCTGTAAAACAGACTGTGAGTTTACATTGCCTTGTTTATAGAGACACAAATCTGGCTCAACAGCTTTTCCTGTCAGGCTGAATAAGAACCTCAAGTGAAGGTTATCACAGTCCAAATTTAAACATACTTATCTTCTCTACTGAGAGTTGTTATGATGTAAAACATGTATATCATCTGCTTTTGCTTACCATCACAACTAATACCAGGGAGTACAAAGACATGATATTGATAGGTAATGTGTACTGAAGTAAAATGAAGCAATGATCTTTTAGCTGTATGAATTACATATTTTTTTGTGTAGGCTATAATAAATGTGTTATTTAAAAGCACTGGGCTTCCTGACTCTATGGTATATCTTGTTTGGGCTTTTTTAAATTCTTTTCTAGGTATGCAAAAATGGTAAAGGTAAAGATCATTTACTAAGGGTCGGACTATTCGGACTTTTGTCGGACTGTACACCTTTTTCAGGGCTAAAACGGCTTGCACGGGTATTTAAGAAGTGAGTGCGCTGGGATTGTGGCGATAGCAAACCTTTTGTGGCACAACTGTGCTGGCTTTCATAAGATACAGATTAGGGGTAGTGTAGTCGGACAGTCTGACTGATTAGGACTGAGCATGGTATTTAACTTTCAAATTGTGTCACAGGCAGCATTATAGTCGGACAATGCACTTTCTGTGAACTCCGGTGACAGTCTAAATAAACCTACCCCGATTGTTTAATTGGCCTGATTAAAATTATTTACTATGCAGAGTATTCAAAGCACTTATAACAATTTCATGTTACTAGAAGAGATGAGCATTGGACCTAGGAGGAGTCTCTCCAATGATCCACTGCTAGAATTAGATTTAAAAACTGCTTTAGGCTGTGTTCACACAATGCATTTGTCTTGTGTTTTGAAATGCATTGGGAAATATATAAAATCACATGTAAATACATTTTCTTAGTAGGAGCAGGTGTGTGACATTGATAGTCACTACTATTAAAGGGGTTGTCCCATCTAGCAAGTACGGTGCTCGGCTATCTCCGTCAGCTCTATAGAGGTTACGGGGCAGCCCACACATGTGCGACCAGCTATCTCGGGGACATCGGGCATCAGTTCTCATGTTCCATGGGGGTTTTATCACTGAGACCCCCACCGATCAGCAAGCTAGGCCCTATCTGGCAACCAATTTAATGTTAAAAGACAAAACACATGTTGCTACTTATACACTCACCGGCCATTTTATTAGGTACACCATGCTAGTAATGGGTTGGACCCCCTTTTGCCTTCAGAACTGCCTCAATTATTCGTGGCATAGATTCAACAGGGTGCTGGAATCATTCCTCAGAGTTTTTTAGTCCATATTGACATGATGGCATCACACAGTTGCCGCAGATTTGTCGGGTTACTGCCCCTTTTTACTTTCATATCAGTATAGCATAGTCCATCTCATTTTCTCATTTTACTGTCAAGCAAAAACTGTAAAGAGATTATATGCTGTGTACTGTTATCCAACACCTGGTCAAAGAACTTCCACCTGAACTATCTCAGATGGAAAAACGATCTTAGTTTTCATATTGAGACACATTATTTTGGCTTCAATATTGATTTTCCACCATCAAAGGCAGTGTAATATTTTTTTGCAAATAGCAGCTGAATAATTTATAGTTGGTTGTGTGCAGTCATATCACTTCAAGATTCAAAATCTTCGTGCAGTGCTCAACATCCCCCACTGGGGCCTATCCTTTTCTTGGGGGCCTTGAGCACGCTGTGGTCACGGTGCTTGGTATGGGGACTGGAGGGCTGACCTACAGCTCGGCAGGTCTCCAGGAGGCGGTGTGTGCAAGAAATATCAAGGAAGAGGCTGATGTAATGGTTTCTCCCTGTCTGTAGGATGAATCTCTGGGTGATGGATGGGGAAGCTGTGGTGGTAAGCTGCCAGGTTCCAGGGATCAGATGGAGGTAACGTTGTACAACTTACAGTTCTTTATTGAAAAGTGGGCAACCACCAAATGATAACAGAAGATTTCAGCAGCAAATTTGGCACGCTGGAAGAGTCATGGAGAGCTAGTCCACAGGAAGGTTACACACAGCCTGATAGTAGATTGAGGCTGGGCTAGTAGAGATGGAGTCTGGGTGGTTTGACAGAGGGAACCCCAACCACCTTCTCTTAGGTCATTTTGGCACTTAAGAGGTCAAACTGCCCTGCACAGAGGTTTTTTCATTCAGGGCAGATGCTTCAATGCCTTCTTTAAAATGCAGAATGAAGTTTTGTCATGAATAGAGATGAGCGAACACTAAAATGCTTTTCCCGATGCTCGAGTGCTCGTCTCGAATAACGAACCCCATTGAAGTCAATGGGAGACTCGAGCATTTTTCAAGGGGACCAAGGCTCTGCACAGGGAAGCTTGGCCAAACACCTGGGAACCTCAGAAAAGGATGGAAACACCACGGAAATGGACAGGAAACAGCAGGGGCAGCATGCATGGATGCCTCTGAGGCTGCTTAATCGCACCATTATGCCGAAATTATGGGCAACAGCATGGCCATGACAGAGTGACAGAATGAAGCTAGATAGCATGAGGCTAGCTAGAGGCAGAGGCAGCGGCAGCAGGCTAGAGAGTGGCATGGCGACATACCCTAATTGGACTCAGGCTTCAAACCAATGGGTGTCAGAGAGGAACCAAAGGAGGTGAGCAAGAAGCGCTCAAATAATATCGGTACATGATAAAAGTTTGCCAGTATATTTTGTGGATTACACAGCAGGGTGGCGACAAAGTTAACATGGAAGCCATGAAAACAACCCAAAATTCTGCCTGACACAGCTCGTTTGATAAGGGGACCATGTATGCTTACAGTTCATGCCAGTCGCTGCACTGGCTGCCAGTCTCCTTTCGAATACAGTTTAAAATAATAATAACCCTCATCCATAAAGCTCTGTATAATGCTGCACCCCCCTACCTCTCCTCTCTTATCTCAGTCTATCGCCCAACCCGTGCTCTTAGATCCGCCAGTGATCTTAGATTAACCTCTACCCTAGTGCGGACCTCCCACTCGCGTCTCCAAGACTTCTCTAGAGCTGCACCAATTCTATGGAATGCTCTGCCCTGGACTATCAGACTAATACCTAACCTCCAAAGTTTCAAACGTGCTCTTAAAACCCATTTCTTTAGGCAAGCCTATAACACTCATTAACTGCATGAAGTTTTAACTCTTCTACTAACCCGTCCTGTGTCGTCCTCCCATCTGTTATCCAGCAACCAACAGGCACCAGACTTCTCTGCAGTCCCATTCACCCTGGACCTGGTATATAAGATGACGGCTGAGTGGTTCAAGCGACAGCAATTCCATTTATTATATTTTTTTCTATTCCCTAAGAAGAATGGCTTGACCATTAAATATTCTTTTACCTCGTGTTACCCCATCATCTTCATAAACCGTAAGCTCTGGCGAGCAGGGACCTCACTCCTGTTGTTCCATACAAATGTTGTGCTCTGTTACATTACATTTGTATTTGTTTCCTATGATTTGTAAAGCGCTACAGAATATGATGACGCTATATAAATAAAGATTATTATTATTATTATTATGGAGGCAGAAATCCCCATAGACTGCCATAGAGTCCCTTTCCCTAGAAGTGATATAAAAATAAACAGTAAAAATCATAAACACATTACATATCACCGCGTCTGAAAATGCCCGCTCTATCAAAATATAATAATGGTTTTTCAAATTCAAAAATGACACTTTTTTGCCATTTTGAAAAATATAAAAAAATCAATAAAAAGGGATTAAAAGTTTGCACAGTCCTAAAAAGGATAGCAATAAAAACATCATAAATAAGTTATAGATTTTTGAAGGTGGGGAGTGAAAAATGGAAATAAAAAAAACAAAAAAAGGCCAGGTCGTTAAGGGGTTAAAAAGGTATATCAAAGGTGCGCCTTATAGTCCAGTGTGCCTTATAAATGAACCGTACTTACAGACAACAACTGCCTTGAACTGTGCACAGGTCTGCCACCTGCTGGTCATTCATCCTTATAATCAGGTGCACCTTATAATCCGGTGCGCCTTATAGTCCGAAAAATGCAGTAATCATAAACATGTTAGGTATCATTGCATCCAAAAATGCGTGGTCTATCAAAATATACAAACAATTATTCCCCACAATGAACCCTGTAACAATAAAAATAATAAAACGTCCAAATTGACACTTTTTTATAAAAAGTTTGTACAGTCCCCAAAATGGTGGCAATAAAAATGTCATCTTACCCTGTACACAAAAACACACCTTAGGCCTTTTTCACAATTGCATTGCAAGCCACGTCGGAGTGCAACATGTGAAAAACTTCTGTTTTTGATCAGTTTATACTCTGATTCATTTGCATTTTTGTAAAAGCATTTTTTTTACATTTAAAAGTGTTTACAATGCGTTTTTCATGGTCTATGGTCTATCTTTTCTGTGAAAAAACTTTTTCATAGAAGTTCCTTCACAGCTCAGCCACTTGTCTAATGCAGCTGAATCCCATTGACTCAATTGAGGCTCAAAACTAGCCTGCCTGGATTGCAGAAAAGACTAGTAGACGACTTGAAAAGATTTTGGGTCTCAGCTCCGTAAAAAATAAAACTTTCTTTTATTGAAACATATTAAAATGCAGCGACATGACTATCCCTACTAAACAGCTGATGCGTTTCAGGCAAAAGGAACATCACATGCCCTTTCTATTTTTTATGGAGCTGAGACCCAAAATTTGTTCAAGACGTCTATCTTTGCAATGCGTTTTTGAGTTGCATAGAATTCCATGGGGCATTTTCCACCTGCGTGACTTGCAAAAGTAGAGCATGCTGAGTTTCACGCCAATAAAAAACATGCAAGTCTGACAAAACCCATTGAATATATTGGTCACAGTGCAATAACCAATGACAATGTTCATTGACCAATGAAAAACATGCAAAAACATGCGCAAAACCCAAGTGTGAAGGGCCGTACCTAGCTCTGTATACCAATGTATAAAAAAGCTGTTGCCTTTAGAACATGGCAAAAAGAGAATTATTTTTTGCGAGAATTAAGGCATATTTTTTATAAATTTCAAGGCATTTGGAATTTTCTCCAGCTTTCCAGTACCTTGCTTGGGATATTTTAAAAAATGCAATTACAGTAAATTATTATTCTTTTGCAGAAAACAAACCCGAAAAATAAAAAGGTTGTTGATTTTGATAAGAGGAGAGTAACAAACTGAAATGAAAACAGGAAAAAATGAGTGGCAAAGGGTTAAATTTCAACCATGGTAGTGCTAACTAGATAAGCCCTACTAAATGCAGTCCTGTTGGTAAAATCATGTTAAAATTCTTTACAGCCTTTTAGGGATATTGAAGAGTTAACATTTTGTCTCTCTTCGGTGCCATTAAGGAGTAGGAAAAACAAGAAAAGCGCCAGCAAAACATGCTTGGGTTTAATTATTGATAAGACGCTTTTTAATAATTCAGATATGCAAATGAAGCAGGGTATCAGATTTGTCTGTAAAAGAGAGCCACCTGGGGAAAGCTCATTTGTGTGAGGCAGCAGAAGGGAACATGTTTCTAATTCAGAAAGGGAAATGTCTTAATGATTCTCTATGTGATCAGCAAATCTGGACTGCTGTAGGATAAGATGCAAACTTCCTAATGTGCAGAAGAAAGATCCATATAGAAGGCCAAAGGCAGTGGAAGTGTCTTGTGTGGCAGCACATTTACAGTATTCCTTCAGTATATGTAATTAGATCACATTTCTAGATATCTATAGATACTGTATGTATAACAATGTTATAGTTCTGTCTGTTTTTTATATTATACTATAGTTGTTGAAAATGGTCACATTGTAGTTAAAGGGAGTCTTCCAGCAATTTGACTATACAAATCTACAGACCGTGTTAGGAATTGTTCCTGGAGATCTGTATAACAATAATTTTGTGTGTGTGTTGTTAATAGCAGCAGGACTGTGAAATATAAATACTTTTATATTCCAGGATAGTAACTGAATGAGGTGAAAAAAGATAAGATGCTTATTTCTCTACCTCTCCAAACTGAAGACCACTGATTACAATTGTCAATTATTTACAAAATCTGAATAAGGTTCCTTATCCCTTTTTTATTTAACTCCTTAAGGATGTGGGGTTTTTTCGCTCATTTCTTGCTCTCTACCTTTAAAAATCCATTTCTTTTTTCATTTTTCTGTATACAGAGCTGTGTATATTTTGTGCATAAAAAATTTTACTTCTCGTGGCATTATTTATTATTCCATGCCGTGTACTGCGGAAGCTGGAAAAAATTTCTGAATGTGGAAAAATTGGAAAAAAAGTCACGTTCTTGTGGGCTCAGTTTTTACGACTCTCACTGCGCACTCCAAATAACATGTCTGCTTTATTCTTTGGCTCTGTACGATCACGGTGATACCAAATTTATACAGGTTTTATTGCATTTTCACACATTTTCAAAAGTTAAACGATTGTGTAGGAAAAATAAAAAAATGTCAACGTCCTCTGACGCTAATAGCTTTTTCATACTTTGGTGTACAGAGCTGTGTTAATTTTTTGCAAACGTTTTCATTACTACCATTTTGAGGACTGTGCAAAATTTTGGTCACTTTTTATTCCAATTTTATGTGATGTAAAATGGTGTAAAAGACGCGTATCAGATATTTTGGTGCAAGCACCAACTAGCAATATGTAACAAACCCCACCTGTGTATGAAGAGGGCTCAGCCCATGAGCCCATGTTTACCAGAACCGGACATATCCACTTTTAAAGTTGCACATTTTTTTGCGTAGATATCAGTTTTGTGCCAAGTAGAAACACAAACCAAATATCTTAAGCGCCACAGTACTGAAGGTACAATTCTTTGAAGCAGGCAACTGTTACTAATGACCAATATACATGTTCTATCTGCATGCGGTATGTGCAAATACAGAAGTTAGAATAATATTCTTTATGTATATATCAGCATCATATTCTGTAGCACTGTACAAATCATTGGGGGACATATACAAATAAAGTAAGACAATACAGATTAAAAAACAGTCACATGGAAGAATAGAAGTGACGGCCCAGGACTAACTTAAAACAAGAGCATGCAGACCTCATTCTCTGGGGTATATTGACCATAATAGGCCATGTAACACTAAAAACTGAGTATGAGTTACCCAGACCTTAATATTCCAGTGTTGACCATTATAATTGTGGTGGATAAAGTTAATTTCCAAATCAATCCATTTGTTGGAGAATGCAACTTTAAACTTAAAGCCTTTGAATTATTTTCTTGATAAATAAATTGTTACTCATATGGGCTGACAATGGTACATCATGCCACTGACAGTAAGAACAGTTAATAATTGTGTTGTAATTATTATTATTATGTCATGAGTGGTAATTATATAAAATCAAGCACAATTTAACATAAGGAACTTTAACCCATTGAAGGTTTTGCTTTGTTTAAAGAATAACTATTCTAACTATTCTACTACAATAGGTTTAGAGCTTGAAATAAGTAACTGACCCTTTAGGCAATTATCTTTTATACAGTAGTTTATGCCTGAATATAATGGATGGTTTATGAAATTATTTTAGCTGTTATAGTCACATAATCCCAATGTCCTTTCTCCTAGTTAGCCCAAAGTAAAATATTCTTATATGGAATAAATATCCCTAGTTTTGGTTTGCTACTAGTTCATCAAGTAAAAGATTATTAGTATCCGCTGGTCTTCACACAGGACATTTTCAGATATTTATATGAAAACAATGCATATACTCTGATATCTTTTGTGATCTGCACCATGGGAGAGATTTATAATTAGGTAGGATTTTGCGCAGTTGTCTATGTGTTAGACTGGCAGGTTTCCACCAGTGGGATTTGTAGCCCGGTGTATGTGCAGTGTTAAATGCCTTCTGATGTGACAGATGTGTGTGCTGTGTGGGAATAGACTGCACCAGTAGCACGTATACTAAGTACATCTGCTCAATTTCTGCCTTTTCGTGATGTTTTTGCACAGGAGATTCTCAGATACAGTACTTCAAACATAAAATTGAGCAATGGACCCACATACACTACCTCCTATGTGGTGTAGTTTTGCGATTAAATTTGCGTTCTTTTGAAAATTCTCGGTTGATACATCTGGTGTTGCACGGTGCTGCACACTCTGGTGTATTTCTTCCGCCATTGAGTGACTTTATAGTTGCGTTGCATTTTTTTCTCGCTAATAAAAACCACAAAACTGATGTTTGCGCAAGATTTTTCAACAATGATACGCTAAGAAGCTACATAGGACTAATGATAAATCTTACCCCAAGTGTCTATTCAGTCCTTATAGCACGTGTGGAATATAAAGGTGGAGCGCCTGTTGTGTAAAGCCTGGAAAGAATCCAATTTAAATACTGGAACAATCCCAATTGATCCTGGATCACCTTGTATCTTCAGCCACAGTGGAGTGGTGAGAACAAACTGTTCGGCCTGTACTTTTTATGTGACATTTTACCTGTAGTGTCAAGCATCTGTTAATTTTGTATTTGTGAAAAAACCTGGTCCTGGAAGGGTATAAGTAGAACTATAAAGCTTTAACTTTTTATTTTGCCATAAGGTTGTCTCCAGAATTAACTAAAACCGATGCCTGAACTTGTACGGCAAACTGTTTATCATGGTGCGCTAATATACCAGACACAACTACAAGTTAATGGCTCCATTTTGGGGTACATAAAACTTTCATTTATCTTTTTTTTGTGGTTTAAAAAGAAATCACCAAAGGTACTTCATTTTTATGATTGTCTTGTGTTTTTGATTGTTTATTTATTTTATTGTTGATCTTTGAACAAGGGTTTAATGAGGACAGCATATAGTACTTTTTAGTAAGTACATTGTAGAAGAGATGGAAAACTAAAAAAGCCATCAACATTTCCTGATAAATACGCTTAACATAAAAACTTGGGTAAAAAATGGGACTTACGCTGTTGTCAATAAACTCCTACCTGACTCACTACCCACAAGTAGCTTATTACCCGCAGCAGGTAATGAGAGGAATAGTAGAGGATTTACCCTGGGGTGTTAATCCTATGTTAAATCCACCACTGCCTCCTAATGTCTTTTCGTTGTATAGCCCCACAAATAAAGTGTTACATTTCCAATTTTTAACCCAAACTACTGTATGTACTCGTGTATGAGCCCAGTTTTTTAGCACAAAAAATGTGCTGAAAAAACTCACCTCGGCTTATACACTAGTCAAGTAAAAAATACTTACCCTCCGGCGTCCAGATCGTTGGCGCGGGTCCCGATCTTCAGCACGAGGCTCCTGATCTTCGGCGCGGGTCCCGGCGGCTCCTCTTCTCTCTTCTTTCTTCTGTAGCCAGCAGATTTATTTTTTATGCGCTTGGCAGGGGGCTAGCTGTATACTACATGGGGGCTGGCTGTATACTACTTGGGGCTGGCTAGCTGTTTACTACACCCTCAGCTTATACTCGAGTCAATAGGTTTTCCCAGTTTTTGGTGGTAAAATTAGGGGCCTCGGCTTATACTGGGGTCGGCTTATATGGTAATTGAGTCCTTTATATACTTAGTTTTAGGGAAAAACTTCCCCTCAACACTATAGCAAAAACCTCAAAACAAAGGGGAATTCACTACCTTAGTATTAAAATATCAATACATTTTTATTTCATATTAAAACCAACAAATTTCAAATCAAAAGAATTGAAATTTGTCAGGTGAGGGCTTTTTTTCTGGTGGCTATGCCTTATTGATGAACATTTAACTTTTATATTTTGGGGGGCGGGGGTAACACAAAACAGCAATATTGACTTTTTACTTTTTTCTCCATATCGCCTAAATAACATGTCACCTTTATTCTATGGGTTAGTATGATTAGGGTGATACCATATTTATATTTCATTTCTTATATTTTAATAATATCAAGAATTTTTCGCATGTTCCAAGTGATATAAAACTGTAGCTTCTTTGTTTACATAGCTTGTTGAGGGCTTGTTTTTTGTAGGACATGTTGTTGTTTACACTCCATTTTGGAGTATGTTTTTCCATTCACTTTTTATTCCATTTTTTCGATAGATTTTTGCTGGGTTTTAACATTTTTCATGGTGTTCATTGTGTGGGTTGGATTATTATTCAGTTTTATTGTACAAGTTGTTACAGATGCATTGATACCATATATGCAGGGTTGGTGTGATGATTTTTACATTTTACCAATATATGGATGTTTTATATGTAAACAGGGCTTTGGGGAAAGTTTTATTGATTGAATAATTTATTTTTTATTTTTAAATTTTTTTAAAACTTTTTTATTAGTCCCTGCAATACTGATGATTTGCAGATCTCAGGGTTGCCATAGCAACAATTGGCAGTCCCCCAAAACTGTTCGCGAGGTTGGGGGTCAACTGTTAGTTACAAGAGAGGTGTGGGCTTCCATCTATCATGTATTCATGAAAAATAATGTAGATATGTTAAACATGAGGATATGGGTGGCTACATTTGTAGCTTTTAAAGAGATTTATCTGACTCAAGTACAATTTTTAGGGACATACGTTAATACAATTTGTCAATGTAATTTGTCTGTTTTTATTTTTAGAGCTTATAATAAAGGTAATGTAGATGGGACTGTATATCCACCATTAGTTATGAACCCCCTCTAGAACATATGGAAAATATAGGATGTGCCAGAAACATATGAATGAACAAGATGTGAGGTTTAAAGTCTTTCATATAGAGAAAACAATTTTTGTTGCTTTCTCATTCTCAGAGATAGTGAAAATGTGCATTACCTTTCTATTCAGTTTTTTGGCAAGTGTAAGTTAACAGGTATTTCACTAGTTTGTCACAGCAGTAGTTCCAGAAATGTTTGACCTTGCATATTTGTGAGCTTTTTCACTGAACAAATCCATTATTCCACATGAGCTCCCTGATTTAATCACATGGAACAACCTTTTTGTGCTAGAAGAAATGGATTTCAGTCTGTGCTCAATATTTGCTGTTAAAATATAGTTTATTTTAATTATAAGGGGCAAATAAGGTAAATATGGACATATACATGTATTTAGTATACAAATATTTTATAAATCAAGCACAGTTTTTCTAGGACAAGTTAATATAAAAAGTATATTGATTAAAACATAACCTTTAATTTTATTATAAAATGTAAAGGTTATGTAAATTGTCAGGCTTCAGGGGCAGTGGACCACCACGGAAGATGACATGAACCGACACCTGGGACCGGAATCTAAGTGGTACCCGGGCTTCACCAGAGCCTGCCACAAAACGGGTTGGACTTGCTGCACCGTGGGACCACCAGGTCGTTCCACAGCTGCAACTATGTCCATGGTGGCAGCCAAGGCGAGATACACAGACCTTAAGCAGAATCGTAGTCGGAAACAGGCAGGGGACATAGATTTCTCTAGGGCACAATGCACAAAGATCTGGAAGGGTGTGCAGAAAGAGGCTGGATTATAAGGAATTCTGGGAAATGGCCAGCGCCAATTAACGGTACGCCGGCCCTTTAAATCTTCTGCAGCCAGTGCGTGCCCTAGGAGACAGAAATGGTCGCGCTTTTGGTGGACCGGAAACAAGAACAAGAACAAGTGAGTTGGAGCTGCGAGCGTTGGGGCAAAGAGAGAGGCACCGGGTCGAAGGAGCACCCGTGACAAGAATACAATACAATACAACTTTATTGATCCTCTGGGAGAAAATTAATTTGTACATAGAGTTCCGGCAATTGTTACATAGTTAGAGAAAGATTTAACAATACAAATACATAAATACTTTGAGAGGTGCATTCTTACATGTTTCTAGTTTCTTGGTTGCATACAAACATAGTTACATGACCACGTTACATTACATATGGGGAAGCAATATACCAGTCACAATAACACATAGACTGGACTGACATGTATAGGGGATATTACACTAGGGATGCCGTTGCAGCGCTGACAGTGTTGTGGTGACCTAGTGATCTACTTCTTATATTGGTTTGGAAGATCCACTGCCGTAGCTTTAACGTTGCCAAGTACAGGCGATTAAGCTGCCTGAATGTGGCTGCCACAGGAGCCTTGGTGCAGCGTCTGGGACTTCTGGTGCTGAATTAAGCAGACATACCAATAAACATAATAGGTGAAGAGAAAGACAAGAGATTCTGGGACTTCTAGTGCCAAATTAAAAAGACATACCTGGGTATGCGAGAAATGAGTGATGGTGAGACCAGGTGAAAGTGATATTGAAGATGATGGAATGCAATATATATTATATAATGCTACATTCTGGCATAATTGAGTATACTTAAATAGTTGCATATAGAAAAGTTGCACTGGGTAAGACCACCAATGTGCCAATGCTGGCAAAAAAAAGAAAAAAGGGGAAGATAAAAGTGAGAATGATCTCCACAATGTATTGTTCTTGTTTAATGTGTATGTACCAATACAACAAAAATAAAGAAAACTCCTCTTTCTAAATCCAGTACAGCGCCAGAATTTGTGGTTTGCACAACTCCTAAGCTTGAGAAGTTCCAAAAAAAGTCTTAATTTTTTATTTTGTGGTACCCCCATAATAACATCAACAAAAAGAATGAAGAAGAGGTATCATTTGGAGCTTACAGTGAAAGTGGTAAAAAAAACCTCCTAGAAAGGGTTTTTTTTTTTCACGTTTACTGTATTTGGAATTGTTTTACCAGTCAAAAAGTAAAGTACCTTCAAACCAAATGTCATTATTCTCATTACTCATTCAATCTACCATGCCTATTCTTTCTTTCCTGGGTATTTCTGAAATGCCAACGTGTTCTAAGAATTGACCTGGCATTCAAACTTGCGTAACATTGGAATGCTGGAATTTCTTTTTGATTTTGAGCTAAAACATGTAATGCAGATTTATTCTTCTCTCAAACTCCTGTCTAGTTTTACCAATTGAGGCACATGAAGGGTGTTCATATAATGGTTCTAGGTTTGTAGTAAACATACATGAAAAAATATATATATTAGGAAACATATCTGGATTATTTCTAATGATTTATTGGTAAAATAAGACACATCTTTGCTGTGGGTAAAATATATTACAACTTTTATGAAACAGTAGTTAATTATTTTTTACTAAATAAGTTTAGATTATTATGGTACAGTGCGTTTGTTGTTTTCAGAATTTTTGAAAAGAAGCTCTGGGGCTTGATCATATCACTTACTTTATATAGCTTGGAGTTGTTTATAGTGAATAAATTTATTGACATCCTTTACACCTTGAGGACAAGGACTTTTTGGCCTTTAAGGACACATCTACAAAATGGGGGCATGCAGCTCTGCTGGCATGTTACTGCCTGCATGCATAGGACCACAGCCATGTACATTCCATCGGCAACTTTGCCAGCGGCATTTAAACAGTTAAAACCCAGTGCCAGCACTGGAATAGGGTTATTAAATTTGGGATGTACGAACTCGGCAAACCTGAATTCTTAAAGATCCACTGATCACTACTTATAAATGTAGTCATACTGTCCATTAGAAACTAAATGTTGTCCTTGGATACAACCACTGCTGCTGGAGGGATTGCAGAAGGAAACAAATTGTTTTTGTATATAAAAAGGTGATTGATAAAATGATTAACTTTTTACAATATATTTTTGTGGACATGAACAAGTTAAATTTCATTTTATAGTTGCTTATCTAACTCAGATATTGAGTAACGATAAAAAAGATGTGGCATCCACTATTATACAGTAGCTAGTCATGGTCATGTTTACAGTTTTATTAACCTAGGATCTGAATTTTATATTGTAGGTTTTGAAAGCCAATTAATTGATAAAATCAGGACCCTGATGTACCTTTAAATGACCTTCTTAATTTTATTCACATGCGCTATTTTATTTATCTATTAAAATATATCATCTGCTGTGAAACACATCATAAGTAATGCTTTAACCTTAATATTCTTTTCCATGGGTATATATTACCTAATAACATCTGCTAGAGGCCATCATTACAAGGAACCACAGTAAAGGAGAAGGAAAAGAAATTCATAGTAAGACGACTATCAAAAACCTATTTCAAAGCCAGATAGAACTTGACAGTAATATTCTGTTTAAATATAATCTTCACTAATGTTCTCCATATAATCTAAAGCACCTGAAATGTTCAGTTCTCCCCCTCGGCAGCCATGAATTAGATTTTGCAGCTAGAAGCATCCTAAATCTATCAGGTGGGGGACTGTCAGCTTATTTTTTAGCAGTGATTCCAAAATGTTCTGCGTTTCAACTTAACATTTAATAGCTGCCAAGGTTAAGAATCTCTCACTGCGTTAAACAGTTATAAATCCTCCTTGAGAGCATTTTTTAGGTTCTCAGAAAGCAAATATTAATATTTTTAAAGGATTGCAGTATTGCAGCCATGAAATAATAGTGGCTGTTTGTAAATCATAAAAAAAGCTTAATCTGCAGCAGAGTAGTGTGGTACGGTATATTACTAATTCTAATATATTTTACTGATCTCTTTTGTTTGATCCTTTTTTATAAAAAAAGCAAATATATCTGTATCAGGAAGTCTGTATTTCATCATATCCCTTTTGTGTTGGTATTTGAACTATTGAACTTTTATTTGTTCCTTAGTCATATACATTAAGTATTTTAAATATAGCAAGACAGTAATGCAACATTTTCCCTTGGAACCTGCCCTATAAAGATTTTTTATAATTATAAAGTTTAATGCTCTCTGATAAAAAGAGAGGAACAAGAGCTCCCCGCCCCATTCAATTTTGCAGTGAAAATGTTGAAAAAAAACGCATTTGCGATGTTTTCTTGTGGGCTTGAATTTTACAGCTTTCACTGTGCACCACAAATGACATGTCTACTTTATTCTTTGGGTCGGTGCGATCACTGGAATAACAAATTTGTATAGGTTTTATAATGTTTTCATACATTTACAAAAATTAAAAGCTCCTGTAGAAATTTTTTTAAAAAATTTTGCCATTTCTGGCTCCAATAATTTTTTCATACTTTGGTGTACGGAGCTGTGAGTAGTGTCATTTTTTGCAACTTTTGATGACGTTTTCATTGCTATAATATTTAGGACTGTGTGATTTTTTGATCACTTTTTATTGATTTTTTTATATTTTTCAAAATGGCAAAAAAGTGCCATTTTCGACTTTGGGCACTATTTTCCGCTACGGGGTAACATGAATATGCTTATTCTTGCTCAATTCATCTTGTTGTTTACCCTTAAATATCAGGGTAAGTCTGAGTTGATAGAAATAATGCAGTCTAAACCTTGTGGATATTACATGATCTGATATTGACTTGACCCCTAGTTATATGTATACCATGCAGGGGCGGCGCCAGCTCCCCAGCAAATGCCAGGGCCCAGAGCTACTTAGGGGTTGCATGTAAGGCTGAACATAATGCTACCACATAAGTTATTGCAAAGGTGCCTACTGAGGCTCTGTTGCACAGGGGCCTACGGAAACCTGGAGCTGACCCTGATACCATGTATTGAATAAATTGGTGGTGCAGTATGGCTATTACGCTACTCTACTAGTTGTTGCAACTTTTGTTTTTAACCCCTTAACTATGCACATACTATTACTTGCTATGACAATGGCACATGCCCGGTGCGGGTACATGGAGAGGGCTCACGGGCTGAGCCCTTGCCATAGCCGGTAAGTCTTTGCTGCAAAGACTTACCGGTAACATCCGCCATCGGTACTAGCACTGATCGTGGGTTTTATCCCATCGGTCGCCACCTGCAAAGCTAGCTGAAGATCGTCGCTCCACTTGACGTCATGACTATATAGAAGTCATATAAATATAAATAAACAGTAAAAATTGTAAACACATTAGGTATTGCCACGTTCTGCCCAAACTATCAAAATATAACGGAAAATAGTGCTCAAAAAAGTCAAAAATGGCATGTTTTTGCCATTTTGAAAAATATAAAAAATTCTATAAAAAGTGATCAAATGGTCGTACAGTTGTAAAAAATTTTTTTTACAACTTTTGGCATTGAAAATGTCATCAAAAGTAATAAAAAGTCGCAAAAATGACACCACCCACAGCTCCGTACACCAAAGTATAAAAAAATTGTACAGGAGGTTTTCATTTTTGTAAATGTATGAAAACATTATAAAACCTATATAAACTTGGCATCCCTGTGATCATACCGATCCAAAGAATAAGAGAGACATGTCATTTGGGGTCCACAAGAAAACAGCGCAAATAAGTTTTTTCTCCATTTTCACTGCATTTGGATTTTTTTCCTGCTTCCCAGTACATGACATGGAATATTCAACACCATCACTATGACGTGCAATTCGTTACGCAGACACCAAGCCATCACAGAGCTCTTTATGTGTAAAAATAAAAAAAGTTAAAGATTTTTGATGGTGGGGAGTGAAAAATGGAATGGAAAAAACTAAAAAGGGCCAGGTCGTTAAGGGGTTAAAAAAGTTGCAAATTCACTAAGGACCAAATTCCACATATATCAACAAGGAATAACCACTAAGATGCATCTGATGGGCAGAAAAGGCAAAAAGGAAAAAAGGCAAACTTATGATACATGTGCCCTAATGCCTCTGCCTTTTTAGCGACCACATCCCCCGAATAAGTGTTAAAAAAAGGGTCTAAAACTTTTGACAAATGTGTCACAAAGCAAGTTAGACATGTTTTAATGCAGATAATGCCAGAAGTAGAATTAATAAAAAAAAATTTTAAGATGTGAGCATTTATCTTTCTTTGGAAGATGTGAAAATTCATTTATGAGCAGGAATGATTGGTACCAAAATTAATAAGTGCTAAAGATGTGAACCAACCCAAGAATATTGGAGAATACAATTCTGCCACTCTAACTTGTCGGTATTTAATCCAGCAGCTAACATCATTTCCCGCTGGTTCTCCATTCCTGTGAAGAGAAAGCCCTCCTGTGTCTTCCAGCGTATCCTGTGTCTCCCAGTGTATCCTGTGTCTCCCAGCGTATCCTGTCTCTCCAACATATCCTTTGTTCCTGTCCTGTGTGCCAGTCAGTTCTTGCGTTCCTGATATGTATGCCAGCTCCGGGTTCCTGATGTGAGTCCTTCTGTTTCTTACAGCGCTGTTCTCCCGCTGTCACCCGGAGTACAGACTGTCTCCTGCATTGCTACCTTGGCTGCCACCACATGTTAGTCACACCTGTAAAACGACCTAGTGGTACCCCGCCGCAGCAAGACCATCCCACTTTGCAGTGGGCTCTGGTGAAGACCAGGTGCCACTTAGACTCCAGTCCCAGGTGTTGGCTAGTACCATCTCCCACGGTGGTCCAGAGGGTCCATAGACTCAGAGCCGTGACACTATTCCCTTCTCTTTGTGAAGATGGAAACATAAATAGAAAAATAGCTTTGACAGATTTGCTAATGCAGGCTATAAAGAAAATATCGAGGGCACGGATGGAGTTAGCACACAATGGATATAGGAAGATAATTAGCGTTTTTAAACCCTTATTGACCACCCATGCGGGTTTTATAAATCCACCGCTAAGGGGCCTTAGGCTAGGTCAATGCTTTCTCTGTGTGCAGGGAAGAGCAGTTGCTCAGCTGTCTTATGATAGCAGAGCATCTGTTCTGAGTCCGGATCATAGTGAGTTCCGATCTGGACTGCTTAACCCTTTAGATTTTGCGGTCAATGCTGTGATCTACATACCTAGAAAGGGAGGGGATAAAGCATAAAAAATAAACAATGAATTAAAATGCCCCAAAAGCACCCAATACATATAATATATATAACAAAAAAACACCAAACACATTTGATACTGCCGCATACCAAAATTGGAAAAAAAACCCACCCACATAAATGAATCATTTCACACCACATATAAATGTGATTAAATGATTGTATAGTCTCCAAAATGGCATCAATGAAAATGTCATCTCTTCCCGCAAAATTACACCTCACTCAGGTCCATACAATGAAGTATGGAAAATATATTGGCCTCAGAATGGCTAATTTAAGAATTTCTTTGTGCTCAAAAGTTTTAAAATGTTTTGAATCTATTAAAACATATTAAAATCTATTCAATCTATTAAATTTGGTTTACCTGTGATCATGCTGACCCAAAGAATAGAGTGAAGCTGTCATTTTGAGTGCATATTGAAAGCTGTAAAATTAGAACCCACATCTTTTTCAATATCAATTTCACTGCATTTGGAATTTTTTCAGTACAGGCGGTCCCCTACTTAAGAACACCTGACTTACAGACAACCCCTAGTTACAAACGGACCACTGGATGTTCTTAATTTACTGTACAGTACTTCAGTCCCAGGCTACAATGATCAGCTGTAACCGTTATCAAAGGCGCCTGCAATTAAGAACAAACCCTCTTGTACGTAACCGCCTTTACATGGCTAGGAAGTCACTAGGAAGTACAAATTTATACGCGGAAAATAAGATTTACTGCAGATTGCTATACAGAAAAATTTAAAAAATTAGAGACTTCTGAAGGTAAGGAGCAAAATACAAACGTAAAATGGAAAAAAGTCCAAAAAATGCAGTTTGATTTGTAATGTTTCTGGCATCATAATAAAACAAAAGGACACTTATAAAATGATTCCAACACAAAGCAGACATGTAAATTATAGTAAATAACTCATTTGGGTATTAAGACTATGGGGTAGATTTATAATGCTGTCTGAAAGTCATAATATTCCTAGTTGCCCATGGCAACCAATCACAGCTCCCCTTTAAATATTCATGAGCGCTGGTAAAATGAAAGCTGAGATGTAATTGGTTGCCATGGGCAACTAGGGATATTCTTACTTTCAGACAGCTTGATAAATCTGCCCCAATCTGTTTAAAAAGAAAAATTTGAATATTGAAAATGGCAAATTTTTCAAACCTTTTTATGAAATTCTCTGTTTTTCAAAAGTTCCTAAGTTTTTACCAAATACAATGACACATGGCAGTTTGGAAAAATTGGAATTGGTCATCAAGGCACTAATGAGCTTGGTCACTAATCGGGAGATATTTCCAAGCTTAACTTCTATAATTTAGAGTAATTCAGATAATAATGTAAGTTTTGGCTAAGTATATAAAAGTTGTAAAATCCTAAGAGATGAAACCACTAAAAAGGCAGTGATCAACAACATCACAATCATGACTTTTACCCCATAACTAAGGGGGTTTCAGTGCATGACTCTCGCTTGTGTGCAAGTGGTAAAAATATTTATTTAATAATAATAATAGTAACGCTGTTATAAACGTTGTAAGGACACATCAGGAGGATTCTGAGGTGTCCTTACAACGTATGCCTATACATTGGGATATGTCGCCCGGGAACCCCCCCTCCCCTCTGAATGTGGGGTGAGGAGTGTACATTGGCAGCAGAACGGGGTTTTTTTTTCCCCAGTGATGTCACTTTCCTAATATGGACTATGACATCACCGGATCCTCCCTCTTGCCGAGCAGCGCATGTGCTTGATAGGGCTGTGGAGAGAGATGCAATATACTGTATCCGCCCTCCATGGCGATCTATTGCCTCTGCTGAGCGGATAGGTCTCTCATACGGAGGCTGCAGGTTGAAAAGACATGCTACGTCTTCCAATCCTGCATTTTTTGGCGCTCTTGAGGAATAGTGGTCATACAGAGGCAACAACTATGCTTCTGTCTGCCACTTTTTGTCAATGGATATGCTTAGCGTATGGGCAGGTGCTTTCACGATTTATACACTTATCGTGTAGCAAAAACATGATGTGAACCCAGCCTTACAAATATTAATTTGCTAACAAACTATAAAGGCAGTTCCTTATTATGAAGATTAAAAAGAGTGACCACGTCAACAACCAAAAAAAGACCAGACAAGCCAATGTATATATGGTTTCATAACTGAATAAAAGTATTTTATGCTATTGTATGGAGTCTTTCTGGAGGCTCTCAACATGATTTATTCAAATGAATGCACTTAAGATGTTCTCTAAAAATAGGATAGAGAATAACTATACCCTGCAATTATTTTGACCTGTGTCACCAGGCAAAGGTCTTCCTTCTTTTTAAGGTCCACAGGGATTTGTTAAACATATACTTATTTTCTTTACCCTTATTGATAGCCCTCTGGCAGCAAAAGGGTCAAGACATTTCACACTTCACATCAGTAGAGCTGTCACAGAACTAGAAATAATATGCTTTAAAATGAAAGAGTCAGTACAGTATGGCGCTCCAATGTCAGAAACTAAACATATTCCAAAATACAGTCTCTAGAGATGTTATTACTGTGACTCGTGTTTGGAAATGCCAGATGTAGAAAATCCTAGATACTGCTTTTACTTTGTGGTCCCATAACAGCCACATGCCAGAATCGATGAATTATAGTCACTGATTGTGTCTGCAGAATTTGCTGACCTATGGTTACAAAAGCACAAAGCAATACAGTCAGCAAGATACTATTTTGGTGTTTCTCATTGCTACTGGATTTAACCCCCCCACCCCATTTGGATTTCACTTTTACAGCACAATGCTCACTTGCTCACCAGTTTTGCCATAGATTGTAATTATATTGTGCCACAGAAAAATACATGGTGCATCTTAGTCAACCAACAGTAATTTATCTTCCCCACCACCATCAGAGCAGTAGATTGCTAGGATAATGAATTTCTTGATAAGCCCTTACTGATATCTTGCACCAAAAGGGAAACTGGACACTTGGAACAATGAATAGCAAGGTGTATGTGTATCAAGTGGCAATACCCCAAGAACCTATTCCAATAGAATTATACCATCTCACCGTGCTCAGCTTGAAGACATTTTCCCATGAAAGAAAATTATCAAATTCTCACAATATGTTAATGTTAACATAATAAAGATAATTTTTAACCATTTACTTCCCAATTTTACTTAGTTGTATTGCTGTTTTAGCTCCTATCACTCCCTAGGCAGGTCAGTGCAAAATTCCAGAGTGTGGGAGGGGGCTCTCTAACCAGACACATTATGATCCATCTAGTTCTGTGAGCTGATAATGTGGTTAGATTATGAGGGAACCAGGCTTATCTTTTATTAGCGATGAGAGATGATGAGATCCATGAGATGCATGTTACACACAATGACACTCTTCAGCTCTTGCTACATCCTAGGTACACACACACACTATCATTTCTGCTGTGCCCCCCCCTCCCTGGATAAAGAACTTATCGTTGCTCTCCTCTTGCTGATGCTGCCAGGAAGTCAGTGTGTATGTATATCAGTGTGAGCTCTGTTCTAGAATGCAGGGGAGGGGCCCAGAGGCAGAAAATATCTCAGCTCCACAGCGCCAGACAGATACAGGGTCGGAAACCAGGGGCAACTGAAATTGTGTACACCAGGACTGATAAAGACAGGTTGGACTTACCATATATCTGCATTTTTGTTAATAACAGTGAATTAGAGAATATGTTATTTTGTTATTCTGAGTACATTTAAGAAAATTGTCTTCGTGGGTATACCCCTTTAAGTTGATACCCAAAGCAAAAAATGACTCGGAAAAATAAAACCACTTGAAAAGGACTACAGCAATTCCTGGATATTGAAGCGAATTTGTTATACCTGGCAATGCCAGGAAATTGCAACTTTTTGAGGGCTTTCTCCCTCACTCCACTTTTTAGAAAAGTATGCAGAGTGATAAGTGATAAGCCCACCATATTTAATATAACCTGCTCAGAAATTCCTGGACTTGGCACTGATTATACTTCTGGCACTGTGCATAGAAGTTTCCATTATCTCTACTTCAAGCATCTTTTTACATTGTGCTGTATCTCCTAAGCAAGACCTACTCTCATCTAAAACAAAAAGTCAGTTTAGGTTTATCTTACACAATAGGGTCAATTATTTCTTCCTCACTGATGGACCCTGTCTTGTGGGCACTTGTTGGGCTTCTCTACTACTTTGTCCTCATATATGACTTCAGACATCATACTACATAATTATCACGTGGTATCATCCTCTCACAGTCAAGGGGGGCAGATCCCCTCCATGGCTCTTTCTGGGGCACACACGCTTATAACATCCCTGGCCCACCAGTATGCAATCAGCAGCCCATGCTCACAGAATCCCTCTCTCAAGCCTTCCTTTCATGCCCTCAGTTTATGGTCCTAGATTCCCTTATCAGCACCAACAGTATATTTGTGTAATGAAATACATGACATAAACATAACATAAAAACATGTTCATCATGAAGAAACTTTAGCAAACCTGTAAACTTGTATTACTTGATTAATAAAAGTGATATCCAACATTCTTCAAAGAGAACAGAGAACACTTTTCAATATACAGTATGGGGCGTTAAATACATTTTCTAATGACATTGCTATCCTAACAAATTTTTTTACAATGTTGGAAAGGGGAATTAACACATTAAATGGAGCAGTATCTTTTGCATACAGTGCCATATCCTCCATATAGACAGATTATACAGCTGCAATTACAGACTTACAAATAACTCCTGATATCTAATTCATCATACTACTGAAGGAAGGGTCAGCATTTGGCACAAGCTGCATAAGCGATAAACCCTTGTGGTGCAGACCAGGCCAGTGGCTAAAATGGAGAATGTGAAGAATGTTAGTACTGTGGGTCTGTGGTGCTCCGTTATGTGTGGATAATAGCTCCAAATAGCTCCACCATGCTACTGTATGGATCATGGATGTATCCAACAAAGTAGGCATTCTTACTATATACACTAAATATAATAGTTCATAATAAATCCTATAAATGTCAAGCACTTTTTGCCAGATTTAATAAATGAGGTTATATCTAAATATGCAGCGCAGCGCTGTAACTAAAGTAGCTAGTCTTCTTCCAGATGATTCATGCACATTTATCTTTTGGATTATAATGTCACCAATGTTAAATGCCTTTTACATCCTCATAATAATGATATCTTATTTCTGAACTAATCTTCTCGGTGTTACGCTGATTCTCTGAAATTTGGTTAGATTTAAGGATTAGGATTCCTACTAATCTTTTTAGATGTATGTACGTACTTACAATCACCTCTCAATGAACATACTTAATCTCTACATTGTGTTCTTACACTTTGCAGTGCCGTCCCACAGAGACATGAAACAAAATAAGGACACCATCCTAATATCTCACTTCATAAATTGCTGCTCTGAATTATGTTTCATTATCATTACCTACAAAAAAATATAGTTTATGTTGGATTAGTTTCCATCTTTCCTTTTCCCACTAAAGAAGCAAATATTTAGATGTGCAGTGTAAAGTATAGGGGTTGAATGGATTATTATAAGGACATTTAGGTCACTTAATGAGGTAAGGTTCAGCAGGAGTCATAGTAGGATTAGAAGTCAGGAGGCGCATTGGGCCAGATGTGCTATTAGTGAGGCAAACTGGACTATGTGCAGTTTGCCTCACTAATGTGACGCACATTGCATGTACGAAGTGCATCACTTGTGTGCATCAGAATTTTTCTGGTGCACGAAGGGCCCAAACTAACGGGGGAAGGGGTGTCTCTTACTACATACCTCATTGCAGCAGCAAAGGGTTTAATCCCCTTATAGTGGATGCAAACATGCGCACCGCCCATCTCCGTGTGGGAGGACAAGGTAGCACAGATCTGTGTCGCATGGAGGAACTGTCAAGTTGGGCTTCTCACACTCGTGAACAGTTTTTGAAGAGATGGCAATCGTGGGTTGCATATAGGGCCAGGAGAACACAACATGCAGGATCTAAATAGTCATAGAGGAATCAGAGCTACATATGACAGTTATGAGGAAAGATTAAAAGAATTAGATTTATTTAGTCTTGAAAGGAGACAACTAAAGAAGACATTATTAATTTATATAAATATATGAATGGTCCATACAAAAATATAGTGGAAAGTTGTTCCAGGTTAAATCAAATCAAAAGACAAGGGGGCACCGTCTCCATATGGAGAAATCAAGGTTTAATCACCAGAGGTGACATGGCTTCTTTACTATGAGAACTGTCAATCTGTGGAATAGCCTGCCTCAGGTATTGGTCACAGTAGGGACAGCAGAGAGCCTCAAGAAGGGTCTAGATGCCTTTTTACATCTAAATAACATTGGCGGTTATGTTATATAGAATTGGACATATATATATTTTTAACTATACTAACTATGTAACTATATTAACAATGGATATTTAATATAAAAACTATCAATTTATTATATTTTCGGATTGTGTTTCCCTGGATAGCACTTGCATTTAAACACACAAACACCTTAGGAGGCCTAAAAAGATAGTAAAAATAAAAAACATATCAATATCATTATACCATATGGTGAATGTCACCGGAAAAAATGTCAAAATGTCTGGGTTTTTCTGCCATTTTGACACCTTTGAAGGTTTAATGAAAACTGATCAAAACGTAATTTAAGCTTTATACATTTTGCATTTCAATGATTGTAGTGTCTGAAAAAATAAAAGGTATTTGTCATTTTGACCACAAAGTTACAGCCTTAACAGTCAAGCCTGTAAGAAAATTGCACAACTACAGGGTTTTTTAGTCAATATTCCTTGATTTGAAGTTTCCAGCTGGCCAATTCATTATATGTAATAGTTAATGGTGTCACCGGAAAGAACAATTGTCCTACAGAATGTAGACCCTTGTCTGTAAACTGAAAAATAATGTTAACTTTCGTTGCTGTCAGTGAATGGAAACATTCTTTTATTGTTAAGTCAAATATACCATTACACACAGTTTAAACTACCTTTCCTTTAACTGTCTTTCGCAGAATTGCTTATTCTCATTTATCCAGTGTACTCATCAATCCCTTGGTGAAATAATAATAATTAAATATATATATATATATATATATATATATTAATATATATATAGTATACTATTTATATCTTCCTATCGCTTTCCCAGATGAAATGTTGTATAGACCGGTTTTGTCCAACATATTCATTTTGTATGCCAAGCACTATGTGCTTTAAATCACAATCCATTGTAGTCAAAAAAGTACTTAAAAGTCATGAACAAATAAAATGGATTTTTTTAGATATGTAAATTATATGAATTTATGAAAGAAAATGGTATTGAGTCTGTATTCCCATCTTACTGACCTTCAGAAATGCTGTTACATTTTCATCCTCTTGATTTTGCATTTTTGAACTATTCCGCGGGCATTCTAAAAACATTGTCTTGGAAATCTTATCTTTTATATTTTTGGGGAACTTTCGTTTCCAAAAGGGCTATTTTTATACCCCCAAAATACCAGGTTCATTTTCTATACACTTTGGTGTGCACATTTTATTTTCCAATTATGCATATACATTTCTTTCATTGCACTTTCTTCGTGCAAGGCATATTATTTAATAGTGGTGCTCACCTTTTTTTTTTTTTTTTTTGATGTTCTTTGCTTCATGATGTTGAGACACAATTCTGTCGGAATTTAGACAGAAGTGACTCCGACTAAGCACTTACCCCCTTTAGGTGCACAGTTTTATAAAGTGAAGGACAAAATAAAACCGTGACACCATTGTAGTGTAAACACATAATAAATTCATGTGTAATGTCCAAAGACACATTTTTTCATGCAAACTAAGACAAATAAACTAGAAATATTTTATGTATGTTTTAATGCACCAGTAATGTCTGCACCATGGATACAAGCAAATATAATAAAGAGTTACATTTACTTTCTATGACAACACATCATCTTCCTTTTTTCATTATGCCACACTACTCAAAACATTTAATAGTGCTAGTCTATTGCCTTACTTACAGCGGCCCAAATACATTATTGTGTCTATGACAGTTTTTTGCCTAAATTTGCATGAAAACGTGTCTTTGGAGCCTGTGCATGCATTGCTTATGTCTTTGTACCACAATGGTGCTGAGGTTGCATTTTGTCCGACACTTTAGAAAACTGTACACCTAAATGGGCGTGATAACCCTTATTTGTAGTTGGAGACACATTTATGTCTAGAATTCAACAAAATTGTGTAGTCCAGAGCAGATTGAAAGTGCACTAAGAATAAAATGGAGCAACAGTGTAGCCAGTCGAAAAATAGACCAGATTAACTAACAGCGTACGACAATATTATATGGCACAAAGTGAACATGAGTGAGGCAAACTGCACGGAGGCAGCACTAGTTTTCATATATGTGGGGCATTACCTTTAATAGTGTAAGCAACAAAACGCCTCCACTATCAGCCTTAATTTACACATACAGTTATAACCCCCTTTTGTTAGTAAAAGTGCTCTTACAGGAGCTTCAATGCCTCAACATTGAAAAGTATTACTACCCATTGAATTTCTCTTCATTTACAGAAACAATGTTAAATACATTTAATTTATATTTTATGTTAAAAAATAACACAAAGTAATACGGATTTATTTAGTGCCAGAAAAATATATTGAATCTGTGCTTTTACACATTTTTGCAAATTAACCCTGTCCTGCAAAAGGATGTAATAGCATCAGATAAGCAGAGGCACAGAAGGTGATGGGGAAAGATGGATGATGTATAACATCAGCCATCTTCCCCTTATGGTCCAGAGGGTTTTGTCCCCCCTTCTTCCGTGGTCTATGCAGACCATCCAATTGCAGAAATGTACAGGTTAAAAGATGAATCAGACTAGTTGGTCTGTACTGATCAACCAATCCAATCTCTAAAGAAGGTGGAGTTCTAGTCTTGAACTGCATGCAGAACAGAATGTAATACCCGTTTGTCCCTTGTCTAGCTAGAATTTGGCAGTTGGCCCTTTGCAAGTCCCTGCTCTGATACACTGCAATCAGAAACCATCCAAAGAACTTCCAGACCTGTTGCTATTGATGCTGCTGTATTTTTTTAGCATTCAGCAGCATTCTCATCCCTGTTCCTACCCCTGTTTCAGATTCTTCCTTCCCCTCCTTGTGTCCGTGTGGCAACTTTGAGCCTGACCTGTCATTTGTTACAGCAGACCGAAGAGGAGCCGTGGGGCCCGGAGCATCGCGGAGAAGAATAACCGCGCCGAGCATTGGGTAGGCACGCAGAACATCAGGGGCACAAGGTGAGTATTTAAGTGCTGAAAAACTTGGCTTATACACAAGTATATATGGTAAGTCTATTTTTTTTTACTGTATCCCTTGTAAATCTCCTCCCGGGGTGTATTTTCCAAAATGGGGTAACTTTTTTTTATTTTTTGGGGGGGCTTGCTCTGTTCAGCTACCTCAATGGCTGCCTACTGCCAACTGTGAACTATTCCTGTAAATTCTGCCCTCCAAAAGCTAAATGTCATGTGCCCCTCCTGCAGTTTTTATCCACATGTGGGGCATTTCTGTCTTCAGGAGAAAAATAAATTTTGTGTTGTCATTTATCCCTTTATCTCTTCTGGGTGTAAAATAAAATTGGTGCAAAAATGTTTTTTTTGGGTTTTTTTTGGAACATATTCATTTTCATTGTTTTGGCCTAAGTCTCTCTTACACATGTGGGGCCTTAAAACTTATTATATACCTTGTGTTGGTGCCTTGTCAACTCTTCAAATGCATCATGGTACCTGTAAAGTTTTCCTGTCATATCTGCTCCACAAAAATCCAATTATTCTCCTTCACTTAATACCCTGCTGTGTTCCAATATTACCATCACATTTGGGGCATTGGCATACTTGCCATTGGGTATCAAGTAGTAATGGGGGAATTAGTTGCAATTTGATTCGACCCGATTCTCCGAGTTTTTGCGAAGATATTCAATTTGACCTGAATCGAATTATGACATTAAATAAAACAGGTATGCATAGAACCTGTAGGGTGTTGTAGAATGTTGTGCCTTGCTCAAATATGCATAGGGAGAGTGGTTTGGTCTTCAAAAGCTGCTCTTAGAATTGCTTCACTCTTCAATTCCATGGGCACTTACAGTGGGCAACTTCACCAAATAAGTGAGGCTGGAACACAGCTTGAAAGGACTGAGCTAAGGGCCAAGATACCACTTTAACATCAAAGAGTGCACTCTTTTTACACTGACATCAGATGATTCCATAGATGATGACAGAACTTGTTCTGTTAAACATGGATACATGTAGAAACCCCCCAAAAGAGTGGAAAGGGTGTCGACAATAATTCTGCACCAACGTCACTGATCATTTTGCCCTTCTTTTCATCCGTCAGTGTCCGCTTTCGATCGGTCATTAACCCATCATTGCTAAAGCCAAAAACAAACAGGAGTGGATCCAGAACAGAGATAACCAGTAAATGAGATATTTGCATGTCCTCTGTGTTCTGTATCCACTCCTGCTTTTAGCTTTCAACCCTGAAGCTTTTCATTCCTTCTGACACATGAAATGAAGGGGAAAACTAAACATAGTGGCAACTATAGAATGGTGGAGGGTGAAAACAGCATTATGGAAATCACAGAGTGTTCCAGGGAGACAGCGGTCAGTTGGCAGCAGCAGGAGTAGGCCACATTGACAAATTATAGAGGTGGCAGCAACATCGTAGGCCACAGAGAGGCACAATGAATTTGAAGTTTAAAATGAATTTGAAGTTGAAATTTTTAATTTAAATTTGAAGATTAGAGATGCCACATCATCATCCATTACAATTTACCAGGAAATATTATGTCTTTGCCAAAAAGGAGTTTCAAAGATGGTAGTGGCAGCAGCGGCATGAGGTCAGAGAGTGGCACGATGACAAATTCTTTAGGTGGCAGCGACATGGTAGGCCACAGTGTGGCACAATGTTAGAGCGTGGAAGTGCCAGTGGCAGAAGCAGCAGCATAAGGTCAGAGAGTGGCGCAATGACAAATTCTGCAGCTGGCAGCAACATGTTAGGCCACAAAGTGGCACAATGAATTTGAAAATTTGAAATTAATTTGAAGTTGAAATTTTTAATTTAAATGAAGATTGCACATGCATCATCCATTACAATTTCCCAGAAAATATTAGGTCTTTGCCAAAAAAGAACTTCAAAGATGGCAGTGGCAGCGGCGACATTAGGGTCAGAGAGTGGCACGATGACAAATTCTTTAGGTGCCAGCAACATGGTAGGCCACTTTGTGGCACAATGTTAAAGCGTGGAGGTGGCAGTGGCAGCAGCAGCAACAGAAGCAGCATGAGGTTAGAGAGTGACACAATGACAAATTCTGGAGCTGGCAGCAACATGATAGGCCACAGAGTGGCACATTGAATTCAAAGTTTGAAATTAATATGAAGTTTGAAATTAATTTGAAGTAGAAATTTTTAATTTAAATTTGAAGATTAGAGACGCCACATGCATCATCCATTACAATTTCCTAGAAAATATTATGTCTTTTCCAAAATAGAACTTAAAAGGTGGCAGTGGCAGCAGCAGCAGTGGTGGGAGGTCAGAGAGTGGCACAATGACAAATTCTTTAGGTGGCAGTAACATGGTAGGCCACAGTGTGGAACAATGTTAGAGTGTGGAGGTGGCAGCAGCAGCATGAGGTCAGAGAGTGGCACAATAAAAAATTTGGGAGGTGGAAGCAACATGGTAAGCCACAGTGTGGAACAATGTTAGAGTGTGGAGGCAACAGTGGCAGCAGCAGCAGCATGAGGTCAGAAAGTGGTACAATGACAGAGTGTGGAGGTGAGTGACAATTCCAGTCCCTGGTAAAGATGGTGGGAGGCAGATGGAGCAACTGGCAGCAGATGTGTGGCATCAGGCAGGTGGCAGCATCAGAATAGTGGCAGAGGCAGGTAGTTAGAATCCAGACTAATTTCTCAATTTTTGGAGGAGGCATCATGGCTGATCTAATCTGATGCATAAGGCATTGGTGTGTTGAAATCCTGGCCGATCCATCCCTGATTCATCTTGACAAAGGTCAGTCTCTCCACATTATGGGTGGACAAGCGGGTTCTCCTTGGGGTAACGATGGCCCTCTCCACACTAAACACCTGCTCTGATGCCACACTACTGGCACAGCAACTCTGCAAATTACGGCCACACAATTTTGGCTGCCCAGTAGTCCACTGCCCTACTACCTGGGGTGGTAGAGTGCTGTCCAAGTAGGCCACCACCTGCTAATGCAGGGTCTGCTCCATGTCCTGCTGCTGCTGGTGGCGGATACCCTCCTCACTAGACGGGTGAAGAAAGCTGCTCATTAAGGACTACAGACTTAAGCTGCTCCTGATTGAGCTGCTACTGCTCCTACACCCGAATCTCCCCACAGTAGCTGTGGAAGTAGTACGTGAGCGATGACTGCCAGGAATCCCCCAGTCAGACCTGACAAGGGAGGGACAATGGTGCACATAGGCAGCGGCCAACTGTTTGCACAGTATATCTCTAAAGCATGCCAGTTGTTCCTCCCTCTCAGCAGCTGGAAAAAAGGCACCCATTTTTGATTGGTAGCGAGGGTCCAAGAGGGTGGAGAGCCAAAAGTCATCCCTATGCCGGATGTTGACTATTCAACTGTCACTAGTTAGGCAAAACAGCATGCTGCGGCCGATCTGCACACATTACTCTGAGGGACTCCTGGCCTCCATCTCCTCTGTATACTGCCATGGTGCTTCTGGGTCATCTGCCTCGTCTTCTACCTCTTCCAGATGCTCTTGCTCCTCCTCTCCTGTCACCTGAGTACAAAAATTACTAATTTCACCAGACTCTGTTCTTTGTTATCCAATGTCCTCCTCCTCCTCCAGTTCAGCCCCCACCGGACTCATGTGGCCATGAGATGTAGTCGCCACATCTCCAGTTCCCTGACCAGACAGATTTTGCAGCATCTGTTCCAGGACATGAAGCAGTGGAATGACGTTATTCATCCCGCAGTCCTGGCGACTGACAAATAGCGTGGCCTCTTCAAAGTGCCTGAGCAAACGGCAGGTGTCACGCATGAGCTGCCAGTGGCTGACATCAAGTTTGCACAGGAGAGTACTTCTGTTCACATGCATCATCAAAAATCATTAATGGCTTTTCTCTGTTAATACAGATGGTCTAACATTATGGAGGCTAGAATTACAACGGGTGGAAACATTGCATATCAGCCTATGCTGGGGGGGGGGGCGTTCTGGCGCTTCAACTTCAGGAATCTGTTGACAACCAGATTGAACACATGTGCCATGCAGGGCACATGGACCATCCCTCCTCAGTGCAACGCAGACACCATGTTCCTCCCATTGTCTGTCATCATAGTTCCGATTTGCAGTTGTCACGGAGAAAGCCACACATTGATTATTTCTTGCATGACACAGAGCAGTTCCTCCCCTGTGTGACTTTGTGTGCCCAGGTAAACCAGGTGTAGAACTGTGTGACACCGCTGTGCCCTGCACATGTGGTATGATGGAACAGCACCTAGACTTGTGGAGGCTGAGGTGGTGGTCGAGAAAGAGGAGGTGGACATTGGCGCAGGAGCAGCAGTTTGACAACGTGGAGGAGAAAGCGACATCTCCTGTTCAAGTTGTTGGTGTGGCTGGGCAGGAAGCACATTCACCCAGTGGGCCATAAAGGACATGTACTGGTCCTGACCGTAGTTAAAGCTCCACCTGTCCGCACGGCCATCCACCTTGAAAGAAACTGATAAGCTCAAGGACCATCCCACGTTCTGTTCTACATATATGTGAAGGGCTGGTACTGCCTTTTTGGAAAATAAATTTCGGCTTGGAACTCTCCACCTCGTTTGGCACAAGACATTAGTTCTCTGAAGGGTGCAGAGTCCACACCTTGGAAAGGGAGGGACTTCAGTATCAACAACTTGGACAGGAGCACGGTCAGCTTCTGCACCTTACGATGGCTGGACGCAAACAGTCTCTGCGTAATCGCCTCTCTCAACGACTGCTCAACGACATGCATAGGGACATGCATACGGAGGAGCAGGAGCATCTGGACCAGGAGCTGATGTCAAAGACAAACAGCTCCATTCAGCCGAGGTGCTGGAGCCTTGACTGGCTGAAACGGCATGTAAGCCACTAGGTTGCTGCTGCTGCTGCCGCTGCTGCACCGCAGGGTGGACCACAACTGATACCCATTTCTCCCAGGCCATTGGATGGTGACCTGCATGTGTTGAGGCAGGCCATGGTGCCAAGGGCCGTGTTGCCAACGTTAGCTCCCTGGCCATGCTTCACTTTCTGCCTGCAGATTCAACATATACACACAATTGGCTTCTCTGGTGTCTTAACAAAAACCTGCCACATTGCCTAGATGGTAATTTTACCGCCAACACTCTGCACTGATTGACTACTACCGCCACTGCCTCACTGAGCCCCTGTACCACTGCTTACTTGGAACTGCGAATTGCATTAGCCGTTTGGCTAACGTCCTCGCACTGCTGCCACCCTGCTGACAGTACCGACCAGTGTACACACTTAGGATAGATATATGGAGCGGTTTCTCTTGTAAATGCCAAGGCTGAGCCCAGACCACCTAGTAGATCTCTGTTTGAGGGAAATGAACAGGACAGAGGCTGGTTGAGGACAGGTGAGGGCCGCTGACCTGCTCCTGGGCCATGCCAACTAATTGTTGTATCTAACCAACCCACGGCTCTTGGCTGGGGTTCTCAGATGATAATTCGAGGAATTGGAAAACCTAGTCAACCAATCAACAACCTTTGGGTTGTTGATCAACACACTGCCGCTGGATGACAACGGCAGTTCTGGCCTCACAGAGTCACCCCTGCTGTGACGTCCCTTTACTGTTCTGCAACCTCTGCCTGCTCCACCTGCAACATTTCTGTCTGACATAGTGGTGAATCAACTATGTGGATTTGACACGTATTTCTTGCTCTTACCTTTAGCAACAAAAAAACTATTGAAATTTGGTTATACAGATACCCCAAAATAGACACCCTGTATTTGGAGCAAAAATTACTCCAAAAATGACGTTGATTTGACACAGATTTCTTGCTCTCAACTTTAGCAACAAAAAAACTATTGAAATTTACGTTATAGAGATTCCCTGGGAGAGGTGCAGAAATGACTATAGAAGCTGTGTGGATCTGACATTGATTTCTTCGTATTCGCTTCAGTAACAAAAAATAACTGCTAATTGGGGCATACAAATTCCCCAAAACGCACATCCTGGGAGAGGTGCAGAAATCACTACAGAAGCTGTGTGGATCTTACACAAATTTCTTCCTATTCACTTCAGTAACAAAAAAGAACTGCTTCTTGGGGTATACAGATCCCCCAAAATGCACAACCTGGAAGAGGAGCAGAAATCCCTATGGAAACTGTGTGGATCCGACACTGATTTCTTCCTATTCACTTCAGTAACAAAAAAGAACTGCTATTTGGGCTATACAAATCCCCCTAAACGCACACCCTGGGAGAGGAGCAGAAATCACTACAGAAGCTGTGTGCATATGAAACTGATTTCTTCCTATTCACTTCAGTAACAAAAAAGAACTGCTCATTGGTGCATACAGATCCCCCAAAACGCACACCCTGGGAAAAGTGCAGAAATCACTACAGAAGCTGTGAGGATCTGACACTGATTTCTTCGTATCTGCTTCAGTAAGAAAAAAGAACTGCTATTTGGGGTATACATAACCCCTTAAACGCACACCCTGGAAGAGGAGCGGAAATCACTATAGAAGTTGTGTGGATCTGACACTGATTTCTTCCTATTCACTTCAGTAACAAAAAAGAACTGCTATATGGGGTATACAGATCCCCCTAAACGGACACCCTGGGAGAGGAGCAGAAATCACTACAGATGCTGTGTGCATATGAAACTGATTTCTTCCTATTCACTTCAGTAACAAAAAAGAACTGCTAATTGGGGTATACAGATCCCCCAAAATGCACACCCTGCGAGAGGAGCAGAAATCAATACAGAAGCTGTATGGATCTGACATTGATTTCTTCCTAATTGCTTCAGTAACAAAAAAACTGCTATTTGGGATATACAGATCCCCCAAAACACACACCCTGGGATAGGTCCAGAAATCACTACAGCAGAGTTGTGGATATGACACAGATTTCTTTCTATTCACTTCAGTAACAAAAAAGAACTGCTATTTGGGTTATACAGATCCCCCAAAACGCACACCCTGGGAGAAGTCCAGAAATCACTACAGAAGCTGTGTGGATATGAAACAGATTTCTTACTATTCACTTCAGTAACAAAAAAGAACTGCTAATTGGGGTATACAGATCCCCCTAAATGCACACCCTCTGAGAGGAGCAGAAATCACTACAGCACAGTACAGTAAAAGCAGCTAGAGGCTACAGACAGCACGTGAAATACAGAGATTGCAAATGGCTGACAGTTTTTATAGGACTGTGGGCCAGATCTATTAAAGTGGATGCACCAGTTTTCTGTATAACCTTGCAGAAGAAAGAATGTGCAAATGACTTGCACATGCATTTATGAAATGTCTGCACCAGTTGTGTGGCGCAGCTGCAGTGTACACAGCGCACCAAAATTCTGCAAATAAATTAGCCTCCTTGTGCCAATCCGTACCGTGCACCACATTTATTACAGCGTCTCGACAGAAATGTTCCCCACAGCCATAAAACTGTATGCACCAAAGTATTTTATAATCTGACGCACTCTGCACATTAGTGAGGCAAGCTGCACTTAGTGATAAATCTGGCCCACATAATTATGAAAACAAACATTCTCTAAATCAGTATTCAGAAGGTTTACACAAATAAAGTAATGCATTTCAGATTTTTAAAAAAAATCCTAACTAGGTAAGCAGCCGAGAAGACAGCTATCGCTCTGGAGGAGCTGAAGAGATCCAGAGTTCAGTTGGGAGAACCTATCAACAAAACACCTAGGTGAATTGTCTATAGTGGAGCATAGTGGTGCATTATACATTGGAGTAAGACACAAGGGAGTCATAGTTTATATGAAATGGGGGGGGCATGTGGTAATAATATTTAGGATTGGGGTGCTAACTACTGAATAACAAGTAATAAATATCAAATGTTTTATGCTTGATCTCCACTGGGAACATGGACCAAATATTTTAATTACTTAGAAATGAGTGAATTGTGATTATTTTAATGTATAATAACACATTTAATGAAGGCGAGGCCAGGCTTTGAATCTAGAGAAGTGTGAGCCCATTAAACCTCTCAAACTATTATGTTGAGTGGTTGAGACACAAAAATAAATTTTTAAAGCTAACACAATTTCTGTATTTTTTATTTTACTGTTAAAGTATAGCACTGTTCTTTACCATTCTTCTAAGTAGAAAAAAAATTAGAATAATTGCTATATCCATAATTTCTTTATGTTCTTATTGTAATATGCTGAACCTGATGAAAATTAAACCCTTATTTTGCTCTTGAACTTGAAAGAGAAAATCCAGCACACAGGCATACATCCGAAAGAAAGGTAGACTGTTAATTTTGAATGTATTAAATTTCAACATTGTAGTGTATAAATTCAATGCTGTTAGACAGTCGTACATTAAAGGCCTGAGGCAAAAGCATACTTGAAAGAGTTAAAAGGCCAGCCATTGTGTAGAAGAATAGATTACTGCTCAGTTAAAAAAGGTTATTGCCCCCCTCCTTTCTCCATCAGGAATGGAGTTTGAAGTAAGAAGTAATAGGAGACTGTGAAATGAGCCTCAGAAATGCTGGAAGGGCTTCCAGGGAAATGGAAGGACTGCTTAAAGATTGATGAAAAAGAGATTTTCTTCTTGCTGCCCAATGCGGATTGGGGATGGTATTTGAGAGCTTAATATTCTGGTGCACTGAACTTTTCATATAACATTCCCTTATATATCAGAATTTACTCCTCACAAAATTATTGCAGTTGTAACTTATTGTTAACCATTGCAGAATATGAGTCTTCTTGATGCCGTCAGATTGATGAATACAAAGATAGATAGATAGATAGATAGATAGATAGATAGATAGATAGATAGATTGAAGATTGATGAATGCAATAATAGATGGATGGATGGATGGATGGATGGAAGGATGGATGGATAGATAGATTTACATATTGATAGTCCTATACGGATATTATGGGTAGTGATCATGTTCCCTCATATGTAGAGTAATGTTCAGCGTTTATTTGTACCCCAAATATTCCGCAGCATGTGAACTTTCACCTTTGAAAGTTTGCTCACTGCAGCTTAAAGAGAACCCGTCATGCAAAATAACCCCCCTAATCTAAATAGATTTTCATAAACTGCCATTAGAGAGCATTGCCTCTATCCCTTCATTGTCCCTCTACATGCCTGTAAACCTAAGCAATGAGGTCCTTAAGCTGTATGCAAATGACCTGTAAGATGTCCAATGAGTCATTAGCATATTCAAGAGTGGGAGGTACAGCCACACCCCCAGTGCGTGACTGACAGCCTGTATAATGGTGTATTGGCTGCTCCATGTGCTTGCTGGCGGCCACGCCCCCTGCAGCCTGTGTGTGCATGTGTGTGTGTATAGAAGAGATACAACAGCTCCAGGATGCAGCCATGTTTATAGCAGAACATGTCAGGTACTTGTGTAGCTGATGTCTGTGTCTCTGTGTATTAGGAGGATGCAGCCTGTCAGCAGATGCAGCACACACACCAGCAATACTTTACTATACATTGTACACAGACATGAGCAGGGGGAGGAGAGGGGAGGGGTAACAGGTAAAGGCTGTGATGGGATCCTTGTGAGCTGCTCCAACCGGTAGTGGTGACGGGACAAGTGACACAGACCTGATGACAGGTGTCCTTTATGTCCTGCCTCGCGCTAGCCCACTTGCCCCCCAATCTCGCTAACCCCTCTTCTTGCCCCTGAATGCCCCCTTGGCCGGGAGCTGGCATAGACGCTGGCATAGAAGCCCTGATAATTACCCCCCATTGTCTCTGCTGTGCTCATGGGGTGACCTGGATATGTGCACTGCCACAGGATACATACCAAGTCAGACTGTTTTTACTATGACGTAATAAATATCTAACAATGAAAAGTAATGCAAATATGTAATGCAAACAACCTTGTATTTCATACAAACAGGTATCTTCTTTATCAGTATTCTTGGCATAAATACACATACCATCACATGGAAAATGTGTTCAGCAATCCATAGAAAGTTCTTCAGAAATTAGAATAACACTCCAAACATTTCCAAATACAAAACCACATGGATTCAAACAATGTGGGTCCTCCCATTTCATAAACATTTACCTAGCCCTTCCAGGTAAGTTTAAGTACATGACGCAAAACCAATCTAAAAGGTAATCTTAAAGGGATATACCCTAGAAATAGTTACTCTATTAAGGAACTAGAGGCAAAGTATACAGCATATCTGAATAAAACAATAGCACTAGAACCCAAAGCCTAAGGACATTATCAATAGTACACATACATACTACAAATGTTTACAAAAACACAGATAGACACAACGCTAGTTTATATGCTAGTATTGAAAAAATAAAAAAGGGGAAAAAACACTGAAAATTAAATTAAAAATAAAATTCATTAAAATGTCTCAAAAGACCCTAACACATTTAAAATAATAAATAACAAATAAAGTGGAAAAAAGTAAAAAAAAAAAACACTACTTATTAGGTATCACTACATCTCAAAATTTGCAATCTATAAAAAATTAAAAACGGTTCTTCCCCGAAGTGAACCCCGTAAAGGAAAAATGTGCTCAAATGTCGAATCACCAATTTTTGGCAACACAATAAACAAAAAATGTCATAAAAACAAATCTAAAGGTCCCCAATCGCACAGTCCCCAAAATGGTAGCAATGAAAACATTAGCTCGTTCTGGAAAAAATTGACAACTTAGCGAACTCAGTACTCTTAAATATGAAAAAGTTATTGGAGTCAGAATATGGTAAAAGTAATATTATACTAACAAATAAATGAAGTAACGGTCTTGGGGTATGAATACTTCAGTAACACACTGTCGATTTAATTCATAATACAATGTAACAAGGATATTAAATATGTTACAAAATATATTATTTTAAATATGTTACTTTTCCAGGTACAAAATTTTGATGACCAATCCTAAGGAATACAGAAACCCCTCAGGATCATATTTAAAGGAAATCAAAATCAAGCATGATAACCAGGGCACTTACTCCTAGATCCAGGCACCTTGACTGTGGCAATATTTTTATATTTGTTATCCATGTCCTTCTTCCTTATAAAATAAACTTTTAAAATTACACTCCTTTTTACACATGTAGCTTCACATGCTGTACACTGTCTATCCCTCTGCTCATTTAGCACTTCCTTCTCCCTCTGTTTGTTTTACTCTCACACTGTGCTTCTGCACAGGGTAACAACCTGTGAAGCTACAGCACGAAGTTGCTGTGGTAGCAACCCCCCCCCCCCCCCGTCGCATCATTCTAGCTTAATAGGATAATTGATTTAAGAAGCAAGAAGATCATGATAGCAACGGATCGAAGAGTTACTGGATCTATGAGTAAATGTCCCTAGTTTATCATGCTCGATTTTATGGTACCAATTTGTATTTTAGTCAGATTCAAATCAAGTATCTGCAGCCCGACTGCAGCTCTACAAATCATAGCTCCATTGTTGACAAGCAATAAAGAGACCACAGTATTCATCAGAAGACTGCTGTCCCTTAGAATATCTGAATATTGGAAGTAATAAATGTAACATCTACATCTGGAAAACAAAAAAAAGTAGCTCTCCCAATTTCAGACCTGTGTCAGATTATTCCTCAATGATGTGCACTTTTGCTACACATTTTTTATGCTTTGTCATAAGCTGTTAGGCAAATATTGCTATGTTTATTTATTGCACAGGTCAAATACACAAAAGAATACCACCCATCATGAATTTTTAACTGAAACTTATATTAAGTTTTATTATTTCTTTCAAAGATTTTACAATGGCTATTAAAACCGGCATCCATGAAAATCCAAGTCATAGGAAATAACTAGAGGGTCGTATTGCAATTTACAATGCAAGACTAAAGTTCCTAAATGCAATAGATATATGCAGTTTCCCTAAGAACATACCTCTGTAATTATTTTTATTCATGTGTGCATAGTAAGGACATTATGCTGAAATTGCCTGGATGCGACATTGCCAGATTTTCATGTGCACAAAAGAGTAAAATAATGTAGTTACTCAGCCAAATGGAAAGTAGTATACAAAGACAATGGCACTATACCCTTGAGAAGTGTCCGCACAGGTACTCTGCTCAGTGTTCTGTATCAAGTGCTAAGACTTGTAAAATTTAGGTGGAGCTATGGAATAAGCCAAGGTCAGAGCATCAGAATCCATACATTTGAAAATGTGAGTAAAAGAATCTGACGTTGTTATAGGGTTCTGCATGAATGTATATACTGTACAAAAAAACCCTGTACAATAATATACAGAACTGAAATAAACAGACTCATATAAGAATTATACAAGAGAAAAAATATGATTGTAATAACTTTTAAACTTGTTTGAACATACTACACCATGTGCCTAGATATTCCTTCTAGCAATATTGTCCTATAAGGAAGTTGGAGGAAGTTTGGTGAATAACACAGTGGTGTCGGTCTGAACAGAGACATGTTTTATTAGAAGGATCTGTCTAACTAGTTCCGTGCATTGGTCGAAGGAGAGTTAACAGTATAAGAAAAGAGATACAAAAAAAGAAGTATTGGGAGCTCCGGCTAGAGCAAATAACCTTTTTTCTCTATTCTTGGATCTATATTAAGACTTTGTGAACCAGTCTTGTCCATGTGGGTAAATTGTGCACCACCCATGATTGATTTCTGCATGATTACAACTTGCTCATACATCCAGTAAGTTCAAACTTTATTATATAAAAGTTATTTGCTTATGTTATTGTAAGCCAAAACCAGGAGCAGATGAACACATAAAACTGGTGCAAGTCGTTCCAGTCTGAGCCAAAACCACGCTTGGTTTTGGCTCAATATAACTGAAGTCCTAACGGAGCTGTTACCTGAGCCATAGGCTCCTGCACATTAGTTCACACAAGCCATAATCCAGTTGTAGCACACGATCAAACTCTCGACAACCCTTCACTCAATATAGAAAGTCGTGCAGCCACCTTCCAGATCACAGTGCGGTGACACACAGAGTATTCTAATTGGGTGCCTAAGACATCTATTTGAGCCATGATCACGCCAGGTCATGGCTCCAATTACGATTGTGTGCATAAGGCCTTACTGAAATTTATTTTATACACTGTACAAAAGCCTTTGTCACATTTTTTATTCAAGTGTGATTTAGACTCATTTTTCCACACAAACACTCTTAAAGTCTTGTAGGATTCATGGGCTCATTTTATGAACTCTGAGCTTTACTTTCTTCTAAAGATTTTCTATAAGGATCAGTTCAGGTGATTGGTTGGGCCTCTCTAGCAGCTTCATGGTTTTGTGTTTGGGATTATTTTCTTGACAAAACCATCCATTTAATCCTCAACTTCTAGGTAGATGGCAGCAATTTTTTTTATCAAGAATGTCTTTGTTTAATTGTAGAAGGGATGAATGGACAAATTAACTAAGTCTTTCAGTTCCATATGTTGCACGACACAGCCACACACCAGACCATCTTTCCACCTCCAACCTTTAAAGGACATCTACCTCTAGGATGAAAGACTGCATGCAAATGAACCTGAGGGGTTCCAGGCTCTATCAACACCTATGCCTGGAGCCCTTCATCCTGGTGGTAGATGCCTTTTAATACTTGCATAGTGCTCGGATAGTGATACAATTAGCAGTGCCTTTGGCTTTCAAATATGGTGAGTATTATAGCATCAAAAGATGCCATAATTGTCAGTTTTGGTATAATTTGACCAGAATATATTATCCCAGTAACTCACAGATATGTTGAAATGTTGTCAAGCAAATTTTCAATGCACTTGAATATTCATTTTTGAAAGCAATGGATTCTTGTGTGGCAATTATGTTTACAGGCCAGGTTCTAACTAGTTATTTGCAAGACAACCAAAATCCATGGAGGGTTCAGTCCACTGGGCATGCAGTTTTTGGTGTGCAAGATATATTTTTGACATTTATTTGGGGCATTGCATATATTTCATTTGAAGGCGCTGCATACCTCTTGCTGTATGTATTTCATTTGGAAGTACTGCATATAATGTGTAAATTGGAAGCACGCCAAGCATTGGCTTGGTTCTGGTGTTGATTCTTAGAACTGAAGTTGTTTCTGCTTTGGTATTTATGAAGAACATTATCAAGCAGAGGGGCTGAAATGTATCTCTTTCACTGTTTGTGAATAAACCAATCACAGTTTGTTACATTGCTGATACCTCGGATTCTTCATTTGAAGTTTACATGCACCTTGGAGCTGGGCCCTTTTGAGATTTGCACCCCTCCTCTGGACAAAAATGTGTTGCTGTCACAGTGTAGATCCTTATCTTTCCTACTCTGCTGTTATGATATTTAGGCACTGAAGAAGCATATTTACGTAATGAGGTAAGAAACTATTTATTTTGGCCTTACCGGTAGTGATCACAGCCTTCTCCCCACAAAGTGTCCCAAGCTGTCCCATCATTGTCACCAACATCTATTCATTACAGCTTTAACTTTAACTTTAACACAGGACTGCTTCCTCTCCCTCATGAGTAATGTATGCCACCATGCAAAAGAGAGGTAATGTTTTCCTTATCCCATCCTGGAAAATATATTTGCATATTTCCCAGAATCCCCCAGAGGCGCATCAGTGGCGGTCAGTCTTCAAGCAGATTTGCCTACAGTTGTTATAGCTTGACATGTTGATACTGCCAACTGAAGCTCTGAAACTGGCATAGACTCAATAAATGTGGCAACTGAACAGACCAAGGAACTGTTGCAATCTGGCAGAGCCTTTCTAGAAAAACCCTTCCTTATGGGCTAGATTTATCCTGCTGAAAATGGCAGTTAGAAGCTCCGCAATAAGAGGAAACACAAGTGGTCGAAGGAGGCTCTCTGCACATGTCACTAAGCTAATTACGTCCGTGGTAGCTATGTTGAAAAATTTGAGAGGTACTGTATAAAGTTTATATATACTTAGTGCGCAGGACATGTACAGTAATAGATGTAGAAATGCTTTGCATCAATTAATAAATTCATAGCCATTTATGATTTCTTCGTTAAAACCAATGTCTATATTTTTTATCTTAAGGTTTTTGTACATAAAAAAATGATATTCCATCAATGAAGACAAGAATTTATTGTCTTAGGCTGCACCCTGAGGAATTATATGAAATGTCATTTTTTTTTTACATTTATGAACTTCCTAGAATAATACAGCAAACCAAAATGACACCATTTTGGTATTTACGGTATATTTGTTAATAAAAATAAACCATGAAAACTGACCTTTAGAACCAGATAGAGAAGTGACATTTCTAGTGAAAATGCAATATGCATAACAGCATTATGTGAAATGTAACATTGCTTTCTATAATGTGACTTATTGTGCAAATTAAAATTTTGTATTTCATGTTGAATAATACAATGGATGTTGAGGTCTGTAAAGCCTGTGAATGTTTCCATTTATTACATTTGCTTATAAATAAAAAATTTTAACTATATCCTTGTACTGTAATACAAAGCCACCGTATGGCAGATTCGGCATGACTGCTTCAACCTGAAATTATCAGATCCTAAACAAATGTTAAACATGAGACTGAGGTTTGCAGAATAGCATCTCTAACCAATCCCTCAAATAAGTTTCCAGGATCGTTTTTTGATACATTGAGCATTGGCACTACTTTTTAATATGTGGCAGTAATATGGAATAGAACATGTGTTTCTGGAATCTTCTCATATATTAAATAATTGTTTATCTATTAGAGTACACACCTTATATAGTACTTAGGTATGTATGAAATCTGGATCCAGCAATTGCACTTCTTCCTGGGTTAAACTGTTGACATTCAATAGAGGATTTTTATTCCTCATGTCTTCCACAGTGGGATTTTCCTTGGTAAAGGCAGTTGACAAGGTGACCTTCTGTAGATTGGCCCTTCCCTCATCTCCCTCCTCCATGACCCCACACTTAGTCTCTATTTGTTGCCTTTTTATTTATTGTCCGCATAAATTTATTTTGTCTACCCTCTATAATCCTCTGAGGCTGCCTTTGTGGTAAACACCTTAAAGCAAATTAAATGCCTCATCTTTCAAATTTTTTGTTCACCTTACATTACTAATCACAGTTGGACACTTATCAAAACTAATGCACTCTGGTACTATGTGCAGATAACCTGTGGAGGGTGTGCCAGATTCATCAGAATTGGTGCATGGTCTTTATGAATCTGGTGCCCCTGCGCTTCTCAGGAAGTGTGCACCATTTTTTTTTAATTTGGTGCACTTCATTCATGCTGCAGAAATGTCACGCACATCAGTAATAAACGTGGCACAAACCCCAACTAAGCACTAACATTCCCTTTTTGGTGCACATTTTTTTGTCTTGGACACAGTGCAGCCACGACACAAAATCGGTGCAGACAATTTATAAATACATGTGCAAGCAGTTTGCACGTTCCTTTTGCCATTGTTTTTTTTTTCTTGGTACTATAATGCTTCTTCTGATACAGTACGTGCTTTGCACAGGACCTTTTGGGAATATTTTTCAAAATGTCCCATTTATTTTAGGTGCTTTGTTTTGAGAACTTTGGCTTATGAAGCTTTAAAGGGGTTGGCCACTTTTCAATTGATCTGTTTCATTAGACATGTCTCTGCATACTTGTTCGCTTGCCTCCTTTAAGAGCCTCAGCCTTTCCATGTTGTCACCATGCTGCCCTCACTCCTTCAGTCTGTCCTAATGGCAAAGCCCACAGTGTCTCTTTCTCCTACTATCCATCTCACAGACAAAGGGAGATGGTAGAGCAGTATGAGTCATTCTCCTACTGCAGGTCTCTCCTAATCATCAGTGCTCCGACATGTAAATAAAGATCCACAGATAGTTTTCAGAAAGAACTAGAAAGAGTAGCAGAAATGCTGAATCACATGATGAATATCTTGGTCACATGACTTTAAATGCCCAATGATGCCAAACTCCGCATACAGCAGAATTTCATAGCCTGTCAATCAGAAACAAGGGGGCAGAGCAATGTAAATTACCCATAAATATGCAGGGCTTCAATGGACTCGGTGAGTTGCATATGAGTTTACAAACTGATATTTGTATCATTGCATCCATGTAAATGAACCATTTAGGGATAAGCGTATCCCTGTATAAAAACAAACCCCTACCCGTTTTTATTTATACAATAATTTCTAAAAGACCATAATCATCTATAATTATAGTCCAGTCATAGCAATTGCCCATCCAGGTTTCACCGATGCCCACAAGATCATAATTGCCTACTAACATTAAGAGTTCCAGTACCTCCATTTGTTATTGAGGCTTTTGGCATTAGCATTGCAGTGCCAAGTTTAGGGGTACCCCCCTTAGGTTGGATGGTGAATGTTGGAGGACAGCCATTTTCAAATCTCTCTAGAGATGCTCAATTGGGTTTAGGTCAGGACTATGGCTAGGCTAGACAGTCTTTCTGAAGCCACTGCTTTGTTATTTTAGCTGTGTGCTTGGGGCTATTGTGTTGTTGAAAGGTAAACCGTCGGCCCAGAGCACAATGGAAGGTACTTTCATATAGGATATCTCTCTACATTCCTGCATTCATCTTTTCTTAAATATCAACCAATAATCCTGTTCCTGCAGCTGAGTAACTCCCCCATAGCATGATGCTGCCACCCCCATGTTTCACTTTCGAGATTGTATTTGGCAGGTGATCAGTGCCTTGTCTCCACACATACCACTTGAAATTGGCACCAAAAAGTTCAATCTTCATCTCACAGCAGACAATCTTATTGCATATAGTCTGCAAGTCCTTTATGTGACTTTTTGTAAACTTTACGTAGGCTTTCATATGTCTTGCACTGAGGAGGGCTTTTCTCCCACAATGGCTTAGTTTGGCTGGATGGCCAGTTTAGAGGAAAATATGTGGTCATCTCTAACTTTTTCCATTTAGGGATTATGGAGGCCACTATGCTCTTAGGAATCTTGAGAGCTGCAGAAATTCTTTAGTAACCCTGGGCAGATCTGTGCCTTACCACAATGTTGTCTGAGCTTCTTATATCTCACAATTCTTATGTGCTCTGACATGCACTGTGAGGTCTTATATAGATGAGTGCCTTTCCTAATTATTTCTAATCATTTTAATTAAACACAGCTGGACACCAATTAAGGAGTAAAACCATTGCAAGGAGTATCAGAAGGAAATGGACACAGCATTACAGTCAAATATGAGTGTCACAGAAAAGAGACTCTATAGCAAAAACATCTACTTTTCTGGCAAGATGTGGTGCAGCATGTACATTAATGAGCAAAAAAAAACGTTTATCTTATCAGCCCCAAAAATTTTAAGGGGTCTGAATGCTTTCCTTAAAGGACTGTAGATCCAGAATATTGGCTTCCAGATGAGCAATTTTCACATATCCCACACCACAGTTTTCCCCCTGGTTTCTCAAGGTATCAAATAATCACAGGTGAAGAAAAATACTAAATAAAACTTAACGTTTACTATTAATGGTCTAAAATTAACACACCATCAGTGCGGATATATTACATAGAGATACCAAGTTGCTGCCACAGTGGTTGGCTAGCCAGTCATATGCTACAACAGCAACAAGCCTGTTGTAATTGTAGTATAGGGTGCAGGGGTTAACATCAGGAAATTATATAAACAGGGGTGATATCACCTATTCTATGATGTATAGGGAGCGTGAGCACAGAGTTGGGATGGATTGCAGAGTCTGCAGACAAAAGTTCAACCGTCCATCCAATCCTCGGGGCAACAGTTAATAGTCCTGGTCATGCCCTATGTTCCCCACAGGCTCCCGTCCTGACAAGGACAGTCCACAGCTTAACCTCAATTAGCTAACCCTATACTACAACAAGTTCTGGATTCATCAGGGGCGGAAAAGATGTAGAAGCATATCAGAATATAAAGCAGATAGGTTGCATCACAAGATGACATGTGACAGCCATCCCCTGCATGACAGACAGGTGACAGTGGTACTATCCATCTCACAGTAGCGGCGGTCCCATGCTGCTCACTAGGTATAGCGTGCGCGCCAAAGTTCTGCGCATGCGCCAGGCTATCGCGTCATCATTTCCTGACGGAAGTACATCTCTCATCACTTTCCTCCATGTCATCATGTTAAGTATAGGGGGGAGGTCCCAAGGAATCGGTTTAGCATAACTCTACAGTATTTTCTACAGCACACCCATAGTATTTATACAATAGCACAATGGCCAAACCTAATATCAATTCTTCCCAAGTAGGTAGGTTTGAGGCACGCTAGTAGTGAAACAAATACGGAATATAGAATATGCCACTATACGGACCTGAATGGTAATATGATATTAGAACAGGTGACTTACAGGGGGGAATAAGTCAGAGCATCAATAGGCAAGATAAAAGTTCACAGCAAGATAAATGGTAATAGAATTATTGATTCAAGAAGGAAGCAAAGCTTAAAGATTCATTGAGGCCCCCAGGGGTAACTGTTTGGAGACAAAAGATTCATCTCACTTTACACTGGTGTACACTTTTGTCCCAGTCACCACCTCTAGGACTGCATGGTATTTTTGTGATACCATGAAACTTATGGCATATGTGCGACCATTATGTTGTCGAGTGATATGTCTGGCCAGAGGGGTATCTCGATTCACAATGTCACCTAAATGGGCACCTTTCCTCTTACAAAATTCCTGTATCATTTTGCCTACATACTCAAGGCCATACATAGATCTGGCCCTGTAGACAACCCCTTCAGATCCACAGATGATGAATGATCCGATATCGTAGGTGTCCTCTGTGACACTTCAGGTGAATTGTTTAACTGTCAACTTTGAGGAGCATGCAACACATCCCCAACATTGAAAGTTTCCCCTCACTTTCAGATTATCCAGCCAGGTAGTTCTGCTAGGAGGTAGAAAGGCGACTGGACTAGGCAATCTCTAAGAGATCATCCCTTTCTGTAAGTAATCAGGGGTTGGTCACTTAGAGTCCCTGATATCTATGTCCATGAGCCGAGTGTTCTAATGTTTGGCAATAACATCTCTTATTGCCAAAGCACCATTATTAAAGGTCATAATTAATCTAATGGTACTTGTCTCAGATTTAAGTTTGACAAAGTAAATCAGTCCTATTTTGGTGTAATACAAATTAAAACCCCTTAGGAAGGACATGATTCGGGTAGCCTCTCTGAATCTTAAATGTAGATCATGAGCTTGTCTAACGAAGGTGGCATTATTGGAGCAGTTTCTTCGGAGGCGCAAGTATTGACTGTGTGGAATCCCTCTTAAGAGGCAATGGAGATCAGAACATCTAGAAACGCTAGGCTCTCTGTTGGCCTCAACCAATCACCAAGCCCCTGAGCTGTTGGTAGATTGTGCCATTAAAGAAAAATAGAATTCTGTCTTACGAGAAATTAAGGCTTGCAGAACAGCATCTTGTGAGGTATAGAGGAAAAGGGCCTCAACATCTATACTGCCCAGTATGCATTCATCCTCAACGGTAAGACCAATCCAGATGTTGGAGGTCCAGTGTATCCTTCGTATATGAGGGGAGAGTAGATACAAATGGTCTTAATATTTTATTCAGATAAACCCCTAGTTTTTGGGTCAGATTACAGGCTTCAGAGACTATAGGTCTACCTTTTAGACATCGAAGGCCTTTACGGACCTTGGGCAGTCCATAAAATGTGGCTGTAACAGGATTTATGGGACACAAACTCAAATGCACTTTTATCAATTACTTTGTTCTGTAATGCATCGGTGAGGAGGGTCTGAAGTTCCTCAATAAAGCGCTGTGTGGGGTTAGCCTGCAAGATTGCATTCGCATTTTTGGGACAAGTAGACAGATATTGTGCCAAATCCATAATAACTACATTGCCAAATTAAACCTTTGGACAAGGGGGCTATCCTTATTGGATTCAAGGGTATGTCAGACATCAATTTCCTGTTATTGCAGTTGAAGGTCACAAAAAGGCTGAGACTTGATCTCCATAGTGACAGAGAAAAACCATCAATGGGGGAGTCAGAGACAGAAGTACTAAAACTCCTCCTGAGTTTTAAATTGGTCAATGGACTTCGTCAAAAGACAAAAAAAATGTGTAAAGAATTGGGCAGAAGATCTTTTAGGAGATGTTAGGTTGCTATATGGTCTAGAGAATGAGAGCAGAATGGACCTAGTCCATTATAGTTGGTTTGGCAATTGTACTATTGTACAAATATGGGTTTATACATAACTGGGATAACTTTATTACATCCAGTGTAAGCAGCCCCCACCTATAGCCTATCAAACTGGCAGCAGTATTGCTAGGGTTAGGGGGGGGGCTTAGAAGCCCATCTTTAAGGACAAATAAAGTCCTGCATGTATACAAACTGATCTGGATTTCTTCTACTTTAGATTGAGATAAAAAAAATTAACTATAAATAGGCATATAAAAAGTTGCAATGACCAAAGGTGTAATTTTTATCATAAAATGTTTACTATAAAGTCCATGGCAATCTGGAAACTATGCTCTGTTTACTGTAGCCATCAAATTGAACAAATTGTTTGAATATTTAACCAACTTTATTTATCAAACCTATTTATCACACACCCACACAGAGTTAAATATAAAAAGTTCATTTTTGGAAACTTCCATAAGATCGTTTTCTAATATGCAATATGAAAAATTTAGGACAAAACACCAACTGAAAAAATACATTTAGGGATATTATAAAAATAACCAACTTTGGTTTTAATCTGCATCTCTTTTTTTGCCCCTTTTCACTGTTTTCTTCTGAACATTAGTTTCAATTTTCTCATCCTGTGCCTGCAAAAGAAAACATAAAAATATATATTTTTTAAAAAATAGATTTACTTTAACATACAAAAATTAAAAATTTTACATACACGCTCGGTTTAGAATTACCCATTTCAACAGCCTCTGAGTGTGTGCAATAAAACTTCAAAGAGGTTTGTACAAATTAACCAAAAATCTTGCAAATAGTACCAAGACTACCTCATCTTGCAATAAATAAGCCCTTGTAATCTCAGAATATGGTGACAAACACACAGGGGCGGACTGGGAATTTAAAGGGGCTCTTTAAATTCGGGGCCAATTTACTTTAGGCGTGGCCATCACAAGTAGGCGGAGTCAACTAACTATAAGCGACAATAAGGGTCATGCCACTTGTTAGCGTTTTGATTCCGTTTTGTAACTAAATCAAGACGCACTGGGGTGGCCAGCGGCCTATCGCATATGTGTTTATGTAAATGCATGCATCACAATGAGCGCCCGGTGTCCTGCATTTACACAATATGCACCGATTGCCAATCACATACGTTTGCATAGAGACGCATGTGTGATCGGCCGCGGGCCGCCACAATGCGTTTTGATTCAGTTACAAAGCGGAATCAAAATGCTAAGGGCGCGTTCACATGTTGCGTGTTGGCCTGGGTTTTCTTTGCATTTGAAACACATTACAACAGCTGAGGAGAGGCGATTTGCCCAATTACATTACTGTAAACATTTGCTTTTACAAATGTAGACAGTAATGTAATTAGGCAAATCAACTCTCCTCAGCTGTTATAATGCGTTTCAAACACAATGAAAACGCAGGCAAACAAGAAACATGTGGACGCACCCTCACACAAAGCATGCGCCAGCCCCCCCCCCCCCCCCCACTCACACAAAGCATGCGCCAGCCCCCCTCCCCCCCCCCACTCACACAAAGCATGCGCCAAAGCGGCCCTGCATGTAGTGAGGAGGAAGGGACCAGCCCCATCAGCTGCTCAGAGCACCGGCCCACCGGAAAGTCTCCCGGTAAAGTCTATGGCCAGTCCGCCCCTGCAAACACATGAGTTCTCCTTAAAATGATGCATTTTTTAAAATTAGTAATACATATACAATAAAACCTTACCATTCTCCAGGTCTCCTACAGGTCTCACACTAATCTACATGAGAATATATTTATGATCATAAAATATATTTATTTTTTTGGCCACCTTGAACATTTCTACCTTTTGCCACATTTCAGGCTTCAAACAAGATAAAAAAAATAATTTTTTGGTGAAGAATCTACAAGTGGGACATAATTGTGAAGTAGAATGAAATTTATTGGATATTTTAAACTTGTAAAAAATTATTTTTGCAATATTATTCAGTGCCCTTTAAGTTTATACTTTGTAGAGCCACCTTTTGCATGATTACAGCTGCAAGTCGCTTGAGGAAAGTCTCATTCGCATTCTTCCATGGAAAACAGCTGAATCTGTGTGGTTGGATATTGAACGTTTGTGAACAGCAGTTTTCAGCTCTTTCCACAGATTCTCAAATGAATTCTGGACTGGACTTTGACTTGGCCATTCGAACACCTGGGTATGTTTATTTGTGAACAATTCCACTGTAAGTTTTGCTTTAGGTATGGGATGTTGGAAGGTAAATCTCCGTCCTAGTATCAGGTCTTTTGCAGACTCCAACAGGTTTTCTTCCAGAATGGTCCTGTATTTGGCTTCATCCATCAATTTTAACCATCTTCACTGTTCCTGCTAAAGAAAAGCATGCCCACACCATGCTGCTGCCACCACGTGGGACAGTGGGGATGGTGTGTGTAGGGTGAAGAGTAGAGATGGGCGAATTTATCTTCAGAGAAAATTTGTTTCGACAGAATCATAACAAATCAAGGCTTGTGACATAACCGTGCGTCACATGCCGGATTCGGGTGCATGGAGAGGGCTCACGGGCCGATGCAGCAAAGGCTTGTCGGTAACAACCCGGGTCAGTGCTAACCCACAGATCGCCGTTGGCGGCTTCCAAAACTGGGGGGTATGGGTGCCACTATCTTGTCTAGGATCAACGCTCCCCGTGATGTCATGACAGCTTCGGGCCTTCTGAAGACTCGTGGCTGCCTCTGTTTAATCCCTTCATTACAATGTGCGATCAGCACTTTGTAATAAAGGAGGAGGGAAATCCCCATATACTGTAGTATGGCAGTATATGATTGGATCGATCAGACAACCTAGGGTTTAAGTACCTTTGAAAGTCTGAAAAATAGTAAAAATAAAAGTTTACTATTTAATAAAAAAAGTTTAAAAATAATAAAAAAAAACCTAAGAATTCAAATGACCCCCCCTTTCCCTAGAACTGATATAAAAATAAACAGTAAAAATCACTGCGTCCAAAAATGCCCTTTCATTGAGTTTAACCTCGTAACGGAAAACAGCGCCCAAAGTCGAAAATGGCACTTTGCCATTTTGGAAAATATTAAAAATTCAATAAAAAGTGATCAAAAAGGTCATACATTCTTTACAATAATAGAAATGAAAAAGTCCTCAAAAGTTGCAAAAAATGACACCACCCACAGCTTCATACACCAAAGCATAAAAAAAGTTATTAGCGGCAGAAGATAGCAAAATTAAAAAAAAAAAAAAAAGTTTTGTACAGGAGGTTTTATTTTTTGTAAATGTATGAGAACAAAACCTATACAAATTAGGTATCCCTACCGCCAGTGAGGGACACTACCCCCATACAGTGAGGAACAGTACCGCCATGTTCCTTTCTTCTTCCAAGTTTTCGACCCCATGTAATACGTTGTGCTCATGGCAATTTTGCTTATAAAAGGGGGAAAAAAAATTTTTTTTAATTCATTCCCATGAATCACTGTAAACTTCAGATTTGTGACAAATCAAAGTTTTCCTGAAACTCTAGGTTTAAAATTCTAAATTTAGAATCGTCAGAATCGATTCGCCCATCTCTAGTAATGAGCTGTGCTGCTTTTACACCAAACACATCATTAGGCATTGTGGGTAAAAAGCTGAAACCAAAATTCATCTGACAAGAGCACCCAAGAGTCTCCCAGGTGACTTGTGGCAAACTTTATTTCTCAAAGATATCCATAAAAAGTCTTGTTTAAAGACCAGATTTGTGCAGTGTAGGAATGATTGTTGACCTAAGGACAGACTCTCCCACCTCACCTGTAGATCTCTGCAGTTCATCCAGAGTGATCATGGGCCTCTTGGCTGCTTCTCTAATCAGTCTTCTCCTTGTTTGAGATGAATGTTAAGAGAAACAGCCAGGTTTGCAGTGGTCCAATACCGGATTCAAACTTTTTAAACTTCTCCACAACAGTATCACAGACCTGCCTGGTGGCGTTTGCTTGGGCATGCTGCTGTAGGAACAGGGACCTTCTGGTGAATGCTTGATACCTTTAGTCACAGGTGGATTGAGATTGGCATGTATGAATATTATAGCCCTTATAATCTAGTTTACCTTTTACATATGGTACTGGAATCAAGCTTCTTGGCAAATGGAGGAAGTGTCCCCTCTGCCTGCTTTCAATCTGTAGTTTCAGGACCTTCATGTGTTTTGAAATTTTATGTATTGAGAGCAGGAACACATGTATGCAGATTCCATAGGTGAAGATCCAGAGAATAAAATTTGGTGGGTGGCTACCATCCAAACCGCCTATTTTACAATCCACTACTGCCTTGAGTTATCAAGTTTTGAGTGTACAGAGTTACAAAATGACATTGTAATGTACTGTATAGTGGTCAGTTACTCTTAAAGAATAAAAGATTTATGTGCAAGATTACCTTTTTCTTTCTACTGCTGGTCTTCTTTCCATTTTCAGATGCCAGCATCATATCCTGGGCTTCCTTGTTACTTGCAGATTTCTTTTGACCACGTTTTCTGGGCTTACCACCAGCAGGAGCTTTAGAGATAAGATTTTCTTTTTCCTTTTTGAAGAGGATATAATAAAATTAAAAAGAATTCACATTTGCAAAAAAGATTTGCTAGTTTTGAAGATTAAACTGTACAAGCAAATATTCCACAAATGGATTAAATACCATATATTTTCCATTTTCCAAGACAACATATATACCATTTGTTTATCACTTTAAGAGCAAGTGTTCTAAAGAGTATTCTGCAATGCACCCGGCCCAAATTATAAAAAAAAAAAGCCTTCCTTCCAAAAATACCATCATGCATCTTCAAGCATTGGGTCTGTTATTGTAACTTTAGTACATTGGCCATAAAATTTTACTATTTGAACCTTTATTAAGGAATGAAAGACCACTTTTGAGAAGTTAAAATGGTTATAGGATTTATATTTCAAAAATAAAATGAACCAATTTTTGAAATATTAAATGTCATCAATTGATTTTAAAGCATTTCTACACCACATTTCCATCATAGAATACTGCAATGAGTAGACTGTTGTAGAATGCAAAAAGAGGGGATGTCTAAAAATATGTTGTACTAAGTAGACTACCGATACTGTTCAGAAATCAATGCCAAAATAACGAAACCTTCTAAATGTTTGACCTAAATCTAACTGGCATAATGTGCCTTTTACTTCTTGTTATAAAAAGGTTAATAACTAGTTGGTTTTAAACTTTAACTTGAAACATGCATTAAGACTAGAGATGAGCGAACATACTCGTCCGAGCTTGATGCTCGTTCGAGCATTAGCGTACTCGAAACTGCTCGTTGCTCGGACGAATACTTCGCCCGCTCGAGAAAATGGCACTGATGTGTATGATACATGGACTGTGTGTCTGGTGCAGACTGATGTGGATGTTACATGGGGCTGTATGGCTGAGGTGGATGTTACGTGAGACTATGTGGCTGAGGTGTATGTTACATGGGACTGTGCGGCTGATGTGGTCTGAGGTGTATGTTACATGGGACTGCATGGATATGCGGATAAGTTGTGTATGTTACATGGGACTGCGTGTCTGGAGCGGGCTGAGGTGTATGTTACATGGGACAGTGCGGCTGGTGTGGGCTGAGGTGTATGTTACATGGGACTGTGTGGCTGGTGCGGGCTGAGGTGTATGTTACATGGGACTGTATGGCTGGTGCGGGCTGAGGTGTATGTTACATAGGACTGTGTGTCTGGTGCAGGCTGATGTGTATGATACATGGACTGTGTGTCTGGTGCAGACTGATGTATATGTTACATGGGGCTGTATGGCTGAGGTGGATGTTACGTGAGACTGGTAACTTTTCCGATGCACGAGTGCTTCCGTCTCGTGAATAACCGAGCCCCCATTATGCGTATGGAGAGACTCGAGCATTTTGTCAAAGAAGGGACCAAGGGCTCTTGCACAGGGAGCGTGGCAAACACCTTGAACCGGAACTCAAGAAAAGGACTGGAAACCCACCACGAACAATGGACAGGAAACAGCAGGGCCAGCATGCATGATGCCCTTGGGAAGACGCTTAATCGCCCATTAGCCAAAACTATGGCAACAGCAGCCATGACAGGTGTACAAATGAACTAGTATCATCTAAAACATCCATAAATTGAACCTCATGACACTATAGGGACGGCATGCAGGCAGCGCAGCAGCGTGCAGGCTAAGAGTGGCATGTCGACATCCCTAAATGGACTCAGCTTCCACAACCAATCTGGGTGAGCATGAACGGGAAACCAAAGGAGGTGAGCAAGAAGGCCGCTCAAATAATACGGACATGATAAAGTTTGTGTATATATTTGTGGATTACACAGCAGGGGGCGATAACAAAGTTACATGGAAGCCATGAAACACCCAAAATTCTGCCTAACACAGCTCGTTTATAAGGGGACATGTTATGAGCCAGGCAGTTCGACACTGTACTGTACAGATTTAAGAGTGCTTAGCAGTTAAAACTTATGTATCATTGGATCTTGGCATGGAGCTGAGCGCAACATCCGCTGCCAGGCGAATGACTTTTTCGCCATCCAAGCCCCGTTCCTTAGATACCTCCCCAAACAGCACTTCTAATAACCTTGTTATAAATACATGTTATTCAGTAGCACATTCTTATGATTGATATGGCGGTGTGAGGAATGTACAACAGAAGCCGACAGAAACCGCTGAAATTATATTTTGTAAATGAATAAAGTTGCCGTTATTATTTTTGGTTTGATAACACAGCTGGGTGTCGCCGACAAGTTAACAACTTTGGAGTGTCAGGAATCCATGAAACAATCCAATTTGCGTGCCTGACACACCATCGTTTATAAGACGGGACTGAATGTATGGAGGCGCTATATGGACGACTTTGGAGTATCAATGGAGATCAACGTGGTGGAGGCTGCTATGGAGACAAGTAATTTGGTAGTGCCGTTGTATGGGCAGGCAATAAGACTGTTCAAACCAGAGGACAGGAGATGCTAGTCCTCCAGAAAAGGACATAGATCTTGAGTGCCTCGTATGTGGCAGTCCAAAAAGTTGTTCACACAACAAGAGTGCAGGGAGTGGGCCCTCCAAAAAAGGAATCAATATTTGAGGTGCCTGTTTGGCTGAGTCCAAAAAATTTTTCAAACCTGGAGAGGAGCAGAGGCGGCCCTGCCTAGAAAAAATGGTACTAGATTGAGTGCCTTGATATGTGGCAGTCCAAAAAAGTTGTCAAAACCAAGGAGCAGTGTAGAGTGGCCCCTCCAGAAAATTGAATAGATTTAGTGCCTGGATGTGCGCCCTCCAAAAATTTTGTTTTAAAAAACAGAGGACCGGAATTTCGGAATGGGCTCCTCCGAAAATAAATGCATAAAGTGATATAGCTATGACCAGTGGGCCCTGTCAAAAAATACTCGTTTCCTCTGCTTTACTGTAGCAAAGGGAGAAGAAGGAGGAACATGAGGAGTACTGGATAATTGACTTCAGGTTGAGCTTCATTCAACCTGTGGAGTTGGAAATTATGAGAAATCCAGGCTTTATTCATCTTATAAGCTCAGCCTGTCAGCGTTTCTGTCAGGACAGGCTGTACCTTATCGTGGATTATCCCCACGCTGCACTGAAAACCCCAGTCGGACAAGACACGCTAAGCGGCAGGGCGGGCAGAACCTCCAAGGCGTACATTGCGCCGTTCGTGCCATGTCCAGCTTTGAACCCCATAGTAGTTTGAGGAGACTGTGTTGATCAGTTAGGACGATTGGATGGTCATCTACGTACGTCCCGCACCATACATTTCTGTTAAATGATCAGGCATGTTCCCTAACTCTGGCCCAGAGACTTGGGTCGGACAGCTCGTCATTCATTCTGCGGTGGGTTACTAAAGCTGCAAAAGCCTATGTCAAGCGTCACGCTCTTTGGCCCATGTGCTGGACAAGCTGCCTGCTGCGCCTACTCTCCCTCCGACGTTATCCCGCAGAACTACGCACTCTCCGCGCGCGCTGAGTCAGAGGGACATACTGTTTCAGCTTGTGCACTTCATGGCCTGCTGTATTCATGCTCATCTCTCACACTCTTTCCTCTCAGGATGAGAGTGAGAATAGACTTTTGTGCTCTGTACCAGTGGAGTCCGAGAGAGTTCGAACTCTACCCATTAATCGGGTGCCGGAATAAAATTTCTTTGAACGCGAATAGTCACAGGGATAGGCAAGACCTAGCATGAAATCTGCATATCTGCAGCCAAGTACCCTATAAACAACACGTAGTTCACTCCCCTCACTGCCTGACTACTTCCATTTTCCGTCTCCTCCACCTCCTCTTCTCTTCGCTCCGCCCATACACGCTGAATCAGTGAGGCCTCAACAATGTCCTCCTCAATTTGGTGTCCGCCAGACTTCTCCTCCCTCACTTCCTCCTCATTCCCCTCCACTGCCCACCGTACCACCTCCTCCGATAATCGCTGAGAAACAGACCCAAGGTGCTTTGTCATCACAAGGGAATCTATCTTTCCCCCCCCTCTTTGTGACGATGCGCAAGCTTCCGCTTCACTGCTGATCAAGAGTTTTTTCAACAGGCCAAGCAGCAGATGGTGGGCTATGATGGCGCATCCGCCACTGACCATCTTGTGTTGCTCCGCAAAGTTTCTAACTCACCCGACAGATCATCAGATATCCACTCCACTCCTCATTGTAGACTTGAGAAGTCTTACTGAACCTTACTCACCATTCCTGGTGGAAGTTGACATCTGTGCAGTCTACAATCTTCGGCGCTGCTGTAACTCTGGATACATGGTCAGTGTTGAATTCCACCTCGTGGGCACCCGCACAACCATTCGGTGAGCGGGCATTGGAGGTGCGGCGCTGCCTGCCCGCCCGGAGAGTGGCCACATCCTGTTGTGAGACTTCCACTGCGAATGCGCACGATGCGCGCACTCGTGCCGTGAGCAAATCAGACGATTGGGGTATGTCTTGAGGAAAACGCTGAACTCCGATTTAACACATGGCCACAGGCCAAGTGCACATGTGCTCAGTCTTGCCGAGTTGCAGAGCCGCCACCGGGTTCACACCCGTTTGCACACACAACACATAGCCTGGCTTCAGTCACTCGTTCCAGCCAGCAGTGCAATCTACTGCGCCCTGATGCCCTGTAATAGTTCTGTAGGGTACCTTTTCTATGCCTTTACGCCTCAGCCTGCAGCCATGCTGTAGCAAATATAGCACGGCTACGTGCACTGTATGCTACGCGAATAGTCCAGAGCTAACCCAACGACTGACTTGCAGCCATGCCCACACGGGATGAGCTTCAAAGGAGGTGGAGAGGGTGGGGAGGAGGAGGACGGCATAGTAGAGCCTGAAAACACCTGGACCGAGGTAGCCCCGAAATCAGCCTCGCGTCGGCAGTAGTATACCACCGCAGGGTCAGACTCGGTCCCAGCCTCCACAAGTTAACCCAATGGGCCGTCGCGGATATATAGTGGCCCCTGCCCAGCAACCCGTCCACCAGTGTCCGTGGTCCGAGTGGACACGCAAGGGTTACAGGGAACGAGATTTCGTGACACTGCTGTCGGCAGGGCTGACGACTGGTGTTTTAAGTATGTCGCGGCTGGGTTGCATGGCTGGACGCAATCGAAAGTATGCGCTGGCTTACAGATCTCCTCCGACCTCGTCCTGCTCCCCCTCGGAACTTCCTGCCCTGACAAACAACTTCCCACTGTCCGACACCGTGTCTCCTCAATCGTCGGACACCTCTTTACACACTTCTTCCACTACCGTCAAGAAAGCTCATCAACCCACCCCACAGACTGTGACTGGTGGAAAACCTGGCATCGGAACATGCTTAGGCAGCACCGGACAAGTGGTTTGTTGAGTGTGGTAAGTGGTCCCAGAAAACATGTTCCTCAGAGGTCAATGGGTCCCGGTTCAAATGCCAAATTTTCCGTGGGAGGGGGCAAGACTGGGGGGGAGGAGGCTGAGGTGCATGGAGCTGGAGAGTGCCGATTTTTCGGTGACATGGGTTGACTGACGTGGGAAGACTGACTGGTGGACAAATTGCTCGAAGCATTGTTCGCAATCCACCCGACATCACCGTTCGCACTGTTCTGGCCTCAACATTGCTCTACCTACTCCGAGTCCCAAACTTCAGACATGAACCTAGGGAGTTGCTCTCGCGGCGTTCCCCTGCTCCCTCATAAGGCAGGTGGTGTCTCACCCCGCCAGGACCACGCCCCTCTGACCCCTCAGTAGTTGGACGCCCACGTCCCCGCCCCCGTCCTCTACACCCTAGCTCCCTCGGTTAACATTTTGAGAAATGAAGTTATAACTTTAAATTTATTTTTAACTTTTTTTGTGTTTTTTTTTGTTTTTTTTTGTGTTTTTTTATTTTTTAAAACCAAACGATGCTATCCTATTTCTATGGCTATTTTCTCGCCAAGTATGAAAAGGCACACGCATATCCAGATGGATTGACGCGGTTATTAAAAAAATAAACGTAAAATAAAAAGGAATGGCAGACTGTCCTATTTAAATCCAACCCCTAATAAATTTTCCCACTTCGGTCGTTTGGCGTGGTATGTGCGTCACTAAGCTGCAAAACCACTAGTCGGTCTCGCCAAGTCCTCACCTACAAATGCTACCACAATTTGGCTAGAAGTGCACTGCAGCACTACAGCCACCAGCAAATCAACCAGAAATTCAATATATATCAACGCTACTTTAGGCGTTAAGTGAAACGCGTTTTGGAATTCTCCTATGGCTATTTTACTGCAACCAAGATAGAAAGCAACCTGGCCCATATGAGATGACGCTGAGTTTATAAAAAATACACGTTAAAAAAAAAGAAATGGCATACTGTGCCTAATTGAAATCCAACCCTCTAAAATTATCTCCCACTTGGTCTTTGCGATGGATATGTGCTTCACTAAGCGCAAACACAAAAAAGCCGGTCGCAGTCTCACTACAATGCTCACATTGCTAGTAGATGCACACTGCAGCAAGTACATCCCCAGCAAGATCAACCAGAAAATCACCATATAAGTATACGCACTGAGGCGTAAGTAAAGCCTTTTGGAGTCTACCTATGGCTATTTTCTAGCCAGTATAGAAGCACACTGCTTGTACCAGATGAGATGACGCTGAGTTATTAAAAAATAAACGTAAAATAACAAAAGGAAGGCAGACTGGTGCCAACTGATATCGAACCCCTAATACATTTTTCCCACTTCGGTCTTTGTGCGATGTGATATGTGCGTCACTAAGCGCAAACACAGTGGTCGCAAGTCTCACCTACAAATTGCTCACAATTTCTATATGCACTGCGCAAGTACAGCCACCAGCAGATCAACCACGAAATCAAATATCTATAAACGCTACTATGTAGGCGTAAGTAAGCGCTTTATCTCCCCTATGGCTAATTTCTTACCAATATGAAAGTGCACACTGCTATTATCCGAATCGAGATGACGCTGAGTTAAATAGGGTAAAAAAAAATAAAATAAATAATAAGGAAATGGCAGACTAGTTCCTAATTGCTTTATTGAACCCCTAATACATTTTCCCCACTTCGGTCTTTGCGATGGTATGTGCGTCCACTAAGTCAAAACATGTGGCGACGCAATCCACTCACAAATTTGCTCACAATTTTGCTATAATATGCACTGCACAATACAGCCACACAGATCAACCAGAAATTCAAATATATATAACCTACTGATCGTAAGTAAGGCCGTTTGGATCTCTCCTATGGCTATTTTTCTCTCCAAGTATGAAAGCAACACTACTATGCCAATGAGATTGACGCTGAGTTCATTAAGAAAAAAACGTAAATTTAAAAGAAATGGCAGACTGTGCCTAATTGAAATCCCCAACCCCTTTAAAATTTCCCACACTTCGGTCTTTGCGATGGATATTGCGTCAACTAAGCCGCAAAACACAGTGGTCGCAATCTCACTACAAATTGCTCACATTTGCTATGATGCCTGCATGAAGTACATCCACCAGCAGATCAACCATGAAATCCAAATATAATACACGCTACTGTAGGCGTAAGTTACCGTTTTGGCATTCTCCTATGGCTATTTCTACGCAAGTATGAAACACCTACTATGCCAGATGAGATTGACGCTGAGTTATTAAAAAATAAAACGAAAATAAAAGGAAATGGCAGTACTGTGCCTAAATTGAAATCCCAACCCCTAATAAATTTTCCCACTTCGGTCTTTGCGATGGATATGGTTGCGTCACTAAGCGCAAAACACAGCGGTCGCAAGTCTCATACAATTGCTCCCAACTTTGCTAGTATGATCAACTGCAGCCAGTACAGCCACCAGCGATCACCCATAGATCAATATACTTATATAACTGCTACTGTAGGCGTAAGTAGCCGTTTGGATTCTCTCATGGCTTCGTTTCTAGCCAAGTATGAAAGCACACTGCTATGTCCAGATGAGATAGCGCTGAGTTATTAAAAAATAAACGAAATCAAAAAGGAAATTGCAGACTGTGGCCTAATTGAAATCCACCCTACTAATTTTCCCACTTCGTCTTTGGCGATGGAATAGTCCGTCACTAACGCCAAACACCAGTAGCGTATCTCACTACAAAGTGCTCCACAATTTGCTAGGTAGATGCAACTGCACAAGTACAGCCACCAGCAGATCAACCAGAATCAAATATTAATAACGCACTGTAAGGCGTAGTAAGCCGTGTGGATTCCCTATGGCTATTTTCTAGCCAAGTATGAAGCACAACACTATGCCAGATGGATGACGCTGAGTTATTAAAAAAATAAACGTAAAAAAAAAGAAATGGGCACTGTGCCTAATTGAAATCCAACCCCTAATAATTTTCCAGTTTCCCACTTCGCCGTCGTTGCCGGGATATGTGCGTCCACTAAGCGCAAAACACAGCGTGATCGCAAGTCTTCACTACAAATTGCTCACAATTTGTCTAGTAGATGCCACTGCCAAGTACAGCCACCAGCAATCAACCGATAAAGTCAAATATATATAACGCTACTGTAGGCGTAAGTAAGGCCCATTGGATTCTCCTATGCTTATTTTGTAGCCAGTAATGAAAGACAACTGACTGAATTGACGCGGATTTATTTAAAAATAAACTGTAAACTAAAAAGTAAATGCCAACACACTGTAGCTAATTGAAATCAAACCCCTCATAATTTTCCCACTTTTTGTGTTTGAGGTGGATATGTGTGTCACTAGAGCTAAAGCCAAAGGTAGCAGATCCCCTGCAAATTCCCCTCACAACAGATGACTAGCTGCAAATTAAAAAAAAAAATACTAACGTTTATGGTAAGCCCTAAGAAGGGGCTGTGGGTTTCTCATTGTTCAGAATCACATCCTGGCCTAGCAGTAAGCTCGAATAGAACCCCTCAACGCTTTCCTGACCATAGCATCGGCTCTCTCCATAGCGGCACACCAGACACATAACTGATCCGAGCAGCGTGGGCAGCGGCTATCTATCCCATGGGCACCTGATCTGGCCAGCCAATCACTGCTATCGACGTGTAAGGTGTCCACTCATGCTGGGTGGGTGGCAGAGGCATCCTGTGCTTGGATTGGCCTCTGTGTCTCGGCCGCCAAAAGCAACGGCGAGCTGCATTTTCTCGACGCCGGGCGAATAGTTTCGTCGAGCAACGAGCAGTTTCGAGTACGCTATGCTCGACCGAGCATCAACTCGACGAGTATGTTTCGCATCATTCTAGACATGATCATACATAAGGGGCAAAAAAGCTGCCAATGTCTCAAAAAATCACCAAAGAGAGAAAAACTATATACATGTCGCCCCTTAGACTTTTTTTTTCTGTTTCTTTCGTTTTTACTTAAAGCATCAAATAACATTTTTATATTTCAGTTATAGACTGTATGAGGGCTTGTTTTCGCAGGAAATCATTGGGCGTTCCCGATGCATTATATAATTTTTCCATACATATACTGGAAAGCTGAAGAAAAACTAAATTCAGTTATGGGCCTTAAAGCTACCTTCTGTAATAAAGATCCCTCCAAAAACACTGGGGAATTTGTCATGGTTTGTACATCAGTTCTTTATGCCACTTTCCACAACTAAGGGCTTGTGGGGCGGGGATGCCCTCAGCCTGCTGCTTTTACAATAGTTTGTGCCGTCATCATGGAAACTTGTTTTGTATTGATTATTAAAGTCACAGAATGTAATCTCTTCGATGTGGCAATATACTTCTAAAATAATTGGTCCAGTTCTAAGGAACAGGGATTCTTCACCAGACCCCCAAGCGCCAGTGGGGCAACAATTTACTAAGGTCCGAATCGCTTTTTTTCGCTGGGTTTTGCGCGAATTTTTCCGTTTGCGACTAATTTCCCCGGGATTGTGGCCGCATCGCACCGGCTTTACACTTACGACGAAATCGGGGGTCGTGTCCCTCGCAAAGCCTGAACTGATTCAGACAACTGCGGATGGTGTCGCAAGAAATCAACTCACAACACCGGAAACGCAGCAGGGTTAAACTCCGGCGAACCCTAACGTGACCCTAGCGCAGCATGCGACACCTGGCGGCACGACTTAGTGAAATGCCGAAGTCACGCCGACACGCGTGAGACGGAGATGCCTAAGGCCAATCTGGGAAATGCATGGTCTAGGACTGGGTAAGTAAATGTGCCCCAGTATTTCTAGTATTTGCTCAGTGGTGACCCACAGTAAGAAAGCTAAGATATAATAGAAAATATAATAACAGACTAATATCTACTTTATTGATTCTTAGATATAACTGTAACATTTTGAATTTTTGTAAAAATACTCACTAAAGTTACTCTATCAAACAATTTCAAAAATGTCTATAGCCACGCTATCTTCCTACTAAGAGTATGGTATAGATTAAAACTCTCAACGGTTTTTGATTACGATTCATGGCCCATATAGTCTGATACGCGTTTAAATTCTTGCTCTTTAATATAGTATAACACACAATAAACTTCTCATTATATTGACTGAACAATGAACCTCTTCTTTATGAATCCTGGAACATGGCATGGATCATCAAGCTATACATAATACCTCCATGCTAAACCAATATCACATAAATACTCTCCATATAGTCATTTTGAACTTGGAACATATTATGAGCCACAGGGCTTCTAAGTACGTCTTAATATCATATTATATATACACAAAGAAGGCTTGGCCAAAGCTTTGGGTTAGAAGCGGAACACTAGTGGTGTGAAATAAAGCCTTTAACTTTTTTCACAACATTTCTTTTTTGTGTTTTTGTGGGATTGGGTCTCTTTTCTCGTCAGCAGGCACCCTACTCTTTTGTGCTGCAGTGTTGCAATAGATGTTTGGTTATTATTTTTGAATTGACATCAAAGGCTATATTCTACACTTAAGGGCACCTGTATCATGTCTCTGTGACTTGTCCTGTCACCACTATTTGTTGGGCAGCTCACAAGGATTCCACCCCAGCTTTTATCTATCATTATACATTGAATCATTCTAAAATCATCTTTTCTGTATTATGTAAATGAGGCTGTTCACATGGAGAGAGAAGTGATAACCCCGTCAGACCCCTCCCCTCTCGCATCTGCTCATGTCTGTGATGTCTTTGTGTAATGTTATATAAACATTGCTAGTGTCTGTGCTGTATCTGCTGCCTGTGAGATACACAGACATCCACACAAGTAGTGTATAGGAGTAACAGATAGGATCAGCCCAGTGTATAGAGTAATGTCACACACACAAAGGCGCCAGTACCAGAGTGCATAGAGCACAGGAGTGTCAACATCATTAACAGTTTCTCAGTCACGCACTGAGGGCGTGCTGTGCCTTACATAATAAATAAGCTGGACTGCTGAAATGATAATGACTCATTCGGATCCATCCTTAGGTCAATTGCATACACACTTTAGGACTGGATTGCTTAATTTATAGACATATAGAGGATATTGGATAGGGGCAATGCTTCTAATGCATTTATGAAAATTATTTAGTTTTTGTGTGTTAATTTGCCTGACGGGTTGTCTTTAAATTTGTATTTGTGCATCTTCTTTCCATCTTAAGACACATGGTCATCTGAGTTATTATTGGCAATACAAAAATATCAAACTACACAAAACTATATGCCAGTTTACTACATAAAATCCCTTTAAAAATTCGTAACACCACAAAAGACAAATTTTATAAGTTGGTTTCATGAGAGATTGTAAAGAGAACTTTAGAAAGAGAATAACCCACCCAAAATACACCAAAGCAGCAATAAGACAGCACTACCAAGTCAAGTGTGTCTATTCACTAAACACAAGGGGCACATTCTTACCCATCCCTGCGCAGTTCCCGATGTGATTGTCCGACCGGAATGCACTAAGCCACGACATTCACTAACATTGTGCGCCCAATATCCTGCTCATCGTCTTCCCCGATCAGGTCCGCCAGAGTTCATCTTGTTCCCGGTGTATGTAAGTGCTTATCTTGCGACACATTAAAAGTTAAACTCCGCGCTCAGTCAGAATCTGTGGATCGTCCGGCGGCCCACACCACAATCTGTCGCATGAACACCGTGCCGGCTTACATCATTGGACACTTAAAGTCATGTGACCAGGATAACATCATCTAGGTCCTGTTACATTTGCTAGGTCTACCTATGTATGTATCTGCTCACATGAAATCAGAGCAACCTCCATGAGGATGGGGAAAGGAGATTACCATGAAGGATGGGGGAGTAGAAGTCCATGAAGGCGCTGCTAGGATATAGGCCGGGGGACTATGTGGTTTGCATCCAAAGAACACCATTACTACTTGAAGCATGGGTTGGCAACATCATATTTGGGGCTGTTTCTCGCAAAGGCACCAGATAACTGATCCGTGTACTGAAAGATGAAGGGCCATGTATCTGAAATATTGAATGCAACCCCCTTCCATCACCAAGGCAGAGGATGAAACATGGATGGGTCCTTCTTGAGTGGGCATGTAGAGCACAGGTACTGTGTACTGAAAAGCAGGAGCAGGAAGCTGTTGTATGTACAGCACTTAATTTGTGTTCCCTCTCCCCTCCTTCTTATCATTTCTGCATCATTGTTTATCAGATGCATTACTCCCCATCCTCCTTATTTTCTCCACAATTGTCCTTAGAAAAAGTGCTTCCACATCCAACATAAAGGTAATTCTATGTGTTGATTTTTGTAACTGTAAGTTCATGTGTGTCATTAGCATCAGGGCTGATTATAGGCGGGCCTCCCGTGGCCGCCCTGGGCCCCCATTATCTTGCCCACCCAGAGGCCCCCCCCATCATGCCCCCCCCCCCACCAATTGCACATCTCGCCCCGTCATGACTTCCCCGACCAGTGGAAAAATGTAATGTCACAAGAAGTGGCGGAGCCTCCTTTGAAGCCCTCTCAGCAAGGAAGTTGGAGTTGTGCTGTGACACAAACTACATGAAGTGTACATGGGACTGCATGGCTGGTATGGCTGAGGTTGTTGTGACATTGGGACTGCATTGCTGGTGTGGATGAGGTTAATTTACAAGGGACTGCATGTCTGGTGCAGGCTGAGGTGTATGTTACATGGGACGCTGTGGTCGGCTGAGTGTATGTTACATGGCGAGCTGAGCGAGTTGTAGGTTACTGGACTGGGGTTGGGGCTGAGGTGTATGTACATGGGACTGCGTGTCTGGGCAGGCTGAGGGTATGTTTTTTTTAAAATCATAACACTTTATTAAAGCAGATAATTACATATTGTCTTGCATTTCTTTATACATGTACCAAATAACTTGATTTTTCTAACTTAAACCCCTACCCAACCAACACCCCCCCCCCTCACGTCCATCCCCTCTCTTCCCTCCTCATCCTGATTGATAGCTCCATGTCCAGAGGCAGGACCCCCTACCTCTCCACATCTCCCCTATTTTCCTCACTCCCTGATGTCTATCTACTAGTCACCATCTCTCCCATCTCCTAGCATTTCTGTTTGTTCCCAGTCCCGGACACTCCAGCCATTTACACCACTGCTTGTTATACTTCTTATTGATTCTTTTTATATATACTCCCATCCTTTGAAGCTAGTATTCACCTTTTTCCTTAATTTCCCCAAGTCTATGTGGAGTAAGCCTGATAGAATAATTTTGCCACTCTAGCTGTTCGTCCTAGTTATTTCCAAGTTCCCTACACATCCCAGTAAGCATACTTTGATCATTTAACTCACCCGTTCCATATACTTTATCCACCAACCACTCATTGTGCCCCACAGTTCTTTCAGCATCGACACCCCAAAACATATGTAGGAATCCACCCCTTCTGATAACATCTCGGGCATTTATCATCCTCTCGAATACCAATCTTTTTCATCAGGACCGGGGTACGATAGGCTCTTGAGAGTAGGAACAGTTGGATCTGCGTTTGCTACATTCAGGATAGCTTACTTGGAGCCTCTAGAGAGGTGTATGTTATGGGACTGCGAGTCTGTGGCAGGCTGAGGTGTATGTTACATGGATACTGCTGACTATGTGTAATGTTACAGGACTGTGGTGGCTGGTGAAGGCTGAGGTGTATTTACATGGACTGCATAGCTAGTGCCGACTGAGGTATATGCTACTATGGACTGTATGGCTGGATATGAGCTGAGTTTATGTTTACATGGGACTGAGAGTCTGTGTTGGTGAGGTGTATGTTTACATGAGACTGCGGTCGTGGAGCGGCTGAGGTGTATGTTACATGGGACAGTGCTGCTGTTGTGGGCTGAGGTGTATTTTACATGGGACGGTGGCTGGTGCGGCTGAGGTGTATGTTACATGGGACTGTAGGGCTGGTGCGGGCTGAGGTGTATTTACTAGGACTGTGTGTCTGTGACTGCTATGTGTATGACATGATGTTTCTGGTGCAGACGATGTGGATGTTACATGGGGCTGTATGGCGAGGTGGATGTACGTGAACGATTGTGGCTGGGTGTATGTTACATGGGACTGTGCGGCTGATGTGGTCTGAGGTGTATGTTACATGGGACTGCATGATTGCGGATAAGTTGTGTATGTTACATGGACTGGTGTCTGGAGCGGGCTGAGCGTGTATGTTACATGGGACAGTGCGGCTGTGTGGGCTGAGGTTATGTTACATGGGACTGTGTGGCTGGTGCGGGACTGAGGTGTATTTACATGGGACTTTATGGCTGGTGGGGCTGAGGTGTATGTTAATAGGACGGTGTCTGGTGCAGGCGATGTGTATGATACATGGACTGTGTGTCTCGGGTGCAGACGATTTCTAATGTTCACTATGTTACATGGGGCTGTATGGCTGAGGTGGATGTTACGTGAGACTGTGTGGCTGAGGTGCATGTTACATGAGACTGCATGGCTGTGCAGGCTGAGGTGTATGTTACTTGGGACTGCGTGTCTGGTAGGGGTTTAGGTGTATGTTACATGGGACTGCATATATGGTAGGGGTGAAGTTAGATATAATTACTGGGGATGAGGCGGCTGTATGCATCTATGTTACTGGGGATGAGTCGGCTGTCTGTAGCTGTGTTACTGGAGGTGAGGGGGCTGATGTGTATGCTACATGGGACTGTGTGGCTGGTGCAGACAGATGTGTATGTTACATGGGACTGTATGGCTGAGGTGGATGTTTCATGGAACTGTGTGGTTGAGGTGTATGTTACATGGGACTGCATGGCTGTTGTCGGGCTGAGGTGTATGTTACATGGGACTGTGTGTCTGGTGCAGGCTGAGGTGTATGTTAAATGGGACTGTGTGTCTGATGCAGACTGATGTGTATTTTTCATGGGACTGTATGGCTGAAGTGGATGTTACATGGGACTGTTTGGCTGAGGTGTATGTTACATGGGACTGCATGGCTGTGTGGGCTGAGGTGTATGTTACTTGGGACTGTGTGTCTGGTAGGGATTTAGGTGTATGTTACGTGGGACTGCATATCTGGTAGGGGTGAAGTTAGATAAAAAGATGTGGTACTGGGGGCTTGGCAGCTGTATGTAGCTGTGTTACTGGGGATGAGGCAGCTGTATGCAGCTGTGTTACTGGGGATGAGGCGGCTGTATGTAGCTGTGTTACTGGGGGTGAGGCGGCTGTATGTAGCTGTGTTACTGGGGATGAGTCGACTGTATGTAGCTGTGTTACTGGGGATGAGGCGACTGTATGCAGCTGTGTTACTGGGGATGAGGCGGCTGTATGTAGCTGTGTTACTGGGTCTAGGTGGCTGTATGTAGCTGGGTTACTGCTGGGATAGTGGATAGTAAGCCGCAGGATGTGTATGTATGCTATGCTCAGTGGGGGCCTACACCAGATTTTGCACCCAGGGGCCCCCACCAACCTTAATCCGGCCCTATTATGCATGTATGTGTTAGTATATGCATGTATATGTACAGTATGTGTACACTGTATGTGCCTCCTGTGTGTGTTTGTATATGTGAGTGTATGCATATGCCTAAACTGTAATCATATGATGTATGTGTGTATGTATGTGTTTTAATTTTTGTATGTATGTGGTTTTATATGCAAATATGTATGTATTTGGTGATCTATTTATATTTATTTATTTAGGTATGTGTGTGTGTGTGTGTGTTAGTATATGCATGTAATATGAATATGTTTTTATAGTTAGGCTACAGTCATACCTAGTTTTGGCCCTCAGCTGTAAGAATACAGTATGTTGAAAGGATTCCCAATGTTTCCTTAGAAAAAAGGAATACAACATATACCACTGTATACTCGGGTACAACCACCAGTCCCCCTTGAAAGCTGGAGGATGAGTGAAGATTACACACTCACCCAAGTCTTGCTGCCAGAAGGATATGATGCTGCTCAAAAGCAATACAACTGTATTGAAGTCTAATGTGAATACACTGTATCTGAATTAGGAATGGTAGATACATTGTTTAAAAAAAGGCTATCAGAGTGAGTGAATGTATGCTATTAGCCACAAGTCCCTAATTTCTTAAGCTATTATATTGGAAGGCAATGCGCAAGTGACAGCTAGAGGAATGGGACTAGAGACGTTGTCACCTTATGACAACATGATTCTGGCTCAGATCTGTCCTGTGCAGTTTCTGCTCCTGCTCTCATCACATCAAATTTTCATAAATTCACTAGGATGACAGTCCTTGTTTTCCCCTGACAACTTAATGAGAAGGTACAGGATTGAATTTATTATGGGTTTTTTTCAGTTTACATAAATGGATTTGCTCTGCACCTTCTGTAGAGAAAAAAAAAAAGAAAAAAGAACCATAACTTTTGTTAAACCATTTTGTAGACCACATAAGAAATTGGGCTTTCTATTGTTCTTATTATGTTATTTGAAGTAAAATTGTAAAGTTGATGGAATTGTATTTTTATTACTAGAAGTTTCTAGCTTTTACCAGATAATGTTGTATTCAAATGTTTTATCATTCTTGTCAGAAGACATAGCAGTGCTCAGCAGCATAAAGGGGAATTACAGTAAAAAGACACAACATGAGTAGATCCCAGTGTTATGGTCTGTGATCTATGTTGTCATTTTACCAAAAAATTTGCTTAGGAGAAACGTATTCTTAGATTCATTTACATTTTTATTATTGATGAGGCTGAATGAGAGCTACATTAACACTCTTTATTCCATTTCAGGAAGCGAAAGGTAACAAAAACCAACAATTCCCTCATTGCCATTTTGTTTATATTTATATTAAAATGATCACAATGAAAAATAAACAATGTTATATATATATATATAGAGAGAGAGAGAGAGAGAGATTATAGTGATGCAATACCAAATATTCCTTCCTTTAACTTTATTCCATTTATGATTTTTGCATCATAAATGGAAAAATGCATTTTTAATCATTTTACTATGTAGGATTTATACATAGTAAATCATATAATGACATGTGCTTAAGCATAGCTCTATAGAGAGATTTATCAGAAGTGTCTGAGAGCAGAACTGTTGTAGTTGTCCATGGTAACCAATCAGAGCTCAAGTTTTTTGCATGGCTATTTAAAAAATTACAGCTGATCTCTTATTGCTTTCCATTGGCAACTGGAACAGTTTTACCTCAAACATGTCAGGATGCGGGACCTCTGGACCACCGCGGGAGGTGGTACTAGCAGACACCTTGGACTGGAATCTAAGTGGCACCTGGTCTTCACCAGAGCCCGCCACAAAGCGGGATGGTCTTGCTGCGGCGGGGTGCCGTCAGGTCGTTCCACAGGTGCAACTTGACGGTCCCAGCCAAGGTCGAGGTACCTTTGCAGGTTGTAAGGTTCGGGCACAGGGTCAGGGCAGGCGGCAGGGATGCAAGTTCAAGTCCAATCCAGGGTCATCAATGGGAGTTCCAGGCAGAAGGGAACGGAAACATAGGAACGGACTGAAACACACAGGAGCACAGAAGCAGGAAAGTAGGAACACGGGAACAGGAATGCAGGAACACACAGAAGCACAGGAGCACAGGAACACACAGGAGCACGGGAACAGGAACACAGGAACTCAGAACAAACAGGAATTGTCAGGGATATTGCAGGGGAGCTCTCTCAATGGCGTAGGCATAAAGATCCGTCAGGGTGTGCCGGAAGAGGCAGGCTTATATATTTTCTGAAAATGACAAGTGCCAATTAACAGTGCGCTGGCGCGACCTGGTAGTCGGGAACGCACGCTCATGGCGGAGGGAGCTGGAAAAGGATCCGGGACAGGTGAGTCACGCGGGGGCAATGCACCAGTGGGGGCAGAGGGGCATGGGTGATCAGGGGCCAGGCCATATGGCAGTATATAGGGATTTCCTCCTGATTCATTGCAATGTGCAAATCGCTGCCGCCGATGACATAAGTTGTAGCCACATCATTGAGGAATTAAAAAAACATGTTTACATTTTACATCATTTACAAGAGAGTGCTGCTGCTTCATTCAGTTTGAGGTCTATGGGAGTTATTAGTCTTTAGTAGGATGAGCGGTTATACTCGTCCGAGTATTATGACTCGGTCGAGTATTGCAACTCAGGACGGCTCGGTTATCGGCGAGTATATCGTCCGGCTCGAGATTCGAGCAGTAAATTAATAAAAATAAATGAATCTAAAAAGTAGTTTTTTTGTGAACAAACAAAAATATTACACATGTTGTGCCAGATGGTTTACTTGTAACGAACACATTGAAAGAACACTTCTCAAGTTTCCAGGTGTTTCGCGCGTGTCTCCCGACTAGGTTCGGAGATGTGTCGGAACATAAGGAGAGATATGTTCTTTCAATGTGTTCTGCAACTTAAATGGTTCATGTATCACTGTTTATTTAAGTTTGTAATTCTATTCTAACCTATCAGGGAGACACGCGGCCGCACACCTGCAAGGAAGAATAGATTAAAACATTAAATGGACATGAATTACCAGGACCATTTAAGTGACAGAACACATTGAAAGAAACACTATTCTTCACATTCCAGATGTTCGTGCACATCTCCTAACTTAGCGGGAGAAACCGCGAACACCTGCAAGTGAAGAATAGTGTTAGTTCAATGTGTTCTTACAGTAACAAACATCTGCAAAATCTGGAAATTTTTTTTGCCCTGTCTTTTACTGTTCAGTTTTATTAAAAAAATGCTCGGGTCTCCATTGACTCAATGGGGCTCGTTATTCGAGACGAGACTCGAGCATCTGGAAAAGTTTGTCTCGAATAACGAGCACCCGAGCATTTAGTGCTAGCTCAATCTCAGTATTTAGGCTGGCTCATTTGGACAGTTCTATGGCTATCTTTTGGAGCTAAACTTCCTGTCAAATTTATTAAAGTACTTTTGGCCCTTTAATAGATCTATTTGCTGTGTACTTATGCTGTTGTTGTGGTGAAAAATTTGTACATGCTTCATAAATAACTGGAGGGGACTGAAATGACTTTGAGGCTTTTTATGCAACTTTTTAATGCGAAAAAATCTGCAAAATAAAAGGGAATAGGGAAGCCCGTCCCCTTGGCCATTTTGCACCTTCCTGACACGGCCCTTTTTTTAAGTGGTAGGGAAGAGCATTGTTTTGTTTTTGGAAAACAAATATGGCTGAGAAAGTTTTCATGTTTCAGGATACATATATAGAGCCCTAGTCGTACAAAACAGAGAAAAGCCCCAACAAGTGACATTTTCTAAAGTACACCCCTTGGAGAGTTTAGCAAGGTGTAAATTGTGTATTTTCCCCAAAAGGTGTTTGATTAGGCCCCAAAAAGGAATAAGATGAACATTTTCACAAAAAAGTTACTTTTACCCCAAATTTTTGTAAGACACAAGGTATAAAAGATGAAAGAACCCCCAGAAATGTGTAAAACTATGGGTACACAGTAGGGCTCAGAAGGGAAAGAGGGATGTTTGGCTCTTCAAAGCCAAATTTGACAGAAATCCTTTACGTATGTCAGGGAGCCCTAGTGGTACAAAAGAGTAGAACCCCAACAACGGACACCATTTTGGAAAGTACACCCCTTGGAGAATTTTGCAAGGTGTAATATGTGTATTTGCCCCTACAGATGTTTGATTCAAATATGACCTAAAAAGGAAAAAGATGAAAATTTTCACCAAAAAGTTAGTTTTACCCATAATTTTTGTAAGCCACAAGGGATAATATATGAAACAACCCACAGACATGTGTAAAACTATTTCTCCCGAGTGTATAATTGCCTTACTTGTGCATATAAAATGTTGTATAGGTACACAGTAGGGCTCAGAAGAAATTAATGGGTAAAACTAACTTTTTGGTAAATTTTCATCTTTTTTCCTTTTAGGTCATATTTGAATCAACATCTGTAGGGGCAAATACACATTTACACCTTGCAAAAATCTCCCAGGGTGTACTTTCCAAAATGGTGTGCCGTTGTTGGGTTCTACTCTTTGTACCACTAGGCGCCCTGACATACGTAAAGGATTTCTGTCAAATTTGGCTTTGAAGAGCCAAACATCCTCTTTCCCTTCTGAGCCCTACTGTGTACCCATAGTTTTAACACATTCTGGGGGTCTTTCGTCTTTTACCTGTGTCTTACACAAATTTGGGGGTAAAATAACTTTTGTGAAAATGTTCATCTTATTCCTTTTGGGCCTAACAAACATCCTTTGGGGAATACACATTTTACACCTTCGAAACTCTCCAAGGGGTGTATTTAGAAAATGTCACTGTTGGGGCTTTTCTCTGTGTGTACGACTAGGTCTCATATAGTGTACCTTGAAACATGAAAACTTTCTCAGCCATATGTTTTCCAAAACAAAACAATGCTCTTCCCTACCTGTAAAAGGGCCGTTCAGAAGGTGCAAAATGGCCAAGGGGACGGGCTTCCCTATTCCCTTTATTTTGCGATTTTTTTCCATTAAAAAGTTGCATAAAAACTTCAAGAGCATTTCAGTCCCCTCCATGTTATTTTATGAAGCATGGTACAAAGTTTTTCACCACAACACAGCATAAGTTACAACAGCAAATAACATTAAAGGGCCAAAAGTACTTATAAATTTGACAGGAGTTTAGCTCCCCAAAAAAGCATCAGAACTGTCAAATGACCCAGCCAAAGACGAGATGAGCTAGCACTAAATGCTCGGGTGCTCGTATTCTAGACAACTTTTCCAGATGCCGAGTGCTCGTCTCGAATAACGAGCCCCATGAAAGTCAATGGAGACCCGCATTTTTTTATAAAACTGAACGTAGACAGTGCAAAAAAAATTTCCAGAGTTTGCAGATGTTACTTTGTAAGAACACTTGAACTAACACTATTCTTCACTTTTGCAGGTTTCGCGGTTTCTCCCGCTAAGTTAGGAAGATGTGCACGAACATCTGAAGAGGAAGAATAGTGTTTCTTTCAATGTGTTCTGCACTTAAATGGTCCGGTAAGTCCACTGTCTTTCATGTTTTAATTCTATTCTTCACTTGCAGGTGTGCGCGCGCGTGTCTCCCATAGGTTAGAAATAGAATTAAACTATAAATTACAGGATACATGACCATTTAAGTGCAGAACACATTGAAAGAACATATTCTCACATATTAGTTCCGAACATTCCGAACCTACGGGAGACACGCGCGAACACCTGTAAACTTAGAGAATGTGTTTTTCAATGTGTTCTTACAAGTAAACCTCTGCAACAGTGTAATATTTTTTTTTTCACAATAAAAAACTTTTTAGATTCATTTATTTTTATTAATTTACTGCTCGATCTCGAGCCGGGAGATATACTCGCCGATAACCGACCGGTCCCGTAGTATGCTAATACTCGACCGAGCATAATACTCCGGCGAGTATAACCGCTCATCCTACTAAAGAACTAATAACTCCCATAGACCTCAACTGAATGAAGCCAGCACACTCTCTGTTAAAGATGGTAAAGTAAACGTTTTTTTAATTCCGCATATTGTGCTACAACTTAGTCACGGCGGCAGCGATTTTGCACTTGCAATGAATCAGGAGGAAATCCCTATATACTGCCATATGGCCTGGCCCCTGATCACCATCCCCTCTCCCCCACTGGTGCAATGCCCCCCGCGTACTCACCTGTCCCGGATCCTTTCCAGCTCCCTCCCATGAGCTGTGCGTTCTCCGACTACCAGTCGCGCCATCGCACTGTTAATTGGCACCATTTTTCAGAAATATATAAGCCTGCCTCTTCGCGCACACGTACCCCTGACGGTCTTTATGCCTACGCCATTGAGAGAGCTCCCCTGAATGATCCCTGACCAATTCCTGTTTTGTTCTGAGTTCCCTGTGTTTTCCTTTCCCGACGTGCTCCTGTGTGTTCCTGTGCTCCTTTGCTTCTGTGGTTCCTGCATTCCTGTTCCCGTGTTCCTACTGTCCTTTCTGCTTCCTGTGCTCCTGTGGTGTTTCAGTCGCGTTCCTATGTTGTCCGTTCCCTTCTTCCTTGCCTAAAGAGAACTCCCATGATGACCCGGGATTGGACTTGAAACTTGCATCCCTGCCGCCCTGCCCCTGACCCTTTCCCGAACCTATACAACCTGCAAAGGTATCCCTCGACCTTGGCTGGGACCGTCAAGTTTGCACCTGTGAACACCTGAACGCAACCGTTCCACCGCCGCAGCAAGACCATCCCTCTGGTTGTGGCCTTGGGAAACCAGGTGCCACTCTTGATTCCAGTCCAGGTTTCTGCTAGTACCGAGAAGACCTCTCCGCGGTGGTCCAAGGTCCCGCATCCTGACATGTTTGAGGTAAACTTTTCCAGTTGCCAATGGAAGCAATAGAGATCAGCTTAATTTTTACAATAGCCATGGCAAAAAAACTTGAGCTGATATTGGTTCATGGACAACTACAACGCATTCTGCTCTCAGACACTTCTCTGATAATCTCTCTATAGAGCTATGCTTAAGCACAGGTGCATTATATGATTTCTAGTGTATAAATCCTACATAGTAAAATGATTAAAAATGCGATGTTTTTCCATTTAGATGCAAAACATAATGGAATAAATTAAGGAAGATATATTTGGGTATGCATCACTAGATCTCTCTCTCTCTCTCTCTCTCCTATATCATTATATATTAACATGGTTATTTTTCATTTTGATCATTTTTATATAATTAGAACAAAATGGCAATGAGAATTGTGGTTTTTGTTACCTTTCGCTTCCCGTCCGAAATTGACATAAAGAGTGTTGAAGTAGCTCTCATTCAGCTCATCAATAATAAAAATTGTAAATGATCTAAGAATGACGTTTCTCCCTAAGCAATGTTTTGTGCTAAATATAAATTTTATTAAAAATATTATAATAGTTTATATACAAATAGGTCATTTTATTTATCAAAAGTAGTAAAAAATATGGTCAAATCTAATTGACCAAATATCTATTTGCTACCTAGGAAACCAGTCCTGCAGTGTTTTATTTTTGTACACTAAGGCACTGTTGCTACAGTCGTAGCACTACTATGATGCTATCTCAGTGCGGTCAATATTATTTTCAGTATTATCTAATCTAATTGATATATATCATCTATATACTCCTCCTTCACTCCTCATTAGAATCACTTATATCGTATTAACATTCAGAACATAAAAATACTTTTTACGCTTAATAATCATCCTTTCTCAACTTCTTCTGTAAGCCACAAGGGATAATATATGAAACAACCCACAGACATGTGTAAAACTATTTCTCCCGAGTGTATAATTGCCTTACTTGTGCATATAAAATGTTGTATAGGTACACAGTAGGGCTCAGAAGGGAAAGAGGGGCATTGGCCTTTTAGAAGCCAAAATTTACAGAAATCCTTTACATGTGTCAGGTTGCATTTAGAGAGCCCTAGTGGTATCAAAACAGAGGGGAACCCCAACAAGTGTCACCATTTTGGAAAGTAGACCCCTTGGAGAATTTAGCAAGGTGTAATATATGTATTTTTCCCTACAGGTGTTTGAATCTATTAGGCCCCTAAAAGGGAAAAGATAAAAACATTCCCAAAAAGTCACTTTTAGCCCTAATTTTTGTAAGCTATAAGGGATTAAAGATGAAACAACCCCCATCAGTGTGTACTACTATTTCTCCCGAGTATAAAATTGCCCCACATGAGCAAATAAAATGTTGTATGGGAAAGAGAGACGTTGGCGTTTTAGAAGCAAAATTTGACACACATTCTTTACATGCATTTAGAGAACCCTAGTGGTAAAAAAAAAAAAGAGTAGAACTCCAACAAGTGACACCATTTAAGAAAGTACACCCCTTGGAGAATTTAGCAAGATGCAATATGCCTATTTGCCCATAAAGGTGTTTGATTTAATTACGCCCTAAAAAGGAAAAAGGTGAAAATGCGTATGAAATGTTGTATGGGTGCACAGTAGAGGAAAAGAGGGATGTTTATCTTTTAGAAGCCAAATTTGACAGAAATCCTTCACATGTGTCAGGATGCATTTGGAGAGCCCTAGTGGTACCAAAACAGAGGGGAACCCGAAAAGTGACCCTAATTGTTGAATGCACACCACTTGGGAGAAATTAACAAGGTGTAATATGTGGTGTAATGGTGAAATGAACATTTTGAACATACAGGTCGTTTCCAAATATGATGTGCAATGGAGCCCAAGATGGAAATTGCAATTATTTCTGGAAAGTTCAGTGCCCATTATGTGACGCGCGCTATGTGGTGCTCATTATGTGACGCCCGTTACGTGGTGCCCATTATGTGATGCCCATTATGTGACGCCCGTTATGTGATGCCCGTTACGCCCAGTTTGTGCCACTGTGAAATGTCAGGTCTCTGATTAGGAAACCATGTTTCCTGATGCGAGGAAGACCCTACGTGTGATCCTAAACTCTAGCCAGAAAATCCAGCAGGGCTCCGGAATGATAAAGCATCTGGAATATAAATAAATAATTATAATAAATAAATAAAGAACTTGGAGGATTATAAATGATCTGCTAACCAATCCAGAGACTTAGGCCCCTTCCAATAGCATTGCATTCACCGTCAGGGTTGTGCAATGCGTGAAAAACTGACGTTTTTGGCTGCGTTTTTGTCCATTTTTCCTTGGAGTCTTTGCGTTTTCGGTGCGTTTTTCAAGTGCGTTTTTTAAAGTCAATGGGAGACTCGAGCATTTCAAGGGAACATGGTTCGGGAATAAAATGTTTTATTTAATTGAAAAAGAATGTCTTCTGCTAATGTTAGCAGATGTATGCAAACATCTACATCTATTCTGCCTGTTCCGCGTCGTTATATTTCTCCCCGACAAGTTAGAACAGATTGTAAGAACAGTGAGAATAGAATAAAACAGTGAACACAGTGAACACAGGATATTTAAAGGGGTTTATGCCACGACTTAACTTCCTTCAAAAAGATATCAAGAGGTTTAAAATATTTCTAAAAACCTATTCATTATTATTAACTGGAGTGAGAAATACATTTTATTTGTTTTCTCAAGGCTTGTTTAGCCTCTATTAGTACCAACAGAAGTAAATGTGAGAGGGGCCTAAAGGCAGTTTTATCATAACCCCATAATGTAGTGTAGCTGCCTTCTCTTATTGGCCTTCCCAGAGTTTCACATCACTGACTTCAACGTCTCCTTACCTGCTGCGGTTCAAATAGTCCCAGCAAAGCAGGATGCTGCTATAATGCTGTGTGTACAGTTGTCATGTTTCCCGATTCTCTACTACTACATTCACTTGTCACTATATATATATATATATATATATCATATATATATTATATATTTACCTAATTAAACTTTCATATAGGGCCTCTTTTCTAAAAATGCTCAGAGTAAAATGTAATGCACGCGACGTGTGCTCATCCATGACTGATTCCTGTGAATTGGCACCCTCATATACAGATAGGAGTAGTAGAGTAGTAGCTATGTAATGTGCACCCATATTACAGGATAGGAGTAAGTAGTACTGTCGCTGTGTCATTATACAGAATAGCGTAGTAGTACTGTACCCATATATAAAAGGTTAGAGTGAGCTAGTTCTGTTTGCCAAGTTATCACAGGTAGTAAGTAGAGTACTGTGCAGGGCCCAGTATAAAGATAGGAGTAGTAGATGCTGTTCTTGCAATACAATATAATAAAAGTATAGTTCTTGATAGTGGATGGAATAGTAGTGTGTAATGCTGTGGCTAATGTGTTTTCAGCAGCAGGATGCTGGAGCCCCCGGCACGTTTCCCCCTACTCACAACCTCCTGATACTTCCTCTGCATACTGCCCCATCCCCCAGCCCTGGCCTGAAGTGCATTTATTCACCTCCAACTCACCCCAGCACCTATTCCTTGTCTGGCTCGGACTATACCTCAGCTCTAGCAGCCGCAGCTCTGTCTCCTCTACTTCACAGGCTTGCCGCTAGCCGGAATGCACACACAGCAGCCTCATGTGCTTTAATATCGACCAGTAGAGGAACTGTGGACGCTGTCTCTGTACACAGACAGCTAGAAATTCTGGTTGCCTGGGATGATAGCCGCCTATATGATGATCCAGCTCTGGCTCCTCCACGGATGCAAAGGATTGATGGGCCAGCGGAGGAGTCTGCTTTAGATATGCGCATGCCCAGAAGAGTCTTTAGCATTTTATTCTTTGCGCATGATCGGCCAGGGTATGTGTTGAGAGGACGGGAACAACACCGGTAGGGGGAGCTATTCAGATTTTGAAAAGCATTTTTGACAAAAGAAGGCATATTTTTTTATAAATGTCAAAGCTTGAAATTTCTGTTTTAAATGTATTGAAGTAAGTTACATAATTTGATACGGTGGCAAAACCCCTTTAAGTGAAAAATACAGTGGAGAACACAGTGAAGAATAGATACAGATGTTCGGCACATACTGCTTACATCGGGAATACGCGCGAACGGTGCGAACAAATAGTATGTGAAGAACAAATATATGTGTGAAGACCACATTGCAGATGTATGGAAACATCTGCATGTGTTCTTTACACATATATATAGTTCTTCACATGCTATTTTGTTCGCAACCGTTCCGCGCGTATCTCCCGACAAGTAAGCAGATGTTGTCGAACATCTGTATCTATTTCACTGGTTCTGCACTGTGTTTTTCACTTAAATGATCCTGTGTTCAATGTGTTCACTGTGTTCACTGTTTTTTATTCTATCTTCACTGTTCTTCACTTTTTTTTTTTTAATTAAATGCTCGATCTCGAGCAGGGGAATTATTCATGTCACCTAGCAACCCATCCGTTTAAAACGCATTGCACTTGTATTGCACTTGCAATGCTCCATAGACTTGAATGGGGCAGGAAAAACGCGCGTGAAACGCAAAAGTAGAGCATGCTGCGATTTTGACGCGCGTCAAAACAAACGCAAGCACGCGCGTGAAAACCAACGCAAATGAGGAAAGGCCCATTGGAAACAATGGGACAGAGTGCAATGCAAGTTCTGTGCGTCAAAAGCACGCGCAGAACTCGCGCGTGAAAAACGTTAGTGTGGAAGGGGCCTAAGAGGGGGAATAGAAAACCTAAATAAAATCATATTGGCTGGTCCAGCCACCATCTTGCCCCGATCACCTTGTCTACAGACATGGTGATCAGTATTAATGACGTCATAAGTAAAATCGATGCTATAGACTGGTCTGATCATGAACTGTGGGGGCGACGTCCATGGGGCAGGTAGGATGGCCATCAGGAACAGCAGCCATCTTGCCCCGATCACTGTGTCTGAACCGTGTTGACAAGTCCCTTCCCACAGCACCGTTCTATTACAGCACGCGCCAGGAAGGGGCCTATAGGCTATACAATATTTATTTATATTTTTGGCAAGTTCGACAAAAAAGGACTTATTTTAGTGGGTCTTTAGCTTATTGATGAGATTTTATTAACTCTTTACATGTGGAGGAAAATAAAATCATCAATTTTTGTTTTGGATTTTTAGAATTTTTTGGGGGGGCGTTTACTGCAGCATAAAAATAATATATATAGATAATATACATCTTTATTCTACGGATCACTACGATTATGGTGATACCTCATTTATATAGTTTTATCCATACTTGTCCCATTTTATTGAAGAAAAACTAGAATAGAAAAAATTGCATTTGTTTTAGTATTGCCATATTTACAGCAGCATAACTTTAGTATTTTTTGGTTGAAGGAGCTTATTTTTTGCGTTATTTTTTACCACTTACCACTGCCATTTTCAGTGGTATCCTTTTGGTGTTTGTAACTTTTTTGGATGACTTTTTAGAACATTTTTGTACAGAAATTTGATGAAAAACAAAAATGTTAATTTTTTTGTGGGTTTTTTTACCGAGCGGGTCCAATTATGATTATGATTTATTGTAGAGATTGTTACGGATGCGGCGATACCAAATAAGTGTTTGGGGTTTTTTTGTCATTTAGTGTTTTTTGTACTTTATTACTTGTGTATAGAGAATTGTGGTGCTTGGGTGGACTTTCACTTTCTTTTATTATTTAATTTTATTTTAAAAAAACTGTATTTATTGCATTAACTCTTTTTTTACTTTTAAAGACATGTAAGCTTGAACAAGTGATCTTCTGTACCGAGCAGGTCCAATCCACATTAAAAGACCCTTAAACGACGCGGTCATGTTTGACCGTAGCGTGTAAGGGGTTAACACCCTCAATCGGAGGAACCTCCGGTCGCGGGTGATACAGACAGATGTCGGCTGCGATATGCAACTGACACCGGTTCTGCCGCGCACAATTATAGTACGTCGGGCTTCATTAAGTCACTTCCCGTTGGGAAGGGGTTAAGCAGCCTGGATCCAGGGATCAGACGAAGGTAACATTGTGCAAATCAACCTACAGTTCTTTATTCAACAGCAGGCAACGGACAAACGATTAACAGTAATGGAGAGCTGGTCCACAGGAAGATTACATGGAGAGGGCTCTATTCACAACTACCACATTGACTATGCATTGGCAGGGGTGTTGCACATCAATTATTGGAGTCTAAATAAGATGAGAAATAATTACCCATTACCATTGATATCTGAATTGTCCACAGGTTCCAAGTTGCCAGATCTGTGAAGCCATATAATCTTCCACTAACATTTAGTGATATTCTTGTATACTTCACCAATGTAAATCCTAACTGAAAGCATGTTAATATACAGCTACAGGAAAACCACCTATAAGCCAAGCTTAAGAATTATGGCCCACATTTATTGAAGGGTTTGTGCCAATTTTCTGTCTGACTTTCACATGTATTTATGAAGTGTTTGTGCCAGTTTTGTGTTGCGGCTGCACTGTGTCCGTCAAAACAGAAAAAATGTTCACATATAGGGGGTCATTTACTAAGGGCCCGATTCGCGTTTTCCCGGCGTGTTACCCTAATATTTCCGATTCGCAACGATTTCCCCTGTATTGCCCCGGGATTTTGGCGCACGCGATCGGATTGTGGCGCATCGGCGCTGGCATGCACGTGACGGAAATCGGGGGCGTGGCCGAGCGAAAACCCGATGGATTCGGAAAAACCGCCGCATTTAAAAAAAGAAATGTGTCGCTTGGGGTGCGCTCACCTTCACTTGGTCCGGCCCAGTGAACTCCAGTGCGTTCAGATGCTTTTCAGCGCAGCAGCGTCACCTGGTGGACGGCAGAGGAACTACCTTGATGAATCCCGGCCGGACCCGAATCCAGCGCAGAGAACGCGCCGCTGGATCGCGAACGGACCGGGTAAGTAAATCTGCCCCATAGTGTCTTGTTAGTACTGTAGTGGTGTAGTAGTGGGAGTTTGCGCCACATTTCTGTCCCTGCGCAATTCTGCAGCATGAACAAGGTGCACCAAAAAAAAATGGTGCACACTTCCAGAGCAGTGCAGGGGGCCCCTGATGAAGACCATGCACCAATATTAATCTACTGCACTCTGCACATTCCACAGGCAAACTGCTCATACTACAGACTGCACTAGTTTTGCTAAATGCCTAGGCCTTTGAGAAACCGTCATTGCCCAAACAGGGATTTATTGGCCCACATTTATAAATACTGGCCCACAGTCTTCAATAATCTGGTGCCCCCTGCACTGCTCCGGAAGTCCTTTTGGCGCACTTCATTCATGCTGCAGAATTGTGGAGCACATCAGTAATAAATGTGGCACAAACTCCAACTGAGCACTAAAACGCCCCTTTATGCCCTTTATAGGGAAAATATTGCAGAGAAAAGGTACATGTTACATAAAAAAATGTAGTGAAATGGTAACTTAATATCATTATTGAATGTAGTTGTAGAACTTACTTTCGGCCACTAGATGTCCTCTAAATACCTTTCGTTCAAGCATTAGTCCCTTTGGTTAGCCTGATGCATTTTACATAGGTAGTTTAAAGTTGTGCCACCAACACCAAGCTACAAAACTTGAAGCTTTGGCTTTCCATTACATACATACATTCAGTATAAGCTATTCTGAGGATTGTATGAAAAATACACGAGGGGCTCCTTGAAAATACATGTACTGTATGTTCTATTAGTATTTGTTTATCTAATTTATGCATTGCAATTAGAACGGCATCTGCCATGAGGTGGGGTGAAGACGGCAGATTGCTGACCCTATAAGAGGTGGCATTTTGCTGCCAGTAGTATATAGTAGTTACAAAGCAAACGTTTATTTATATTTTGTGGATGCATTTGATGGATGAGGGCACTAGATGCAATGTATAGCCAAAAAGTATCCTTCTTCTTGCAATCTTGCACAATCATCTTTCCTCTGGAAGCATCTTGCCCTAGGCAAGGGCATAACTACAGTGGTAGCAGCCATAGCAGCCGCTATGGGGCCCGCAATGTCAGGGGGCCCCGTCATCCGACCTGACACAATAAAGAATGGAGGATGTGCACCATTATATTTATATTGTATTGCACATGTACAGCATAATATGTATATAACATATACTGTGATGTATACATGCAGTATCTATGATGTCTATATGGTGTCTGTATACACTGTATGTGAGTATGTTGCACATGGCACTGTATGCATGTGTATATGCACATGAGTGTATTTATATGTGTGAGTATACTAATATGTATATTTTTTAAGTGGGAAGGGAGGCCCCATGCAGAAGACTGCTAGGGGGCCCTGTCTTTTCTAGTTATGCCACTGGCCCTAGGCCTGCTGTTGTGTAGGCATATATTCCTGGCATATACAGCTAAAAATGGCTAAGTTTATTACAAGAAGCAGTCAGCAGGTTCAGCAGGAAAGGCTACCTCTGAAATAAATTTATGTTGGATATGTATGCAGCTAGGGCTCTAAGAATATATTTTACTGGTGAACCCTATCCTAGTACGAAAATGATCATAGGTTATATAAAGATCAAGGAATTCTACTGTAGCTTGATAGAATTTCCTGATCTTATCATAACAGTGGGGTTGGAATCTGGTAATTGTCATGGGTGGTCCCGCGACCCATATTGCAGGTCGCAGGCTCACCCGTGCCTCTCGCCCATCGCCAGCGTGCCGCCAGTCCCGGTTCCTGCCCTGGCTCCTGTGCTCCTCGCCGCGGCTGCTCCATCATCTTCGCCATGGCCGTGCTTCTGCAGATTTAAAGGGCCAGCGCGCCACTAATTGGCGCTGGCCATTCCAGGTAAATCTATTTAATCCTGCTTCTTCCTGTGATCCCTGCCGGATCTTTGTGCCCTGTGCCCTAGAGAAAGCTTTGTTTATGCCATGTGCTGTTCCTGTGTATTCCCGTTGTGACCCTGGTTCTGCCTATGACTTCGCTCCTTTGCCGCCTGCCTATTGCTACATCTCTGAGTTGGGTGGTCCCCAACTTAAGGACACCCGACTTACATATGACCCCTAGTTACAGACGACCTCTCTGACCACTGATTTCTGGTGAAGCTCTCTGGAGGTTTTTCTTTTTCCCAGGCAGCAATGATCAGCTTTAAGGGGTTAGTAATGAAGCTTTATTAATAATCTTTGCTCCCTTGACAGCACAAAGTTTAGAAAATTCAATTGTCACAGGAACAAAAAAACATTTTTCTGGAGCTAGTTAATAAAAATGTAAAATATAACCAAGTTAAGAACAAGCATAAAGAAAACCTATCTATTATTAACCTTTGGAAACTGCCTGTATACAGTGTTCAAGATTTAGTTTTTATAGTTTATTTCTTCACACAGCAAACATAATGGGGGCAAAATTTTACTTACCCGGGGTCCTGTCGCGATCCAGCGGCGGCGTTCTCCGTCGTTCGGGTCTTCCGGCTATTCACTAAGGTAGTGGGGTGCTCCGAATGTCCCCTAGGTGTTGGCTGACTCTCGCTGAAAGTCCGCCGGAGTTCACCATCCTATCGTGGGTGGCATGTAGCACGTTTCAACAACCCTTTTTTTTTTTTAAATTCAGCGTTTTTTTCCGCAATACCGTTGGATTTTTCCCCTCCGGTGTTCCAACCTCCGTCTAACGCCGGCTGATTTTCCTCCTGTTACCGATCCCGTCGCATGCATGGCCGGCGCCGTGTCATGCGGCCACACATACGATCGTCGTTGCTAGCAAAAACCCGGTGTGCCATTCGCCACAAACCTGTTCATTTTTCTGGAACCCGACCAAACATTGCGATTCGGGCCCTTAGTAAATGACCCACCAATATTTTGATGTTGTTCTCTGCAGTTGATTATGGCAATACCAAAGTAATACCCATATTTAGGTCCACTAATATGTCTTTTAGGAATATTTTACGTTTAGTTCAAGAATCCAGAAACCTCATTTGGTCAAAAAACTCACCTGTTTTCACATCTTCGTGAAGGCATAACATTTTTATTTTTCTTTGCAGGAAAGGTAATTTTGCATCATTTTAATTACCTTTAAATTACTTTTTGTGAGACAATGTGGACAAAAAGCACATTTTTTTGGCCGAATTTTTAGATTTTATTTTTAGATTTTATTATGTTTACCTTGTAAACATAATAAAATCTACCTTAACTTGTTTCAATAATAATTTTGTTTGATTCTATGGGTCCATACAGATATAGAAACACTACAAATATGTAGGTTATTGTGATGATTTTCACTTTTATCATTATAATGCATTATTATATGTAAAGAGGACATTCTTATTATTCTTTTATCTTTTTAGCCCCACTACAAGACATGAGATTAATACACCGCCTCCCGCAGGATCTGAAGGCAGTTACACCAGGAAACCCTTGGGTCTTGAACAAAACCCAAGGAATGCCATGGGGAAGACTGCCACCTCCCGTCTGAAGTTGGTGTGGTGGAGGCACTTTTAAAAATCTCTAGATGTTGAGTTAACACCACTCAAGTTACGGTGGCCAGTATTATGTATATGCTTCTGAGTTCTATCAGCGCATGCAAAGTAAGAAGTGGTTAACACACGCAGTTTTTTAATTCTCTGATGGAATGAGGGAAGCAAATATCTATAAACAGAGAACTACATGGCCCACAAGAAAGGGAAATTCCTTGGTATGCAAATAGCATGGTTATCCCAATCATCTAATTACTCTAGCTGAAGATAATTAAAACTACTGAAGGTGCCAAATATTTACATGCCCTAACAGCTCTTGCAACTGAGTGACTGGAAAAAACAAACTGAGTGTAAAAGAAAATAATAATAAAAAATCCCACAAGACTCATACCAACTTATTTCCGTGACTGGGGTGTGGTGCTTTGAATTGCTCGCATTTCTTGTACCAAAGACAATGAATAATAGGAGTCAGGTCCATTGAGTGAATGCATTACAAAAAATGAATGCATAAGTTAAACAAAAATGAATATGATTGGTAATACTGGTTACCGCTGGCAGAACACGTTCAAACTGTAAGGAATACTTCTCATGAGATATAATATGGCCGCTGGTTGCCTTTTTAGATCTAGTCAATACACCAGAGCTGTTGCTTTTATCTAACACTGGTAATAAATGGACTGCAGGTTTTTGGGTTGTCAAAAACCCAAAAATAAATGCTTAAACATGGTTGTACTGTGCAGGTAAATTGTGTTTTTTTTAATTGAATACTAAGTTACTTAGGGTAGGTTAATCAAAACTAGTATGAAGCAAAACTATAATACAGTAGTTTTTATAGAAACCAGAACTACAAGCAACTTGCTTTGTTTGACGTATTTTTTTTAATTTTTTTATACATTTTGAGAGATGCTCTAGAATTGATTCTATTGCCAATTATTCTACTTTTGGTAAAAGTATTTTGCTAAACAGTTCAGCAGTTTCATTCAGGAAATACTGAAACATCTGTGCTGGCGATAACCTTTCTGCATAGAGGATGCACTAAAGGGGTTATTATGCTTCACTCTGACATTTGCTAGTGTGAACAGTTTTTTATATTTGCCGAATACCTTGATTGATTTGCACCACACCTGTCACTCTACTGCAGCTCTGTCCTGGTTCTTCAACAGTTACCTGCTATTAGAAATAATGTTAATAGGGAGGGCTCAACTCAGTTGAGTATATACTCAGTGTGCATTGAATAAAATACCAGGGTATCACTGGTACAAAATAGCGGATTTGCAAAAATACAGTTATTCAGCACTTCAAATGGATATAAGGCGAATCTGTTTCTTAAATAAAAACCTTATGTGGAAACAAATGATTTAGAAATATAAAACACATAAATTTTATATAGTACAGCACCCAAGATTTAAAGTATGTTCCCTTTCTCCGCAAAGCATGTTATTGAAACACTCTCAATGATAAGTTCGCAAACACCCAGGTCCAATGCCAACACAATCTGTGTGGTTGAATCCAGGAGAACCCCTCTCTGGCCAGGTGAGACTGTTTCCCCAACTCATTCAGAAAGCTAACGCTAGGGAAACTTAGTGATTTCGCAGCGGTTGGCCACATGCCTGGTAAGGCAACAGGTAACACTTGTTATATGTGACTCGTCCAATATGTTGGCTGTAATATAACACTGAAGCTGAAATTGGAGGAGTGACAGTCACCTGAACCAGGGAGTTATAGAAACCCCTGCTCGGCAGAAGCACATGAGTCTTTTAAACATGTCTAAGCGAGACCAGCCTCATGGTCTGTCCCGCAGCCCAGAATCCTAATCCCAGGAACTACAGGCCCCCCCTGTCTTGCCCCAGAGGCAACTCCAGAGACTTAAGCCCAGAACTGATATCTTATCCCTGATCAGGTTCCATCCGTGCCAGCCCATCCTGAAATTACTACAAGGCTGCGTGATCTTTGTAATCATGGTCTACCTAAGCAGAAACCAGAGCTGGTCTGGTCCGCCGCAGCCAGATCCAATCCCAGGAAACTATAGGCCCAACACCCCCTGTCTTGCAACCCGGGACAGTCCAGAGAACTTAAGAGGCAATGGCTAATAGCTCTGTCCCTGACTCATTTCCTCTGTGCCCAGCCCATCCTGGAAATTACTACAAGGGGCGTGTAACCTTCCCTGTGGACCACTCTCCATGACTCTTCCAGCGTTGAGTAATCAAAAACCTATATAGATGTCTATGTCTTCCCTTTTTTTTCTCAATAGCAAAGTAATCAAATACAGCCGAGAGGTAACAATACCTTTCCAGCGTGGGTCGCAACTCGACGAGAAGATAGTGTAACATTGCAATCTCTTTATCCTTGGGGCGAGTGTTCGTCGGACACTCAAGGTCTGCCACGCTGTGTTCCCTTGTGCGGTAAACTCTCAGAAAAACGAAGAGAGGATTAGATATCTTGGGGTCTTGGTTATGTGCCAACCTTAATATTGATAAGTGGTGACTGGGACTCCTTTCCTAATATTAGGAATATGCTCTGCAGTTCTCATTCATGTTTCAATAGGTCTAACAGTACAGCCAATGTATGTTTGATTTGGGCATGAACGATTTGTACTTATACAGTAGATAAAGTTGAGTTGCGGCTTTTTTTCGGAGAAACATTTTGAGTTAAACAAACCCCCGTTCCCACCCCTAAAGAATCCTCTTTTAAATACAGGTTGTCAACCATTTTTTTTTCCCTTATCAGGTATTTTCACCGTCGGCAACAATTGCTTACATGTTAAGCCCCATTGGGGACATCATGACTGATTGGGGCAAGCTCTGTTGTAGGCGTGAAATGTTGTGTGCTTTATAAATAAGGAATATATTGTATGATTTGTAAAGTCTCAAATTGGTTGCCGTTGTATACTACAAAAAAATGGCTTGGGGATTATTGTGATAAGATTTTATCATCCTTCAATAGATCCCGTGAGATTTTATATTATTGTTTTTCATTTCCATGTTTTCAACTCCCCAACATTGCAAACATCTTTTTTTTTTTTTGCGTAACAAATGCACTTCATAGCGATGGTTATTTAATCTTCCATGCCATTTACAGGGATGGAAGCGAGAGGAACAAAATAATTCCCAATTGGCATGAAAATGGGGAAAAAAAGGCATTTATGCCATTTTCTTGGGGCTCGTATTTTACGCTTTCATGTATGCCCAAATGATGTCTACTTTATTCTTTGGTCCGGTCGATAGTAGATCACAAGTTGTATAGATTATTATATGTTTCAGTAACATTTACAAAAATTAAAACCTTGCTAACAACTTTTTTTTTTAATTTTCAAGCTTCTGGTCTGGCTAATTAACTTTTTTTTATACTTTGATGTAAGGAGCTGGGGGGTATGAATTTTTTGACTTTTGATGATGTTTTAATGCCTACCATTCTACTAAATGTAGACCTTTGTATCATTTTTAATAGAATTTTTCTAGTTTTGAAAAATAGCAAAAATGTTGGGCATTTTCTACTGGTGGTGCGCTGTTTTTTCACCGTTACGGTGGATTAAACGCAGTGAAAATGTTTTTCCACATGCGCGATAGGTATAATATGTGCTATGTTTTTTACTATGTAATTTATTAGTTTCTTTAAAATCATGCACCCGCACCCTACGTGCACCGATAATATTACTGGGCATGTCGGGAAGGGTTAACCATCTAGTTCCCTCTTGTTGTCATAATTTTTTAAATGAAAGGTATATGATGTCTTCTTGTGTAATTCTATTCCATAAATAGTGTTAGAAGGACAATTTTTGAGTTAATGGCAATTCCTTTTATTCTTCCTCAATTGTCCATAGGGAGCCCCCAGTAGCCCATTAGAGGAAATAGCCACTGGAGAGGGATCATGAAAATATGTAGCCTGTGGTTGTATGTATTTACTACAGATTCGCTTATCTTCCCCATCTTCAATGTTTAGTCTAAGAAAATCAACTTTTTTCAGGACTAATCAATGGGGTTAAATTTAAGATTAAATTCTTGGTATTATATCAAAAATCAGATCTAGTGACCACGTGGTCACCGTGCCATCCAATGAGTACGAATGTCATCTATTTATAAAACACATAGGACCAGATCTGCACGAAGGATGCGAGTAGTAGTACCTGTATTACGGACAGACTCAATTCATTTCAGATCACTCTTTGCTGTGTACAGGAGGTCTCCCCCTATTAAGGACACAGACTTACAAACGACCCATAGTTAAGAAGGACCCCCTCTGCCCACTGTGACCTCTGGGAAGCTCTCTGGTGCTTTTTTCGTCCCGGAGTGCAATAATTAATGCAGCCTTAAATTAAACGTGTCTGTAATGAAGCTTTATTGATAATTCCTGGTCAATTACAGCAAAAAAAAATTTAGAAACTCAGTTGGTCAAAGGGCAAAAAAAAAAAAATTGTCTGGTGGAACTACAAATGATAACTATACCGTTTCGACTCGAAATAGTAATTCAATTAAGAACAAACCTAACGGACCTCCTTTGTACGTAACCCGGGGACTGCTGTAGTTGGTCTGGATGGATTAATTAAAGCTGTCTGTCTTGCCAATTGTGTACGTGTTGACCCTCTTTCTTGTATTTTGCAACTTTGGCACCATAGAGCGAATGTCCTACTAGTTTTCTCTTCCTCTAGCGGGCCTACAAATTGAGTAGGCTATGACAATGGAAGTCCGGGGGCAATTAAGAGAAAGTTGCAATTCCCAGGGGGACAGGTCCACAATATGGAAGATGTCTCACAGCTGTTTAGGGAATTTGCACGGGCTGGAGTTTAAATTATTGCAAAACACTGATCAACTAAAAATCGAAAAGGGTTAACAAGTACACAGAGAGGACTGATGAGTCGATATATACATAACTCTAATAAACATGATTGAGTTACGTGTCGTGCCCATACATTTGCTCGGGGAGCAACTTAAAGAGTCTTAACAACTAGGACCGGCCCCGCTGACTTTAGATTGTTCAGAGGGTGCAGGTCCCAAGCTGCAGCAACGTCTTTAGACGTCACATGCAGTTTATCTGGGTTGTCAGAGCCATCCAAACTAAACTTGGGGAGCAAAGGGGGGATACTTTTCTTATCGATTTCCATTCTTCCGTCCTCCACCGCATCGCCTGAAGGAGTGCATTCCATGGAGGCGCAGACCGGTGCTGCCACCGGCCTCTATAACTAGCGGTATGTGACCGCGGGTTAAAGGGGTTAACCGAGTTGCGGGTTAAAATAGACCCAGTATAGCTCTGCAAACCACCTGTCACAGGAAGTAATTCCCCTGTGGCGGACCAGTTACAGGGATAATTGCAAAAGAAAACAATAAAGTAAAAAAAAATATTTTTTAAAGTGAGTGAAATGCCCTCAGGGGTCTTTTATGACATATGGGGAACATACAAAGTAAATTTCACATTAAAAAAAAAAAATACTCTAAATTACAAAACAAAGTTTCCACTTCTTTAATAAAATATAAATAAATTGTTTTGGAACTTTTATTACCTTTTTGAATAGCGCATGTGTCCGGATTAAAAAGACTCAAAAATTTTCTAAAGTAACACGCAACAAAAAAAAGTTAGCCTTAAACCGGTGCTTACAAATCGCTACAATGCCAGTCACTAGAGTCTTTTTCAGGCTGCATACACTACATGTATAAATTCTATCCAGCTTCTACTGAAGTGGGTGATTATACCGACATTTGCTAAGGGAAATGAGGCCACAAAACAGCACTTTCCGCAACTTTCCAGAATGCTGAGCTAACCTCACATGCACCAGCACAAGACACCCAGCCAAACACACATGAGGCGTAGTGAAGCAGCCATGCACAAGCGGATCGCTTGCCGACACCACTGTGGTGCAGGCACATCTTAAATACCTGTGCAAGTGTGGACAAAAAGTGGCGCATGGCCTTAGTAAATGTAAATCCATCATTTTTACGTTTGACCAGACAAGACCTGTTACCATACATGGCGCTGTTTTTCAATCCGTGGTCAGTTGATTCACCTCACAAAAGCCTTTCCATGGTGTTTTCACATGGCTTGTATTTTCTATCCGCGGTGTCTGTGGAAAAAGTTATGAAACTTGTCCTATTTTTATCACAGAAGATGGGATCCAGGAAGGCAATCGAAACATCGTTTTTTTTTTTAAGAGGAACATCAACGCCAATGTGAAAGGCCCTTAGTTACAGAATGTCTTTCCATCAACCCTACCCACTTGTGCTGTTCATTCAGCTCGGACTCTAAAATCTGCATATGGAAACCTTAGCACTTTCATGTGTCTCTTAAGAAGAGGATGAACATTAGAAGCATATAAAGATTTATAGGTACTGTCCATTATACATAGAAGGTGTTAAACCTTTACTGGGCTTTAGCTTATGAACTCCAAAATTGGCACCCTACTTGGCAGTTAACAATAAAAGTTGATTTGCGTTACTGTGAAACAGTGCTATTAATACATGTGGTTTTGTGGGAAAATCCAGTATATCTTAGAGTCACCATGCTGTGAACCTTCTTAGTTATTGGCCAAAACTTCCAGTATGAACTGATTATTAAGTAAATGTAAATCCAGAGAATAAATCCCCCATGGTACGGGATAATCATACTTGAAAAAATTTTTTGAAATGAATGAAAAACGCTAGTTGCTCTTTTACAACACCAAACAAAAACAATCGCAAAACATTTATTATGTCAAGAACTCAAGATCAAGTTTTTTTCCTTTTTATGAGTCCTTTTTACACGCTTCTTCCACAAGCCGCATTTTTTATTTTTCATTTACAAAAGGCTGTTTTGAGCTTGTTATAGGCAACACAAATTGTGGTTCTAGTGGACATTTATTATCAGTTGCCATTATGGGAAAGCTGCAAAAAAGTTTGAAATGTGTGGAATGGCAAAAAACACGAAGTTGTGTTATATTTGATGGCTTTATTTCTGGCTTCGAAGATGAATCGAAACTAGTCTTTCTAATTTATTTATGGATAAGTACAATCACAGAGACAGAAACCATAGGTAAGAGTTATGCTTTTAGTATAAGCAGATGGTTTTTGTAACGTTGTATTGTTTGCAGGACGGGAGTGGACCTTTTCATTGAAACATTTTGAAAAACTGTTGGACCTTCTTTTAAATTTATTCTAATTTTATTTATTGGAGACCATAATGGCAAAAAGGACAACTCAGCCATTTAAGCATTATTTTCTGTTACAGGATTTATCACTGAGAATAATTGATTTTTAATTTTAATAGAATGGACATTATAGGACATGGCCGATGATTGATAACTAACGTGTTGTTTTATATTGATTTATTTTAAGTGTTTAGGGAAAGGGAATGGGTTTTTTGTAAGGGGGGATTCATATTTTTTTTTTTATTTCATTTTTTTATTATTATTTCAGTCTCCCAGGGTACTTGAACCCTATGTAGTCTGATCACATAGATGTACTGCTTCTGTAATACAGAAATACTAATGATAGCTACAGGAACCTTTAATAGACTATAATAGGCACCTTCCAATGACATAGGAAAGTGCCGATCAGCCATGTATGTGAGCCCTCTCCATACTCCCCTTCACATCAGCCTACGTTATATTTACTAGGCGGGTAGTTTGAAGGAGGTTAGTATTGAATTCTCTTTCCGTGGCTTTCAATATCTCACCCTTCATAGTATTTTTTTCCAGCATAAACTGGAAATTCAAAGGATTATTTAAAGATTTAAACAGGACTGCATTTATATGTTTTATACTGTATAAATAAAGATAGATAGATTATCCACCACAATGTTGTTAAGCAATGAGAGTCACAGTTCTTTGATATCTCACAAGGCAAGGGCAACAGGCTAAGTCCAGCATAAAATCATTAGCTTACGGGGAATGCCTGCGTCTTGAAACAGATTTATTTATTTTTATTGACTCAAATGTGGGGATTTTTAAAGGGGGTGGGGTGTTTTTACCAAGTATATGTATTTGCACAGGGTTTTATAACCGTAATCCTCACTGGGTATGCAGGGTTGGTTTGCGTGAGGATTGTGTCTCAGATGCGGTTTATGAAGGGCCCACCCACATACTTCATATTGCTGTGGGATTGTAGAAACGCAGAAGAAGATTTTGGGAGACGTATTGTAAGGCTGATTATTAAAGTGTATGAGTGACATGACGCATCCCGGTGGTTTTGCCTGCTAGGTGGTTGGGACTTGGGACGGTGGACTTGGAGGAGGAGTAAACTGTAGGTATCAGAGAATGCTGTATCAAGCAAGGAAAGCTTATTGCTATTACTGGCTTCGTTCCCCGCGCACCAGGGTTGTTGGCGGATATTTATGTTAAAAAACCTGAACACATTATAAGGTTGGAAAAGACTGTTATTGCTTAAATGTAAAGCAGCAATACAAAATTGAACGCATTGGGGCCCCCATGCTGGATTTCGCGGGACTCCCCTCGGATTCACTGAGGGCGTAATCCCCTAATCAGGCATCATGTTAGTAAGTAGATGGTTACTGTTAATTCAGATGATGATTTTGTAATTGCTAAATGCTGTTATATTTATTAGTGTTGTATCCATTTTTACTGGAACTCCGTTTTTTAATGCCATTCATTATTACTATGCAATTTGCACAGGGAAGGGATAAGGGTAAGGGTATCTGGGTTGGGGGAGGGGTATTGTTGTCCCAGGAGGGGGGAAAGGAAAGTGGGAAGTTGTGGTGTTATGTATTAAAGTCATTCAAAAACAATAACAAAAAGATTTGATTTCAAAAAAAAAAAAAAGGGGGTTCCCACCAAATAATTAAGGCCCTTATATTGCTGTTTCAGGGGGGTCTCAGTGGTTACCATTGTAAGACAAACTTGTCCCTAGCGAGATGAAATGGGGGGACCCCCACCAAATCAGCAAGTTGTATAGCCCATCAAGGGCCTTGTGGTGGAGTAAAACCCCCCCTTTAATGTGACAGTTTTTTCCTAAGGCATGTTAAACTGAACTAAAAAAAGAGACAGAATCCTATTAGTTGTCCGGTAACCTTGTCGTTTTAACAGCGCACACCCATAAACCCGACTTGGTGTCTAGCATTGTCAGATCGTGAATATGTATCGGTGGGCAAACTCACCTGCCATGTTCGGCAGGTATGGCCCTGCCTACCGGCTGTGAGAAAACAAATGGCATCGGGCCCCAAGCAAAATCGACTATATTTTTGATGGTGTGAATTCTAAGCTAGTATTTGTAGGATTTATAATCGGGGCTATGCTCATTATGTGCCAAATATCACTCAACAGTGTTGAACATGGTTTTTTTTTTTTTCCTGTTGGCAGTTCGTTCTTCTATGGGGTTTTTCAGCTTTGCAGGGGCAGGACATGCTTTTGATATGATATTATTTTAATATAGTAATTAACGATGAATGCGGCCAAGAAGAGGCTATAGATTGGTGTAACTCCTTTTCATGTTGTGCTCTGGACCGTTCAGACTGTGGCCCAAGAGTTGACCTTCCAAATGAAAGTCCTGTGAAAAACAATGACCATTCCTAAGCACACAGGTTGAAATAACAAATCCAGTGGGTATTCAGAATAAACTATTTGTGACCATTCTTGACTGTGTTCACCGCCAGAGCCACTGAACCTAAACCCAAGGTCTGTTAGCATTGTGTATGGAGAGAACTTTAAAAGTGGCCGTTCCACCACATTTCACCATCACATGTGATGAACTGGAATAGGATTGCAAGAAAGAATTAGAACTGAAAGATATGGTACCTGGATCCCCACCAAATAGAGTGTGTGTTGAAAAAACTCTGTTGTATCATTTTCCAAGAATGCTAATGGCCTTGCCTTACTTTTTAGCTCTGTATATGAGCAATAGGGTCTGAATTTGCATGTGAGATTTCAGTTTTTCGTGTTGATATAGCAACAAATATCTTACCCTCTATGTTGGTTTGTTTTGTCAAGATGGAGTGTAGAGTGTACATCAATGTGGCAAAAAAAAATAACATTTTGTTCTATAAATTAGCTACAATTAATTGAAAAAAGCGTATCAAAATCCTAAAGGTGTCTGTAGTAAGAGACTTTCTGTATACCACTGTATTAAGGGACTTGCTAAGATTTTTGTAAATAGTGGTTGTTATAGAAACTGGTTGGCAGCAACATATACCAAAGCCAGTCAGGTTAACTTCTATAACTATTTATTCTGATTATGATACTCTATGATATGTATTAAGAATAATGCCATTAGTAATGTAATAGTCTCTATGTTGAATAGAAATACACCCTTTTTTAGCAAAGTAAGCAAACATTACTAGTTTGTTGATTTTGCAGCCAACTTAAGATTGTATTGTATAAAGAAAGTATTAAAGGACTCACAATGTGTACACGGCAACGAGTGTAAAACCCCTTACCCCTCCACCGTTCCCCTACACCACTTTGGTGTTTTTTTGCTGTGTCTTTTTCCTCGTTTACCTAATTACATATAATGCTATACACTTTTTTTTTTTAAATTTTCTCTATGTAAGGAGATTGTGTTCCGTATTAGTTTAATAGGAATCAACCAAAAAATGGCGATATAATTTATCTAACTTAGCCAAGGTGTGGTCCTTAGTGGGGTTGAGGATCACTTTGTAACCTACCATTCACTGCTGTATTGTGTAATACACGTGTCGAAACGAAATGTGAATATACTGAAAGAAAATTTAAATTAAATCAAGATGGATGCCAGACAAATAATTTTATCTTAATTTTAATAATGAAATTACATGGTACAGAAAGAGTAGCAATAAAATTATAAAAAGTATAAAAAACAGAGTCTAGAGGTTGTGACCAACAATAAGTACGTAATAATCAAAACTGCCCAATTAGAGGATATATATTAATGTAAACAGTTTGTTTAACAGTGTATAGGATAAAGCTTACCCACTTTGAGCCAAAATTAAAGTTCCAGCGTTGGAGGGATTACACAATAGTTACCTCATAGGAGTAAGCGCTTAATAGTTGAGTGTTGTCAATAACTTTTTTTTATACCAGTGAGCGGCACAACGATTTTTTGCTCTTGTACACCCGCCAAGGTTATTCGCAATGTAGCTGTCAAGGGGATGTAGTGATATAATTATATTATAAAGCTCACAATGTGATGATTGTTTAATTATTTGCAATCCAAAGTTTACCAGTCATTGATTTCTTTTCCCTGTGTGTAATTAAATAACAGTACAGTGAATTTGCTATGTGCATGTGCTGCTTTGAAGCGGGGTCATATTATGTGATTCGTTCCATGTGTTAGTTTTTTCTGGTCGCCCACTTTCTGTTTTGTTCGTCACTCTACACCATCTGCGCCTTATTTATTATGTGTCTGCGCCAAAATAGCCTCTTTTCTAACAATTACGCAAGTTTTTTTTGTAGCTCAATTTGCGCACAATTTGTGAATCCTGACACTTTTTCTGCTCTTCTAGTTTCCTCAACAGTTTTTTGGCGCAATTTGTGTTGCACACTAAGACCCACAAAAAGTAAGTCTGCTAAGTTTTATTTCTACTTCGTGAATATTGAGTAATTTCAGATACTTTCTAGTTTGTGGTTGGTTGAACTGTGCATAATTTATTAAGCCCTGCGAACACAATTAAAACAAATACAGTCAGTACAGACAGAGGACTCAGCATAAAGTGACCCGCACAAAGAAGGACAGTGTGTGTTGGCCACGTGATTTATGGCCGGTTAGAGGTGAAACCTAGACATGTTGAAGATTTTTTTTGTGCTGACAATGGGGTGAGAGTATAGAGAGCTTAGCTAGAGAGTGCAGCAAACATATGAGAAGTGCGTAGGTTTTATGCTAATACTAGGATGGAAGGGTTCATTTGGATTAGTCTGTTAACTTGTGGTTGTTGCAACTGCATATTGTGGGGTTCTGATAAATGATTAATATAGTATATGTTTTATTTATGTGTCTGAAAGCCAAAGTTAGCTCTAGTATTTCTTTCTAAGTAACAGTAAATTAGTAAAGGTTAGCTTAAAATGGTTGCACAGTAAAAGTTCTTCTTCCGCGTTCTTGAATTTTTTGGTTTTTAATGCTATCTTGGGCCAGCCCAAAACCATTTGATTATTATAATGCATTATTAAATATAGAAGAAGAAACTCTATGTAAATGGATTATTCTATTTGTTTATGAAGGTGATTTAATTAAACGTTATGCCCTTGGGCTTATTTGTAGGGACAAAGGTGAGACTATCCTTTGGTAGGCTTCCCGTTCACTTGAAATCGATATGAGTTTTGTTATTTATTTTAATTTTTTACATGTGTTCAAAGTGAGCTCTATGTCATGGTAGGACAAACTAGGGATCTGTGCAAGTGTTCATAGTTAAATGTAGGTTCATTTGATGCCAATCCCTTTTGGTTAATACAGTTGGGAAAAATATAACACAGCTACTTAGGGACTTCACCCACTGTTCGCTGTGTATAAACCTCATTTTTAGGACATGGAAATAGGTGTCTGTAAGGAAAGCCTATGGGAAACACATATGTTGTCCAATGGTTTGTTGTTTAGATACTGAAGGCCAAAACAATAATTTAGTACAAATTAAAACAGAAAACATACACACTATATTATGGCACCCCACCTATATATAAAATAGAGGATATTGTGTGTATTGCACTAGCACAGACCATAGTGAACTCCTGGAAAATAAGGTCCCCCGGCTTACATGACTTTCCAGTATCCTTACCTGAATTAAAAAATCGGTAAAGAGTATTTGCTTATTCGCAATTGGCATTGTTGGCAACCTAGTAGTTCCAATGTTTAAGAAAGTGTTACCTTATATCTTGCGGATTATTTTATAAACTAAAAGTATGGTTTATCACTTAGAGAACTGCGCGATTGAGATACTCGTCCTGGCTTGATGCTCGTTCGCGTAAGTAGGTTACCGAACGGCTCGTTTGCTTGGGACGAGTCTTTCCCTGCTACGACTCGGTCGAGCATGTAATTAAAAAAACAAAGAGTGAAGAACAAGAGAATGAATAAACAGTGGGAGAACACAGTGAAATAACGGCTCATTTTAAGTGAAAAGAGACAGTGAATGGAACACAGTGTAGAATAAGATTACGATCGCCTTCGGCACACATCTGCTTTACTTGTCGGAAGATACTGCGCGGAACGTTGGCCGCAGGGGGAGGGCCCATCAAGCAGCCGGGGATGGAGAACCGGCTAGCGGGGAGACATCGGGCAGCGGGGGAGGACATAGCATCCGGGAGACATCAAGCAGTCGCCGCGGTGAGAAGAAAATCGGCAGCACGGGGGAGGGAGGGATGACGGAGAAGAACAGACTATTAGGGCAGCCACGGGGGAGACAGACATTTTTTTTTCGGGAGCTACGGGGTGAGCCAGAATCGTGGCAGCACGGGGGAGACAGACATAGGGCCCAGCACTGGGGGGACCAGATTCTGGGTATGTGACAGGACAGGGTCCTGCTACGGGGGGGACAGGACCAGCGGGGACACAGAAGGGTGTCGAGGGTGAGTGAAGAGCAGGAGACAGGACATCGGTGGTCAGCACGGTGGGACACAGATTATCGGGGCAGCACAGCGGGGGAGAGGACTCAGTGGAAGAAGAGGATTTGCGGATATACCGGGAAGCGTATCACTCCCCGACAAATTGTAAGCCAATGTGCGAACATTCTTCAGATCTTTATTCACTGTGTTTGTCACTGCGTTTGCACTAAATCCTCAGGTGTTGGTCCCTGTTTTTATTCTATTTTCAATGTTCTTAACCTAATCCCTGTTTACTGTGGGATGTATAATTTAATATACGCGCGGAGTGCACAGTGAGAATAGATGGCCAGTGTTTTGCATTAATGATCACTTATCAGAAGAATGCATTCTTTTGTGGACCATTAAAAATAACACACATTTATTCCGAGCCATGGTCCCCTTTTGAAAATGGTTGCGGGTTCTCCCCTGACTTCACTGGGGCTCGGTATTCTGAGCAACGAGCACTCGGGCTCTGGAAAAAGTTCGTCTTCGAATAAACGAGCAACCGAGCATTTTTGTGCTCTGTGCATCTCTAGTTATCACTGTCTGGTGTACCATATATGTCAAAAGGTTGTAAAACGACAGAGTGATATCATATAGGCCAGGTGTGTGCCTTTTTCTATATCAACCCCTAAACATACATCCATGGAGGTGAATTTTTGCACACTTTTGTTTTGGTATCTTACACAATCACTAAACATTGAAACAACAACTTCTTGACATTTGTATGGATATTTTTATTATATAGTTTTTATGAACTAGGTAGACTCATCCCAGCCCATTCCCAATTAGGTGATGAGTAGGCTCCTGGGGTGACCGTGATGAAATCCGAGGGGGCTGCGGGAGATAGCTCGCCTATAAGTGATGCTGCCTACAAGGAACTTACCGCAATATCCCACAGCACTAGCCGCGCTGACGACACGGGAACTACTGTGTCTGCTACTTCGAGTCCCGGTTTTTTGTTTATGGGTTCTCTATCCTTGTATGTGATTACTATCTTCGCACTGACCACTGCGCTTGCATTATACTGTGAGCCCGTTAGCGCTAGGCGAACGTCGCTCAGCGCTGAGTATGAGTGCGACAGTCAGCGGCATGGAGGCTTTTTTTTTCGTTTCTTGTTTACTGGGCGGCTTTAGGTCGGATGCTGGACCTGTAGCACTGCTTGTCATGCGCCGCTCACAGATCGCGTGCAGACTGAATAGTGTCTCTGGCCTATGGAGCTTACTCAGCAGAGGGGAGGGGCTTATCGGTTTAGATTCTATGCTAATGACTTGGTGCCACAGCATTGTGAGACATATGTTCATTAGCCCTTTAGAGTAGGGTTTTCATTACATATCCATAAAGGGGTTTGCCCATAAAAGAAGTTCTCAAATTTAGTCCCTAGTGATGTTTAACACAATTAATATAATTCTTTTATCCCTTACTTTACAATTTACTGCTCGTTTTAGCTCCTATAATCTCAGTAATGGTCCGTGTAAGAGTCAGGAGTCAGCGTGGTGCAGAGCGAGTACTTTTGACGGAGCGACCCCCATAAATGGAGTCCAATCTACTGCTGAGATGTCCCGCAGTACGGCTTGTCTTCTGCGCTCACGTTCCCCCAGGCGCGCATTTGTCGCACACCGGCTCCGCCGAGTTTATCTTAACGCTGCCGTTAAGTCGTACCGTGTGGGGCCCGAGCACCGCTGTTGTACGTGAGTATCCAGAGCATCTGATAGAGTGTAGGGAGCGATGTGATGCATACAGGATCAGAGAGTGGCATTGAGTCTGCGTCAGTGTGCATTGAATAAAATACCAGGGTATCACTGGTACAAAATAGTGGATTTGCAAAAATACAGTTATTCAGCACTTCAAATGGATATAAGGTGAAATCTGTTTCTTAAAAAAAACATTTATGTGGAACAAATGATTTAGAAATATAAAAACATAAATTTTATATATTACACACCCAAGATAAAGTACTTTCCCAAAGCATGTTTATTGAAAAACTCTCAATGATAATGTGCAACACCCATGCCAATGCAACACATCTGTGTTGTGAATACCGCCCTCTCCTGGCCAGTGAGCCTGTTCAACTCATTCCGAAGCTACCGCTAGGAGAACTTGGTGATTGGAGCTGTTGCCACTGCCTGGTAAGGCAACAGTTAACACTGTTATATGTGACTGTCCAATTATGTTCTTGTAATATAAACTGGAAGCTGATTGGAGGAGTGACATCACCTGACCAGGGAGTATAGAAACCCCTGCTGGGCAGAAGCACATGATCTTTTAAACATGGTCTAAGAGAACCAGACCTCATGGTCTGTCCGCCGCAGCCAGAATCCTAATCCCAGGAACTACAGGCCCCCCCTGTCTTGCACCCAGGGCAACTCCAGAGACTTAAGCCCAGAATTGATATCTGTCCCCTGACTCAGTTCCTTCTGTGCCAGCCCAGCCTGAAATTACTACAAGGCTGCGTGATCTTTTAATCATGGTCTCCTAAGAGAACCAGAGCTCATGGTCTGTCCGCCGCAGCCAGAATCCTAATCCCAGGAACTATAGGCCCCCCCTGTCTTGCACCCAGGGCAAGTCCAGAGACTTAAGAGGAATGGCTATCTCTGTCCCTGACTCGTTTTCTGTGCCAGCCATCCTGGGAAATTCTACAAGGGGGTGTAACCTTCCTGTGGACCAGCTCTCCATGACTCTTCCAGCTTGAGAATCTAAAACGATATAGATGTCTATGTCTTCCTCTTTTTTTCTCAATAGCAAAGTAATCAAATACAGCGGAGGTACAATACCTTTCCAGCCGTGGGTCGCAACTCACGAGTAGAGATAGTGTAACATTGCAAACTCTTTATCCTTGGGCGGAGTTCGTTCGGACACTCAAGGTCCCACGTTTGTTTCCTGTGTCTGTTAAACTCTCAGGAAAAAGAAGAGAGATATCTGGGGTCTTGGTTATGTGCAACCTTAAAATGATTTGATAAGTTGTGACTGGTGACTCCTTTTCTAATATTACGGATATGCTCTCCCATTCATGTTTTTAATGGTCTAACAGTACGGCCAATGTATTGTTTTTTGCATGAACATTGTACTTTATACAGTAGATAACCCCTTTACTTTCATTGATATAACTGTATATTCACAGTTGTTTACAGTTGATGTGAGGCTTTTTCGAGAACATTTTGCAGTTAAACAACCTACACAGTATCCGCACCTAAAGAATCCTTTTAAATTTAACCAGGTGTCACCATTTTTTCCCTTATCATGTATTTTCACTGTCAGCGCAAAATTGCTTACATTGTGAGCCCCATTGGGGACAGAGACTGATTTGGCAAGCTCTGTGTAGCGCTGTGAAATCTGTGTGTGCTTTATAAATAAAGGAATTATTATTATTTTAAGTCTCAAATTTGGGGCCTTTGTATATACAAAAAATGGCTTGGGATTATATTTGATAAGATTTTATCATCCTTCAATAGATCCCTATGAGTTTTATATTTTGTTTTTTCATTTCCATTTTTCACTCCCCACCTTCAAAAATCTTTTTTTTTTTTCACGTAACAAATTGCACTTCATAGCGATGGTATTTAATCTTCCATGCCATTTACAGGGAAGCGGGAAAAAAATTCCAAATGCAGTGAAAATGGGGAAAAAATGCATTTATGCCATTTTCTTGTGGGCTCGGATTTTACGGCTTTCCTGTATGCCCCAAATGACATGTCTACTTTATTCTTTGGGTCAGTACGATCAGGAGATAACAAGTTTGTATAGATTTTATAATGGTTTCATACATTTACAAAAATTAAAACCTGCTATACAATTTTTTTTTTAATTTTGCCATCTTCTGGCGCTAATAACTTTTTTTATACTTTTATGTATGGAGCTGTGGGTAGTGTAATTTTTTGTGACTTTTGATGATATTTTTAATGCTACCATTTCTAGAACTGTAAGACCTTTTGATCATTTTAATAAAATTTTTAATCTTTTTAAAAATAGCAAAAATGTGCATTTTCTACTTTGGGCGCTATTTTCCGTTACGGGGTTAAACGCAGTGAAAAATATTATTTTCCAATGCAGCGATATATAATGTGCTTATGTTTTTTACTGTTTATTTATATTTCTTTAAATATCCATGCACCCGCACCCTACGTGCACCGTACTATTACTGTGCATGTCGGGAAGGGGTTAAACATCTGTTCCCTATTAGTGTCATATATTTTTTAAATGAAAGGTATAAGATGTCTTCTGTGTAATTCTATTCCCTAAATAGTGTTAGAAGAAAATTTTTGAGTTAATGTGCAATTCCTTTTCATTCTTCTCAATTGTCCATAGGGAACCCCCAGTAGCCATCTAGGAAGATAGCAACTGGAGGGATCAATGAAACTATTATGCCCTGTTGGTTGTCTGTATTTACTACAGATTAGCTTATCTTCCCCATCTTCAATGTTTAGGTCTAGAAATTCAACTTTTTCAGGACTAATAAATGGGGTAAATTTAAGATTAAATTCCTTGGTATTAATATCAAAAATAAAGTTATCTAGTGACAGTTGGTCACCGTGCCATATGAGTACAATGTCATCTATAAAACACATAGGACCAGATCTGCACCGAGTACTCACGAGTACTTACCTGCTATTACTGACAGACTCAATTCATTCAGATCACTCCTTTGCTGTGTACAGGCGGTCCCCTACTTAAGGACACCCGACTTACAAACGACCCATAGTTACAGACGGACCCCTCTGCCCACTGTGACCTCTGGGGAAGCTCTCTGGATGCTTTATTATAGTCCCAGGCTGCAATAATCAGCTTAAAAGTGTCTGTAATGAAGCTTTATTGATAATTCTTGGTCCAATTACAGCAAAAAATTTAGAAACTCCAATTGTCAAAAGGGCAAAAAAAAAAAATTGTCTGGAACTACAATTATAACATATACAGTTTCGACTTACATACTAATTCAACTTAAGAACAAACCTACGGACCCCATCTTGTACGTAACCCGGGGACTGCCTGTAGTTTGGTCTGGATGGATTAAAGCTGTCTGTCTTGCAATTGTGTACTTTGTTTGACATCTTTCTTTGTATTTTGCACTTTGGCACATAGAGAGAATGTCTACTAGTTTTCTCTTACTGCTAGCGGGCATAAAAATTGAGTAGGCTATGACACTGGAGTCCTGGGGCAATTTAAGAGAAAGGTGCAATCAGGGGACAGGTCCACTAAATATGAAATATGTCTCCATCATGTATTAGGGCATTTGCACGGGATGTGTTTAAATATTGTCAACACTGATGCAACTAAAAATCGCAAAGGGTTAACCAGTACACAGATGAGGACTGATGAGTGATATTATAAATTAACTCTACTAAACATGCTTTGAGTTACTGTGTCCGCTGCCATACATATGCTCGGGGAGCAACTTAAAAGTCTTAACTCATCTAGGACCGGCCGCTGACTTTAGATGTCAGCGGGTGCAGGTCCCGAGTCTGCAGCAACGTCTTTAGACATCACTGCAGTTTTCTCTGGGTGTCAGAGACATCCAAAGAACTTGGGGAGAAGGGGGGATACTTTTTATTATCGATTCTCCCTTCTCCGCTCCTCACAGCATCGCACTGAAGGAGTGCATTCCATGGAGGAGCAGACCCGGTGCTGCCACCGGCTCTATAAACTCAGCGGTCATGTGACCGCCGGGTCTAAAGGGGTTAACCGGAGTTGCGGGTTAAAATTAGACCCAGTATAGCTCTGATCAACACCACCTGTCACAGGAAGTCATTTCCCCTGTAGGCGCCCAGTTACAGGGGATAACTTGCAAAAGAAAACAAATAAAGTAAAAAAAATATTTTTTAAAGTGAAATGCCCCTCAGGGGTCTTTTATGACATCATGGGGAACATACAAAGTAAATTTCACATTTAAAAAAAAAAAATACTATAAATTACAAAAAAAACTTTTTCCCACTTTCTTTAATAAAATATAAAGAAATGTTTTTGAACTTTTATTACCTTTTTGACTAGCTCTATGTGTCCTGATTAAAAGACTGCAAAACATTTTAAAGTAACACGCAAACAAAAAAAAGTTATGGCCCTTAAACCGGTGCTTACGAAATTAGCGTACGATCAGGAGATAACAAGTTTGTATAGATTTTATAATGGTTTCATACATTTACAAAAATTAAAACCTGCTATACAATTTTTTTTTTAATTTTGCCATCTTCTGGCGCTAATAACTTTTTTTTATACTTTTATGTAAGGAGCTGTGGGTAATGTAATTTTTTGTGACTTTTGATGATGTTTTTAATGCTACCATTTCTATAACTGTAAGACCTTTTGATCATTTTTAATAGAATTTTTAATATTTTTAAAAATAGCAAAAATGTGCATTTTCTACTTTGGGCGCTATTTTCCGTTACGGGGTTAAACGCAGTGAAAAATGTTATTTTCCAATGCAGCGATATATAATGTGCTTATGTTTTTTACTATTTATTTATATTTCTTTAAATATCCATGCACCCGCACCCTACGTGCACCGTACTATTACTGTGCATGTCGGGAAGGGGTTAAACATCTGTTCCCTATTAGTGTCATATATTTTTTAAATGAAAGGTATAAGATGTCTTCTGTGTAATTCTATTCCCTAAATAGTGTTAGAAGAAAATTTTTGAGTTAATGTGCAATTCCTTTTTATTCTTCTCAATTGTCCATAGGGAGCCCCCAGTAGCCATCTAGGAAGATAGCAACTGGAGGGATCAATGAAACTATTATGCCCTGTTGGTTGTCTGTATTTACTACAGATTAGCTTATCTTCCCCATCTTCAATGTTTAGGTCTAGAAATTCAACTTTTTCAGGACTAATAAATGGGGTAAATTTAAGATTAAATTCCTTGGTATTAATATCAAAAATAAAGTTATCTAGTGACAGTTGGTCACCGTGCCATATGAGTACAATGTCATCTATAAAACACATAGGACCAGATCTGCACCGAGTACTCACGAGTACTTACCTGCTATTACTGACAGACTCAATTCATTCAGATCACTCCTTTGCTGTGTACAGGCGGTCCCCTACTTAAGGACACCCGACTTACAAACGACCCATAGTTACAGACGGACCCCTCTGCCCACTGTGACCTCTGGGGAAGCTCTCTGGATGCTTTATTATAGTCCCAGGCTGCAATAATCAGCTTAAAAGTGTCTGTAATGAAGCTTTATTGATAATTCTTGGTCCAATTACAGCAAAAAATTTAGAAACTCCAATTGTCAAAAGGGCAAAAAAAAAAAATTGTCTGGAACTACAATTATAACATATACAGTTTCGACTTACATACAAATTCAACTTAAGAACAAACCTACGGACCCCATCTTGTACGTAACCCGGGGACTGCCTGTAGTTTGGTCTGGATGGATTAAAGCTGTCTGTCTTGCAATTGTGTACTTTGTTTGACATCTTTCTTTGTATTTTGCACTTTGGCACATAGAGAGAATGTCTACTAGTTTTCTCTTACTGCTAGTGGGCATAAAAATTGAGTAGGCTATGACACTGGAGTCCTGGGGCAATTTAAGAGAAAGGTGCAATCAGGGGACAGGTCCACTAAATATGAAATATGTCTCCATCATGTATTAGGGCATTTGCACGGGATGTGTTTAAATATCGTCAACACTGATGCAACTAAAAATCGCAAAGGGTTAACCAGTACACAGATGATGACTGATGAGTGATATTATAAATTAACTCTACTAAACATGCTTTGAGTTACTGTGTCCGCTGCCATACATATGCTCGGGGAGCAACTTAAAAGTCTTAACTCATCTAGGACCGGCCGCTGACTTTAGATGTCAGCGGGTGCAGGTCCCGAGTCTGCAGCAACGTCTTTAGACATCACTGCAGTTTTCTCTGGGTGTCAGAGACATCCAAAGAACTTGGGGAGAAGGGGGGATACTTTTTATTATCGATTCTCCCTTCTCCGCTCCTCACAGCATCGCACTGAAGGAGTGCATTCCATGGAGGAGCAGACCCGGTGCTGCCACCGGCTCTATAAACTCAGCGGTCATGTGACCGCCGGGTCTAAAGGGGTTAACCGGAGTTGCGGGTTAAAATTAGACCCAGTATAGCTCTGATCAACACCACCTGTCACAGGAAGTCATTTCCCCTGTAGGCGCCCAGTTACAGGGGATAACTTGCAAAAGAAAACAAATAAAGTAAAAAAAATATTTTTTAAAGTGAAATGCCCCTCAGGGGTCTTTTATGACATCATGGGGAACATACAAAGTAAATTTCACATTTAAAAAAAAAAAATACTATAAATTACAAAAAAAACTTTTTCCCACTTTCTTTAATAAAATATAAAGAAATGTTTTTGAACTTTTATTACCTTTTTGGCTAGCTCTATGTGTCCTGATTAAAAGACTGCAAAACATTTTAAAGTAACACGAAAAACAAAAAAAAGTTATGGCCCTTAAACCGGTGCTTACGAAATTAGCTAAAAATGCCCGGTCACTAGAGCCTTTTCAGGCTGCGTCACTACATGTAAAATTCTATCCAGCTTCTACTGAAGTGGGTGGTTATAACGACATTTGCTAAGGGAACTGAGGCCAAAACAGCACTTTCCAGCACTTTCCATAATGCTGAGCTAACCTCACATGCACCAGCACAAGCCACCCAGCCAAACCCATGAGGAGTAGTGCAGCCATGACACAAAGCGGTCGCTTGCGACACAAATGTGGTGCAGGCACATCTTAAATACCTGTGCAAGTGTGACAAAAAAAATGGCGCATGGCTCTTAGTAAATGTACTCCATAAACTTTACAGTTTGCACCAGAAAAATGACTGTACCATACATTGGCGCTGTTTTTCACATCCGTGGTTCAGTGATTTCACCTCACAAAGCCATTTCCATGGGTGTTTTCACATTGGCTTGTATTTTCACTGATCCGCGTTGTCTGTGGAAAAAGTTATGAAACTTGTCCTATTTTTATCACAGATGCGGATCACAGAAGGCAATCGAAACATCCGTTTTTTTGAAGATGAACATCAACGCCAATGTGAAAGAGCCCTTAGTTACAGAAATTTCTTCATCAACCCTCCCCACTTTGCTGTTCATTCAGCTCGGACTAAAATCTGCATATGGAAACCTTAGTACTTTCATGTGTATCTTAATGAGAGGTATAAGACATTAGAAGCATTATAAAGATTTATAGGTACTTTCCATGACTACAATAGCAGGTGTTAACACCTTTACTGGAGCTTTATGACTCCAAATTTGGCACCATACTTTGCAGATTAACAATCAAAGTGATGCTGATACTGTGAACATGGTGCTATTTAGATACATGTGGTTTTGTAGGGAAAATTCCAGTATATCTTTAGAGTCACATAGCTGAACCTTCTTAGTTATTGGCAAACTTCCCAGTATGAACATGCATTATTAAGTACATGTAAATTCCAGAGAATAAGATCACCCACTGGTAAGGATCAATCATAATTGAAAACTTTTTTATAATGAAAACGATAACTGCTTTTTACCAACACAAACAAAACATTCGCAAAACATCTCATTATGTCAATAACTCAAGATCAAGTTTTTTTCCTATTTTTTATGTTTCTTTTTACACTCCTTTCCTTCCACAAGCCGCAACTTTTTTATTTTTTCATTTACAAAGCTGTTTATGAGCTTGTTATATGCAACACAAATTGTACTTTCTAGTGGAACCATTTATTATTCAGTGCCATGTACTGGAAAGCTGCAAAAAAGTTGCAAATGTAGTGGAATGGCAAAAAAAATGAAGTTGTGTCATATTCTGATGGGCTTTATTTTTATGGCTTTCGATGTGCAATCGAAAAGACGTCTCTACTTTAATCTATGGCGCAGTACAATCACAGAGATACCACATGTATATAGTTATAGATTTTAGTATAAGCAGCTGTGTAAAGTGTCATTGTTTGCAGGATGGGATGACCTTTTCATTGAAACCATTTTGAAAACTGTTTGACCTTTTTTTCACTATTTATTCTAATTTTATTATTGGAGACAAAATGGCAAAAAAGTGACAACTCAGCCATTTAAGCATTATTTTCACTGATACTTCACAGTTTCTTTGATACCTCACAAGGCAACAGGCTAAGTTCAGCATAAAATTATTAGCTTACGGGGAGTCTTGAAACAGATTTATTGACTCAAATTTGGGATTTAAAGAGGTTTTCCCAATTATATTTATTGCACAGGGTATACCGTACTCCTCACTGGCTATGCAGGGTTGGTTTGCGTGAAGTGGACTTGTGTCCCAGATGCGGTATGGAGGGCGCCCACATACTTCATATGCTGTGGGATTGTAGAAAACTCAGAAGATTTTGGGGAGAAGTATTAAGGCTGATTACTAAAGTGTATGGAGTGACACTGACGGCATCCCCGGTGGTTTGCCTGCTAGGTCTGTTGGGACATGATGACTTGGAGGATGGAGTAATTGTAGGTATATATATATATATATATTGATATAATGCTGTATCAAGCAAGGAAGCTTATTGCTATGTATTGGCTTCGTCCCCGCGCACCAAGGTTGGAGGCATATGTTAAAAAACTGAACAACATTATAAGGTTGGAAAAGACTGTTTATTGTAAACGTAAAGCAAATACAAAATTCGAACGCATTTGGGGCCCCTGGCTGGATTTGCCGGGACTCCCCTCGATACACTTGAGGCGTCATCCCCTATCAGCATTCATGTAGAACATGTGTACTGTTAATAATATGATATTTTGTAATTGCTAAATGCTGTATATTTATTAGCTGTGTATCCATTTTTCACTGAACTCCTGTAATGCCATTATTACTATGCAATTGCACCGGAAGGGTATGGGTTGGGGGGAGGGTATCTGTGTCAGAGGGTGGGAAGGGAAAGTGGGAAGTTGTGGTTATGTATAAAATGTTTTAAAAAACCAATAAAAAAAAGATTTGATTCAAAAAAAAAAAAGGGGTTTTCCCACCAAATAAATTAGGCCCTATCTTGCTGTTCAGTGGGGGTCTCAGTGAGTACCATTGTAAGATCCCTTGTCGCTCAGCGAGATGAATGGGGACCCCCACCAATCAGCAAGTTAGGCCCTATCCACAGGACTTGTGGTGGGAAAACCCCTTTAATGTCAGCTATTTTTCCTAAGGCCTCTAAATCTGAACTAAAAATAGACAGAATCCATAGGTGTCAGGAACCTGTCCAGTAACAGCGCAACCATAACCAGACTTGGTGCTAGCTGTCAGACTGAATATCTGGTGGCAAACTCACCCTGCAATGTTCCTGCAGGCTATGGCCCTGCCTACAGCAGATTAAACCACACTGGCAAGGGCAAACCGACTACTTTTTTATGTTAATTCTAAGCAGTATTTGTAGAGAAAATCGGGCACTGCTCATTACCTGCCAAATACAATCCCAACAGTGAAACATGGTTGTGGCAGCATCGTTCTATGGTGTTTTTCAGCTGCAGGGTCAGGACAACTGTTGCAATTGAATTAAAGATGAATGCGGCCAAGTACAGAGCCTATATGAAAACCTCTTTCAGTGTGCTCTGGACCTCAGACTGGGCCCAAGGTTTACCTTCCAATAAAACAATGACCCTAAGCACACAGGTGAAATAATAAATCAGTGGCTTAAGAACAACTATGTGACCATTCTTGACTGATCCAGCCAGAGCCCTGACCTAAACCCAATAGAGCATCTCTGGAGAGACTTTAAAAGTGGCGTCCACCAACATTCACCATCCAAGAATGGTACAGGATCCCCAAATTCATGTGTGAAAAACTTGTTGTATCATTACCAAGAAGACTCATGGCTGCACTAGCTCAATACTGAGCAAAGGGTCTGGATACTTGACCATGTGAGATTTCAGTTTTTCTTGTTTTATATATAGCAAAAATATCTACATTTCTGTTTTTTCTGTCAAGATGGAGTGCAGAGTGTACATCAATGAGCAAAAAAATAACTTTTTTGTTCTTACTAATTAGCTACAATGAAACAAAGAGTATAAAATCTAAAGGTGTCTGAGTACTTTCTGTAACCACTGTATTAAGGACTTTGCTAAGCAATGTACATAGCGGTATAGAAACTGTTGGCAGCAAATATACCAAAGCCAGTCATGTTACACTTTATAAATATTTATTCTGGATTATGATAACTCTATAGTATTAATAATACTGCCATTACGTTAATGTAATATCTATATGTGAATAAGAAACCCTTTAAGCAATAGTAAGCAAACATTACTAAGTTGTTTGCATTTGCCGCAACTTAAGATGTAATTGTAAAGAAATATTAAAGATCACAAATGTTTACACTTCAATGAGCATTATTATTCAGTTAAAGGGTTTTTATTAATAGTTTAACCCCTTAACGTCCCCTCAACCACTTTGGTTTTTGCATTTTCATTTTTCACTCCCTACTTACAAAAATGCATAACTTTTTTATTTCTCTATGTAAGGAGCTGTTTACGCTATTAGGTTCTACATAGGGTATAACAGTTTTTTAGATATGTATAATACCTGTTTATGTTAGCATGATAAGATTATTATGATTTTTTTCTTTATTTTATGTGATCTAGACAAGTGGGTGTTATTTGTACTTTTAGGTCTAATTTTTTTTTTACTACTGTATTACATTACATTGCAGTTTTTCTATGCATCAATGTGTCACTATCGTATTGTTATCGTACCTGAGTATTATAGAAACTACAGGCTGTCATTGTTACAGATTGCAATGCCAAAGACATTTAATGGGTTGTCATCCAGGAGTGTTAGCCATAGGTGTTTGCTGCAATACGCCTGAATCTGGGACTGTCTGCTGGATCTGGGACAGTAAGAAGTATTCACAAAAATCTTGGTCTAAATTATTTAAAGCAACAGTAATTTCATGGGGCTACATATTTAAAGCGGGATTCACATACATTACATACCAATAATAACAAATAAGAACAAATGTTACAAAACTAGACTGAATTGGCATAGGTGGAATGAGGACCCTGCCAAGGGCTCACAATCCATATGGAAGGGTATTTGGAGTGACTAGGTAAAGGATCATAGCAGTGGTGTTATTGTGTATTGTAGGCAATAGGAGTGGTTTAAAGTTATTTTTGAATTAATGGAATATGAGGGACATTCGGGCACATTTTGGTAGGGTGTTCCAGAGTATGAGGGACGAATAGGATTAGTCTAAGAGACAGATGTAAAACCAGTGTATTATAGGAGAGCAAAGTAAAAGGTCTGTAAGAATCTGATATTACATGTAGGACAGTATTCAAATCTATCACATTCTTGTCCTGGGAAAGGAAACAGTACAATGATTTCAAATACATGTAAATGTATACAATAAAAGAATCAAGGTTTTGCAATGGACAATATCCAGGCATCCATTTGTGCATAATACTATACTAACAAAACAAACAAAATTCCTGTAGAACAATGTGATGATTGCTTTAAATTATTGCTTCCAAAGTTCTACCAGTCATTGATTCTTTTCCATGTATGTTAATTAAATAACAGTACATTTGGAATTTTTTTTAAAGCTATCTGGCAGCCCAACCATTTGATATTAATAATTCATTAAAATATAGAAGAAACATTAATATGGATTATTATTTAGTTATGAACTGGTAAAATCCGTTCTGCTCATTGGGCTTATTTGTAGGACAAAGGGCACATACTTTTGTAGGATCCAGTTCCTTGAAATAGATATGAGTTGTATTTTAAGCTGTTCAACAGGAGCTCTATGTCCATGGTAGGACAAACTATTGTCTGGCAAGCGTTCCATAGTCAAATAGGTTCATGATGCCAATCCTTTTGTTTAATACTTGGAAAAATAACACAGCTACTTAGGTTACTTTACAGTGTTCGCTGTTAAACTCATTAAAATGGAATTGGTTGTCTGTAAGGAAAGACTATGGACTCAATATGTTGTCCAAGTTGTTTATATCCTGAAGGCCAAAACAATAATTTAGTACAAATTAAAACAGAATACATATCACTACTACATATGGCACATATATATAAAATAGAGGAATAATAGCACAGCACAGAACCTATAGTGAACTCCTGGAAAATAAGTCCCACTTGCTTACTATGACATTTACAGTTATACTTACCTGAATTAACAAATTTTCCTATCTGTAAAGAGTATTTTGCTATTGCAACTTGGCATTGTTGGCAACCTAGTAGGTGAAATAAAAAGTATGGTTATCACCTGTCTGGTGTACAATATCATCAAAAGGTAAGTACAACTAAAAGTGATATTATATAGACAGGTGTGTGCCTTTCCTATATCAACCCCATAAACAACATCCACTGTAGGTGAATTTTTGCACTTGTGGTAACTACACAATTCAATAAAATTGTAAACTAACAACTTCATGTACATTTGTATGGATTTTTATATATATTTTATGACTGGACTCCATCCCATGGCGCATCTATCATTAGGTGATTGAGCTTATGGCCTCAGGGTGCAAAGTGCATTAAATCAGAGGGGGCTGCGGGAGATAAGTCCTCATAATGTGATGCTGCCTTAAAAGGAAATCTACCATAAAAATCAAGCATACTAAACCAAGGATACTTACTCATAGATCATCCAGGCACAGTCACTTGGGTAATCATCTTATATTTGTCATCTATGGCCTACTTCCTTCTAAAATTGACAATTATGCTAATGATACTGATGGACTCCTGCAGGGGTGTTACTTGAGCTCCTCTGTGCTGTTGCTTCACATGCTCTTACCTTTCTCCCTCTCCAACTGTGCACTGACACGTACTCTGCTACTGTGAGCTTACATCAGGCAGAGGGAGGGGCATGGTTTAGATCATATGCTAATGTACTAGCGCCAGCATGTGATAAATACCCCTAATGTGTTCATTAGCCCTTAGAGTAGGTGTTTCATTACCATTATCCATAAAGGGGTTTGCCCATGAAAGAAAGTTCTCAAATTTTAGTCCCCTACTGATGTTAAAACAATAAATATAATTTTTAACCCCTTACTTTAAAATTTTACTGCTGTTTTAGCTCAGTGATGGTCAGTGTAAGAGTCAGTGTCAGAGTGTGGGCAAGGACTTTATAAGCCGACACATAATGATCCCTCTGTGCTATGAGATACTGTGTACTGACAATGTGCTTAGATTATCAGGGAACAGGTTTATATACATGCTTTAATTTACCTTCTGAACATTTTACTAGTATCTGACACATAGAAAGAGAGATGACACAGATCAGAGGTGAGAGATGATGAGATCCATGATCCATCTCAGCTACAACACACACAGAGTCAGCTTTGCTACATCTCAGCTATAATACACACAGTCAGCTCTTCTGTATCTCCTCCCCCTGCTATAAAAATCTCATATCTTAGTTTGTACTTTGTAGAGTAAGTCTTTGCATGCTGCTTGCTGGGAAGAAGTGTCTGTGTGTGAGTTCATTTTGTAATGCAGGAGGAAGGGGCTGGATGCAGACAGCATACTGCATCTTGCAGACAGGAGACAGGAGAAGCTATTCAAGAAAAGAATCTGCCCTGCCTGGCCATAGTAAGAATGTTTACAGATCCTGGGGCAACCAAAATTGTATTCACCAGAACAGATAGCGATAGTTTGGAATTATATCTATGAAATGATGTATTTTAGTTAATAACAGTGAATTAGAGCTTGCATTATTTAGTTATCATGAGTATTTAAGGATCTTTTCTTTGTGGGAATACCCCTTTTATTGTTACATATAAGAAGAGCTCTGTAATATTATCGTTGTAACTGTTTTGCTCTTCTACTCTTTGGAGTAGAATTATATAGTTTAAAGTTTATATTGCTCAATTCTGGTTAGATCATGCTTTTCAGAGCCTTGGCATGTTCTACTATTTTGAGACTCTATTTACTGCCTGCCTCCCACTACAGGACATTTAGGATAAAATCCTGAAATCCCAGCTATAGTCAGAACATCGCTATGGGTATTTTCAGTAATGCTATACACTAAGAGGAAAATGTTAAAAACGTAAAATCTAGCTTAAAAATATTTATGGTAATGCCAATACAAACTAGAAATGCTTCAATGAAGCCAGTTTTCTTCATTATTGGAAATAGTTGGCAAGCGATAAAGTGTTTTCCAGGTTTAATAATAATAAAACTTAAAATGGTTTTCCAAGGCTACAATATTCACCTTTTAAGTACGAAGTTAGTTTTATTTTGCAGGACATGGATTATTTTGTCATATTCTAAAAGCCATAATTTTGGGATTTTCTGGCAATGTGGATGTTTGAGGGCTTGTTTTTTGAGGGATAAGTCACACTCATTGGCAGAATTTTAAGGTTTTTGTTACTTATTTGTTTTTTATTACCTGTTTTTGGCGGTGGAGTAGAAAACACCCAATTTTTACATTATTTTATACTTATAAATTTATAAATTTTGTGTAGTTCAGCTTAAATCTCAGAGTATTACATTTTGGTGGGGGGGGGGATAAGAAATTTTTTGATACACAAGTATAATTTGAAAGTCATAACTTTAATGATCATTTAAAGAGTTTTCTCCTACGATTATGTAGAGAACATAATAGATGTGTATCCCAGGATTTTTCATATGTCATAAAAACTGTCCATGAGAATACCCCTTTAATTTTTTTTTTTAATTGTATTTATAGAAATGTCAAACATTATTTTATTTTTATTTTTTTTTGCTTTAAAAGCTAAATTGAAGTCTTTTATGTACTGCCATCACATTTTCACAAATAAAGCTAGTGACAGGTTCCCATAGAGCCCTATTAACTAGAAATTGTTTCCCTTATATTCCCATAAATCAACTTTATGTTATATTACCTGGCATCAGAGGGAGAGTGTCCCGCTTCGCCAGCCCCTCCCATCTATTTTTTCTCATGTTCCATTCCTCTTCTCAGCATTTAGCACTTAATGTCATATGACCAGGGTCATCTAACGTCCTTAGCCCAGTTACATTTGCAACATCTACGCCATGTATGTATCTGATCACATGAAATCACAGAATGCTTCGTTAGCATTCTACTCCTCCCTATGCCTCCATGGAGACATGCTGTGATTTCATGTGAACAGATACATACATGGGGTAGATGTTGAAAATGTAACTGGGTAAAGGACATTATATGCTATCACCCTGGTCACATGTCATGAATTGCCCAATGATATAACAGAGCTCTTTCTTAATGTTCCACACAGCAACATTTTCTAGCAGTGATACCTGTCAATCAGGAACAAGGAGGCAGGGCAGTGCAAGTAAAGTTATAGGCCTGTAAGCTAAACTTCCATTGTAGGGAAATATTGGAAAGGTTACTAAAAGACAATATACAAAATTGGGTTTACTAAGGATAGAAGAAGTGAACTAATGCCTTGACAGGTGAGCAGCTGTGGATATTGTGTTCTTGCATTTTGCAAAGGAATTCAACATTATCCTGCATAGATGCCTGATAGGTAAAATAAGGTCTATTGGTTTTGGCAGAAATCATTTGCAGTCAAATTTATAACTGACTGAAGGATCGTATCCAGAGAGTTGTGCTCAATGATTCCTACTCAGAATGGTTGCCAGTTATAAGTGGTGTACCCCAGGGTTCTGTGCTTGGCCCACTACTATTTAATATATTTATTAATGATATAGAGGTAGGAATTAATAGGACTGTGTCTATTTTTACAGATGACACCAAGCTGTGTACTGCAATACAGTCTATGGAAGATGTTCATAGGATGGTGGGTGACTTGGACAAACTGAGTGTTTGGTCATCCACTTGGCAAATTAAGTTTAATTTGGATAAATGTAAGGTTATGCACCTGGGGGATAATAATCCACAGGCAACATATGTCCTTAGGGAATTAAATATGGGAGAGTCCCTTGTTCAGAAAGACCTGGGTGTAGATAATAGATTTAATAAAAGCATGCAATGTCAATCAGCTGCCTCTAAAGCTAGCAAGATCTTGTCATATATCAAAAGTGCGATGGACTCTCAGGATAGGGATGTAATATTACCACTGTACAAGCCATTGGTTCGGCCTCACCTGGAATATGCTGTCCAGTTCTGGGCACCAGTCCATAAAAAGGATGCCCTGGAGCTGGAGAGGGTTTAACGAAGAACCACCAAAATGATAAGGGGTATGGAGAGTCTCAGTTATAAGGAAATATGAAAACAACTAGATTTATTTAGTCTTGAAAAGAGACAACAAAGAGGGGATGTAACGTCCGTGCCTGAACGTCGCTCTATCCGCAGTTGGTGGAATACATGGCGTTTATTTGTGTGTGAACTGTGGCTTAATTCTTGTGTTTGGATTAACTGAGCCACACCCTGCTCCTTGCATTTCTGTCCTGCCCAGCAAGGGTTACTAGCCTGATGGACAGTTTCCTTAGTGTGTTATTGGGGGCATGTCCGGGAACAGCCTTATATACCTGCCTATTCCCACCATACCTTGCTGGTTATTTTGAGTCTTGTCTTCCCTGTGTTTCTAGTTCAGTTTTACCTGTCTCCATTTGTCTGCCTGTATCTGTACCTGATCTGTATATTACCCGCTTGATTTTGATCTTGACCTGACCTGTATATAACTCGTTTGATCTTGAACTGACCTGTATATAACCCGTTTGATCCTGACCTGTATATAACCGTTTGATCTTGACCTGACCTGTGTATATCCCGCCTGTAGCTGTATCTGGATCTGACCTGTTATTATCTGCCTGAAGACCTGTCTATATCTGTTGTTTTGTCCCTGTCTCAGTCCTGTGTTTGTATTCTGTGTACCAGTGTGAACACTGGTCTATACCTGTATTTCCATTACCTGTCCGCTCCACCATCCAGCAGCTGCCAGACGAAGTAAGTTTCCCCTGTCATGTTGTAGGGTCGCTCAGGGACTCAGTTAGGTTCCTGATAGTGGGTTCGCCCTTATCAGGGCGGTTTATCTGCTTTACGCAGGGCCTTAGCCCCGCAGAGACGTTGCAGGGTGAGTTCGCCACCACTTACCCAGTCTGACAGCTAGCGCCAAGCCTGGTTGTGGTTGCGCGGTTGCTGGACAGATGCTGACAGGGGATATGATTAATTTATATAAATATATGAATGGTCCATACAAAAATATGGTAGTAAGTTGCTCCAAGTTAAATAAAATCAAAAGAAAAGGGGGCTTGTCTGGAGAAAACCAAGTTTAATCACCAGAGGCGACAGGACTTCTTTACTGTGAGAACTGTAAATCTGTGGAATGGCCTGCCTCAGGTGCTGGTCACAGCAGGGACAGCAGAGAGCTTCAAGAAGGGTCTAGATGCCTTTTTACACCTAAATAACATTGACGGTTAAATTATAATATAAAATTGTTTCCCTTTAAATCCCCTCCTCATCCATTCCCTTCTCTTACTTGGTAGAACTTGATGGACATGTGTCTTTTTTAAACCGCATAAACTATGTAACTGTGCAATAATAATTAGGAAATCTGTGACAGAGGCTCCTGAATGATCCTCCACTGCAAATATGAATTAATATATGATAAAACTAAATACTCATCAACAGTTTTTAAAGTAGTAAATGGCATCCTCTGTAATTTAATATTTCAGGAAAAGAAAATATATTCCATTTGTTAGCCAGATTTTTCTAGCATGTCGTATGTAAATTAGAAACCAATGAAGCACATTCTGTTCTCCAAGCTAAGCAAATAATATTATCTGTTTCCTTGTTCTTGTCATATAATAGTCACTGGTTTGCATTTCATGCATGCTTCCTGCAGTGACATGTGGTCGCCCATTCGGTTATTGTCATGTTTCTATTGCCTCAGGCATCATAACATGTTCTACTTTAATGTATGTGTCACTTCTCTCAAAGCTTTACATTAAGAATATCATATTCTGGAACAAGGAAAACTATTCACAGCATGTTTAATAACATTACATTCTCAATTTTCATTCATGATGCTAGAGGACGTATGGGACTCATCACCAGTCAAAATCAATGATAAAATTGGACCGTTGTGAATAACATTTAATTACCCTATCTTAATGAAACAAGTCAATGGGACTTTATTTATCAGGGCTTCTGCACCAGAACGAGTAGAAGCTCTGAAATAATCGCAAATGGTAGTGTAAAGCTAGCACTTGCAATTACTTTCCCCCTTCCGCCACCTCCATGCCAGGGTGGCGCACTGGCTGCAGACAGCTGAAGATTCCCTGTCTGTGTCTATTTCTACTCCAGAGACACTATTAAAGATGCAAAATGCACAACTTTGTGGAGGCAGTGAAAAGTGCACTTTAAATTCAAAGAAAAGTAGAAATAAAATGCTACACAGTCACTCGATGGATACATCAAGATGCCTAAGTCTTGTATCCAGCTGCACCAGGGGGGTGGCGAATGATAAATAACTTCCAGTACGTGTATGCACATCCTAGACTTGAGTATTACTGTAAATTGGCATGCTTATGCCTTTTTCATGTACTTTTCCTAGGAGTGAGGTAAACTTATTGGCAGGTTAGAGAATTTGATTACTTTATATTATTATTATACTGTGTTACAAATTTAGAAGTTTGTACTTATCTCTTTGTGTTGCTTTCTAGGACATAAATCACACATCAACATCTTAAAAAAACAACATTATGGGGGTCATTTACTAAGGGCCCGAATCGCGTTTTCCCGACGTGTTACCCGAATATTTCCGATTTGCGCCGATTGTACCTGAATTGCCCCGGGATTGTGTCGCACGCGATCGGATTGTGGCGCATCGGCGCCGGCATGCGCGCGACGGAAATCGGGGGGCGTGGCCGAACGAAAACCCGACGTATTCGGAAAAACCGCCGCATTTAAAAACCGAAAAAGTGTCGCTTGGTGACCGCTTACCTTCACCTGGTCCGAGGTGGTGCATTCCGGCGCGTGGAGATGATTTTCAGCGCAGCAGCGCCACCTGGTGGACGGCGGAGGAACTGCCTTCATGAATCCCGGCCGGACCCGAATCCAGAGCAGAGAACGCGCCGCTGGATCGCGAATGGGCCGGGTAAGTAAATTTGCCCCTATATATTTATCTATAGTTCTCAGCCAAACAATTCACAAGGATGGTGTGAAGCTGATAAGAAAACTACTTTAACCAGCAGTGAATAAAGGGTAGGCAGAACGAATATGCCATCTCAAATCTCCAGACTCAAAGATGATTAGCCCAGAACTCAGAGATCCAGACGGCACAGAACGCAAGTGACGAGTGTTAAGCTTGTAAATACCACGGTTAACTACAACTGGACCAAAGCTAAGCTGCAGGTATGGTGATCAATCAAAAGAAGACAGCAAGTAAAAACCAAGTTCACACTACAGAATATAAGCCAGATGCAGATATAAAATCAGTGCCTCTGCAGTCGCACACCAAGGACCATGGATGATGCTGGAACAGATGTTATAGTTTATTAGGCTATCTGCTCCAGCCAAGGACCTATCACCTGTCAGTTGGAATTAGCAAATTGTGTGTCAAGACTACTTGCACGGAATGAATGAGGACTACAAAAAAAGTTAAAGAAAATCTACCAAGCATGATAAACTACTCATAGATCCAAGCACAATCATTTTAAAACTATGCTACTGAGGCTGAATTGCTCTGGTGGCATTGCTTTAGCCCATCAGTGCTGCGGATTCACAGGCTATTGCAATTTTGCAGGACATGTCTCAGCCAACCCACTGCTCTCTCCCTTCTCCCTCTACCTGTCTAATAAAGCAGCAGGAAGTACGGGGGGGGGGGGCCTGCACTGCTCATTGTAACAGCCTGTGAAGCTACAGCACTGAAGGGCTCTGTAAAACCCGCCAAAGCCCTTTAGGCTCCTTAGATTAGATTTCCTTTAAATGATGTCACAATGATTGGGGTTACACCAACCAAGGGATGCAAAATGTTGGAGTTGCAAGTTGAAATTCAATGGGCATATATACTATGGGCTTCCTGGCTATATACTGGGGCATGGTCTGGCTATATACTGGGGCATGATCTGGCTATATACTGGGGTTTGTGCTGGCTATATACTGGGACATGGGCTGGCTATATACTGGGACATGGGCTGGCTATATACTGGGGGCTGGCTGGCTATGTACTGGAGGCATGAGATGCCTATATACTGGGGCATGGGCTGGATATATACTGTTGATGTGGGTGGGTTGGCTTAATACTGGGATAAGGGCTGGCTATATACTGGTGCATGGGCTGGCTTTATACTAGGGTCATGCGACCTGGCTAGCTGTATACTGGGCAGAGGCTATGAATAATGCATTTCCCACCATATATATTATGGGCTGGCTGGCATGCTATATACTGGGATCTGGCTGGCTATATACTTGGGGCTGGCAAGCTATATACAAGGACCTTGGCTGGCAGACTATATACTAGGGCATGGACTGGCAGGCTATATACTGGAGGATGGGCTGGCTATATACTGCGGCATGGGCTGACAGGCTATATACTGGGGCATGGTCTGGCTATATACTGGGGCATGGTCTAGCTATATAATGGGCCATGGGCTGGTTATATACTGGGGCATGGGCTGGCTATATACTGGGGCATGGGCTGGCTATATACTGGGACATGGGCTGGCTATATACTGGGAGCATGAGCTGGTCATATACTGGGAGCATGAGTTGGCTATATACTGGGGGCATGGGCTGGCTATATACTAGGGGCATGGGATACCTGGCTAGCTATATACTGGGCAAAGGCAGTGACTAATGCATTTCCCACCCTAGACTAAGGTCCCTTCCACCCTTGTGTTTTTCAAGCGCGTGTTCTGCAGGTGCTTTTGATGCGCAGAACTTGCATTGCACTCTGACCCATTGTAATCAGTGGGATTTTTCAGACTTCCATTTTTTTCAAGCACATGCAATTGCAATTGAAAAGACATCTCATTTTGCAAAAAAAATTACACCATAAAAAGTTCCAGACACTAAAGTATGAAAATGCCTCAAAATACAGCAAAATGCTGAGGGTTTTTTTTCTACAAAAGATTTGGTGTTTTTATCATGGCTTGTATGCCTGAAAACTACTCCGCCCTCTATGGCAGATGAATGGAGAGAGGACAGTGGCAGGCTGTGTACTGGGCCGATACTGGGCGTTCCTGCCATGCACCTGCACACTGCCTATAGCCTGCGTCTGATTGAAAATGCCAAAACGAAAAGCCGTTGTGTCATTTCCGTTGATATTAGTGATCCAATCTATGTTTGCATTTGTTTCAATTGAATTATCAAAAAAAATTCTTTTATTTATTTATTTAATATACAGTAGTGATAGCTGAATCAAGTGACATACCAAGAGATTTTCAGATGGGTGTGTATAGAGTAATATGTTTAAGGGGCAACTAGAAAATAAAAGTCATTAACAGCCACTAGCTATTAAAAGTAAATGGACCTGTTCAGGAGGTTTTTCGAGTATAGCATAAAAATTTAGTCCACAAAGTTGTAGTCACTAAGCACAATTAGTACAATTGTGGGGAAAATCATTAGCTAAACTATGACATGACTAGGTAGTGACAACAATACAAACATTGCCTACTACTGTCATAGATTGCCTAGCATGTCTTTTTTTAGAGAAAATGAGTAGGTCTTTGTGTGCAGAAATAAGAGTACATTTGAAGAGAAGTATCTCTAGATGGAGGTGAATAGTGGAGAGGATAGAAACATGTTAGTAGTCAGATATAGAGTGTTCTGGTAAATGTGTTTGGATATTATTATCTCAGGTATTCATGACATAACCATAGGAGGTGCCCTCCTTGGTGATCTGCACGTATCATGAAAACTGAAGTCTATTGAGCAGCATCTCACTTGGTTTCTTGAATGGGCAGTGGTTGGACTGACCATGTGCTCTCCATGTAAGAGGGACAGGTATTTAACTCTCCACAGCTCTGCTCTTATTTAGACATAGGAACAGTGGACATATGATAAAGCCCTGCCCCCTGGCTGATACATAATGAGGCTTAAAGCTCATGATGTATATGCTGGCCGTGCTGGTTGGCGGACAATCAGTCCCACCTGGCGTAGTTTTGAGTCAAAATCTGCAAACTTTCAGTGGTGAATGTTCACAGTTTTTTAAAAAGTGCACAGGCACCTGCCCACTCCGTCAGCTGCCACGTCCCTTCATGCCCACTGCACGCCCACATGGTGTAAAATTGGCATGGTCACAAAAATAATTGCAATTTCTTACAGTGTGCAAGAAATTGTGATTATTTCAGTGCCTATTTAGGGTTCACTCATTTATTAAGAAACTATAAAATTTGCAGTCTGCTATTGGCTAATCCCTTGCATATGTTAATTATGTAAGGTAGCTTTCTGTACAGGAATATATCTGAGCAGAGGTACCCTTTCTTTTTAGTGTATTTCAAAGGTGTTAATCTGTGCTTTGCCTATTTCTTGATCATAGACCTACACCCGGGTCTGTTCCTCTTGCCTTGACCAATGGTTTGGTTTGTTTCACAGCTGGACCTCAGATGTTCCACTAACCATTTCTAAGCCTGTCCCATTGGCCCTGCATTTTGATAGATTCAGTTTCCACAAGCACAGCAATTGTAATGTGTTTGTTATGCTGAGATTCTCATCTTTGAAACAACAGCAATATCAGTGGCATAGGTATAGAGGATGCTGTGGCCATTGTTATGACTGGACACTGTTATGACTCCCACATGCCAGGGAGGCTTACAAGCTGCTGTGCAATACTGTTGTATGGTATCATTGAAATTGTCATCCCATCCTCCAAAAAAAATTACACCTTGCCATGCTCAAAATATGAAAAGTTACAGGTGTTTTTTCATGCAAAGTATTTTATTTCTTTAAAAGTCTCCTTTATGGTACTGACCCTAGAAATAAGGGTCCATAAGGGTGACCCCCTCCTCCCTCCATAGAGAATAGCGGCGCACGGCCGCACACACGCCGAAAGATAGAGCATGCTCTAACTTTTTGCGGTGTGCGGCCCGGATCGGTGCCACACATGTGTGGCACCATATCTGTGCCGCGCCGCTATTGCCGTCTATGTACAGCAAGGTATATATTGCCGTCTGTCACGAACCCGACTCACCGGAGTTCACCCACTGGGATAACTACTCTATGGAGTCCCAGAATTTAGCCCTTAAGCTCCGCCCACTTCCACAAAATGGCGTCCTTACGCTAAATTTACTCCACAGAATCCGCACTGCCACCACCCACGAGTTACTTATGAAAAGAAGGCCGTAGGCACCTCAACCACACAGACAATGCACCCTGATGATAACTCAGCACATGCACTCACTACTTACACGATATTACAATTATAAACTCACACAGAACATGCAATCGCTTACTACATGGACTATGCTAATAATGACCTCTGGTAACGTGATTCCCGTTAGAGACTCAGATTCTTTAAGGCTACAAGCAGAGGCTTATTAAAAAGTTTTAATTTACATAAAAAATGCAGTACACTCAAAGAAATAAATTGTCAGATAAAATGAAAAAAGGATTAAAAACAATACACATACAATACTTACAAACAGTTAGGGAAAACGGAAACAAAAAATTCTTGCTAGTGGAATAGGAAGAAATTCTTTGGCCCGAGGACAGGGCATAAGCATTGATCCAGCCTTCTATTGTCATAGAGTCACTCAGTCTGAACACTACTATGTGGCTGCTTCATTAATTTAAGCCCAGGTGATTTTTTGACCCCCACCCCTGGCTGTGATGTCACTGTGAGGGGGATTTTTCTATCCCCCTCCCATCAGTGAGCTACTTTTTGGGTCTGGGTTTTTATCAGAACCCCATAACTTTTGATTGGGAGATGGCACAATTGTGCCATGGTTTCCAACCAAACGGGTATGTTATTCCCATTAACCCCATACCAAACTCGGGGTGTCTTAGCCTAATATCAGGGGTGTTCTGCTATTGGCTGCCTTCCATTGCAGCTAATGTTATGATTTTCGGTCCAGAAGTGTGTCTAGACCCCATAACTGTCCTGTGTAACTTGGGACCTATAATTATGAATTATGTCCCAGTTATGGACAGCTATGATATTCCCCTTTGTCTGAATTTGGAGGGAAAAACATGCAGTCTGTGGCTTCTTTTCATCCCCCACTAGCTAGACTACTCTGGCCGAAAGGTGTTAATTTTACCACTTAGAAGACCATGCTTCTCTGATCAAGCATAGACTCCCTGGGGTTTTATAACCACCCTGCCAGGCTCATCTTCTGGCTTGTCTTAAACAAATGGAGCCTAATGATTTATAACAGGCAGAATGAAACACAAAGAAAGAAAAAAAAAATATATATAACAAACTGTGGAGGAGTAATATTATTATCACACCGTCTATGTGTCTATGTACGTCTATTTGCGGCCGCATGTACGTCCCCGCAGACGGCCATGTGAATGAACCCTAAAGGAGATGAAAACTGTAAAAACAAAGGCCATCAGAAAATAGCGTAAATGCATTTTTTGGCAATTCCACCCCATTTGGAATTTTATCTAGTTTCCCAATACATGTCAAAGAATACTAAATGATGCCCCTAGAAAGCATAATCTTTCCTGCAGATAACAAGTCCCCATACAGGTTTTTGCACACAAAAATCAAAAAGATACGGCTTGTGGAAAGAGGAGAGTAGAAAATTGAAATGCAAAAAAAAAAAACAAAATACATGAACTTCAAAGGATCAAGGCCCCTTTCATACTTGCGTTTTTTTTAACGCGCGTTTAAATCTCGACATGCTCTACTTTTGCAAGTCACGCGCCTGAAAAATGCACCATACAAGTCTATGGAGATGCATCAAAAACGCATTGCACCCTGAGACACTTGCAAGTCCAGTGCAAGTGCAATGTGTTTTTCACGCATCAATTGCCATAGAAAAGATAGAGCTCAGTTCTGAGTCCTTTCACGCGCATTACCTGCGCGTGAAAAACGCATTGAAATTGCATTGAAAACGCGTGTGAAAAACTGAGACACTGAACAAACTCTAACTGAAAACTGATTGAACTCTGATGCAAAATGTCAGTTTTTCATTGATCAAACCCTGATCGCACCTTGATCAAACTCTGACGTGATCTGCAACGCAAGTGTGAAAGGGGCCTTACTTGTCAAAATGCTAGTTACAGGTTCTCTTTAACTTTTCAACATTGGGTTAACTACAAACTAATTTCACAATACAGCTTCCTTGTAACAACCTTGTGTAAGATATGGTTTCTTCCAATAACCAAACATAGCCATCTATATACTTTAATGTTATGAGGAAGGGGAAGTATATAGTCTCATAGACCAGATAACAAAAGGCATTGAGGAAATAGATATGTTTTATCATACAAACAAATTATGTAAAAAATTAATATACCCATTTAATTAGGAACAGAGGAAGTTCTGTGGTGAGCAGAATTTCAATGTATACATAAGGATAAGTAAATGCCTGTATAAAGGAGTTGTCTGGGAATATGATTTTTTATATATGGCCCAGGGGTATATATGTTATTTAAAGCCCCCTGGGCTTAATAATTAATATCAGAATTCTAAACTCGTCAATCGTTTATTTAAAGTGTATGTTTAAATGTATCAGAAACTTCAGAACTTGTTTCAGACACACATGGGCAGATTTACTAACCCGGTCCAGTCGCGATCCAGCGGCGCATTCTCCGACGCTGATTCGGGTTCTGCCTGGATTCATTAAGGTCGTACGCCCAATGTCCACTAGGTGACACTGCTGCGCTGAAGTCCGCCGAAATTCACCTCCTTCGTTACGGTGTATGTGAGTGCTATTTTTGCAACACAATTTTTTTTTTTAATTCCGCGGTTTTTCCAAATCCGTTGGATTTTCCGACGGCCACGCCCCCCATTTCTGTCACGTGAAAGCCGGAGCTGATGTGCCACAATCCGATCGGACAGCCTCCTAAGGACAGTTGAAAGGAGGAGGGCAAATTCATCTACCATTGTAGGAAGATTCTCCAGGAAGATTCTTTGAGTCCTGTCTGGTGAACTTCATGCTGGGGTGATGGCCCGGGTGCCCACACAAAGGGCTCCGAGTGCCGCCTCTGGCACCAGTGCCATAGGTTCACCACCACTGTACTAGACCATATTTTACACTAAACTGCAGCATACAAACAGCATATCTAACTAATATACTAATTTCTGAAGAGGCTACTGGGTCATGGTGTGGCCTCTACGGGGAGTGGGAGCAAAGGCTACTTCACACAACAGTAGCCTCTGCTGTCCCTGTCACCTGGTGCACGCCTCATTGATTGCATGCCTTCGGTGCTGCTATGCTTGTGGCTCTGCATAGAGTCTATGCAGAGCGCATGCACAGAGATCTACATAGATATAGGTATGCACATGTGCATAGCAGTGCTTGAAGGAGGACAGGCAGCAGCGTGCTGGGGACAAGCAGATGGCCAGCAGGGGATACTAGGGCATGAAGTAGCTCCAGCTCCATAGAGAGGCTAATCCAAAAAACAGTTCAAGAATACCACACTGGAAAGGTGTACTAAGGCACTGCAATCCAAAATGCAGAAAACCACACAGCAAAAAGCACAATTCAAAAGTACACACTGCTATGCGGCCACCTTAATTGCCCACTATATGTACTGGTCGAGTTCCATTTGTTTGGTTCCCTGCTATTCCATAGACAACAAAACAAAGGATGTTTGGTGTCCTGACACAGGCGTCGCAGTGACGTAGGAATGTATATATACATATATTACTAAAAGTTGGTGGAGACTGCATGAAGAGATGTATTACTGGGTGGGATGGATTGGCGGAGGAGGCTGTATATAGGTGTATTACTGGGGGGGGGGGCTAAATACAGATGTATAACTGGAGTGGGATAATGGAACACATCAGAGCTAAGTTTTATGTCAAAGCAATGCCTCTAAATTTATATATCCATACAAAATTTTCTTTTTTACTAACTTTGCTTGTTATTTTTATTTTAGCACAAGACCACAGCATGACAAAAAGTGAAAAGTTAAAGGATCTGAGCTTAGTGGATGCATTGTATTTAAATATATAAAGTAAATATAATATAAATCACATTTAGTATATTTAAATTTTGTAAACTGTATTCATTATTTCTTTTGTTTAGTTTAATCATATTTTTATACAATTGTGAAGGATGTGGTTAATCAGTGCTTTGGCTTCTGTTAGTCTGTGAACGTCTGCTTTATTACTGATAGTTTCAGATTCCTGTGTTTGACCTGAAAAGTTACTTGAACATTTCACCTACTGTCTTGCCCTGCCTAGCCCCAACTCTGACTAATCTCTCTCATTCCAATATTAAATGACCATGAGACCTCCTTCTGATCCTTTATCTTCATTTCAGTAAATTGCCGGACTGTGACGTGTCTTATAGGATGTTTAAAGTGACTTAAAGAAAGTTAATAAAATAATGAATAAAATAAAATAATGAAATATGTAAATGGTGCATGGAAAACAATATTTCATTTACTGTTTATTATACTTTTAGATGGATTCTGATACTCATCCTTGATTTTGGCACTAGGTCATAGTTTGAGTGTCCTCCAAATTATCAAGGGTTTTCTGAGATATTCAAGTGTATCTAGAGAAAGCGGAGAATAATACATACAAGATTAAGTGAGTGCCATGTGTTAGAGATGCCAGGTAAAAGATGCTACTGAGACTGCGTTGAGATGTTTCGAAACGCAATTCAACTTGAATGGAGAGGGGCTAGGCGTGATTGCAATACATTTTGGGACTTGCCCCTCCCCATACCATTTGAATTTGGCAGAGCACATATATTACCGCTATAAGGCAGAGCATATATATTACATCAGGCACAGCACTTATATTACATTACTATCAGGCAGAGCGTATATAGTACACCACTATTAAGCAGAGTTTATATATTACATCATTATCAGGCAAAGCCCATATACTACATCACTATCAGGCACTGCGTATATATTACATCGCTATGAGGCAGGGCCCATATATTAAATCACAATCAGGAAGAGCGCATATATTACATCACTATCAGGCAGAGCGTTTATATTGCATCACTATCAGGTAGAGCACATATATGACATCACTATTAGGCAAAGCTCATATAATAAACGCTATCAGACAGAGTGCACATATTGAATCGCTATCAGGCATCATGTATATATTACATTGCTGCACTGACAGGATACTCACCTCCTCTTCCTCACTGGCAACACACTCTCTCCATACCCCTACCCAAGCACATTGCCCCTCCCCCTGGAAACCCCACACTTTCCTCAGCTTATCCATGTCTCATCTCCTGGTGCTCCCCGCAATAAGCCGACATGCTGTGGGGGCGGAGCTTAATTTTTACATCTGTTACAGCTCCAGCTGTAAGGAGACATGCTGAAAGATCCTGGGGGGCGGGGCAGACAGCAGGGGAGCAGATCCAGTCCCTGCTGTCAGCACATCAAACCTTGTGCTCCATGGCCCAGCCCTGCAGAGGAACTCAGGAGTTGAGAGCCTCAAGTATCGGGTGGGAGCTGGCACTTTGGCCAGATCCCACCCCTGGGTATGGTGTACGAACCGCCCTAGGCACCGTGCCCCTGGTGCCTAGCTGCAAATACTCCCTTCGATATGGACAGTAAAGATGGCCATAAATATAAGAATAGTAGGCCGTGATACTTCATATTTTCTGATTTGTCAGAATACTCATTTGGAATGAGGTTTATGTAATTTGATATTTACAAGATAAAACTATGCCAACAAAAAAAGCATTAAGGAAAGTATTGCACATTTGCCTAGTTCCATGTTCTTATTTGGAGCGTATGAGGATAAAATATTCAATGATGGCTTTCACAAGCAGGAAACATTTTAAAAAATATCATCAGACTAGGGGAAGCGGGTACATTCCTCACTTTACTACAGGGCCATTAAAATGTTGCTCTTCCATCTTTTCAGACTGACTACTGGCAGGATTTATGTTGACCCACTTCATGCTGATTTGCTGACAATGTACTAGAAGCCTATCACTATTTTCTATTTTCTGTTTCCTGTCTGTGTCTTGTTAGTTTTAATTATCTTCTTTTTCTTCTACTTGTGTGTCATTCCCATCAACCTCCTTTCTTTTTGAAGCTTTGTGTAAAGGTATAAACCTTTCATGACACTTTGGCCCACATTTACTAAGGTGCTTGTTGGAGCCAGTTTTCTGTTGGACGTTCTTTACAGTGCAAACTGCTTGCACTTGACCGTTTTGTGTCACAAGCTCTATGTGAAAGGTGCACCAAAAAAAGTTGGTGCACTCTGTCGGAACAGTGCAGGAAGCGCTTGATTCATCAAGGATGGGTACCACAAATCCTGAATCTGGCGCACCCTGCACACCACAAAGGCAAACTGCACATAACTGCACTGTTTTTAGTAAATGTGGACCTTTGTCTTTGTTTATGCTCTAGTCCTGGACAAGGGGGAAGTTGTAGAGTGAACAAGTCACCGCACATCTCCAGCATCCACTGAGTTCCATTTTATAGGATGCCTATTTACATTGAAGTATATATTTGGGGTTTCAGTGAAACGATATGCATACACAGAACAGACATACAGTTCGGCTGCAGTTTCCATGTGTTCTTAATTACAGCCACCTATCAGTGACAACGGGATGAGAGAGGTACATAAGGCTCTTAAGATTATAAACAAGGCTTTTCAAAAAGGAAATGTCTCATAACCCCAAGAAGGTTAGACAAGTCTTGCACAGTATAGTATTTCCATGATTGTATTGTACTGTGTTGGACAGCTCAGGGAAAGCAATGGCACAACTTATTGGGGCAGATTTACTTACATGGTCCTGTCGTGATCCCGCTGTGCCTTGTCCGATGAGAATTTGGGTCTGCCGCAATTCACTAAGATTGTGCGCCCGAGTTCCTGCATCCGTCACTTCCACTCCGAGGTCCGCCGAAGTTCACCTTCTTCTTCCTGGTGCTTGCGACACAATTCTAAATGTTAAATCTTGCGTGTTGTCCGAATCCGTCGGGTTGTCCGATGGCCACGCCCCCCCATTTCTGTCGCGTGCAAGCCGGCGCCGATGCACGGACCCTTAGTAAATGAGCCCCATTTTGTTCAATCCACTGCACTTCTAATGTTCTTTTTGCCTCCCAGTACATTTCACAGACTATTAAATGGTGCCACTAGGAAGTCTATTTTGTCCCAGTGTGAACAAGCCTACATAAATTTCTGTAAATGGAAAATATGGATTTTTGATTTAAAATGAAAGGAAATGAATAAAGATTTAATGCATTATGACATAAACACTATTTATATAAGAACCCTATTTATTGGAACCAATCATTTATATGGGCACTCTGGCAGTATTTATGGAGGAATACAATGGGTATTATGTAAGCAGGGTCGGCTCCAGGTTTCAGTAGGCCCCTGGGTGACAGAGCCTTAGTGGGCCCCTTTGCAGTGAACTTACGTGGTGGCATAAGAAATTCAGAAACTAAAACAGGCTCCTGTTACATATAATATTCCCTAGATTATAATACCAAACAGCCCCCTCATAGTTATTTTATATAATCCCCCCTAACACCCTATGAATTCATTAGATACAACCCCCTTCACCCTCATGGATTCCTTACAAAAGCTCTGGGCCTGGCACTTGCCCAGGTATGCCCAGTGCTGGCCCTGTAAGTGAGTGGAGAAGCTTCTTAATCCTTCGCAAACCTTTGCTTCCTGCATCTTTTACAGTCATTTAAAATTTCAATGAAAATACTACCAGTATTGGGTTATTCTCCACCACGTAAGAATTGACTGTCACTGAAGGAAGACATACTACAAGAAGTCTGAAATTGACTCTAAAAAGACAGGACCAGTTTCCCCGACAGACCTTAGCGCTGCAAGTCCCTAAATAGTTAATCTTCAGTGACATTAAGGAAGCATAGGGGAAGCCTGGGAGGTGGCCGCCTACTAGACAGGTTATAAGAGTTGCCTGTGTCTTCAGTTGTAGAGAGCAGAGCAATGTGTCCCTCTCTTCCACTACACTGCACCAGAAAACTGCTGTGAGTACTAATCCTTTACTCTCCTCGGATCACAGGGACAGCAGGGAGCCCTTCAGGAGAGCCAGCCTGGCTGTCACAGTGAAGTGGTGGCCTCTGTGCTGTGACACAGGTCGCACTGATGTAGCAGAGCTGGAGCAGGGGTTGTTCTTATAGGGTGCTGCAGATGCCACTGACCAGTAGATATACTGTGTGAAAGAGAAAGTCCCTTTAATGAAAGACTATTATTATTACCTTTGACATTTTTGTTGTTATAAACTGTGTGTAGTACTATTATTTTATCAATAGTAACATATCTTTATCTTTATAAAAACAAGAAATTGAAGTGGTTGCAAATCCTACTTTTCACATGTTTCTGTACAGGATTAAAAGTGAATTCATATACTCACAAGTTGTGGAATTTGACATTTTGTGTAAAAGGTGCACATGTATTCTATGTTATAGCGTCCCCCCATACATTGCATAAATGGAGTGTCTATGCTTTCTAGAAAACTAATAGGTTTTATATCTATTAAAGTGAACCTTCTATAACAATGTATTGATTTTATAAAACAAAGTCAATTGCAGATATAGCCCCACTTTGGCCCAGAGTTTTAATAGCATTAATATCATCAGTAGTATGGAGATGGTTATTAGTGCCTGAGTTCCTTACAATGCAGTGTGAGGTTTGTGATCGATTGACGGGTTTTGAACTCCTGTCAATGCTTCAGGGCAGAGTACATGACCCACCTTACTTCATCACTAAGCAAATAGCAAGTAAACTGTCAAAGGAAGAATGCGGGTGAGTCCTTGACTTAATATTTACTTAATGTTTCCTAGAGAAATGTGATTTTCATTAAAGACTGCTAATATTATGTAATGTACAATGTGCTCCGAAGAGCTGTAAAATTGTTGATACTTACAAAGCTCATTTCCATCTTTATAATAGGGGTCCATGCACATCAACACCACTGGTATTATGATTAGATATGCCATCCATGTCTTGTCAGAGGGATTTTGACTTCACTTAAGAAACAATAAACAGTATTATTAGTGGGTGCAAACTGTGAATAACATGGACACATTTCTGACTAAAAGATGAAAGCAATTATCAATATAGAATTCAGAGCTAAAGGGCACCCAGAGAACACAATAGATGCCATGGATACCTATGGGATTTAATTGTTGCCTCATGTAATCTGTTTGCTGACACTATAGAAAAAACATCACAAACACTTCATGGCTTGTAACTAAAAATACCCTAGCTAGTGGCTTTTAAAGAACAAATGCATAGGGGTATTGAGGTTTACTGCACTAACAAGTCTTAAAGGGAGTTTAAAGAATTTCATCCCCTGAAAAAGAACCTGGATGATATCTCTGTATGAAAGGGAACTATGCACTTAGAAAAGTGCTGCTTTAATTAACCAAGGCAGGTTGTGAGAGATTTTCTTAATGTGATGACTCATTTATATATTAATTTGTGAAATCCATGGCACATCTTAAAGAGATACCGTCACTGTGTAATTGTAGGCAAAAGAACCTGTGCACATTGATATTGTTATATATATATATATGATTGTGGGAAAAGATTCTGTGTAATTTGTCATTTATCATTACATTTCATGATTCATGTGCTAGGTTCCCTTTAAATGTGGAAGAAAAGGCAAACAACTAATTGCCTCTGATCCCATTCTCAGCAGCTGAATTTTCCTGTAAAAGTCATGGCGAGCCAGGTATTTCCCCTGCAGGTGACTCTTTAGGGGTAAACATAGTCAAATGCTAGTCTACAAGCAAGAGACTCCCTCTATGATGAGACAAAACTTGTAAAACACTTTATTTGTATTTGTTAAAAGTTATTTAACTGATGAACATTATGTTTTAGAATAAATCTGTGCAGATTACTAAGAATGACATCAATTCTAGACAGTTTATGACCAGCATGGTGATGTGGTGCTCACATGACAGCCTCTGTCTGCTAAACTAACATGTTCATTCAGCTCAATTGTACTTGGAAATTCCAGGTGAGCCCCAGGGAAGAAAGGTAGCAAAAGTTTTCTTGCAGCAGTTAGCATCTGAATGAATTAGGATCAGCCCATAGGAGTGATCCTATTACCCTTTGCTGTAAAATTAGCATTTTCTCACAAGATAGTCTTTCTTAACTATTCACTTTCCAGAGAGCACAACCTACAAATAATGAATTATGTCGACAGATTGTGTGTTATTTAGTCAATTATGGCTGCGGAGGCATGTGAGCTATATGACTGCTGTGGTCCAGGTAAATGGGCAATGTATATGCTTGCATGCTGTAGGAAATCTTAGACTACCACTTTACTAAGACTGGCAACCCACCACTTTAGTGACACAGGCACACCACATTATGCCACTCACAACTAGATTGTGTTAATGCAAGGGCCCCTCCCCTTTACACATACACATATTAATCCTATAGTACACAGCTTTATGGTGGTTTCACATTTGGGTTTTTTTCACACTTTGGCTTATGGACACATACAGATTGGGTTTGTCTTCCTGGCTTCGGTGATTTGTCACTGATGCCTTACTGAACCATTCTTTGCGAAGGGCTTTTTCACTCTTCAGTTTTCTCCATTGATCCAATGTTGTCAGTGAACACAAAAATAACAGGTTTTAAATTGACCACTGATCAGCGAAAAATACTAATGTGTGAAAAAGCTCATTGAAAATAATGGATCAGTAAGGCATCAGTGAATAATCAGGAAGAGCAAGCCAATCTGTATGTGTCCATAAGCCAAAATAGTCTCAGTGATATGAAAAAAACATCAATGTGAGTCTACCGTTAGAGTTAAGGACAACTATCACCACTGGTGTATCTATATACTTATTTAATGGCACAAAGCGATTGCTATGTAAATACACAAAGATTGAGCACTCTTATCTTATTACCATGTTGGTAGGCAGTATTAAAGTCACTGCTAGGCTGTCTGCACAAAGTACATGTCAGAAAATAAGCAGAATCCCAATTTATTCCAGTATATCGAGCCGGCAATAACGGACCCATAGTCTGATGTTTACGGTCCCTGTGTCATCTGTGTATAAATTGCAAAAGACTGCTTAGAAACCAAGGACTTGTGTTTAAACCCACTGAAATGCATGGGACCATGTGCTAATTATTTCACATGTTCAAAAACATTGTTTGTGTGCATGTAGCCTTACTTGAAGTAGAAAAACTTTATTTACATTAATTTACTTGTTATCACCTCTAATATTTTATTGGGAGACATCATTCCAAGATGGTGTATCCTTTTCTACAAATACTAATTCTGCCCATAATAGGGAACAATGATGTAAAATTCATAGCAATTACATGAATAAAAGTACTATATAACAATGTACCAAGCACAACATATAGATACAAAGTGGCATGCTGCTCTCATATGGGATAGTGAACAGTTTAACAGAATGATTCAGCTATACTTTGCAATCCTTAATACTTCAATACCTACTAAAGGTTTAAGTGTCAAACTTTACAATTATTCCAGTTACAGACAACCAAGAAGTAGCAGCTATCCTTACAGAGACGTATGACATCCTTTTACCCTACTTCATGTAAGTGAGTGAATGTATCTTTAAATCACCGGATCTAGCTATGTCATTACCACCCACTTGTACACGCCCGGCTGACTGTACTCTAGTTTCCTGTTACATAAAACACAGAGGAGAAATGTCACAGGCAGGCCTGCGCTGCAAGTCTCAGACCCTCGGCTCCGGTAACTCCTCTATTTTCTCTGCCTGTTCTGGGTCTTCTACAGGTAAGCTGTAGAGATACAGCCCAGTATAGATTTCATACTTTTCACTAACTTTTCGCATGAGTTTGATTCATTTTTAACCCCTTTATTCCCTTTAAACTTAACTCACTTAATGTATCGATATAGAACATATTTCTATGCTTATGTAGATAATATGTTCTATCTTTTCTTTAATCTGACTGTTGTACTTTTATATAACTAGTATCCCTTTTACTGTTGTTTACTTACTACGCAGTGCATCAGAACCATGTCCAGAATCGACATTATTTCAGCTTGACCAGCATACTGTAACTGTCAGAAGAATCTATTCTAATCTATCATTGCCTTATATAGTTAAAGATTGATTGCTAGAGACAAGTTATCTGTTTCTGTGACATACATAGCTATGTATGACTAGAAGTGACTCGGTCATTGTCACATTGCTCAATTTCCACCTAAACTTGCCTAACTTTTTACTTCTTCATACTTCTCTCATAACATATTATTGAGTATAATAATCCGAGTAAAAAGCAGAAGTCTAACCACATCTTTATCAGTGTAAAAGTTATAGTGAAGAGTAATGTTTTATGCCCAGTACCTGCAATAATTATGACATCACCTTTTTATGATGACAATTATATTTCTGGATGTGTGATCTGAGGCTCTCCATCTTAATCTATGTCTAATATATGTGTTGTAAATGTGTCACAAAACACAACAGTGCCAGTCCAGGAGCTTTTGCGAATGTCTAGCTCAAGTACAAACAATTACAACAAAAGTAGCCCCCTTTTAAAGACCAATATTCTGAACCAGATTACTTTTTGGGGTGAATGTTTAGAGTATGGATCTTATGCCCTTTATGGATCTACTGCAGTGTGTGTTTACTGAAATATTAACTTGCTGTAACACATTTGCTCTGATAAATGATGATATGGATCAATAGCTTTAGTGGAAAGTTCTTGAACTATTTAGCATCAAGGAAGTAAGTTGAAGTTCATAGAAGTTAACCTAAGTTAATGATTTATGTTCCACTTACAGCTAAAACTGGAGATCGTCACAACATACTAGACGGACTTTACAATGGATAGTCTCCCTTATGATCTTGGGCATTCTTTGGATTTTCCAGGCTGGAGCGAAACCAAAAAATTAAGTGAAAATGATCATATGACAAATGACAATGTAGTAAAATATGGAGACACTTCTGATTTAGGATATCAAAGTCAAAACTATGTGACAGCCAGAGGGAAATCTCTCCAAGGTGCAAGAATAGACCAGTCACTGGAAATGCCAAGTTCTGACTTTGCTGATCAGTTTGAGATGCAGATGAAAGTAGATTTCTTCCGGAAACTAGGCTATTCTGCAGTTGAAATCGATACAGTATTACAGAATACTGGTTTGGAAGCCGATATTAACACTGTGTTGGGAGAATTAGTAAAGTATGGAGGCAACCCAGAAAAAGAAGCTGTGCCAGAGGAACCAACTGATGCTTTTTTAGTTCCACGCGGAGGCTCAGGAACAAGACCAATCAGATCTTCAACAGAGGACTGTGATAGTAGCAACTTACGGCCAATTGTTATTGATGGAAGCAACGTGGCAATGAGGTTTGTTTTACCCTTTTTACCTTTTTTCTGAATGATTATTTTCTTCATACACTATTGCTTCATGTCAGCAAAAGCCATGTATTATATTGACAGCTGTTCAACTGATGTTGAGTAATGTACATTTTCTGAGAAACACGCAACAACAGCTCAATGCAAAGAAGCAAAGTTGCATTATGAAAGCTGGTAGTCCAAATGGGAAAGGAACCCCATGTCTACTGTCTCTCAGTCCCGTTAAAGGGGTTCTCCGGTCACTATATGTACTTTTTTTTTAAACTAACCAGTTCTTTTGCATATATTATAGTTGCACACCCTTAGCTCACCACCCTGGGCTGTATACTTTCTTTTCCTTCACTTGTCACTTCACAGCTCACTGCTGCAGCTGCATAACTCCAAGATGGCTGCCCCCCATTCTGCTAAAAGACTACATCTCCCACAATCCCCCTGGTTAGCACAGCTTCTTCTTACAGAGGAATGTCCAGCCACCCCCCCCCCCCCCCAGCAGGGAACAAGGAGCAGACTGCACATGTCAGACCAGAGAGCAGAGACAGTATACAGGTCGTTTCTATGGAAACTGTAAGTGTAGCAGGAGCTGGCAGGGCACAGGAATGACTTTGATTTCATGAAAAGGGGGCAGAAGATTTTATGACACTGAATTAGTAAAGGTATAGTGAGGTAAATTTTTGTCACCGGAGAACCCCTTTAACTTTAGTAAAGCACAAACACAGTTATCTCAGGTATGCAGAAAGATGAAACAAATTTATTTAGATTTCTTTAGACTTGAAAATGGAGGTCTAAGGGGAAGTTATTAATTTATATAAATAAAAAATGGGGTTATGGTTTTTTTCCGGTTAAATGTCATCAAAAGACATGGGGACACTGTCTCCATCTGGAGAAAACAAGGTTTAATTACCAGAGGAGACAATGCTTCTTTACTATAAGAGCTGAGAATCTGTGAAATAGTCCTGCCTAAGGAACTGGTCACAGAAGAGACTACATAGAGCTTCAAAAAGAGTATAGATGCAATTTCACATCAAAATAACTATTTTTATTATATGGTTAATTTATAATATAGATTTGTGTTCCCTTACATCCCTTCCCTTATTATCCTTGATTAAGGTTGTTAAACACATTTTTTTAACCATACTACCTATATAAAATGAGTTCCATTAGAAATGTATAAATTGACATCAGGTTGTTACCTTGTCAGAGTTGTGTGCCTCCACATAATATGGCTCTGTGAGTGTTGTTGGAAAGTGCCAGACCCCAACATGGTTCTCGAGTTCTTTAGTTTCAAGTAAGAATTGTAATAGAAAGAGATTCTGAAGAAGGCAGAATTTTTATTTGGGCTATACAAGTATTTCCTAAACCCAGGAATACTGGGAAAATGTTTAATATTTTAGCATGTAAGTAGTACATGACTACCCAGGCTTAGACTAGACAACATGTGAACAGCTGAATCTACAGATGTACCCTGAGCTTGGTCAGCAACCAGACTCTGCATGAGTAGTACATTGAACTGTACAGGGTACACTCACTGTACTTCATATAGATATCCAGCATACAGCAGATCAACCATCCTATGTATTCATAAAATAATGAGTAGATTATTTAAAAATGGCATTTAAATGTCATCACTGTTTAACCAAAGAGTAATATTTCTCCTCGGATTCCACATTCTCTTTACTGAAAACCTACCATGAGGAATGTACTATCATAAGTAGATCTGATGGTAGATTCCTCCTTCCTGCCTCTGCCCTAATCTGTAATTTAATAATTCTGGGTCCTAACCTAACTTGTTAGAAGCTTTATTTTAGTAATATGTAAACTAACTGCAGATGCTACTGGGGCGTGCACTAAGCTTAGATCCAAGTTCCTGGCCAGGCTAGTACATGATCCAGTAGCCTCTGCAGTTAATTTACATATTACTAAAATGAAGTTTTAACAAGTTAGGTTACATTCCAGGATCATTAATTTACAGATTAGGGCAGAGGCAGGCAGGAGGAATCTACCATCAGATCTACTTCTGATAGTACATTCCTCATGGTAGGTTTCCTTTAATGCGTTAGGAGCCCAATCACCTTTTACCTGCTGCCTGAGGCCCATTGCTCTATGGGCATGTATACAGGCTGCTGACATTTCCCCCTGCAACATAACAGGCTATTGGTCCAAGGGCTAAGGAGCAAACTACCAAAGAAATAAATTGGTGCCACTTTGGAAATTTGCAAATGGGTGTCAGATAATGTTTGCTTGTAGCTGTATGATGATGGGTCTTGAAAATGAACACTGAGACCACCAAACCAACACTGAGACCACCATATCTTCACTGCCATTCTTTTATAGAATGTCAATGGTAAAATAAAATGATAATGATAGTCTATATACTTACCAATATGTAGCCCATAGCATGTTATCGTTACATTACATTGTTCTTGATAATAAAAAGTTTGGAAACACTGTTTTACCAATAAGATGTTGCAAGATATTGCAGTGAACAATGAGGTATTATTTACTATACAGAACAATTGTTTAGTCAATATAAATGTACAATAGTTAATTTGCTTACAACTTGGAGCTAATAAGGCTATGTTAAATCCACTAACCAATAGACAGTGTTAGAAGCATGTCTCACATTAGCAGCACTACTTGTAATATATAGACTTGTAATGTCTCCATTTGGCAGAAGTACAAAATATCATGCATGGATATGTCATGGATATTATTATTTTCTTTCATCATTGTAATACTCACAAAGTTTATATCTTTTATACCATGACCTTGAATGACACTATTTTATGGAAAGAATGTGACCATAACATAGACAAGGCTAATGCCATCAGCTTAGAGGACCACATTTACTTATAAATTTTCTCCCTGGCCCTAATATAGTGTATTGAACTCGGAGAACCTTTTAATGGCTTATAAGAATTTGATTGAGTGGGGAATGGATATAGGTTTCTTAAATGCGTCAAAGAAATTAGAACAATGCACGGCATTGACTGCTTTTTGTGGCTGATTGTAACTTTTATGCAAAATACAACTACTAAAAAAGCTCTGTTTTTTGCATTTTGTTAGCAGGATATATCTGATTCATTTCCTGCCTTAGAAGTGGGGTTATGTTGCTTGGTTTTGAAACCTATTTCAGAGAATTCAAACAGTAGAGGATGCGAACCGCTTGACCCATATTTTAAAATTGTTTAAAACTTTTTTCTTATAACAAAGATAATGCTATGCTCTTATTATATTCATCACATGAGTGATTGACGATGAATGAGATGCATGATATTTCACCTCATAGGCTTAATCTGATAGACAAAAAGGTAGAAGGAGTCAAGGAAGTAAGCTCAAAATAAAAAGGAAACTGCAAACTTAACTCCTTAACTCCTTCTAGGTGCTATAAAATAATGGAAGGAAATCATGGAAGGAAGTTAATACTTGCTGCCATACCAGTGATGGTCCAAGCAAAGTGGCTGTGGTTAGCACATTAGTGATGAAGATTTAGACTTAACTATTCTGTACATGGTAATATATAACAGCAGAAGCAAATCATTTTCACCATACTAGCAATGGAGTTGGCACAGAGGCTGTGCTCTCACCATGGTTTGTAGGTGGCACTTAAAAGAGAATAGTGCTCCCTCTCCTCACTAACAATGCCCTTGTATGGTGCAAAGGGGTTTGACAGCCATGGCATTTGAGTTCCTCACAATGCTACATACAGATGGCCATTAGGTCTAACAAGGAGCCTGTCATCTTTACCGCACTAAGACATAATACGTTAGTGTTGCAATGAACGGTACAAGATATTCACTTGTTAAACAAATGAGCCCAATGAAAACTACCAACCTTGCCGCAAAAGACAAGCTCTCATACATTTTGAGACTTTAACTGCAGCATGCACTTAGTTTTAAAAGATAGAAAACCATAAAACCAATATACCGTAAATTGGGTATCTTATGGAATAATATTTGTGTCATTTACACTGCAAGGTGAGCATAGTTAAAAGGTACAAGGATTGCTCTTCAATATCAAAAAAGTTGTAAAATACAGTATATGATAAACAGTGGCAATACACATTGCAACTTGTCTTGCAAAAAACAAGTCCTCATAAGCCTCTACTGATAAGTTATTGCTTTTGAACGATGCAGATAATAAAAACTGTTTCTGCAAAAAAATTCTGCATCAGGAAGTACTCCACTTGACTGCCCAATAATTTAATCCATTAAATGCCAGCACATTATTTCATTTTATTCCAATTATTCAGGATTTTATCTTATACTATATATCACATGTACAGTAAATACAATGTAAGGCTACATTCACACGGACGTATGAAAACGGCCGTATCCGTACCGTACTATACCGTTTTTTTACGGGTTACATGCGGCCACATTCATTTCAATGGACAATATGTCCAACCATTTATATTGCGGTTTTTGACACAGCAGCATATCATACCGTATACTAGCCGTTTAAAAATATAGAGCATGACATATTTTCTCTCGTATTTCAGTTCCGTATGCCCTAGAAGTCTGTGGGAACGTACACATACGTACGCATATGGATGAAAAATGCCACGTATATATGGGCTCATACGGCCGGTAAATACAGGACTGGAGAAATCATACGGTCGTGTGAATGTAGCCTAAATGTTAGTTTTCCACTTCCATCATCAATGCATACTTTCATACCAGGGACTAAATGCAAGACAGAAGTAGAAAAGACACTGTGCTTGGATACAAGGATAATGTTTATTGTATCCAGTCAAAGAAACATGTTTGACGACACTGCGGAACAAAGTACAAGGTTTAATCTAGTAGTGTCAGGTGGACAGTAGGGAATTTCCACTGCGCTGCTTCCTGTATGGTTACTCTGCAACATTGTTCCTTACTGATTCACATGCCCAGAGACCTGCCTGTCTGAACAGCTCACTACTAGTTATATGCAAATGATCTACATGTAAATATTCTCTCTCCTTCCTCCTCCTGGGACTTTTCTCTGTATTTGCAAGTTTGGAGCCTCTTATCTTACAAACACCTTTTAGCCTTGGGTAAATACTACAGATATTTCAAGGTTTGACCAGGAAGTATGCCTCATTTTTAACAATAGCTTATATAAAGGCATATTGCTTCACCACAGTTTCCATTTCACAGCATGTGAATTACTGTATTTTAGAAGGTATCTTCCTGGAGGAACTGATCATGTGTGCCAGTCACCACTTCAGTTTATCTTATGCTCTTCTTATGACCTCATATGTTCCTGTTGTTTGATTTATTGTTCTTTAGTATAAAGCAGCTGTTACAAGATTACAGGAAATCTACCATCAAAAGGGATACTTACTCTTAGATCCAGGCACCTTCACTGTGCTAATCTTGTTATATGAGCCCTTCTAGCACATTAGTATAATATTAATGAGACAGACTGTAATATACAAGCAGTACATATACAATATACTGCAATACAACCCTAGGGGCCCTGAAATAATTGTAAGATAAAAAAAGGTTTTTAAAAATATGAAAAAAAAAATTAACAAAAATGTTAATCACCTCCCTTTCTCTAGAACACATATAAAAATAAACAAGTAAAATAATAAGCATATTAGGTATTGCTGTGTCCCAAAATGTCCAATGTACTTAAATATATAAACAATTATTCCAGGCAATGAACCCACTGATGAAATACACAACGTTATAGCTTATTTACACCATAAGCAAAGAGCATGCGTATAAAACATACCATAAACCTCAAATAATCAGCTCCAGGGCAAGTCTGTGCCCCTGAGACTGCTTAACAGTGTATAAATAGAGAAAAATCCCCAATCTTTTAAAAACAGGATGTTTCCCATTTTGGTTTTGATAAGTTAAAATTAAAATTGGTGAAATCACAGTATGCCTGTATGGACTTTTACATCTTTCCATGCCTACTTGGGGGCTGCTGTGATTTTATGTGATCAGATAGATGAATGGTGTACAGTTTGCTAATGTTAGGAAGCTATAAGACCTGAGATGTCACCTTGGTCACATGACATGCTGGATGCTGAGAAAGCATGTGGAGGATATGCTGGATTCAGCCCTAGGAGGCCACGCCCCCTTGACTATAGATATTCCTGGATACCAGGTAAAATTATAAAGATGAATTATGGGGATATGAGGGAACATATTTCTAACTCTAGTCTGCACTGTTCTGATGTTTTTGCATCTTGTCAGTAGAGTGTAGGGCACTGGTTTAGCTGAGTGAGAGGTTTCTGACAAAGTTGTGGAAGTAAGAGTTCTCCTTATGGAAACTTTTCCAATTATGGCTGCCTTGCAGGTGTGTGGAGGCTTATAGCTATTGGTGCTCCACTGTGAGATTCCTGTGAAATATGCAAATACATTTTCCAGGATGGGATTAGGAAAACATTGCCTCTTGGTTGCCAAAGCTATTGTTTTATATGATGAATACAAATATCTACTTAGACATGTCATAAATAATGACAGATCCACCATAAAAATCGCTGAGATAAATAACATATTCTTACTTTATATAGCGTGTGTGAAAATAATGGGCAACATGGTTAAAACTGAAAAAATTGATTGTGAAACTTGATTTGTTCAACCAGGAAATTGTCCTCCAAAAATACACTAAAACAACATGTTTAAGGTTAACTGCAATAGGAGAAGAGGGTTATTTTATTTCATGTTTATTTCCTGTTCGTTCACAGCTGTCGTGTTCACACACAGTTTATCTGCATGTGTCATTAGACAAATTTTACTGGTAGAGTTTCAATAAGTTTTTATGCCTATTTATTGAAAAACATCTGTAACCTGTAGAAATATGGACCTGTTTTCTACTTGGTTCCAACAAACTTTTAAAGTTTACCTTTTTTGTGGTTCTTTATTGGCCATGTCGAATTTGCTTTCTGTTTCATACTTATCTTTTTTTTTATCAAACTTTATGTTTTTGTTGTTAATAATAAAATATTTTTTTTTCTCTTCTGTAGTCATGGAAACAAGGATGTGTTCTCTTGCCGTGGAATATTGCTAGCTGTCAATTTTTTCCTGGAAAGAGGACATACTGATGTAACAGTGTTCGTCCCTTCATTCAGAAAGGAACAGCCAAGATCTGATATCCCCATCACTGGTAAGTAAAAACTTACAAGGTTTTAGACAAACATGGAGAAAATGCTGAAAAGTAAAAAAATTTTCCAAAAATAGAAGTGTTAATAATTTATTCTTGGTTAATAACCAAAATAGATATACAAACCAAATTTCTAAGGAACTTGGTAACGAGGTTGTTCCAAACATCATGGAGAACTAACCATAGATCTTCTGTGAATGTAGACTCAAATTTCTCTAAATTTGTCTCTTTATATTACAAACTACTAACGCAAAACATTCTTTTGTTTAGATCAACAAATATTAACGGATCTTGAGAAGAAAAAGATCTTGGTTTTCACTCCATCTAGGCGAGTTGCTGGGAAACGCCTAGTGTGCTATGATGATAGATTTATTGTCAAATTGGCCTATAAAAGTGATGGGGTCATTGTCTCAAATGATACCTATAGAGATCTCCAGAGTGAAAAGCCAGAATGGAGGAAGTTCATAGAGGAGCGACTTCTCATGTACTCCTTTGTTAATGACCTGTAAGTTGAGTTATTGGAGCTTTAACTCATTAGAATTTTTATTCATGTATTTCTGTTTATCTTATTGTTCTTATGAAATGGCATACTTATATAATCTGTATATGGATCTATCACACCACTGTTTATTAAGGTGTATTTCTAGGTTGTTTGATGGTAAGTTTGATAAGGACATATGTTCTTCTATAAGGATATATAGTGATTGCTTTCATTTTGTGATTACCATCAACCTCAAAACTTCTTGTTCAAATGGCAAATGAATATTAAATGGTAATGTAATACTGTACATTTGGCTCCTTCAGTGATTATTTTTTTTACCATGTTAACAATCCTTTCACACATTTTGCCTGCAAACTTATGGACTGTGATTTTCAATTAGATTTATGCCTCCGGATGATCCAATGGGTAGAAAAGGACCAAATTTGGATGACTTCCTGAGAAAAAGACCTATTGCACCAGAAAACAAAAAAGTCCAATGTCCTTATGGTAATGAAGATTTCTTTTACTTCTCTCTAGAAAATATGTTTGCTTGGACTCAAGTCGATTACAGAAGTAAACATATTAGAAAAATATAGTAAAAAAAGTAGAAATCAGCACTGGTTTTGAATTTAAAGAGCTTGTAAAAAAGTTAACAATTATAAAGTCAGTGAATTTAACTTTTTTGCTCACAGCTCCACAAATTGACTCAGACCAAGAGCACAGATTGTGACTCCAGATTTGAACAACATCAATGATTTAAGTGGAAATAAAATAGAAACAATACATACAAATATGTTGTTGGAATACTAAAATCATGCATTTGTTTATAATTTAACAGCAGGCACGTGCATGGGCCCATAGAACATTGGTGGTTGAGCACCACTCAGGCCACTGACTACAATAGGATGAGACAGACGCCAGTAATAAAGGAAGCAATAGGACCTGCTCTATAATTTGTGGTGGAGCTGGAGTGCGGTGACATACATTACATGCACCGTGCCTTATTGCACAACAAACTTGCACAATAGACATCAATGGGGGCCATGAATAAGCCTCTGTTTATAATAATGAAGGATTTTTTCATACATCACATAAAGTCATACAAGGAGAGAAGATGTATGGGGGGAAAAAAAGGAGGTGACAATAGTTTCAAACCTATAGACCTCCTTAAGAGGTGCACAGAGGTTGTATCCTCTGGTTTTTGTTCCATACAAACTCTCTCCCAGTGTAAAATATATACATGATCCCAGAGTCATTTGACATAGTGAGTGCCGCCTTTATCTCACAACTCTTTCATACCATCAGCTCATATACCACCCACCCAGATTGAGTGTAACAACCCTTCTAACACCAAAAGGTTTTATTACACTATAAACTAACTTTATTTTACAAATTCTATTTCAGGTAAAAAATGCACCTATGGAATGAAATGTAAATTTTATCACCCAGAAAGGATAAACCAAACACAGCGTTCAGTGGCTGATGAACTACGAGAAAATGCTAAATTGTCCCCAAATAAAGGAAATTCAAAGAAAATAAAAGCATCAGTTGCTGAAATATCTACATTGGAGCCAGACCCCACCTCTATGCAAAAACTTCCTTTAGAGAGAACTGGATCTTCTCAGAAATCAAGGACAGCAGACAAGAATAAACTCAATCAATGGAATGGAGTTTCTGAATGGTATTCTCATGGAGTCAGCTCAAAGGACTCTCATAATCAAAACTCTTTTGACTCTGGTGCTGTGGAATTGTGGACAAGCATTCAAAACAGTTTGTGTGATCATTCTCACGATTTTAGTAATCATCAGATACCATGTTGTCAACATAGAAATGATATAAATAATGACCCACGTCAACACTATAGCTCTCAAAAGTTGATTCCACCTAGTTCCTCAACATCTTATTATCCATATGGACCATCCTCTCCATGGTCTTCCCAAACTGCATCACAACAACAGCTTTACAGAAGAGAAAGGTCTGCTGTTGCCCCTCATAGCCTACCAAATTCATATGCACCCCTTCCTACCCACTCACTAGAGTTTTGGTCAGATCCCGGACACAATGGGCATTCTTCCAGTAAACCTCAGACTAACTATCAGTTATATAGCCCCGCCCCAAATTCTAGCCATGATTTTCAACAGTGGCCGAACTATACAAGAGAGAGACTGAACATGCGCACCAGACTTTGTGCCATATTCCAACCTTCATTAGTTGATGCTGTGATGAATATGTTTCCACATTTGCTGGATCCACAAAGCCTTGCAGCAGAAATTGTGAATTATAGGTCTCAAAATGGATTGTGAAACTAACTTTGTGAAAAGCCTTTGTGTGGAATGTACAGCCATAGTGTTCATTACTGGTACCTAAAATCACCAACATCTATGGTGGCAACGGTTAGAAAACTATGCATTATGCAATATTCAATATGCATTACTGTGCCAGGCCAGATTAAGGGGGACATGTTTCAGTGCTTCTATGCCAGTTTCTGGCAAGAAATTGTGATTATTTTAGCAGCTACGGCACTTCAACAACATATGGACTTGAAGGGGTGTAGTTATATTGGATATTTTGCCACAAAACTCAGTGTCAATGTACTCACCTCCTCATGCTCTATTACATGCTGCCTGCAGATAAGACTGCATATATACGGTAATGTATTAGGTTTCTTTTCAAAGGAAAAATAATCTCATAACGTGAAGGAAACATATTGCTTGGAGGTGCCATCACTTTGGAAAAATCTTAAGTGATGAAACACTGTTCTATTTTTTGAGACACAACTGAGTGATAAAATGTTGGCATGCTAATTCACTGAAAAAAGCTGCACATCATTATTTTCTCTGTTCAGAATATATGCTCATAATGCTGTGAAATAATCATTGCGAGCAGAAATTAATATTGCATGTTTCAGAAAACATTTAAGGCTGTGATATAATCAGCTGTTTCTTAAAGGAACATTCTTGGCATAACTACTATACAATATTTGGTGCAGGGCCTTGGGGCTAAACCCTGTGAACCAAAATCTCTGAACTAACTTACATCACAGTCTAAGAGTTTTACTCCAGTGTTTGCCTATAGAGCCTTGCTTTGCCTTGCACAGAAGTATCCCTGATTTCTATTTATATGCACTGTGACTAGGATTCAATTCAGGATTTGCCCTTTTTAAAGGGAGTCTACTGTCTCCCAATTAACCTCACAAATAGATAGTAGAGGACTCTTTTTTTACCTTTCCAGACATATTTTCCTGTTCTCAGCCTTCTGTCATTTCAGAGTAAATTCTGTTTTACATTTATGCAAAAGAGCTTCTTGGTGCACTGGGGACAAGGCCGTGCCTTCTGATGCACCTGTTTTCTTTTTTCTATGCTGCCTTTCACTACAGTATACTTCTCTTACACAATCTCTAAGAGGAATATGGTGTGGAAAGAAGAAAATGAGTGCACCAGCAGGAATGGATCCACCTCCATTGCTCCAAGAACTTCATTTGCATAAATATAAAAATAGAATTTTTTCTGAAATGACAGATTTGTAGGAATTGGGAACATTATGTAAAGAGAGCCTATATAGTATGCTACACAATGCTGGCTTTGGTAACATGTTGATAAGAAAACTGGTAGACACCCTTTAAGTCTTCCTGAATTGTTTTTTTTTTTGTGCAATGTAATTGCACAAGACGGAATTATAGCTTCTAGGAGCTAAGAATATTTTCCAATTCAGGATAATTTTGTTTAATTGTTAAATGCTTTTGAGCATTGGATTTGACTTGCTTTATATGTGGAATCCTATATTTATGGATTTAGTACATTTAGCATCTATAGTTTATGCACAAAGCAAGCTAATATGTCATCACAAGTGACATCACAATGTAAGTGTATATATAAGTAGCTATATACAGGTATAGCAAACATATTAATATATGTGTGATGGGGAAACAACCTAAACAATTGCCACGGAGCAGTTGACATGTTGATACATATTGTATCAGAACTTGAGTGCAAAATCCAGTGGTTGGTTTATCATTTTGGTTACAAATCGTCTTCTTTTTACCCAAATGGTTCTACTGAAAGATATTTATGTCAGTCTTTTGTAACTATCGTTTATGAGGTCAACTATAGAAATACTTAATTTTTCAAAACTGTATGGACATGGCAACCAATCTTAAATCGGCTTTCGTTTTTTTTTTAACTCTTCTGGAAGAGTGAAAGCTGGGCTACCATTGGCTGTTATGGATAACTAAGCCAGCTTCTAGTTGCAAAAGTTGATAAAAGAGGCTCAGCACTGTGTTATCTTAAGACTATGAATTATACCTACACAGAAGACCTTTGGTAATATGTTTAACCTGTGAAAATGACACCATGTGCCATTTTACCACCCAGGAATGCATATCTCTTAATGTTTGATTATTAACATTACACACGTTGTAATGTTTTAAAATTGTAAGCAAAGTGCTTTGTTAATTATTTTGTTTTAAAATACTGCAAAACTGTTTATTAATAAGATATAGGGTGAAATCACTTGATGGGTTTCATTATTTTTTAAGAGTATATCACTGCAGTTTTCTGTGTACTGGTTGCATCAATAAAGTATTGATTTTCACAAAATGTTGTTCTGCTTGATTAACTAAAGAGGTTGGGAAATCTTCTTATATGCATGGCAATGGATCCTTCATGAGACTCCTTTTCATCTTAGACGTATTGTGCGCCTGCCTTTCCTTCCAATTTATTTCCAAAAACACTGGAAATATTATGTGATTTGATCCTTCTATTATCAGTCTATATATTTATTTCTAATGTAATTCCAAAAATATTTTCTTACTTACAGCTTGTAATCCAAATTTTTTTTACCACCACCTAAATTCTTAGATTGTCAACACAGATCTTTATAGCCGAAGCATAATATACCATTGTTGTATGTTGGATGGATAGCCACAGGAAATGTCTTAAATGGTTGATATATGCAGTTCTTTCCCTCTTTGAACAACAACCATCTTAAGGTCAGCATATTTAGTTGACTACAATGTTCCTGTATGCTGAACCACTGAAAAAAAAGAGATGTATCCCAAATCCTGCCAGGTGCCTGCATTACACTTCTGGTAGATTGTATTCTCTGAGATGCTTCCAAATTCAGATTCATCTGCCAGGCTGCCGTATAATGAAATATTATTCACATTTTTTAATTTGAAAAATGTAGAACAATGTTGAGCATTGCACATGATGATATTTGGCCAGTGTATAGTTGTGCAGTCATGCAAAACTAATTTCATGTGACTCCTAATGTGCACTTTAAGGGCATGGGTGGCAGGTGGAGCCAGCCAAAACAGGTAGTTTAGACTCATGGTACACAGTATTCTCTGGGATGTTTCCAAATTCAAGTTCATCTGCCAGGCTGCCGTATAATTAAATCTAATTCATGTTTTTTCATTTGCAAAATGTAAAACAATGTTGATCAATGGACATGAGGATATTTGGTGAGTGTATGTGCACTTTTGTATAATAGGTGCTTGGGTGGCCAGTGGAGCGTATATTGGAAGTCAGCAAAGACAGGTCGTTTTTAAGTGAAGGGGTGTGTGTAGGTCAACAAGAGTTACATAGAGCAGGCTATGAGGGCTTCCTTCTTCCTCTACCACTGGTCCCAAAATTGCATGAATGTCTTCTCCTCTTCCACTGGGGAACTGAAGACATTCAATCCCTTGCCCTTAACCCTGGAAGGTTGTTTTTCTACCTTTTTTTAATTCCTGTTTGGCACATAGCCACTACAAGGGCTAGTCAAATGACAATTTGGCAAAAATCATTATGATAACAGAGTTACACTTTAAAAAGATGCTTAGCTGTTAACCAACATTGAATGGTGCTACTTCTGCCTCCTTACACTGTGCTAGTTACAGTTTCCATAGCTCCCAATATCATCTAATTAGTTGACACTGTCATTTATGATAGCATAATCTGATATTCGGGAATGCAAGACACAGAATGAAAAGAGTACTCATTTGCTTTTGGAGCTCATATTTAGAGGGTTCAGTGCCTCTATTGCAGGACTTATGAGGTGGCATTAAAGTTGACCCATCCTGGAAACCAAAACCCTAAATTAAGTAATCAAATGGTGTAAACAGCATTTTGATCAAAAGTTGCATTATTTTTTTCCAAAATGAACATAGTTAAATACAAATATATAAGATTTGCGTAGTTCATTGGGTTCACCTAATCCTCTATTAATTGCCACAAACTCATTGGACATGGTGGCATTCTAGGTATTAATTTCTGTCGCCTTTTCCATCAAAAACAGATGGAAAAAAACAGAACAGCTCATATACCGGTAATCCTTATGCATCAAGTTGTGGCCTCAAGGATAGGGCAATTTTGGAGGGAGGGGTTATTGGTACACTTGGTAAGTTATAACATTTTTCTGTTAATGGGGCAATATGATGACTTATATTTTACAGTATGATATGCATTTTTAGTGACAACATTTTGGGGATACTATATCTTATCGATGATATTAATTTTACTTTTTTTTCAGGGACGATAGAAATAACATCAATTCTGTAATTGATTTTAATAAATTTTAATTGATTTCTTCATCACTGTAGGAAGTTATGATTTCAAATTGCAGAAGGATTATTATATCGTGTGAATAGGGTTTGCAAGAATGGTGTTGGCCACCACAGCCTAGAAAGGGATAACTAGGAATGTTATATGACAATAAGAAAAGGTGAACACAGCACTTCTAATTGAGATTTCTTTTCTTTATTGGATATTTTCTAAAAGCAGGACAGACAGGTGAACGAATTGAAGCCTACAAGTTTGCCATGCAATTTTAATTTGAAGTACTATGTTCACCTTTTCCTATTGTCATGTGAATGCCAACTGATACCCAAACGGACAGCACAACAACACTCCTATCTGAAATGTTTTCCCTGAAACACACCTGTGTTGGATGGTAAGTGCTGAATGGTTTGACTGTTAAATAATTACCCTTTTCAGGACATTTACAGTAACTGCTTGTGTATACATATACCGTCTTCTAGCTTAGTTCCAATCTTATAGTGAAGACTCAGTGGCAGCATAAGGAAGAGGAAAAGGAGGTGGAAGTTGCCAATGAAGCAGGGGAACCAGCACTATGTGAGAAAGAAGGGTTAGCAGGGCCACAATTTGGAGCCCCTTGTTCAATTCTTTACAGCATCTACCAACATGACTTATAGTACTAGGAGGAAGACTTTGATTCACATGGTGGATAATTATCCATCAACGCATCTCCTGGTACTGAATGATGAGCCCTACCCATGCAATTTCTGGTTCGGTAAATTGGACACATGGTTAGAGCTTGCCCTCTATGCCTTGGTGCGGGCCTATCCTGTGGCAAGTGTCCTAAAAGAATGTATTGTATTACAAATCCTCTCGCTCCTTATTTCCACATGTCTGTGTCTTCCTTTAGAGAATGAACTAGAAGTCAGTGTTTTCATCCATGTACCCAGCTACCACATTATGGACTCATTATATTCTAGATAATAGTAAGTACCCGGGTTATGTACAAGATAGGTTCTTTATGTTTGTTCTTAAGTTGAATTTGTATGTAAGTTGGAATTGGTATATTTTATACTTGTAGCTTGAGGCAAAAAATTGTTATGTCCTTGTGACAAGGATTTTCATAATATTGTGATGTCACAGGAACAAGGATTATCAATAAAACTTTATTACAGACATCTTACAGCTTATCATTACTGCCTGGGACTAAGGTAAAGCATCCAGAGAGCTTCACCAGAGGTCATAGGGGGCAGAGTGGCCTGTCTGTAGCTAGAGGACATCTGTCATGTACATGTACATGACAAATTTTGGAACAGAACTCAACCACTTAAGTTGAGAAGGGGAAATCACTAAATAGGGTGTACATCTTTTTTTCTACTATTATAACTTTAGCATAATGAAAGGCAACCTTCCATACATTGAAGTCAATGGGAAACAGAAGATAAACTGAAGACTTTCCGTTCACCTCCCATCCTTATATTCCATTACAGTCTCCTAAAACAGAGAGTTTAACAGAAACTCCTGATCCAGGTGTCAACTGGGCCTTATGCTAGTAACACGTAAAACAATATATATCTGTGTCTGTACATTTAACAAGCTTAATAAAAACTATTTTTTTCCAAGACTAAAATATTGATGAAATATCCAAAGAATATGTTAGTCACAAATAAAACCAATAAACCCTTTATTGTTAATAAGAAATCCCTATAAATATTCATTTCCCCTATCATGGCAGTTCACAGCTTACATGCAAGTGGAAGTTTTTCTGTCATAGATTTCATTATTTCTAAACAGAAGCATATAAACTACACTTTAGTGTCCTCTTATGTTTTAGCATCTGCTTGCTGAATACTGACACAAAACCTCTTTGTCTGGCTATAGCAGGAGTCAATGCCAAGCACAATATTGATACATCATATTCCAGAAAAAGAGCCTTCCTGATGGTATAATGGTTTATATTATTAGAATGAATACAGTAATCCTTTGATTGATGACCTGAAATACTGGGAAATAGTTTTTGCCTGGACAGATTAGACATAAAAGAATTTACTTTTATTGGGAATCATGTATACAAGACAGGTGTGAAAACAACAGATTTAGGCATAAATGAATTGCCATTAGAATTTTGATATGTAGTCTTAGGTTTTATAAAGTTCCCTAAAATTTTAAACGCCAAATGATGTATTGAATGAATGAAATGAATGAAATGAATGAATTTTTATATAATTTGGAACATGTGTATTTTATAATTGTAGTTCCAGAAAAAAAATTTCTTGTCCCAGTAACAATTGGATATTCAAAATCTTGTGCTGTCATGGAAACAAGGATTATCAATCAAAGTTCATTACAGAAACCTTAAAGCTGCTCATTGCAGCCTGGGACTAAAGTAAAGCATCCATAGAGTTTCACTATAGGTCACAGTGGGCAGAGGTCCATCTGTAACTAGAGGTTTTGTGTAAGTTGGGTGCCCTTAACGGAAATCATGCATGATAAAACAGGGGTAGTCACACATCTAGGCACAGTGACTGGGGTAATCCTATAATTGTTATCCATGGCCTTTTTCATTCTAAAATAAACTTATAAAATTATACTTATGAGCCTGAGGAGTTCTGGCGGTGTTTCCACAACCCCTCAGTGATGTCTTTTTACTCATTCTCCCCCTCCCCTGCTTTCTTTCTCCTCCTCCATCTGCCTGTGTAATCTAGCATCAGCAGGAAGTGTAGAGGGAGACTTGCTCTGTTCAGTGAAAATACATAATTTAGGGACTCTGGAAACACCCATCAGAGCCCCTGTGGCTCATTAGCATAATTCTATAGTTGTATTTTAGAAAGGAGCAGGCCAAATATAGGAAGATTACCACAGTCATAGTGCCTGGATCTATGGGTTAGTGTCACTGGTTTATCATGCTTGATTTTGATGCCTGTACAGATATGATTTGCCACATAAAAATGACATTTTTTCATCATGATTGGAATTTCTGTTTGAGTGAGTCATAGTCATCAACTGGCTTCAGGGATTCTCCTGCTTGTTTATCATTTGAAATACCTTTCAAGACAAGGCAAGCCTCGAGCCAAGTCTCAGACTTGCATACCGTAGGTTTCATCTATAAAGGTAGAAGGCATGTTTGCTTCTTGCACATTGTTAAACAATACCAGGTTCAAGGAACCAAGGATTAAACAGGATCTACTGACAGTTATGTGCGATTTTACACAGAAAATCCTTTGATTTTCTCAGAAATCAAAGGTGCGCCTTATAGTCCAGTGCGCCTTATATATGAACCATACTTACAGAAAACTGAATTCATCAAGACAACAATTTATACATCATCTTCATTGTCAAATCAGCAGGTATATTTATCAAGGCAAAGGAATAATAACAGAGAATGGAATCAGAGGTTCTGCGTTATTTTCTGTGTAGTGGCACTGGGAACTGTAGGGTTCAGCACAGTGGCGTAACAACAGGACCCGCTGTCCCAGGGGCCCGGGATGGAGGCTAGAACCAAAATGTATACATTCCTTCGCCAAATGTATACATTGTATGTATGTATACGCTGTATGTATACGTAGTATGGAGCACATTCATAACAGCTTCTGTGCCTTTAAAATGGGTGCACAAGCTGTGATTTAGTGTGAAGGGGGGAGCATGAAAATATGTGAAAATTTTCCGGCTGCATTTATTTGTATCGGTACACCAAAAGTACATAGAGCTAAACGCTTTGCCGGATTCATCAAGAGGCCGGCCTACAGTATTGTGTCACGGCTGCACTGTGTGCGACACAGACAAAATTCGGACCATGGAGGGGCATTCCGGTGCAGAGTTGGCGTATAAGTGAATAAATGTATGTATGTGTGTGTATGAGTGTGGAACTTTATGGAGCACATTTACTTAGAAATTCGGAAAATGCACTAAAAGTGCTAAATTCCATGTATAATGCTGCATGCGTCGATTCACTAAGATCGTGCGCTAGATATCATCTGAATGAATCTGACGCACTGGCCCAACATAGTTCACCATCTTTTTTGTGGTGCACCCTTAACACAGGGCGTGCAATTAAAATTTACAGGTTGAATACGGTGCTTGGTGGAACTCAGACCGCTTGCCGTCTTGCCACTTTATTTGTGTTGCATGGAAGCCAGCGCAGCTGCGCCACAAAAGGGTCGAGAGCGACACATTCGCAGCACAGACACTTCTTAAATACCTGTGCAAGCCGTTTCATCCTAGAAGAAGCTGCACAGTCCGATAAAAGTGCGGGGCAAAGTCCTTAGTAAATGTGCCCCTATGTGTGTGCATATAAGTATATAAATGTATGCATAAATACGTATATATTTTTTTAAGGGTAGGGGGGCCCCATGCAGAAGTCTGCTATGGGACCCTGCCTCTACTAGTTACGCACCTGGTTCAGCTGCATTTACCAGTTCTGGCCACTATGTTGAGAAAGTAGCTGACTTCTGGTTCCATTCTATGTTATTCCTCCAGCACTAGAGTCATGCAGGTTATTGGTGGGAATCCACCATTGTGTCCTTGTAATGCGTCAATACTATTCAATGTAAAATAAACCAGACAAAAAATTTGCCTCAAGGCACTGTAGCTACTTTGTATTTTTGTACTTTGGTATGCCTGTAATCAGATTATGCTGTGCTAAAAATCTTTTTTTCAATGTAATAATTTGAGAAAGTAATAATTAAAAGAAAGGCTTGACTTGAGCTGCAAAATAGGAAAAAATACTCAAGTGGTCCAGTTACTGAAACCCAGGCAAGACAGACAGACATATTTATGTATATATGTGAAATAGACTATATATATATACATATATATATATATATATATATATATATAGTCTAACAACATTGGTAGAGGAACTTCATGTTCCTTATTAAACCTAGGGAGTGTTTATTTTCTCTACAATACTTTTTACCTGCTAAGGCTACAGTAGAACAAGCTCATAAATCCTGATCCCAGGCATTTCATTCCAAATAATTGCACATCATTCACCAAAAGTAGAGTCGTGAATTCAATAAGCGATCACTTAGAGGCAAGACAGAACCTCACCTTGCATGCAAAGAAATTTCCTTGTTGGCCTGCAGTTCAATGATAATTAGGAAGTGTCTGCTTTATTCTTCCTTATATGTAAATAATATGTTCAGGTGATTACATACTCCTTTTTATAGCAAGGAATACATTCTCTTCCTGTTGGGTTCTCAGAATAACAGGTTTTAGAAGTCAGCTGCTGTTCCTTAAGAACTAGAGAAGGATACTGAAAAAACAAGGAAGTGCCATGAAATATATTTAATTATTCTGCTGTGTGTTTCAGGAAGGCTTTCTCCCAGGCTGTTAAAAACAGACCTCCATGTTTATAGATACCATAGTCTTGGCAAATCACAAACCGTCTGCTATTGTTTTTATAGTTTCCCTCAGCATGGATGTTAATAAGGATTTGTATGCGAGTGACACCAATGTAATTTTAGGGCTAGCCTGTATTTTGTATAGGACTTCAGAAAAGTTTCAAGGTAGAGTCCAAGGTACAGGGTTGGAATAAAACTTTATGTTTACCTCATATTAAAAAGCGCAATCGTCCGTGCATGACATACATATGACATAGTCTTAGCACTTATATGTACAGCTTGGTAGTAAGGGTAGATATGCCCCCTTACTTCATGTGTGACAACACGGTTGCCATGGATGCTGTAAATAAAAGTTAAAATTCAGGAATAACAACATTTCCCCCTGAAAGACCTACTTAGTAAGATGGGAATTGGCCTCCTATATTTTTGCATCCCTGAAAATCAAGGAAAGCCTAAATAGCATATGTAGTTAAACACTAGCACTACTGCCCCACCTCCAAGGTGTGACCAGTTTAAGGCAATGCAGAGAAAAAAGTGCGGTCCAGCTTCCAGCGAAAAAGCATAGGTGGTACTGAAGGTGATGGGGCAGGGGGCCTTAAGATTACATTTAGGTTTACCACTTTTAGAATATAACACCTCTTGTCTAGTTTTTTTCTGTTTTTGCTTCTAATGTTGGACTTTTTTTCGTGCTCCCTATTTACCATACTAATTATAAGATTTACACTACAAAAAAATCGTTTTTTCTCCATATAATTTTCTTCCACTTATAAATATATTTTCTGTAAAGGATCTACATTTTTCAACATGGCAACGGAATCGGACAACTCTGTAAAGGATCTACATTTTTCAACATGGCAACGGAATCGGACAACGTCGTTCCTACCAACACTCGTTCTTTTCTATCAATGACTAACACAGATCGCTTACAAAAAGCTAAACAAATTTTTTCTATGTCGGACTCTGCCTAGCGAATCTTTATATGGCCTGGTTTGAGGAGACCCACATCTTTGGCGACAATAACCCTTACTCTGAGTACATTAAATGGTACGGCCGTTATATCGATGATGGCCTCCTCATCTGGGCTGGACCACAAACAGATGTAACCCATTTCATAGCCATCCAGAAAACGAGGACCAAGTTTATAGCCAGGGATCTTTAGCTGGACATACCTGGAGGGCAACCAGACTTTGTTACCTGGAGAAAAGATAGAAGAACGCCTGTGCTTCTTATCAGCCAAGGAAAGGCGAGTCTACTCCCAAATGGACTTTAGATCCTGTACCCATTCTTAAACCGCAGGGATGTCCGAGGACACAGGTAGAGGGAGAGGGGAGCGTGAATACAGTCCATAGTTGATGGAGAAAGGTACTGAGCCGGCAGAAGCAGAATCTAGGGAGTTATAGGAAAACTCTGCCCATGGCAACAGAGTTGGCCAGTCATCATGACAGGCAGAGACAAAATGGCGGAGATAGCAGCACAGAGTAGAGTTAACTCTTTCCACCTGACTATTAGACTGTGTCCAACTTTACTTGTAGCTGGTTACAAAGAGAACGCCAGAATTTGGAGACGAACTGAAGCCCTCAATCAGCAACAATGGGCTGGGGAAGTCCATGGAGCTAGAAGATGTAATGGAAGAAGAGACCGGCGGGATGCGGAACAGACAGCAGACCTGGAAGAGGGACAAAATGGCACATTTTGGAAAAATGGTCAGTTACCACCCAGATGACGGTATTGCCTGAGGAAAGTGGAATATCCATGATGAAGTCCATAGCCACATGAGACCACAGGCAGCTGGGTAGGAGCAACGGCAGGAGACCAGCAGGCTTAAGAGGAGACAGGTTATTCAAGGACACAGGAAGCGCAGGAAGACACAAAGTCCCGAACATCCTTGACAAGATCTGGCCACCAGTAGAATCGGGACACGAGGGCGACAGAGCACTGCACCCCAGGGTGCCCAGCCACATGTGAGCAATGTCCCCAAGTCAGAATTTCTTCCGTAGAGCCGGTCTGGCATAAGTCTTGCCAGGAGGTAGTTGTCGAAGGTCCACTGGAGCGGCCAGAACTAATAGCTCAGGAGGGATGACATGCCGAAGAGCTGGTTCCTCCCCAATGACATCCGATGCACAAGAGAGGGCATCTGCCTTGATGTTCTTAGCCGGACAGAAGTGAATGAGGGAATTAAATCGGGAGAAGAAGAGTGACCAGCGAGCTTGATGTGGGTTGAGTTGCTGAGCAGTTTGGAGATAGAGGAGATTCTTGTGGTCAGTGTATACATAGACTGGAAAATGAACTTAGGCCACTCTTCGCCAGCAGTTCTCGGTCCCCTATGGAGTAATTCCTCTCTGTGGAGGAGAAAGTCTCAGAGAAAAAGCTGCAGGTGAGGGTTCGGCCTTCTCTGTGAGCACTGCTCCAGCCCCTACTGAGGAGGCATCAACTTCCAGATTAAAAGGCTTCACTGTGTCGGTTCGTACAAGAACTGGGGCTGAAGCAAATGCAGACTTTGAGTTAGTGAAGGCCTCTTCTGCTGCCGAAGGCCAGAGTCGGGGGTCGGCACCCTTCTTGGTGAGTGCCACAATAGGAGACACCAGAGAGAAGGGTGGAATGAACTGCCAGTAGTCATTTGCAAAGCCCAGAAAATGCGCAATAGCGCTTAATACGAGGCCAGTGAAGAACAGCAGATAGCTTGTCAGGATCCATCTGGAGGCCTCTGTCATAGATAATATAGCCGGGGAAAGTAAGACTCCTCTAGCGAAACTGGCACTTTTCAAGTTTGGCATAAAGGCGATTGGTCATTATGCGACTGAGGACGTGCCGTACGTGGGATTGGTGGGACACGAGATTCGGAGAGAACACCAGAATGTTGTCAAGATAGACCACTACACAGGTATATAGTAGATCCCTGAAGGTTTTGTAGACCAATTCCTGGAAAACCGCAGGTGCATTACAAATTTCAAATGGCATCACCTAATATTCGAAGTGTCCATTGCGAGTGTTAAAGCGGTCTTCCACTCATCCCCCTTGCGAATGCAGATAAGGTTGTAGGCCCCATGAAAGTCCAGTTTGGAGAAGACCTTGGCTCCACGCAGGCGGTCAAACATCTCCGTGATCAAAGGTAATGGATAGCGGTTCTTAACTATGACCTTGTTAAGACTGCGATAGTCAATGCATGGACAGAGTGACCAATCCTTTTTAGGCAAGAAGAAGAAGCCTGCAACAGCCGGGGAAGAGGATTTATAAATGAACCCCATCTGCAGGTTTTCTATAATGTAATCTGACATTGCAGCGGTTTCAGGTACAGAGAGTGGGTACACCCGACCCCGAGGAGGAGACATACCCATAGGAGATCAACAGGGCAGTCATAGGGATGCTGAGGAGGCAAAGTCTCGGCTTGCTTCTTAGAAAAGATGTCAGCAAAGTCCTGATAGCAAGCTGGGATCCCCTCCAGAGGCTTGGGAACCACAGAAGAGACCATGACGGGTACTGGATAAGGAACCACCATGCAGTGGGACGGGCCATCTGGTCCCCAACGAAGACTCTCCACTGTCTTCCAATTAAGCACAGGAGCATGGAGCTGCAGCCACCAAAGACCTAGCATGTTCGTTGAGGTTGAGGGAGGCAGTACATAGAAGGACAGTCTCTCTTTTTTTTAGGGCTCCAACTTGCAGGTGCAAGGGCTGTGTGCAGTACTGGACTGGATCGGAGAGAGGCTTCTCGTGGCGGACCAAAGAGCAGCAGCCACAAAGTTTCCTGCACACCCGGAGTCCAATAAGGCACACAACTGAAACTGGCTACGCTGATGGGCATGGGAATGTTCTGACGTGGAGAAGCTTTATTCACACCTATGGACGCTTCAAACAAGAACCCTAGGTTTCCCGGACGCTGAGGACGAGTAAACAGGCTTGAAGAAAATGTTCTGGGCTGGCACAGAAGAGGCAGAGATCCTCCTGAATTTCGGCTCTTTCCACCTGCATTGGTTCCTCTGCAGCAGGATCGCCAAGAGGGGGAAGCGGCCTTTGGAAGGCAGGTGCCAAGCAAGGAAAAAGTTGAACCCGGGCCTGCGGTTGCTCGAGAAATCGCTCTTCAGAGCACTCCTTAAAACGGATATCAATCTGAGTAGCCAGAGTGATGAGACCACTCGGAGAAGACGGCAGGTCTTGTGCAGACTTTAACTTGTCCCAAAAGTCCCCTTTTTAAAGGTCACAGTCAGGGCTGCATCGTTCCAGGTGAGTTCAGAGGCCAGGGTACGGAACTGAACTGTATTGTCACCAACAGACGAGTCCCCTTGATGCCGGTTTAGCAGTGCAGTCTCATCGCTAGAGGCCCGTGGAAAATGGACCGGATTTCTGCGAGGAATGCTGTGAGAGTAGCTGTGACTGGATTGTCTCTGTCCCAGAGAGGAGTAGCCCAGGCCAGGGCCTTCCCGAAGAGGAGGCTGATGATGAATGCAACATTAGACCATTCTGTGACAAATTGAGACAACATAAGTTCAAAGTGCAGATAGCACTGGGTAATAAAGCCCCTGCACAAATTGGGGTCTCTGTCATACTATGATGGCATGGAGAGTCTCAGCCTAGGTTCAGCGGCAGACAGGCTAACTGGAGTAGCAGGAGGAGTCACAGGAACGTGATGCTGTTGTTGAGTGGCCAAGTTGCTGCAACATGGAGGTGACTTTACCAAGCTGTTTTCTCTGTACGGTAATCTGCTGGGACTGCTGGACCACAATGTTGGTGGTGTCAGACTCAAGGGGTATTAGACCCACTGGACCACTGCGGACAATGATGTAAGCTGACACCTTAGTCCTGAGTCTAAATGGCACGAAGTTTTCATCAGAGCCCACCGCAAAGTTGGTTGGACTTGCTGTGGCATGGTACCACTAGGTAATTTCACAGGTGCCACTTTGTCCGCAGTGACAGTCAAGGTGAGCTACAGAGTTGGAAGGCAAGTTCGTGGTCAGGAACAGGCAGGAGGTCAAGACAGGTGGCAGAGGTTCAGGGTCAGAGGCAGAGCTGAAGGTCAGGGCTGGCAGCAGAGGAGCGGAAACGGGAACAGGTCCGGAGTCACAATGGGGAATCAAATCACAGGCACAAGGCAAAGGAGCAAGCTTTCTCTTAGGCATATAGCACAGAGATCTGTCAGGGAATGCTGGGGGAAGCCGGCTTTTAACCATTTCCTGAAAAGGGCTACAGTATGAGCAGGAAATGAGGGGAGAAAATAGGAGCTGGCAGAGGACCTTACATTCATGTTCTCAAGATTGAATAACATTTTAGGTGCATCTGGAGAATCTCCTCCCTGAATGTAGACTCCTTCCAGAACGCAGACATGTTTAGACTTAAGTGATTGCATAGGGTAAGTAGCAACAAAGCACGTTGCTACTTACAGAACACAAGATTTAGGTCTAAACACTTCTGCGTTCCGGGAGGAGTCTGCATTCAAGGAGGAGATTCTCCAGATGCACCTAAAATGCTTTTTAAAACACAATTCAATTGCATCTTGTGCACATGGTCTTAGCCTACATTATGGGGCTCATTTACTAAGGGTCAGAACGCCGTACTTTCGTCGGGTTTCCCGAATATTTCCGTTTTGCGCTGAATTGCATCGGTGCCGACGGATTCGGAAAAAACGTGGAATTTAAAAAACAATTTGTGTTGCAAGATCAGCACTTACATGCACCGGGAAGAAGAAAGTGAACTCCAGCGGACCTCGGCGCAGCAGAGACACCTGCTGGATATCAGGTGCACTACCTTAGTGAATCCCGGCAGACCCGAATCCTGGACCGTGTAAGTAAATGTGCCCCTATGTGTTTGCATTGCGTTTTAAAACACATGGGGAAAACCGCACCCCAACATATATCCCTGTTTTTACTATCTATAAGGGCTCATGCACACGACCGTTAGGGGGACGTATGTACGGTTGCAAGCTTGTAGCCTGCTCCATCTTTGGCTGTCTTTACGGCCATGTGGCTACTATTTTCTATAGAGAGGGGAAGCGCTCACCCCCTCTTCCACTCCCATGCGCCGACATGTGCCTGCCAGGCTACGGCCAGGCAGGCATATGTTAGTGTGCATGCGCTATAATACTGATGTGTTTTGGGATTTGGATTGCTTGATGCATTCGTTGTGCCTTTTAGACATAATTAAAACGCATTCTGTAAATGTGGTGTAAGAATATGTAAGAAATATTCTACGTAGGTGGGTCCCCAGAATCTATTCCACTGGTGAGCCCTATGCCTCCCAGTCTGATCCTGAATATGTACACCTTAGCTAGGATCTTTAGAACCACATCACATTCCTGCGGGGGAGTGTGTCAAAGGTGTACACTGGTTGGTGGGGGAAATAACAGAACAGACATGCAGCTGCACCTTAGGACCCAGGAATTGATAGCCAGGAACAGAATGGAGTGTGAGGGCCAGGAGCAAGGGAAGTAGCAAATAAAATGGTGTTGAACACAGACTACTGTCATTACCAGGGTTTGGGTGCTTGATGTGAATATTCCCTTTCACATATATATATACCGTAATAAAAAAAAAATCAGCAATAAGGTTTTGTACTCCATGGGAGTTGGCAGTCAAATATTAGCTTTGATGTAGTTATATTGTGTGTATAGTACATTATATGCAAAACTTTCATTTCCATAGCAATATTTTTCTATTTACATTCTTTTACATAGAAACTTACAAAAGGAAATATCACCACTAAAATGTGTGCTGACGTATGCAACAAAAAGAATGTGTGGTTCTTTCAAGGGTGAATGGGAAGCAAGTATTTTTAGCATTTTTTGCTTCTATCTTCTCTTTTTTTTTTTTACATAAAAAATGATAAGAAAGGTGCTGGTTGGTTTATGACATAAACACTTCCCTTGTTGTGCATAGCAACCAGCTATAGTGCAGTAAAGCAGTTTGAAGCAATGCAAACTTTCCTCACGACAGTTCATATAAAGGGTAATTTCTTTACCAATAATGCTAAACCCTTAACCTATCATATATACTTGACTATAAGCCGACCCAAGTATAAGCCGAGGCACCAAATTTTACCACAAAATACTTGGACAACTTATTGACTTGAGTATAAGCCTAGGGTGGAAAATGCAGCCACTATTCTTTAATAAAATGTTCAGCTGCCTCATTAATGGTATCCACAGCAGCCTCTCCTCATGATATTCTCCCCAGCAGAAGCCCCCCAAAGAATAAAATGTCTCCAGCAGAGTCCCCAAAAATAAAATGTCCTCAGAACAGCCCCCCAATGATTAAAATGTCCCCAGAAGACCCCCCCATAAATAAAATGTCCTCAGCAGAGTCCCAAATGAATATAATGTTCTCAGCAGAGTAACCTACTTGTGCACCCGTCAAGCTTTAAAGACTTCGAGTGACGTGTATTCCTTCTTCCAGAGTTATAGAAATCCCTCACAAAAAAATTCTATTTTAAAAACGAAACCACTGAAATAATTTACCAATGAGTATATTGAGCAATTTAGTACCACAGATGTTTTATAGAAAGTATTACTATAGTTTGTGTAAGACAAGAATGCACGTCCAGGGCCAGAAAACGTCTGCCAACTTGGATGTGCATTTGCACCAAAGATGTTAAAGGAATTTGCCTCGTTATCGTAAAGGCCATCTTCCTGGTAATGAAAGAGAAAGAATTTCTTCTCCATAGAGCTCTGCACAGTGAGTCGATTTGTTCCCAGAGCTTCGGGACTATCATAGCCTCTGAAAGGTCAGGGAAGGAGGTAGATTAAATGCATGTATGGCTTTATGAAGAATCCTAAATTGTGTTTCCCTTCATACCTCATTTATCACCACTGATTGCAGCGTCATCCATCCCTTAAACAATTTCTCTGTCACCATTTCTACCCCCGATTCCTGTCTCCAGTGGTCGAAGGCTCTGTCAATAGCCGTTTTAGTCCATGTCTCTTAGAGACGTCTGTAGAGCACTGAAATGTTGGGGCAAATCGTCCCTGCCAAATGTATTCCTTTACTAACGTCTATGAGCTTAGACATGATACCCTGTTGCAGTTGAGCTTATTGGATAAACTGTGCTGTCCCTAGTTCATACTTGTCTGAGATCTCTCCCAGTGTCCTACACCTCTGTTCTGATTCATGTAGAATGTGTATCACCTCTAGTATACCTTTTTCCTTCCATTCGTGTAAAAGTTTGTTTTCTCTGCCCTGCTTAAAAAATAGGAAATCCGACACTGATTGGTGTTTTGAGATCTGGAACGATAGCTTAAAGGGGTATTCCAGGAATCAGCATAATTCATATACAAGTGGGCACTCAAAATATAAGCTAATGTGTAAATAGTTGTTATTTAAAATTTTGCTCCCCTTAGCAGAAAATGCTGATGACATAGACTGTAATGAAGAATTAAAATGCTACTGGCCCTTTAATCAGTCCGTTAATTTCCTCCGCGCGGTCCGTTGCAGGACAGAAGATGGCTGCTGGTCACATGTCCACATCACATGGCCTGCACCTGCATGTGATCAGCACTACGTTTGGCTGTAGTCGGTTGCTTGCAGTGCATCCAGTATGGTCAGTGTTGTGGTGATGGCAGTTGCACATCATTACTATGGTAACAGAGCAAGAAAACCTGTTACATCATCACTGGGAGCAGTGCATTAGCGGGAGGAGGAGAAGTTACTGAGAACTAAAGGATCATGGAACTTGTAGTTTCCAGTGGCGGCCATCTTAGTGATAACTCCACCTACTTTAGAGAGGCCATAAATTTTGTAAATCATAAAATCAAATTATTTAAGCTCCGTTTTGTGACTAATGACATTGAGTATTATTGTATTCATTAAGTTATATCATCATGGGTTTTTGTTTCAGACGTTCATATTCCCGGAATACCCCTTTAAATTTCTTGCGGAGCATCTGCCAGGTTGCTACAGTGTCTTTTCAGATGATTGCTTTCTTCACTCCACGGGGAATGTAACAAGGCTGTCAATGAAAAGGGATGGCATAGTGTCTTTTTCGTGCAGCCTGAATAATAGCTACTTCCTTTTACCCAATCAAATATACCCTATATACTCGAATATAAGCCAGCCCGAGTATAAGCCGAGACCTCTAATTTTACCACCAAAAACTGGGAAAACCTATTGACTCGAGTATAAGCCGAGGGTGGGAAATGCATTGGTCCCCCCCCCCAGTAGTATATAGCCTGCCTCTTGTAATATACAGCCAGCCCAGCCTGCCCACAGTAGTATACAGCAAGCCCTGCCTGCCCCAGTAGTATACAGCCAGCCCAGCCTGCCCCCAGTAGTATACAGCCAGCCCAGCCTGCCCCAGTAGTATACAGCCAGCCCAGCCTGCCCCCAGTAGTATACAGCCAGCCCAGTATGCCCTCTGTAGTATACAGCCAGCCCAGCACGTCCCCAGTAGTATACAGCCAGCCCAGCACGCCCCCAGTAGTATACAGCCAGCCCAGCACGCCCCCAGTAATATACAGCCAACACAGCCTGCCCTCAGTAGTATACAGCCAACCCAGCACGCCCCCAGTAGAATACAGCCAGCCCCTTGTAGTATACAGCCAGCCCAGCCTGCCCCCAGTAGTATACAGCCAGCCCAGCTGCCCCAGTAGTAGCAGCCAACACAGCCAGCCTCAGTAGTATACAGCCAGCCCAGCGCCCCCCGTTATTACGCCAGCCCAAGCAACGCACCAGTAGTAGACAGCAGCCAGCCTGCCCCAGTAGTATACAGCCGCCCAGCAAGCCCAGAGATACAGCCCCGCACGCCCCCAGTAATAACCAGAAAGCCAGCCTGCCCCCAGTAGCATACATCCAGCCCAGCACGCCACCAGTAGTTATATCTACTCATCTCCGGCTGGCCCCGTGACGCAGCGTGTCTCCCCGATATCAGCAAGGCTCTCTTTCTGGCTCCGCGCCTGTTTGTTTCTTCGGTAACATCGGCAGGGCACGGCATGTTTTCTCCCGCCCGCGCATGTATGAACGTCAGCAGGGCGGTCAATGTATGCGCCTGCCGGCCGCATTGGCGCCAGAAGATGCAAAATTTAAAAAAAATTTGTTCAGGAGGTTTTAATGTTGAAACAGTGACACCTGGTGGATATCGGGCGCAACGGACCTTAGTGATCCCGCAGTCGACAATCCTCGCAGAGAACGCTCTGCTGGATGCGACGGACCGGTGTAAGTAAATGTGCCCATTGTACTTTGGAAAGAATAAACTCTACTGAACCTCTGGGAAAAAAATATGAATATATTAAAATGATAGCATCACAAACAAAAATTTTACTGCACAAACGTAGCACAAACGTTTGACGCCAATTTAGTGATTCGGTTATGTGGTGGTGTGGGGGGGCTACTTACCTTTTGACCTTTACATTTTCGTAAATATATTCAAAACAAATGCAGAACAAACAAAAATTTGAGCAGCAGAAACGTAGCCACAATTGATTGACACCAGTTTTGTTTGATTGGGTAATGTGGGGGGCTGGTTGACCTCTGAAGACCTCTGGAACCTTTTATTATATTCTTAAAAACAATAGTGGCACAACAAAAAATTCGCGCACCAAACCCCAGCAGAAATGTTGACACAAATTTTGATTTGAAACAAGGGGGGGGCCAACAGATGAAAAAACTTGTAGCTTTGACCAATGCCAAAACAGGTAAAAACTGTTTTTAATAATACTGTGATTTGTATTACCAGAGTGACGTCTGGTTTGGGCTACCCACCTATGTCCAGTGGTATACAATGGGAACCCAAACCTACACTGAGTCGCCATGCTAAGAACCATAAGTGTTTAAACGCGTTGACTTGCTACTGCTATACTTTGATATGCTGTGATGCCACAAAGAAAATGAATAAAGGCTTTTTACTTCCATCGAGCTGATCATCGTTTTTTCTTCAAAGAAATATCAATACCCTACAGCAAGAGAGATCCGTGCCGGGGACATTAAGGAAAGGTGAGTTGGTAATGTTTTTTTGAGCACTAGCTCATACCTGGTCTGAGGAAACCACACGTGTGGTATGAACACATAAGAATCTGGAAATAAGCTAGCAAAAACAATCACTGGCACACGTGTGAAAATGCATACTCTTTTTCTGTGCCAGATGCTAGTATATATCAGAATATCAGAAGCTAATAAAATTTTAGATAAAACCCTGTACCTGATACTCTAAGCACAGCATCTCCTAGCACGAGCAATCATGAAGTGTCTGTTTATAGATACTGACCATCACTGAGTTATAGGAGATAAAACAGCAATAAAACTGAGTAATGCATGTACACAGAGAACATATATGGGTGGCACTACTAAATGTATGATATTCACAGATTTTAATATCACTGTTTAGCTATAGTCCATTCAAAGGTTTACCTGTCAGAATGTGGGTTGCGGATAGGGGAATAAGCAGGAGGGTTGCGGTGCTCTAATTCTTGAGGTAGACAAAATCCAATTATCATAAGGGAATAGAATGGCACTCACCATGGTTCTCCTTCCATCGATTCTGCTTATTGTGCATACTTCCAATAACATGCGTTCAAGTAACATTCATGGGGAAGGGAGACGCAGGGACTCACAAAAAGACAAAAAGGAAAGCTGTTTCGCGCGTGAAGTGCTCATCTGGTTCCTGTTCACACACATAAACATTGTGGCCATTTAAACCTGCCTCGACACACCCCTTTCGAATCTCAAGTTCCTATTGGTGCTTTACTAATTAGTTGCTTACCATATGCTAGAATCGTGCTTCGTCTGTGTAGTTAATTAAATAAAGCATCTGTCATGCACGTACCAGTCCGGACTCGTGCTGCACGCGCTCTCACACAGCTTTTGTAAAAAGAGTAACATTGAAGTAAGGGATTAAAAATTTCTTTATTGAGTAAGATCACTAGAGGGATAAAATTTAGAACTTTTTTATGGCAAATCCCTTTACCCTGTGATACTGTAGTCGTTATGACCGTTAAAACCTCATGTGGAAAATGATGCATGTGATGTTTCACGTGGTTTTTTCCAATGCTTTGACAGTGGATGATGTTGTATTTATGAAACCTTCTTTATTATATCAATTTTTATTGAGGTCATATGGTGCTTGAAAAGTAAACTTTAGTCTTTATCTGCATGATCGCATTTGTATGCTATAATAGTAATGCTTGCTCTTTACAAGGAAGTTATGCTATTCATATATATATACATATCGTCTGTTTACTATACCTTGAAAAAGATATACTGAAACTATTTGACCCATGCTACAGTATGTGCTATCTATGGTATCTCCTTATGCGTATATTAGCTCTACAAACAACTTTGGCGGTCTCAAGGGTTTAAGCGCACCTGTCCAGGAGCATAATTTTTAGCTGGTGACAAGTGACAGGTTCAATGTATTACAAATTTATCCATTTCATGCATTTTTACATGTATCTTATTGTGGTATCTTTTATGTAGATTAATTTTATATATTGTTACTTTATAGGAAAAGTTTTGCTTCCACAGTGCTATCTATAGGGGCTCAGGCACCCCTCTCTAATAAGGGGCCCCTGGCCTTACCTGGCAGAGATTTCTGCTAAGTCTCACCGGTTTTCCGTTCACCTCCCCTGGAAGTCCCTGCACGCGCCATACTCAAGCTGGAGAAGATGGGGAATTTATGCGTCTTCTCCGTTAGAAAACTGATAGAAAACTGAATAATGTCAGTCTATTATAACTATGCTCAGTGGTTATCATAGTCCACATAGCATAGCTTGTGTTCAATACAATTAATATTTCATTACTGACTTTCACCGGGTTGTTCAGGAAACACTCAACAAAAATATAGCAACTTCCAATAACTTTGTGTAAAAACCCTAATTTACTGGTAGGAGGTACATTAGAAGGTTTCTTTAGATTGACTAATAACAGGATGCATTATAGCTGCAGACATGATCAAATAGAGAAAAGCATACTCGAGAACTGCCAGCATTGGCCATTAGGCAGTTTTTGGCTTTACACCTTTGACTTGTCCTTTCCCAGGATTTTGTTTCCTATAGAAAAGTCTTTGGGAAATCAGCAGAAAAAACATAGGCTACAGTCGAAAAGAAAAGCATGATCCAAAAAGTGTTATAGGGAGAAAATGCCAAAAATGCACAATGTTGTAGTAATTTCAAAATTTTAGGATAGATTTAGGTATAAACAATATTTAAAAATCTGTACAGCCCTAATTACTTTCAACAAAAAGGATAAGATACCAGTACATGACACAAATTACATCAGAATTGTCTAGTATAGCAAAGGCTGTCTTCTCCGATCTGTGAAGCTATGTGCGCCTTGTTAGCTAATGTTATAGAGGCATAGATGCCAAAAGAGTATGTTCACTGTAAGTTATACATCATACAATCTCTTAGGGGATGCAAGTTCTACCTATGGTGTGCAACGTTCGGTTAGCTGAAGTGGCTAGTCGGTGCCAAACAGTGTTGTTTCATCAGGTTGTATTGTTCTTTAAGAAAGTAGATACACCATGATATACTATGAGTATGGGGTATGAGAGTCAGGATTGGCCATGTTGGCAGAGAGGGCGATAACTGATGAAAGCAAGTCAATTACTTTGAATGAACAACACACAAATAGCACAATAGAGATCTGGCCTGGGGGTTGAAGCTATGTTCTAAGATATGATATGCCTGACTTGGTTTGGGCACCATATCTGGTGAGAACCAGTTTGGTACTTATGAGTAAAAAGGCTGTTAGGGTTCTTGTTTAGGAGGGATTAGATTTAGGTCGAAGAAAGGAGAGCTTGTGCTGGGGACAGGAAGAAGGGGGCTCCCATATAGTGTATAGTAAATCAAGGTTTTATCCAATGTCAGTGAGCATGGACAATGCCATAGAATATGATAAAGTGACCCCTTACCCCACATGGTCTCCAGCATAGGGGATATACCCAGGAATATGATGCTCCAATCTCAGGGGTAGGTACCGCCTAGATTGTTTCATGCCGCTTCACCAAAGCTCATACTATCAAAACTATTTATCTATAGTTGGACAATATTTTTTCTTCACTACTAAGTAGTAAAACTATAAACAGTGAATTCAACTTGCCATATCTTCCTACACTGACTACTAGGACTTAACTTTTATACCATTATAATGTACACATAGAAAATTCTTCGTCAGCCATTAAAGACTTCCGTCACTATTGAAACATGGTGAACAGTAAACTAGCTAAGAGTAATAAAGTGGGATTAATCTGCTATAGAATTTAAGAAAGAATCCTTAAACAATTGATGCATTGTGAGAGTAAGATGCAAGCAAACTAAACACTTATAAGTGGCAAGAAATAGGAACGAAGACACTGTATTAAAGTTTACAAGAAATTGAAATCCATAACAATTTCTAGCAAAGGTGGATACATCTGAAATGTTTGAATTGGCAATGGTTTCATGTTTTTCAGCATTTTCTATATTATCAGTGTGAATATGGGTTTATGTAGATGAAGAGAATTAACAAAACTGAGATATTCAATAATGGGAAACGAAATACAGCAATTTTTTCACAGAATGAAAAAATACATATTTTACATTGTTGACATTAAAAATAAAAATGTTATGTTACACAAATATTTGTTTAAAAAATAGTAAGTACTTCCTATTGCAAAACACTGAAAATATGTTTTAAAAAGGGCAGATGATTTTTTTTTAAATAACAAATGTTGTAATAGATCCAAAAAGAATGTTGGTTTGATAGGTCTACTGGCCTACTTGCTACAAGCTATGGAGGTGGAAATGTCGATCCAAGGATTATTTTGCTTTCCACATATGGGAGAGACAAACCTTTTGAGTTAGCCGCAAAAAGATAGCTGATTTCTTCACTATTCTTCTGTCTCTCTAAGACTAATGATACCTGCACATGAACATGCTCGGTCTGTGCGTGGACAGTCCTTGTATTATAGTGATAATTAATATATAGTGTGGCATGCACTCCTACTTCATATTTCTATGTTACAGGAACTCCAATCCACTGTGCTCAGTCTGCCACATTGGCGTTGGGGGGGAATTTGTCCATATATGGCATTATGGTGTCCTTTCTTTATGGTCAATACAATACTAACTATATAATTGGAGAAAGCCTTTAGGTAAAACAGATGCAAGTAAGATTCTTACAAATGCTAGAATGCATAATTAAGGAATCAAACAAAAATAGAAATAATAGGGTAATGGAATATTGTTTCTTTGTTAATTCTGACACTGTGAAGCAAAGGTTGTTACATCTCATGTATTTGATAACGTTAGGTATTCATCATGTTAAGTGGCTGTTTTAAAGTGAGCCTGGGTTTGATCAGCCATACAGACTGAAATTTACTGTAGATACTATGTGAAATGTAAAAGCTGATGCAAAGGGCAAGTTGTCATCAAGGTCTCTGGCAGCTTAGCGACTGGCAGTCAATAGATTAGAATCTATATTAGTTAAGCAGGTTTGCACTTAGATATGCTGTGGAAATGAGTGTAACCTGTAGCTGAATTTTCTCCACAGCTTTCTTTAGTTGACCATACATTGATTTACTGATACATTTATCAATAAAAGGTATGATCAACTGGCAGGGGAGTGAAAGTATGGCAATCTATATATAAATATCTATGCAGACAGCAATGTTACGGAGTTACCTAGACTCCAGGAAGATCAAACATACACTGTTCAGCAAAATTTAGTGTGAATAGCTAAACCAACCAAAGGGGTCTCATCCTGTGGTTATCTGTGTATTATTACATATTCATTTCTTCAAATAAAGAAACTCCAGGGGTAGAGTGCAATGAGAGAGTTATGTCATTCAAGTTTTGTACTGGGTGACAGGTCCTCTTTAATGAAAGCTCCTGGTGATCATCTTGAACTTTGGGTTGGGTCAGGGATTATCCATGGTTTCGGATTTAAGAAAATGCAAAAACCTGGGAAATGTTAGGGAAATGTCCTGCAAATTTGCCAGCCCTACACAAAACCACAGATGACCTGGGGTGCACGAACAGTAAGACAAACAAGTAAAAGAGCAGCTAGACAAAAAAGCAGGATCACCAAAACGAAGATGGCGAGGTACAAACTTGTAAGTAGATAGAATAGTGTAAAGTACAAACAAAAGGTCATGATCACAGAAAAATCACAGCAGAGATATGGACGCTAAGACCTAGAAGACTGTTAACAGGCAAATGGATGTATCAGATAGGATATATGCTGTGACTGACAATGTCACAGAAGCTGATTTCTGACATGTTTATTCACAGCACATCTCATGTTTGTAGGACTGTTTCATCTTAGTTTTGGCGTAGAAACTGTACCTTTTCATGGCTAACGCACAGGCGATTTATCTTTTACCTGTAATGATTGACTCCGTGTGACCTTGTTTACCTGTTATGAAGAAAATAAAGATTTGGATTTTTAAGCAACACAAGTGGATCTTTATGTCTTGGAGCCGGATGCGTGTATGTCTGGTCTATTTATTGGGGGGATACTGAAGGGTAAACCCAGAATAATTTTATCTGGTGGGCCCAAGTCCTAGCCAAACTGCCTACCTGTGTGCCAAATTTGACATTGAAATATATATGCAAATAAAATGTAAAGTTTTTTTTGTTTTGACATGTTTACTCATCCGTGCTCCATTTTCTAAATTCATTTTACTACAAAGTACCAATGGTACTCAAAAAAGTTTATTAGATGTAGAAAAACCTGAGCGATGCAGATTAGATCACAATCTGAAGTAATATGACCTACCATGGCTTAACTGCAGGCTGTTGTAAAGAAGACAATGAGTGAGATTCATTTGCCTTCTCTGTCATCTTCCTGTAGAGAATTATTTCCGCCCTCACCAAAAGCTATCAAGCCTCTCAATCGCACGCCACTTTGGGTGTGCCAGGGCAGAGAGTGGGCGGGAGCGGTGCTGGTGGAGGTAAACAGGCCACGTTTAGTTTCGCAAAAATCATGGAGACTATAGCAAAAACTCTGCCACTTGAGATATGGTCTACAGGTCCAACTGGCAGAGTTTGTGCCAGTATCCACTAAGAGCCAGAGGTCTTAGTGGATACGGGCATAGGAGTTCCAGCAGGGGGCGGTTAAGATTGGCTTTAAAACGCAGTCTTAATGAATCCCCCCAATGTTACTGCTTATCGGCAGTTGTTTGGTGTATCATGTTGCCTAATATTTTATGTTAAATTCATGGAAGGTGTGAACCTATACATAGAAGAAATATTATAAATGGTGTCACTGCATGGATAGGTTGTGATTTAACTATAGTTTATTGCAATGTGTATATATAATCAACATAATATTTAATAAGCTAATCCACATGATAATACTCTTTGTAAAGCATCATGAATTCTCTGGTATATCTATTACATAGTTCTTCATAAATCTTCATGTATTAGATAAATCCATGTAGATGATTTCCTTAAAATCCGATAAATCCAATCAAAACTTGGCAGAATCTGTTTTATTCCCAACCATCAATACTTTGCTGAAAGGCACAAACACTGAGGGTGGATCACTGAAACATAGAAATGACAAGAAAAAGTTTGTAGTAAAAAATACAGTTATGTAATCAAATCAGACATTTTATATATTTTTTAATTTTATCATCATCAAAGCTTGAAACATGCATCCATGCATCATTGCACAAATCTGTAATTTTGCTTGGATTATAGAAGCAGGAATTCTCTACACGGCGGTCTTAGTTGCCAGTCTCTGTAAGGAGAACTCTTAATTCCTGACTCTAGTCACAAGCTTGTCATCAGCTAAACCAGTTTCCCAACCATGTACTGAAGACACCCAACCAGGTAAAAACTGTGCTGTTACAGTTGGGAGTCTGTTCCTTTGGAATAGTATATGGTTGGTGTTTCCCAAATTATGTCATAAGGCTCTGTAAATCATGCTTGTGTCAATGGACCGGCCTTACAAGGTAGCTAAGAGGCGTGGTTTTCCTTATCCATTCTGGAAAACTTATTGCATATTTCTTAGAATCCCTAGTGAGCATCCATGGCTTTAGAAGTCTCCACAGGCCTACCAGGCCTTAATTGGCAGTCTCCGACCCTAGTCTCAAGCCTCTCACTCAAAAAAAGTTCCTCACGAAGTGCTGAAGAGACCCAACAGGTCAAACAGTACTGTCTCAGTTAGGATTCGTCCTTCTGAATAGATATACTGGTTTGGTTTTTTATCTGCATCATGTCACAGGCCTTTGTTGGTCCTGCTTGATGTTAAGGGAGCTGCCTTACAAGGAGATAAAGACGCATGGTTTTCCTTATCCCCATCCCCGGAGAGAGCAGACATGGGCGAAACTAGAGCAAGCACGAGTATAGGTCCGACCCTCACCGTCTGTGCCCGGAACCCTATTCGAATGGCTAATGTCATTGTCCATTCTATCCTCCCACATATTATCATATCTATGTGTATACAATGTTTCATTGGACTGTGTCTTTGTATATGCTTGTCCTACATTGACAAGGGTATCCCAAAATGCATCATAACGATACCAATTTATACTTAATTTTTTTTTTTTTTTTGTAATTAAACTCATTTACAATCTAATTTGTTTGGAGTTACCTAAAAAATTTTTCCTGAGCTTACAATCCTAGTACTAGAGTTAGATCCTAGCTAGGGCCATGTTTTTTCAGTTATTTTCATTTTTTTTTGCACATTCGCTGACATACACTCACCGGCCACTTATTAGGTACACCTGTCCAACTGCTCGTTAACATTAATTTCTAATCAGCCAATCACATGACGGCAACTCATGCATTTAGGCATGTAGACATGGTCAAGACAATCTCTGCATTTCAAACCGAGCATCGTATGGGGAAGAAAGGTGATTTGAGTGCCTTTGAATGTGGCATGGTTGTTGGTGCAGAAGCGCTGGTTGAGTATTTCAGAAACTGCTGATCTACGGGATTTCAGCACAACCATCTTTAGGGTTTCCAGAGAATGGTCCGTAAAAGAAAAAAACATCCAGTGAGCGGCAGTTCTGTGGGCGGAAATGCCTTGTTGATGCAGAGGTCAGAGGAGAATGGGCGACTGGTTCGAGCTGATAGAAGGACACAGTGACTCAAATCGCCACCCGTTACAACCAAGGTAGGCGAGAGGCATCTCTGAACGCACAGTACGTCGAACTTTGAGGCAGAGGGCTACAGCCGCAGAGACCACACCGGGAAGGACCTTCATCGTGGGTGCATGCTTTGCATCCTTTTAAATGTTTTTATTTTTTGCCCTATTGATGTTTGTGGTATGCTATTTGTTAATTAAAATAAATTTTGTCTTTTGCTATGCACACATGCCTCTTAGTTTTTGTATATTTCCAAAGAATAAAGTAGACATGTCATTTGGGGCACACAGGGAAAGTCGTAAAAACCAAACCCACAAGAAAATGGAGCAAATGCATTTTTTCAACAATTTCACTGCATTTGGAATTATTTTTGCAGAAAAAAAGCCCTCATACAGCTCTTTACATGGAAAAATAAAAAAGTTATAGATAGTTATAGAAGTTCTATAGTTATAGAAGGTGGGAAGGGTTTAAAGCACACGTCAGGACAGAGTTGAAGGTGATTAGCCACAATCATCCCAAATCCATGAAGCGACTAAATGGAGGATTAGAGACCTACCCAGTTATACTTACTCCAGCGGCCAGAACCTCCAAACCAGGGCTTGGCTGTTCCAACTAGAAAATCAATTTTTCTTAAAAAAAAGAAAAAAAAGACATTTCCCTGTGTTCTTTTAGACTGTGTAGGACAGGGACAAAAGGAATGTACACACCTTCAAATACTATTACACTGGTTTCTGTGACAAGTGGCAAATAACTTGCCATTCTGCTTTGGTCTATTGGTTTTATAGCAGATAATTATTATAGCAGGAATTAATGACCATAAATTCCAATTATCGTTGATGTAATACCCTACAATACTTTATATGTGAAATTTATTAGGATTTTCAGCTTCAAATGAAAATCTCTGATTTCTGCCAGGGCAGTAAAGGGCAGGCCATGGGGTAGTAATGAAACAGTACAAAAAGGGGCTGCAAAATTTGAATTTAAAAGGATATTCCCTTAATGTGTGATATTAATACTCAAAAGGCATGTATACATCTAGAATCTGTACCAATAGAATGTCAACATCAGGAGTCCCCTTAAGCCTCTAGCACCTAATCAGGTGGCTACTGGAAATAGTATGACAGTCTATACGGGGTGTATATTCAGGGGAATTCAGCAACCATGTCAAACATTGACTGAAAATTAAATAAACTTGCAAAAATATGAAGGCCAATAGAAAAGTCTGGATATCAGCAACATAAATATACAAGCTATAGAGCAAGTCGCTATTTAACCAGTGGCCAGATTCCAAGTTAGAAAGTATTGTAGTGAGAAAAGCAATTTTCGTTAACACGTTAGCGACGCAGGCGAATAGACACCGCCTTTACTTCTCGCAAAGGCGATCTATATCAGTGACGGCGAACCTTTTAGCAAGTGCCCAAACTGCAACCAAAAACCCCCTTTATTGTGAGGTGCCAACCATAAATTAAAGCAGTAATTATTGATCCCTATTCCTCAACAACTTTCCATCATATTGGCCTCCTGAGCACAAGTTGGAAAATTAGGATAATTTTGGCTTCTTTCCAGTGTCCCACTGTACTCAGAGAATCGTGGGGACAGCAGAAGGTCCTCCAAGATAATGATGGCCCTGTCACTCATTCTCCTCTTCTTACACTTTCCAAGTAGTGAAGTAAGTTACTTTAATACTATGACTGAAAGCAGCATCTTTAATTCCTTGGAAACTGCAGGAAGATTCTTGAGTCCTGTCTGTGTCTGGGGTGAAGGCCCAGGTTGCCCAACAAAGGGCTGAGTGCCGCCTCTGGCACCCATGCATTGGTTCGCCACCACTGATCGATCGTCATACATTGAAAGCATCACCATGTGAAACACATGGTGACAAGTCCATGACGACAGCTGTCACCAACAGCAGATAGTACGACAACGGGCCGGGACCAATCACCAGCCGTCCCTGCCCGACGATAACTGTGATTGGTGAGCGAATCCAGCCTGACCAATCCCAGTTTAAGAGGAGGGAGAGCTGGTCCTGGGGATGTCTTTTTCCGCAATTGCGGCATGTTGGTGTGTGGTGTTTTCTTTAAAATGTAAAAATCAATAAAGATCAATCTGATTTTAAAAAATTCTGCATTACAGAGAGAATAGTCAGGTCCTGCTGCTGGCGACCATGCCTAAGACCGTATATTAAAATTAGGCCAGTAGTGACTCATTTTAATTCAGAGAATTTATGGAGGCTTACCACCCACAAAAAAATGTAGCCATCGACGAGTCACTTGTACTCTTAGGGTAGGCTTAAATTTCGGCATATTTGCCAAGAAAAGAGCTAGGTACGGGATCAAAGTTTACAAGCTCTATGAAAGTGAAAGCGGATACACCTACAAATTCCGTATCTATGAGGAAAGGGCTCCAGATCTGTGTACCCTTAATGCCCCCTGTCCTACCACAAGTGGTAAATTGGTGGGATCTTTTATCTCACTGTTCAAGACGTTATATGCTTACCATACTTCGGAATATAATTTTATTGTTATTTTGTCTTTTTGTTTCTTTTAAATGATCAAACATGCAAAATTTAATTGCCCATGTAGGCCATTTCAAATTGATATTATAAATAAAATGTAAAACCACATTCATTTCAGTTTATACCAAATATACAGCCAGCCCAGCCTGCCCCCAGTAGCATACATCCAGCCCAACAATAAAAAAAAAATTATATACTCATCCTCCGGCAGCCCCGATGTGCAGCGCGTCTCCCCGATATCAGCACGGCTCCTCTTCTGGCTTCCGCGCCTGTCTTCTTTCTTCGGTAACATCCTGCAGGGCACGGCCATGTTTTCTCCCGCCCGGCGCATAGTATGATGTCAGCAGCGGCCGCGTCATAGTATGCGCCTGCCGGCCGCATAGGCGCCGGAAGATGACAAAATTTAAAAAAAAAAATTGTTCAGGAGGTTTTAATTTTTGTAAATGTATGAAAACATCATAAAACCTATACATCTCCGTAACCATACCGACCCAAAGAATAAAGTAGACATGTCATTTTCGGCACACAGTGAAAGCTGTAAAATCCAAGCCCACAAGAAAATGGCGCAAATGCGTTTTTTCACCATTTTCATTGCATTTGGAATTTTTGTCCCCGCTTCCCAGTACACAGCATGGAATATTCAATACTATCACTATGAAGTAAAATTTGTTACACACAAAACAAGCTGTCACAGCTCTTTACATGTAAAAATAAAAAAGTTATAGATTTTTGAAAATGGGGAGTGAAAAATGGAAATGAAAAAAACAAAATAGGCCAGGTCGTTAAGGGGCTAAGGAGTGTCTGCGCCAAAATTTTGAACCTTAAAGGACATCTACCACCACATTTAGAGGTGATAGACTGTCACCAAATGCATATGAGCATATCTTAGGGGTTAAGTGGGAATCCTCCTGCCACGTCTGCTACACCGAAATACAGACTTTATATTATTGATGCCCCCTCATTGATATTCCGCAACATCACCTGGTCGCAAACGCTGCAGACAGCCGTTGCTAATCTTGTGCATGCTTGCCGGAAAAAAGCGCGTCTGCACTCGAGACACAGACAGACTTCGCCCGCACAAGAGTAGGAGGAGTATCTCGGAAGACTCTGTCAAACTTGTGGCCAGCAATGTAGCGGAATATCAATGAGGGGGCATGCATATTTTATCTTCGGATGGAGCACGGAGGTGATTGGCTAGTGGAGGGGTGAGCGCCTTCGGCTCATTTGCATAACGTTATAAAGTCTTTATTTTGGTGTAGCAGATGTGACAAGAGGAGTTTGGCGCAGATTTTGGCGCATCGGCGCCGGCTTTCACGCGACAGATATCAGGGGACATGGCCGTCGGCCATCAACAGTGACACCTGGTGGATATCGGGCGCACGGACCTTAGTGAATCCCGGCAGACCCGAATCCTCGTCAGAGAACGCTCTGCTGGATCGCGACTGGACCGGGTAAGTAAATGTGCCCCATTGTACTTTGGAAAGAATAAACTCTACTGACCTCTGGGAAAAAAATATGAATATATTAAAAATGATAGCATCACAAACAAAAATTTTTACTGCACGAACGTAGCACAAACGTTTGACACCGATTTAGTTTGATTCGGTTAATGTGGGGGGCTGGTTGACCTCTGATGACCTCTGGAAACTTTTATTAATATCTTAAAAACAATAGTGGCACAAACAAAAATTTCTGCTGCACAAACCAGCAGAAATGTTTGACACAAATTTTGATTTGAACAAGGTGGGAGGGGCCAACAGATGAAAAACTTGTAGCTTTGTCACCAATGCCAAAACAGTTAAAAACTGTTTTTAATAATACTGTGATTTGTATATACCAGAGTGACGTCAGTGCGTTTGGGCATACCCACCTATGTCCAGGTGTTATAATAATGGGAACCCAAACCTACACTGAAGTCGCCATGCTTAAGAACATGCTAAGTGTTTGAAACGCGTTGACTTGCTACTGCTATACTTTGATATGCTGTTGGATGCCACAAGAAATATGAAATAAAGGCTTCTTTTACTTCCATCGAGCTGGATCATCGTTTTTCTTCAAAGAAATATCAATACCCTACAGCAAGAGAGATCCGTGCCGGGGACATTACAAGGAAAGGGTGAGTTGGTAATGTTTTTTTGAGCACTAGGCTCATACCCTGGTCTGAGGAAACCACAGCTGTGTGTATGAACACATAAGAATCTGGACATAAGCTAGCAAAAAACAATCACTGGCACACGTGTGAAAAATGCATACTCTTTTTCTGTGCCAGATGCTAGTAGAATATTCAGAAGCTAAATAAAATTTTAGATAAACCCTGTACCCTGATACTCTAAGCACAGCATCTCCTAGCACAGAGCAATCATGAAGTGTCTGTTTATAGATACTGACCATCACTGAGTTATAGGAGATAAAACAGCAATAAAACTGAGTAATGCAATTACACAGAGAAAATATACTGGGTGGCACTACTAAATGTATGATTATTTTCACAGGATTATTAATATCACTTTTTAGCTATAGTCCATTCCAAAGGTTTACCACTGTCAAACATGTGGGTTGCGGATGAGGGGAATAAGCAGGAGGGTTGCGGTGCTCTAATTCTTGAGGTAGACAAAATCCAATTATTCATAAGGAAGTAATAGAATGGCACTCACAACGGTATCTCCTTCCAATTCGGTTTATTTGTGCATACAATAACATGGCGTTCAAGTAACATTTCATGGGGAAGGGAGGACGCAGGGACTCACAAAAAGACAAAAAGGAAAGCTGTTTTGCGCGTGAAGCGCTTCATCTGGCTTGCCTGTTCACACACATAAAACAATGTGGCCATTTAAACCTGCCTCGACACACCCCTTTTGAAACCTCAAGTTCCTATTGGTGCTTTACTAATTAGTGCTCCTTACCATTAGTGCTCAGAATCGGTGCTTTGTCTTGTGTAAGTTATATAAATAAAGCATCTGTCATGCACTTACCAAGTCCGGACTCGTGCTGCCACGCGCTCTCACACAGCTTTTGTCAAAAACTGAGTAACATTGTAAAGTAAGGAGATTACTTTACAACTTTACTTTACAAATCCCTTTAACCTGTGATACCTGTAGTCTGTATATGACCGTTAAAACTATCATGTGGAAAATGATGCATGATGATGTATTTTCAGTGGTTTTTTCCAGTGCTTTGACAGTCGATGATGTTGTATTTTATGAAATACCTATCTTCTATTACATTAATTTTTATTGAGGTCATATGGTGCTTGAAAAGTAAACTATAGTCTTTATCTGCATGATCAGCATTTGTATGCTATAATAGTAATGCTTTGCTCTTACAAGGAAGTTATGCTATTCATATATATATACATATCGTCTGTTTACTATACCTTTGAAAAAGATATACTGATAACATATTTGACCCATGCTACAGTATGTGCTATATATGTTCTCCTCTTTATTGCGTATGTTAGCTCTACAAACAACTTTGGCGGTCTCAAAAGGTTTAAGCGCACCTGTCACCAGGAGCATAATTTTTAGCTGGTGACAAGTGACAGGTTCCAATATTTATTACAAATTTATCCAATTTCATGCATTTTTTACAAGTATCTTATTGTGGTATTCTTTTATGTAGATTAATTTTTAATACTTGTTACTTTATAGGAAAAGTTGTGCTTCCACAGTGCTATCTATTAAGGGGCTCAGGCACCCATATCTAATAAGGGGCCCCATGGCCTGACCTGGCAGAGATTTCTGCTAAAGTCTCCACCGGTTTTCAGTTCACTCCCCTGGAAGTCCCCTGCACGCGCCATACTCCAAGCTGGAGAAGATGGGGAAATTTATGCGTCTTCTCCGTTAGAAAACTGATAGAAAACTGAATAATGTCAGTCTATTATAACTATGTCCAGTGGTTTATCATAGTCCACATAAGCATAGCTTGTGTTCAATACAATTAATATTTCATTACTGACTTTCACCTGTTGTTCAGGAAATACTCAACAAAAAATATAGCAACTTTCCAATAAACTTTGTGTAAAGCCCTAATTTACTGTTAGGAGGTACATCAAAAGGTTTCTTTAGATTGACTAATCACAGAGATGCATAATAGCTGCAGACATGATCAAGTAGAGAAAAGCATACTCGAGAACTGCCAGCATTGGCCATTAGGCAGTTTTTGGCTTTACACCTTTGACTTATCTTTGGGAAATCAGCAGAAAAAACATAGGCTGCAGTCGAAAAGAAAAGCATGATCCAAAAAGTGTTATAGGGAGAAAAATGCAAAAAATGCACAATGTCTTGTAGTATATTTCATAATTCCACTATCAATAGGATTTAGGTATAAACAATTATTTAAAAAATCTGTACAGCCCTAATTACTTTCAACAAAAAGGATAAGATACCAGTACATGACACAAATTACATTAGAATTGTTCATAGTATAGCAAAGGCTGTCTTCTCCAGATCTGTGAAGTTATGTGCAGGCCTTGTTAGCTAATGTTATAGAGGCACAGATGCTGAAAGAGTATGTATACTGTAAGTTATAACATACATACAATCTCTTAGGGGATGCAAGTTCTACCTATGGTGTGCAACGTTCGGTTAGCTGAAGTGGCTAGTCGGTGCCAAACAGTGTTTGTTTATCATCAGTTGTAGTGTTCTTTTAAGAAAGTAGGTACACTATGAATATACTATGAGTGTGGGGGTATGAGGGTCGGGATTGGTCATGTTGGCAGAGAGGGCGATAACTGATGAAAGCAAATCAAATTAACTTTGAATGGAACAACACAAATAACACAAATAGAGCATCTGGCCTGGGGGCTTGAAGCTATGTTCTAAGATATGATATGTCTGACTTGGGGTTTGGGCACCATGAATGTTTGTGAAGGGGGGAAAATTGGGAAGGTTTCTTTATCCTGTTCATGGTGGGCGGAATCTATTCAGGTGCATCTCGAGCAATCTGCGCCAATCCCTTTCATAAGACTTAAAGATATGGTTTTAAAGCGCCCACATACGTTTGTATATGCAAGTCTGGTGCATTAGAGATAGGAATTCCTCATCTTGCAGAGTGTTGGCATTTTTCCAATATCTGGTGAGAACCAGTTTGGTACTTATGAGTAAAAAGGCTGTTAGGGTTCTGTGTTTAGGAGGGATTAGATTTAGGTCGAAGAAAGGTAGAGCTTGTGCTGGGGACAGGAAGAAGGGGGCTCCCAATATAGTGTATAGTAAATCAAAGGTTTTCTCCCAATAGTCAGTGATGCATGGACAATGCCATAGAATATGATAAAGTGACCCCTTACCCCCACATGGTCTCCAGCATAGGTGGGATATACCCAGGAATATGATGCTCAGCATCTCAGGGGTTAGGTACCGCCTTAGGATTGTTTTCATGGTCGCTTCACAAAATCTCATACTATCAAAAACTCAGTTATCTATAGTTGGACAATATTTTTTCTTCACTACTAAGTAATAAAACTATATAAACAGTGAATTTCACTTGCCAATATCTTTCCTACACTGACTACTAGCACTTAACTTTATACCATTATAATGTACACATAGAAAATTCTTCTGTCAGCCATTACATAGACTTCCGTCACTATTGAAACATGGCTTGAAACAGTAAACTAGCTAGGAAGTATAAAAGTGGGGATTAATATGCTATAGAATTTAAGAAAGAACCCTTAAATACAAATGATACATTTAGTGAGAGTAAGATGCACAGCAAACTAAACACAAGTGGCAAAAAATAGGAACGAAGACACTGTATTAAATTAGTTTCACAAGAAATTGAAATCCATAACTAATTTCTAGCAAAGGGTGGACACATCTGTAAATGCTTGAATTGGCAAATGGTTTTCATTTTTTTCAGCATTTTTCTATATTGATCAGTGTGAATATGGGTTAATGTAGAATGAAGAATGAAGAGAATTAACAAAACTGAGATATTCAATAATGGGAAACAAGGAAATACAGCAATTTTTTTTCACAGAATGAAAAAAATACATATTTTACATTGTTGACATTAAAAAATAAAAATGTTATGTTACACAAATATTTTGTTTAAAAAAAAATATGTAATGTACTTCCTCATTGCAAAACACTTAAAATATGTTTTAAAAAAGGGCAGATGATTTTTTTAAAAATAACAAAATGTTGTAATAGATCCAAAAATGAATGTTGGTCTTGATAGGTCTCCTGGCCTACTTTGCTACAAGCTATGGGAGTTGGAAATGTCGATCCAGGGATTATTTTGCTTTCCACATATGGAAGAAGACAATACCTTTTTGAGTTAGCCTCAAAAAGATAGCTGATTTCTTCACTATTCTACTGCTCTCTAAGACTAATGTTACCTGCACATGAACATGCTCGGTCTGTGCAGTGGACAGAAGTCCTTGTATCATAGTGATAATTTATATAATATAGTGCTGGCATTGCACTCTCTACATCATATTTCTTTATGTTACAAGGACTCCAATCCACTGTGCTCAGTCTGCCACATTTGGAGTTGGGGGCGGAATTTGTCCCATAATATGGCATTATTGGTGTCCTTTCTTTTAATGGATCAATACAATACTAACTATATAATTGTTGCAGAAGCCTTTAGGTAAAACAGATTGCAAGTAAGAATTTCTTACAAAATGCTTAGAATGCAATAATTAAAGGAATCAAACAAAAATAGAATATATAGGTTAATGGAATATTCGTGTAATTCTGTACACTGTGAAGCAAAGGTTGTTACATTCAATTTATTTGATAACGTTAGATATTTCATCATTGTTAAGTGGCTGTTTTAAAGTGAGCCTGTGTTTTAATTCAGCCATACATGACTGGAAATTTACTTGTAGATTACTATGTGAAATGTAAAAGCTGATTGGCAAAGGGCAAAGTTGTCATCAGGGTCTCTGGCAGTTTAGAGACTGGCAGTCAATAGATTAGAATCCTCTATATAGTTAAGCAGCTTAGATATGCTGTGGAAATAGTGTAACCCCTGTAGCTGAATTTTTCTCTACAGCTTTCTTTAGTTGACCATACATTGATTTACTGCTACATTTATCAATAAAAGGTTAATGATCAACTGGCAGGGGAGTGGAAATGTCTGGCAATCTATATATAAATATCTATGCAGACAGCAATGTTACAGGATTTACCTAGACTACAGGAAGATCAAAAATACAGCTATTCCAGCAAAATTTATGTGTGAATAAGCTTAAACCAACCAAAGGGGTCTCATCCTTGTGTTATCTCTGTATTATTCACATATTCATTTCTTTAAATAAAGAAACTCCAGGGGGTAGAGTGGCAATGAGAGAGTTATGTCATTCAGAGTTTTGTACTGGGTGACAGGTCCTCTTTAATGAAAGCTCCTGGATGATCATCTTTGAACTTTGGGTTGTTGTCAGGGATATATCCATGGTTTCCAGGATTTAAGAAAATGCTAAAACCTGGGAAATGTTAGGGAAATGTCCCTGTAAATTTGCCATCCTTCACAAAACCACAGATGACCTGGGTTTGTGCACAGAACAGTAAGACAAACAAGTAAAAGAGACAGCTAGACAAAAAGCAGGATCAGCCAAAACCAAGATGGCGAGGTACAAAATTGTAAAGTAGTAGAATTGTGTAAAGGTACAAACAAAAGGTCATGATCACAGAAAAATCACAGCAGAGTATATGGATCGCTAAGACCTAGAAGACTTGTCTACCAGGCAAATGTATGTATCAAGATAGGATATATGCTGTGACTGGACAATGTCACAGAAGCTGATTTCTGACACTGTTTATTCACAGCACATCATCATTGTAGGACAGTTTCATCTTATGTTTTGGGTAGAAACTGTACCCTTATTCATGGCTAACGCATAGGCGATTTATCTTTTACCTGTCATGATTGACTCCGTGTGACCTTGTTTACCTGTTATGAAGAAAATAAAGATTTGGATTTTTAAGCAACACAAGTGGATCTTTATGTCTTGGAGCCGGATCGCGTGTATGTCTGGTCTATTTATTGGGGGGATACTGAAGGGTAAACCCCAGAATAATTTTATCTGGTGGGCCCAAGATTCCCCAGTCCAACACTGCCTACTGTGTGCCAAATTTTACATTGAAATATTTATATGCAAATAAAATGTAAATTTTTTTTTTGTTTTAACATGTTTACTCATCCGTGCTCCATTTTCTAAATTAATTTTACTCACAAAGTACCAATGGTACTACAAAAAAGTTTTATTAGATGTAGAAAAACCTGAAGCTGATGCAGATTAGATCACAATCTGAAGTAATATGACCTACCATGGCTTAACTGCAGGCTGTTGTAAAGAAGACAATGAGTGAGATTCATTTTGCCTTCTCTGTCATTCTTCCTGTAGAGAATTATTCTCGCCCTCCCCAAAAGCTATCAAGCCTCTCCAATCGCACGCCACTTTGGGTTTGCCAGGGCAGAGAGTGGGCGGGGAGCGGTGCTGGTGGAGGGTAAACAGGGCCACGTTTAGTTTCTGCCAAAAATCATTGGAGACTATAGCAAAAAAAACTCTGCCACTTGAGATATGGTCTACAGGTCCAAACTGGCAGAGTTTGTGCCAGTATCCACTAAGAGGCCAGAGGTCTTAGTGGATACAGGCATAGGAGTTCCAGCAGGGGGCGGTTAAGATTGGCTTTAAAACGGCAGTCTTAATGAATTCCCCCCAATGTGTACTGCTTACTGGGCAGTTGTTTGGTGTATCATGGTTGCCTAATATTTTTATGTTAAATTCATGGAAGGTGAACCTATACATAGAAGAAAATATTATAAATGGTGTCATGCATGGATAGGGTTGTGATTTAACTATAGTTATATTGCAATGTGTATAATATAATCACACCTAATATTTTAATAAGCTAAATCCACATGATAATATACTATTTGTAAAGAATCCATGAATTCTCTGGTATATCTATTACATAGTTCTTCATAAATCTTCATGTATTAGATAAATTCCACGTAGATGATTTCCTTAAAATCCGATAAATCCAATCAAAACTTGGCAGAATCTGTTTATTCCCAAACCATCAATACTTTGCTGAAAGGCACAAACACTCCTGAGGGTGGATCACTGAAACATATGAAATGAGAGACAAAGAAAAAGTTTGTAGTAAAAAATACAGTTATGTAATCAAAATCAGACATTTTATATATTTTTTTAATTTTACATCATCATAAAAAGCTTGAAACATTGACATCCATGCATCAATGCACAATTTTGAAATTTTGCTTGGATTATAAGCAGCAGGAATTCTCTACACGGCGGTCTTAGTTGCCAGTCTCTGTAAGGAGAACTCTTACTTCCTGACTCTAGTCACAAGCTTGTCACTCAGCTAAACCAGTTCCCAACCATGTACTGAAGACACCCAACCAGGTAAAAACAGTGCTGTCTACAGTTGGGAGTCTGTTCCTTTTGGAATAGATATATTGGTTTGGTTTTACCACATTATGTCATAAGGCCTCTTGTAGGTCATGCTTGATGTCAATGGACTGGCCTTACAAGGTAGCTAAAAAAGGCGTGGTTTTCCTTATCCCATTCTGGAAAACTTATTTGCATATTTTCTTAGAATCCCCTAGTGAAGCATCCATGGCTTTAAGTCTCCACAGGCCTACACAGGCCTTAATTGGCAGTCTCCATAAGGAGAACTCTTACTTTCTGACCCTAGTCTCAAGCCTCTCACTCAAAAAAAGTTCCCTACGAAGTGCTGAAGAAACCCAACCAGGTCAAAACAGTACTGTCTACAGTTAGGATTCTGTTCCTTCTGGAATAGATATACTGGTTTGGTTTTTATCTTGCATCATGTCACAAGGCCTTTTGTTGGTCCTGCTTGATGTTAAGGGAGCTGCCTTACAAGGTAGATAAAAGACGCATGGTTTTCCTTATCCCATTCTGGAGAGAGCAGACATGGGGCAGAAACATTAGAGCAAGCACAGAGTATAGGTCCGCGCCTTCACCGTCTGCTCGCCCTGGAACCCACATTCCAAATTGGCTAAATGTCATTGTCCATTCTATCCTCCCACATATTATCATATCTATGTGTATACAATGTTTCAAATGGGACTGTGTCTTTGTATATGCTTGTCCTACATTTAAGAAAGGGTTCATCCCAAAATGCATCATAACGAATTAAACTCATTTACAATTCTAATTTGTTTGGAGTTACCTAAAAAAATTTTTCCTTGATGCTTACAATCCTAAGTACTAGAGTTAGATCCTAGCTAGGGCCATGGTTTTTCAGTTATTTTCATTTTTTTGCACATTCAGCTGACATACACTCACCGGCCACTTTATTAGGTACACCTGTCAGACAGCTCGTTAACACTTAATTTCTAATCAGCCAATCACATGGCGGCAACTCAGTGCATTTAGGCATGTAGACATGGTCAAGACAATCTCCTGCAGTTCAAACCGAGCATCAGTATGGGGAAGAAAGGTGATTTGAGTGCCTTTGAATGCGGCATGGTTGTTGGTGCCAGAAGGGCTGGTCTGAGTATTTCAGAAACTGCTGATCTACTGGGATTTTCACGCACAACCATCTCTAGGGTTTACAGAGAATGGTCCGAAATAGAAAAAACATCCAGTGAGCGGTAGTTCTGTGGGCGGAAATGCCTTGTTGATGCCAGAGGTCAGAGGAGAATGGGCAGACTGGTTCAAGCTGATAGAAAGGCAACAGTTACTCAAATCGCCACCCGTTGCAACCAAGGTAGGCAGAAGAGCATCTCTGAACGCACAGTACGTCGAACTTTGAGGCACATGGGCTACAGCAGCGGAAGACCACAATGGGTGCCACTCCTTTCAGCTAAGAACAGGAAACTGAGGCTACAATTTGCACAAGCTCATCGAAATTGGCAGTAGAAGATTGGGAAAACGTTGCCTGGTCTGATGAGTCTCGATTTCTGCTGCGACATTCGGATAGTAGGATCAGAATTTGGCGTCAACAACATGAAAGCATGGATCCATCCTGCCTTGTATCATGGTTCAGGCTGTATACAAGCCGTATAATTTTGTATACCCATGATAATACTGACCCAAAGAAAAAAGTAAGCAAATTTGGGATCTGAACACAATGATTAAACCCTATGGAGGGCTACACACATGCAAAAACAGGTGGTGTCATGGTGTGGGGAATATTTTCTTGGCACTCTTTGGGCCCATTGGTACCAATTGAGCATTGTTGCAATGCCACAGCCTACCTGAGTATTGTTGCTGACCATGTCCATCCCTTTATGACCACAATGTATCCAACATCTGATGGCTACTTTCAGAAGGATAATGCGCCATGTCATAAAGCTGGAATCATCTCAGACTGGTTTCTTGAACATGACAATGAGTTCACTGTACTCAAATGGCCTCCACAGTCACCAGATCTCAATCCAATAGAGCATCTTTGGGATGTGGTGGAATGGGAGATTCGCATGATGGATGTGCAGCCGACAAATCTGCAACAACTGTGTGATGCCATCATGTCAATATGGACCAAAATCTCTGAGGAATGCTTCCAGCACCTTTTGAATCTATCCCACGAAGAATTGAGGCAAAAGGCAAAAGGGGGTCCAACCCGTTACTAGCATGGTTTACCTAATAAAGTGGCCGGTGAGTGTAGATAATGCGTTTCAGTATGTGTTTTTTGCTTCATTCTGCATCGTCACTGAGTGAAGATTAAACCATGTTAGTCTACAAAACAAACATTGATTGAATAAATTGTAATACCAACAAATTCATTTTCAATTTATGTAAAAGTTGTACTTTCTAAAATGTTTACGTTAGGTGTTACCACTACACTCTAAAAGTTTATCTTAATTAATTAGTGCCTTTATTAAAAAACATATGTAAATTCCATGCTATTGCTGCAAAGATACATATTTCCAATTAATTTGACTAAGATATACATGGTAATGTAAAATATCATTCACAGCAACCCGTCAGACTATAAAAGTCAATTCTAAGAATTTTATGTACAATGCATATTGTAGCTCTAGGTTGATGTAGTGCAAAGAAGAACTGCATAGAATGTAGCTCTTTATGTTGTGATAGCTGCAAATATTGTGCATTCATGACAGCTAGTAAGGATTCATTGCCATATGGGAAAGATAACAGGGCAACGGCTTAAAATTTACACCCTGCATAGAGGGGATAACAATCTAACAATGCTACAACAAGCAACAGTTGGAGTAATTTGGCCCATACAGGCATATATCTCCCATCCATCTTCATGTTTTCATTCGGCATCCGGCAGCGTCGCCGGCGTTGCCCGGATACGGGATTGTAGCGTTCATACGTGGACAGCCGCCCGCGTCAGCGGATGTGACATTGCCCCGCGGCGTGCTGCTCTCCACTTCCGGGGGCATGACCTCCGACGCAGCCCCAGCACACACGCACCGGCCGCACATTAACATCAGGCATCACAGGTATTTATACTTGGGTACTACATTCATGGGGCACCCCTGAGGAAGCTGTGGTTGGCGGCGGAACGCGTGTGGCGACCTCTCCTGAGCCCTCATCCCCATCCCACATCCTTCCGGTAATCTACAGGCATGGGTCCATGTGGGTGTTGTGTGTTATAAGGGCATAAATATCACTTTTTGGCATAGAAGGACACCTCGCACAAGCTGTGCATAGATATAGACATATTTCCTCATGCCCAGCCTGCTGATTGTGCACACACCACTTCAGTTTACATACACACGCACCCAGCCGTCATATACCTGCACTTTGTAGTCAGTGTTGTGGGATTGGTCTGTGGGTGGCTCAGGTCTGGATGACCTGATAGTATCAGCTGTCAGGCTCCAGGTGACCTTTCACTCATGGGTGCATTGTTTTGCATCCTTTTTAAATGTTTTTATTTTTTGCCCTATTGATGTTTGTGATATGTCTATTTTGTTAATTAAAATAAATTTTGTCCTTTTGCTACTTGACACATGCCTCTTTGTTTTTGTATAGTCTGTTTTTGCATGTGTGTAGCCCTCCATAGGGTTTAATCATTGTGTTCAGATCCCAAATTTGCTTACTTAAAAAATCTTCATTTCGCCATGTGGCGTCGGCTTCCTACCGCCGCTAGCAAAGCAAAGAGTTAACACACTAGCACTGATCGCGGATGTTAGAGGTGGGTGTTTGCTACAATATGCAGCAAACAGACACCTTGTATTGAGCCCTCATTCAGCCCGTGAGCCCTCATCATATACCCACAGCTGACATGTGACTAACTAATGTCACATGTTGGTAAGGGGTTAAAAGCCTAAAAAGGTAGCTGCGCCACAGTTGCCTAGAGTGGACTGTGTTATTGATTTGCCAAAAGTGTGTTGATACTTATATTTATTTACTGCAGTTTTAAATTGCCCACTTTAGAAGAGCCCAATATGACTGAAAGCAGCATCTTTTAAATTCCTTGGAACTGCAGGAAGATTCTTTGAGTCCTGTCTGGTGTGCTGGGGTGAAGGCCCGGGTGCCCACAGAGAGGGCTCTGAGTGCCGCCTCTGGCACCCATGCCATAGGTTCGCCACCACTGATCATTATCGTCATACATTGAAAGCATAACCATGTGTAAACACATGGTGACAAGTCCATGACGACAGCTGTCACCGACAGCAGATAGTCACTGACAACGGGCCAGGGACCAATCACAGCCGTCCCTGCCCAACGATAACTGTGATTGGTGAGCGAATCCAGCCTGACCAATCCCAGTTTAAGAGGGAGGGAGAGCTGGTTCCTGGGGATGTCTTTTTCCCCAATTGCGGCATTGTTGGTGTTGTGTTGTTTTCTTTAAAATGTAAAAATCAATAAAGATCAATCTGATTTTAAAAAATTTCTGCATTACAGAGATAATAGTCAGTGTCCGACTGCTGGCGACCATGCCTAAGACCGATTATATAAAATTAGGCCAGTAGTGACTCATTTTAATGAGAAATTTATGGAGGCTTACACCCCACAAAAAATGTAGCCATCGACAAGTCACTTGTATTCTTTAGAGGTAGGCTTAAATTTCGGCAATATTTGCCAAGCAAAAGAGCTAGGTACGGGATCAAAGTTTACAAGAGGGAAAGGGCTCCCAGATCTGTGTACCTGAATGCCCCCTGTCCTTACCACAAGTGGTAAAATTGTGTGGGATCTTTTATTCCCACTGTTCAAAGACTGTTTATGCGCTTACCATACTTCCCTGGAATATACATTTTATTGTTATTTTGTCATTTTTGTTTCTTTTAAATGATCAAACATGCCCAAAATTTAATTGCATTGATATTATAAATAAAATGTAAAACCACATTTTATTTCATTATACAAGTGTTCTTCACAACATATGCAAAAAGATTTTGCCTGGATTTCATTTTACTAGCCCTAAAACTTTCATTATACCCCTAGATGAATAATTTCTGCTTTCCGGGTGTTGTTCACTTATGGTGTTGTTAGTGTGGAATGTGGCCTATAAGTCACTATTGCTTTATCCTGGAAACCTTTTAGTTTCCAAAATGGGGTCACTTGTTGGGGTTTTTAACTGTTTCCATTCCCTAGAGTCTTTGTAAATGAAATGTCGTGGCATAAAACCTTCAGGAAAATGTACCCACTCACAGCCAAATGGTGCTCATTGGCGCTTTGTTCTTTGCCCTGCTATATGACCTAAAAGGAGGAATTGTGCAATAAATTGGGGTGTGTGTTTTTTTCTACAACCCTTTGTAAATTTGTACATTTTAGGCCTAACTTAATATATTTGTGAAAAATTTTTCTTTTCAAAGTTTTACTTCCATATCATCTTAATTTCTGTGAAACACAGAGGGCGTAGAAAAAGTCATTATACCCCTTAATAAATTCATTCATGGGTTTAGTTTCCAAAATGGGGTCACTTGTTCTTTTGGGGTTTCCAAAATGGGGTCACTTGTTGGGGTTTTTAACTGTTCCCATTCCCCAGAGTCTTTGTAAATGAATGATTGTGGCCTAAAACTGTTTTAGGAAAATCTACCCACTCATAACCAAATGGTGCTCGCCCTGTTGTGTGCCCTGCTATATGCCCTAAAAGCAGTTTACACCCACATGTGGGTTATTTCTGTGCTCAGGAGGAATTGTGCAATAAAATGGGGGTGGGGGTTCCTACAACCCAATGTAAATATATTAGTGAAAAAAATTATTTTTCTAAATTTTACTTCTATTTTGCTTTAATTCCTGTGAAACATCGAAAGGGTTAACAAACTTTCTAAAAGGGAGTTTGAAAAGCTGGATGGGGGCATTTCTGAGAATGGAGTAATTTGTGATGGTTTCTTATTGCAAAATCTTTTAAAAAGCTCTTTCTTAATTGCAATAGTCCATAACCACGGTTTCCAAATTTTCTTAAAAATTGCTGCTACTATTGTTAGTCTGTCAGCATCCTAGAAAAATTTAAGAATGTTTACAAAGTTATTAAAATATAATGCAGAGCTATGGTAAATTTTATTTATTAAGTAATTTGGATTGTAAGATTGTCTGTCTGAAAAAAAAAAACATTTTAAATTAGGAAAATTGCTGATTTTTTAGATTTTTTGCTACATTTAACCTTTTTTAATAAAAAACATAAATCATATCAACTAACATTTACCACTGACATAAAGCACAGTGGGTCATGAAAAAACAATCTCAAAATAACATAGATAAGTTAATGTGTTCTGAAGTTATTATCAAACAAAATGATACATGTCAGGTCTGTAAAATAGGCTTGTGTCCTGAAGCCCATAATAAATATTTAAATGGGTCTTTAAAATACAAGTTAATATGTATTTAGTTGTTATATAAATTTTGTTCCCTTAAGAGAAAAATGTTGTGGACATACTCTATAGTGAAGAATTAAAATGGTACTGGCCCTTTAATTTGTCCATTGAATTTCTCCCAGGGGACCAGACACAGGTCAAAAGATGGCTGCTGATCACGTGTCCACATCACATGTCCTGCACCTGCCTGGGCAGGTCATTTGATTGTAACTATGTTTGGCCGATTGCTGATTGTTGTTTGATTGTAGTGAGTTTGATGAGTTTTGAGGGCAGGGCCTATCACAATTAGGGGGTGGGGCTATCAACAAGGAGCATAAAAGTTTGTGCTGAGGGTTTAGTTCATGGAGGAGTAAAGTAAAGTTGTGGGAGGTGGGACAGGACTGGATATGCAGGGGGAAAGGATAATAGGGATGTATTTTAATGGGGCTGAAGGGACAAGAGGGGTGTATTTACATGGGTTGCATGTTAGGGGCTGGAGGGATGTAGTTACATGGAAATGCAGTTAGAAAGCTGGAGGGACAGAAGGAATGCATTTACATGGGACTGCATGTTAGGAGGCTGCTGTACATGTGGGATACATTTACATGAAACTGTATGTTAAGAGGCTGGGGGGGTCAGTAGGAATGCATTTACATGGGACTATTTTGGAAGGATTCAGGGAGTGCCTTATATATAGCAGTGTATGAGGAGAGGGTGTTTTTACATGGGGCTGTATGTTGTAGGGGAAAGATGTACTGATATAGTGGAGATTTATCACATGCTGGCGCATACTACACCAGTAAAGTATGTGATACAACCAGTATGGCCAATGTTGTAGTGAGAATCCATCTCAGTGGGGCAACGTGCAGTGAGGGCATTTACATACACATCATTACTATGGTAGCAGAGCAGGAAAGTCTGTTAGATCATTACTGGCAGAAAAAGGAACTGCTACTAAGAACTCAGGGCTCATGGTAGTTGTGGTATCCTATAGAGGCCATCTCCGATATGATTCCACAAAAGCCCATAAAATTTGGTAAATCATAAAAGCAAGCTATTTAACCTCCATTTTGTAATTAATGACATTGATTTTTGTCGTATTAATTTACTTATAGCACTTTGGGGCTTATTTATGAAGGGTCCTGCGGCCGCATTTCAGTTGGGGTTTCCGACATTTCCGGGGATCATGCTACTGGGACAGGTATTTAAGAGGCGATTGTGTTGCACACGATCAGATTGTGACACAATTGCGCCGCTTTTCATGCAACACATGACCTGATCTGTGAAGCGACACATTCAGCAAACCAGGTGCATAATCTACTTGAATAGCGGCGCAGTGCATTGTCCTCGGACAATGCACTTTCAGAATCTCCTCCGGATAGGGTAAGATGTGCCCCATTGTGTTTTTGTATAAGATGTTCATATTCCCGGAATATCACTTTGATCAGATAAAGACTAAAAAGGCTGCAATGACAACCATCAGCATGGTCGCTTTAATCTGCCCATGCCATCAGGCTCCCGTAGTTTGTATACCTAAAGGATCCCCCAGACAACTGTCTGTATGCTTAAGATATTGCTCATCTGGAGATACAGTAGCGTGTAAGTATTGGAAAGAGTAATGAAATAGTCATATGATTCTTGATTCCAATTGAGAAACTGCTGAGGTCTGTACAGTATTAAAGCTTTCTGCAGAAACTAATCTGTGTCCTAATACACCACTGCTAGTATGTTACCAAACACTTTCCAGATCACATGTGTTAACATCATACAGTTATAGTGAGATGTAAAATGGTTGTTTAAAGACGAAGAGGCGGAGGGGTTTAGCTCTGAAGTCAAGCTCATCCTGCCTAAGAATGCCTCCTTCATTGTAATAGATGGACAGGCTTCCAGGGACATCACTAACCATCTTTTCTGAAGTCTGGTGCATACTGTCAATTGCAAAAAAGGAAACATTCTAAGGTGGGAAGAGCTTGACTTCAGTGATAAACTCCCCACCTCCATGACTTTATACAACCAATTTAGGTCCTGTTACTGTCAGTCTTTCTCTATTTTTCTTATCTATGTCAGTCAGGACACAAACAAAGCAACATGGCCTGTCCTCTTCTTTGAGTCCCCCAAAATTCACAAGCAGTCTTGTACATGAAGCGTCAGATGTCATCCATATATATTTGCTCTATGGCGTGACAGACTATGACTGTACCAGTTGAAAGTTAAATGGCTTCATGTTTATTGACATAATAAACCTCATATCAGTACAAAGTCTTTGCATTCATTGAATTTACTGAAAAATTTTAATTTAAACTCAACTCAAGATTATAGGTTGTAAGGAGTCTAAAGTCCTTGTTTGCCTGGCCATCTCATTAGGTGCCATCTTAATGGACAGTTCCAGTGTGATGAAATGGAACTTGACAACCATGGTTATAGAAACTACCAGTAAAAGATGCAATGACATGTATATTCCCATGTACTGTATATATATCCAGTGGAGGAGTAACTTAAAAAAAAAAGTCATTCTGGTTAGCACTCCAACCACTAAAATCTAAGCGATATATGATAAGTATTAGGTGATAAAAAATTCTCACCACTCTTGATTGTTATACAGTCTTATTCAGGAGAGGAACATCATGAGTGGATTTTAGCTATCCAAGAGATTTCAATTTCAAACACAATTTTGGTGTTTTTTGGTAAAGCCCATTTTCATGCAACAGTCATACTGTGACCATAAGTTGTCATAGGTGCCCTACTTTCATTACCAATGTTTTAGACTTAAGACATGTTTCTCTTTACTGGAAGTAACCATGTCTGCCTTTTAGTTTCCATTCTAAACATTTACAGGACAGTAGCTTGCAAAAATATACAGTATACCCCACATTTGTGTTAGACTAGGTTACCCTATATACAGTATACCCCACATTTGTGTTAGACTAGGTTACCCTATATACAGTATACCCCACATTTGTGTTAGACTAGGTTACCCTATATACAGTATACCCCACATTTGTGTTAGACTAGGTTACCCTATATACAGTATACCCCACATTTGTGTTATACTAGGTTACCCTATATACCCCACATTTGTGTTAGACTAGGTTACCCTATATACAGTATACCCCACATTTGTGTTATACTAGGTTACCCTATATACTCATGTATAAGTCTGTGTGGCGCTTTCCATCATCAGACAGGCTATGATTGAGATAAAGAAGGATGGCATTAAATACCGGCATAGTCTTTGGGACAACTTATTTCAGTCTGATAGCAATTTCAGCAAGGGATAGAGATCCACTTCCCAGCTACACATCAGTGGTTCAAGAGGAAACATTTTAGTGGCTTGGAGTGGCCCCATATTGTTTTTAGCAGCATTCTGGTGATGAATATTAACAAACAATAAAGCTCTCTGTATTCATATTGAAATATTTTTGTGTCAGAGTGACAAACATCTTCTTTGTGGTACACAAGCTGTGTAGAACAAACCACCAAATATAATTCCAGATTGTAATTTAATAATCCAAAACAATAGGGTGAATACTTTCACATAGAACAGCATGTTTTTATATGTACCCTTACACAGATGCAAAACATTACATGTAAATAGGACAATAATCTACTTTAATGTTCCTGTCTGGCAACTTCTGCTGACATAAAACTAGTAAAGTGGGTTTCTAGTGCTTGATCACAGCTGACGTCAGCAGCAAAGAGAAAAGGAAATAGACATTGTATATCTGCTGTTTACTCTGCTTCCATGGTAACAGTATGAACACAAAACACAGCAGATTTTACATCATAACCATTAAATAACTCTAATGCTGGAATGTTTTGCCCTGATCTGATCTATTGAAATTACATCTACTATTTGTAATATTTACATATATCATTTTCCAATCTAACTCCTTTATGATTGGGGCTATTTACTTTTTTATCACTCTGTTGACATTGTTACATAAGGATTGTAGCAATGTCACATTAAAATGGGTGCAGTCTTCTAAGCACCATTCCTTTTATTTACCAGCTACACAAAGGACTCATATACATTGATATACATATGCAACATCCCGCCACCGGGACCTAGCCTTTTCTTGGGGCCTGGAGGCAGCCTGGGCTCAGAACACCAGAATGGCTGGCGGTTGCGGCCTAGGCACGCTATGGTCACGGTGCTTGGCATGGGGACCGGAGGGCTGTCCTACAACCTGGCAGGTCTCCAGCAGGTGGTGTGTGCAAGTAAGATGGAGGGAGAGGCTGATGTACTTGTTCTCCCTGAGGCAACCCCTTAGTGTCTGTAATATATGTCCCTGGGTGATGGATGGGGGGAGCCCTTGGTTGTACAGCCTATCCAGGGAACAGACGGAGGCCACTTAGTGCAAAATAACTCACGGTTCTTTATTAGAACAACTGCAGACAATGGCCTGAACGATTTTGGTACAGATTCCGGATTACTGGAGATTCCGGATTACTGGAGTGGTCATGGAGAGTGGTCCTCAGGAATTAGGTCACCAGCCTGGTAGCAGATGCAGGCTGAGATGGAGCTATGTCCAGTTGTGGAAGCTGCAGCTTTTATCCTGGTATTCACTTCTGTTTGCAGCACTAATGGTGTGCTACACACTGTTTCTCTCCTTGGTGACAGGATGTGCTCTATAGTGAGAGCGGAGGCCTAGAAGGCCTGAAGTAAGAGCATGTGCTCTAAGATCTTGTGGTAAGACCTGGGCCTAAGAGAGCTAGCCCCTCCCTGTCTAGGGGTTTTGTTAACCAGGTCAAGTGTTGGCTACTTTCCAATCACACTTCAGTGTACATGGTGCAATACAATTGGTCGATAGAATCACATCCAATCAACCCTTGCTGCGCAGGCTCACCTGCTGGGGAGGTCCAGATAAAGGCCCTTATTGGCAACTACTCCTCTGCCCATGTATTGGTAGGGTTGTTGCACATGATTTACCCAATGTATAGCAGTGGTTCTCCAGGGAAATCATTACTATTACTGTCTTCCATGCATAAATGTAAATTTATGCAATTCTAAATGTATCTTAACATATCCTTTGTGAGTTATAAACATATCCTTTATTAGAACATCTCATCAGTGCAGTGCAGACCTACATAGCTATAAGGTCAATATGATATTATGCATCCAGTACAATTCTGCACTAGGCCAGGTTCTCATGTATGTTAGGCTACATTCAGATGCCCGCTGTACCGTAGCACGGCGAGCACATGGCAGCACCCCCGCCCCTCTCCATAGGAATATATGGCGCATGGCACTATATTCTGTCAAAAGATAGTACATGTCCTATCTTTCTACGGGGTATGGAGCGGCACCGTACCACTCGCGTTGGCCACCGTGAGTCCATTGCGATGTATGGGGGACATATATCGGCCCTATATATATATATGTCGGCCGTATGTATACGCCCCCATAACTTTTGTGTGAATATAGCCTTAGAGTCTGTGTTAGGAGAATAGTATGGATATTACATCACCAGTGTATGGTTATGTTACTAGTAGAGTGCTGCATGTTTATTGGTAGGTCATAAGCCAAGCAGGACTGCGGCACACATCTGACTGTTTTTGCCTCTAACCCTTACTTTCCTGCCATATTAGTCAGCAGTGTGCATCTACAGATACTACCGCTAGTAGTTACATTCTTGTATATATTGGGGGTAGTATTATAGTAGTTATATCCTTGTACATAGGGGGTAGTATTATAGTAATTATATTCTTGTACATAGGGGGCAGTATTATAGTAGTTATATTCTTGTACATAAGGGAAGCATAATAGTAGGGGGGTCGTATTTCAGTTTTTACCTCAGGCAGCAAATAGGCAAGAATCGGCCCTGTGCAGCAGATAATTGTAAGAAAAATGGGCACGTAGGGCACAGTAGCAGTCTATCAGACCCCCTGTGTGCAGCCAGTCATTCACAATTGTTACCTGCTGCATGAGTTCACACAATTTTCATCATCGTTATTATTATCATCTGTACTGTATTGTAGTCTGCTCTGGGTTCTATGTTACTTAGGCTACATGCACACTGCCGTGTGCCCGCCGCACCGTAGCACGATGGGTACACGGCAGGGCGGGGAGAGGAGGTGAGCGCAGCTCACCCCCGCCCCTCTCCATAGCGATGTATGGCCGCGGCGCCGTAATACGGGAAAAGATAGGACATGTCCTATCTTTTCCCGGGCTACGGAGCGGTACGGTGCCGCATGTGTGCTGCACCGTACCGCTCCCGTAGGGCGCCGCGAGCCCATAGAAGTGTATGGGGGACGTATATCGGCCGCATATACGTCGGCCGTATAAACGTCCCCCATACTGTAGTGTGAATGTAGCCTTATTGTACAAATTAGGTAGTGGTTTCTGGGGGGCATTTGCGTTGAACTGTGGTTTTTGGCGGGTCTAGGATTTTGGTTAATAGTGCCCCTAAAGGGTAGTAGTATGACAATGCGGCCCTTGGACCAAAAAAGGTTGTGCACCGTTGTTGTAGCTACACCAGCACTACTCTCTTATCAACGGACCTCATATTATTTCATTGCTGTACTGTTTTGCCCCACTTCATCTCTGTTTCTTGGTTAACAAGTATGGACGCTGAGCAGTACCGCAATCTTAATATAGTCACTGGAGGTTTATATAACCTGACCTGTCCATATTACAAACTCCCAACCTCATTAAATTTTACTGGGGGAAAATCCTTCATCAAACACAATGAAATACACCTAGTGGCCTTAAAGAGGACCTTTCACTACCCCAAACATCCCAAACTGAACATACCAGCATGTAGGCACTTGCATCCTGATTCGGGGACACTTTGAATTTTCCTCCTAGACCCCTCCATTCCTCCGGGATCTGACTATTCCGAGTGCTGTATCGTCAGAGAGGAGGAGCTGCAGCACGGGTGGGGGGGGGGGTGACTATGCTAAAATCCTCTGACACCATCCAATTAGCGTCGGAGGGTGTCAGAGAAGAAATTCCTTTCTAAAGGGCAGAGTATGCGGTGAGCAGCGGCTGCACTCTCCTGGGTTCATCTCCCGCCTTTAGGTTGGAAAACATTGTGATCTCGCCAGATCACGCAGTGTTCCATGTGCTGACACATGATGCCCTGAGCGCGCAGCCACTGCTCGGCACGTACTCAGCCCATTAGAAAGGAATCTCTTCTCTGACACCCTCTGATGCTGATTGGATAATGTCAGATGATCTTAGAATAGTCACACACCCTCTACCTGTGCTGCAGCTCCTCCTCTCTGATGATACAGCACTTGTAATAGTCAGATCCCGGGGCTCATATCTCCAGATGGAGGGGGCTAGGAGGAAAATTCAAAGTTCCCCGATTAAGGATGCAAATGCCGACATGCTGGTATGTTCAGTTTAGGATGTTTGGTGTAGTGAAAGGTCCTCTTTAAATATGGTTGCCTACTAAAGAACCTCTGGGGTCTACTAATGGGTTACTGGCAGCGTTACTAGCAATGTGTTAAAATGACCATGACCAATCTTCCCTATCAAGAAGATGGCAATCTGGAGAGCCCATTAGCTTGTTACTTTTTTTAAATAAATGCAACCATTTTCACATGTTCTGGGCTGGTTCAATCAACAGCATCAAAACATTATTTTTGTTTTGTACCATCTGTATTTTCCTGCAGCCAGCACTAATAGGAGTTCAGTACATAGAGACATTTACAGTTTAGTGCAGTGGTGGCGAACCTATGGCCAGACAGAACTCAAGGCCTCTTGCAGTCCCAGGCAGCCGAGGACCCTAGAAGGAAGCTACAATGATAATCCAAACTTCTTTTCTTTCCTTTTACTGTATTGGTGTCCTCAGGTGCCTATACAATTTGAACATGTGACAGAGCAGGGAGTAATAAGTTACTGCTTAAATTGTCGCATCGGCACTTTGCAAAAAATACGTGGATTTTGGTTGTAGTTGGCACTCGGCATCTAAAAGGTTTGCCATCACTGGTATAGTGGAATAGTGGTAGCTGTATGTATTCCTATGCATTGAGCTCCTCTAGTGGTGGCTGCTGGTAGCTAGCATCTGAAATAATTTTATACTTGTAATTTGCTGTAGGCATTCAATGAATTCTTTTGTTTATTAACTAACATAGGTAACAGTGACCTCTATTGGTTAGTTCACAAAAGTCCAAAGAGTTAGTCATGCTAAAGCGAGGGCTAAAAAATGCACAACTCCTCTGCTACTCTAAACAGCGGAATGACTCAATGGCAGAACCAAAAACCACAGTATTTTATAGGCAGGGGAAAAACTCAGAAAAACTACAGCAGAGTGCAGCAATGAGTGCTATTCCAGACCTCTGAAACCTCCCGAATTGAGGGATGCAGTTTTATCCTCCGCAGTTAGATACCATTGACTGAAATAGTAAAGCAGGGAGCAGTATAAAATTGTAAAATTATTGTAAAATATTTCTTTCGTTTACCCCAAAAAATGCTATGAGGCACCACTCCGGTAAGTATAAAGGTGATCTTTATTCACCCATGGCAAAATAAGGTGAAACGTTTCAGCTCATCCACAGAGCCATTATCAAGCAGCATGCTAATCTATGGACTTAAAGGGAACCTGTCACCAGGAGACCCATTTTTACCACTCCCCCAGTCCCCACAGAGCATACACTGCCAAAGAGTTTATGCATAAAAATACATTTTATGGAAAAGAAAAGAAAAAGATATGATTTTTAGTACCTTTAAATGCCATGTGCTCTGTGTCTTGGCACTTGTCCCCTAGGAGTGGTTATAGAGGAGCATTTCCCGCCCCATCCTTGGGAAACTGCTCCTCCATGTGTCACTCAGGAGTGGCTATAAGGGGCGTCACTAAGCCTAGTAATGGGAGTTATTCATATATTTGAAAAAGACACATGGAGGAGCAGATTCCCAAGGAGGGGGGGACTGCTCCTCTATAGCCACACCCAGGGAACAAGTGCCTAGTCACAGAGCACATGGCATTGAAGGATACTATATAACACATCTTACATATTATATCATATAACATATTTTTTTTTCTGTAAAACCTCTTTTATACAAAAATCTTTGGCAGTGTTTGTACTATGTTCTATGGGGACTGGGGGAGTGCTAAAAAGGGGCCCACCAACTGACTGAAAGAGTAACAGCAGAAATACCTCCTGGACCATTCTGGAGACATTCTTAAAAAAAATTACTGAACATAAGAATATTCAGTTAAATAATATGGTCAAATTTACCTGTGTAACTTGTATTGTGCTTTAAATCTGCTGAAATGATGCCAACACTCTTGAGATTCCAGGTCCACACCTACTTGAAGTTCACTCTTATCAGGCTGGTGTTCCATTTTATAAATTACCCCAGTGCCAACTTTACCAGACGGTAAAAGAATTTTCACTTTGTTTCCAATATTCAAATCAAGAGGTGACCGAGGAACAAATACACGGAAACATTTGGAAGCCTTTTGGGCGTTACTGCAACAAAAATAAATGATAATTATGAGACTATTATGATGACAATCCATAGTGATGATGCAAGAAAGCTAACGCTTTCATTTTTTCCGGTGTTTGCTGGATAACAGACAGGAGGAGTACATAGGGTGGGTTAGTAAAGGGAGAGTTAAAATTTCATGCAGTTCTTGAGTGTGATAGGCTTTTAGGGGATGGGTTTTAAGAGCATGTTTGAAAATTTGGAGGTTGGGTATTAGTCTGATAGTCTGGGAGAGAGCATTCTAGAGAATTAAGGTAGAGATTACTGAGATCTAAGATCACTGACAGATCAAAGAGCATGCGCTGAGCAATAGACTAAGATGATATAGGAGAGGTAGGGAGGTGCAGCTTTGTGGATGAGAGTGATTGTTTTAAAGGGAACCTGTAATCAGGAGCCCTTTTCCTGGCTCACCCATGCCCTCATTCAGCTACAATGACTACAAATAAAAAGAGTTCTGCTACTTGAAAAATGCAAAAAGTGTACAAAATTAGGAAAACTTAGCAAAAATCTAGAAATCTGCCATTGCAGTAATTGTACTAACCCTTTGAATAAATCTAAATTATTACTTAGGGTATATGGTGAGCACCAAAAAAATCAATTACAACGTTGATGTTTTTGCTAATCCACCCCCCGCCCGCCCGCCCGCCCATCACAAAAAAAAAGTTAATACATTTTTAGCAATAGAGAATAGTCACTCCAAAATAGTACCACTGAAAAATGCATCTTATCCCGCAAATAATAAGACATTTCATGGAAACATTAATGGAAAAACAAATATTTTATAGTGCAAAAAGTGCACCCTGGACCAACTAAAAACCACTAATACATGGTCCTCCTTACCTTCTGCGCCTCTTTGTGCGCCCCTACAACAAATAATGTCCACATGTGGGGTGTCTCACTACTAGGGAGAAATTGCAAATTTTAGTATGGCTTGTCTCTTTTTATCTTTGGCGAACATGTAAATTTTAGGGCGAAATGAACGAATTAACGACAAAATGGGACCATTCTAAATTTCACCGTCATTATGATTTAATTACTATGAAGATCTCAAGGGGTTAACAATCTTCCTAAAAGCTGTTTCTGATAGTTTGAGGGGTGCAGATTTGAAAATGGATTGATATATAGGGGGTTTCTAATATTATAGATTTCAAATTTTATTAAAAGAGTAGTGATCCCCAAAAAAGTCAATTCTAAAATCTCCTTGAAAATACAGAACTATGTGTTTTAATGATATAAAGGAGCAATGGAGAAAAACAAAAGTGGACCGCTCCCATATAAGGGGGCATCCATTGCCAGCGTTGATCTCACTTTTCCAGAGCACCTACAGTTCTACATCTGTGCTGAAACAAGGCTCCTTTTCCGCTGTGCCACTACTATATTTGATTTTTTTCCCTTTTTTATATATCATCTATTTAGCATAAGTATGATGATGCATTTTCTATTAGTTATGAAACAGATTATATTGATTACTTGGAATTATACTAGTCCATTATTAGAAAAATATTTGCTAATTTACCCGTCAAGATAGTTGACAGATGAATATCCCATAGGTAAAGAAGTAAATTTGAGAGAAGAAGGTCCTTCTAGGCTGTCATACTCATTCATAAATGGCCGGTTCCTGCCATAGGCAGATTTCACTTGCTCTCCTGCATGAAAAAAAAAAATGTCAACTTGTTGTCAGATTGTTATCACCTCCCTCTTCCTTACAAAAAAAAAAACTTACATTGTAAAGCAAATTTCAAATCAGACCAGACACAGGCGGTCACCTACTTAAGGACCTCTGACTTACAGACGTCCCCTAGTTACAGACGGACCATTGTGACCTCTGCTGATATTCTCAGGATACTTTACCTTAGGTCAGGCTGCAATGGTCAGCCATAAGGTGTCTGGATGAAGATTTATTGATAATCCTTGCTCCCATGACAGCAAAAATGTTAATTTTCATCAGTGGACCAAAAAAACGCTTTTGTCTGGATTTACAATTAAAAAATATACCAGTTTCAACTTTCATACAAATTCAACTTAATGGAAACCTACCATTTGATTTGATGCATTACGAAGCAAACATACCTTGAGAATGCTGTAGCTACACTGATGCAGGATCATATCTTGGTTAATCCCTGAGCTGAGTGATTTTGCTGAAAAAACAATTATAACATTCAGGACCTTGGGAAAGCTGGGTGAGGTTGGCTGACAAACACATTACACACGGCAGCTTGTAATTACAAATGGAGGTTAGTCAAGGCATGATTAATCAATCTGATCTGGATCACTCATACACAGCAGCTGGGGGATGGTGCAGCAATTGATTATTCTGCCTTCAGGTACAACCCAGGGATTACATCACCCTCTCCTGCAGGGAATGTGCTAGGAGAAACGCTGAACCAGCCATAGAAGCGACAGAGCTTCATTATCATAATGTTATATCTGTTTTATCAGCAAACCCACTCAGCACAGAGATTAGCTAAAGCATTCTCAAGGTATGTTAGTAAATCCTTTTTGTACTCTTAACAGCAAAATAAAAATAAAAAAAATGATGTCATTTTACTGTGGTCATTACTGCTTTAGGGCAACACAAGTTTTATCTGATTAGAGGATTCAGATTCACTGATGGTATATGATTACTACTCACCTCCCTGTCCCATTTAGTAGAAAAAGAGGTTTTTAAAATATTAAAATGATCCTGAGGCGTTCTGCAGAGGACCTCTGGGCTCCGCCATGATGTTATGTATAACATCACAGCCTACAGAGCATTGAAACAGCAGGGGACGTAATCGACTCATAACATTGCCTATGCTACTGGCTGTAGATGCACAAGATTTTCAGAAGCTCTCCAAACGATCTGTAGGTGGTGCCAGTCGGGACAGGGCAGGGTGCCTCAGGCTCATTTGAATAATTCAAAAACCTCTTTTTTAACTAAATGTGGCTATTCCAATCTATACCAAAAGAAGATTACTGCAAAGGGGGACAGGACAGGGAGGTGAGTAGCAATCATCTACCATCAGGGAATCTGATGGTAGATCTCCTATAACATCCTCGTGCAGAAAAGTATTTGTTTATTATGTAGGCATTGTAGAAATATTGTATGTATTATCCTTGTAAAGTGATTATAGTTATCCCTGTGGTTGTCTGACCTTTGACCTACTAGTAACACTTCTTCACTTACCAAATCTTCTGTGTAACCCATCTCCCACATCAACATTGGATTCAACCACGCCAGGAATAGCATCCGCATTTTGAGGCATCAAATTTTCGGATCTTCTTATTTCTTCAAGGTGAACATATTTGTGTTGCTGTGGGACACAAAAAAAATGGACTGATCAAAAAAGTAGAAATGGTTGCATTTGTCAACAGGAGTTCCAGTAGGGAATACACATTGACCATCCACTTCCACCTACTTCTTACTCCTCACTTTTCCTTCTACTACCACAGCCACAGCAGGTTGATGCAGCACATCTGTGTCATCATGCACACCTTCCTTTAAAAACTAGGCTATATTAATATTTTACATTCAATATAGTTTATTCAAGGAGTAATGAAGTTCACGTACATAAATGAATGCAAAGAAAAAATAAAAACCATTACATGTAGAGAATACAGATCAATATCAATATAGGTCACGCAGGACCTGAACAGAGCATTTGAGAAGGAATGTGTGTCCGACAGAGTGGAATTACCCCACCCCAATGTTCGTGGACATGATCAACATGAGACATGGAAATCCTGTGAGGATACAATTAGTTCGCATATTCCTATGTTTGTTCATGCACTGTTACATAATGATACAGAAAAAAAGGAAAAATGGATTTAAATGAACCAGTGTAACCAATTTGGCAACCCTATGGTCACCCTACTGAACTCTAAAGTAAGTAGCAATAACATGAGCATTCAATTAAAAGTGGAGGAGAAGAAAAGAAAAAGAAGAACATGAATGGCATAAGAAGATGTAAAGAAACTACCGTATATACTCGAGTATAAGACGACCCGAGTATAAGCCGAGACCCCTAGCCCAGCTTGCCCCCAGTAGATACACAACTGCCCAGCTTGCCCCCAGTAGTATCCAGTACTAGCACACAGCTTGCCCCAGTATATACAGCACGCCCAGCTTGCCCCCAGTGAGTTACGTCACTAGCCAGCGTTGCCCCCAGTAGTATACAGCACTGCCCATCTTGACCCCGCGTAGTATACAGCACGGCCCAGCTTGCCACCATGTATACCCGCACAGCCCAGCTTGCCCCCCAAGTTGAGTAATACGCACGCCCACCCAGAGCCGCTTGCCCCAGTAGTATACAGCACGTCCAGCCTGCCCCCAGTAGTATACAGCCCAGCCCAGCATTAAAAAAAAAAAAAAAACTTATATACTCACCCTCCCGGTGGCCCGATCTGCAGCGCTGACCCCCCGATGTCCGCGAGGGTCCTCTTCTGGCTTCCCGCCGTCTCCTGTACATTGCGCTGGGCGCCGCACATTGCTGTCTCCCGGCCGGCCCTAGTTGACGTCTCAGCGGCGCCCGGGAGACAGCAATGGCGGCGCCCAGCGCGATGTACAAAGGCAGAAAGCCGCCGGGAAGCCAGAAGAGGACATCGGAGCAGCGCTGCAAGAGAGACATCGGGGAGCAGCGCTGGAGATCCGGGCAACCGAAGGTGACAATATAAGTTTTTATTTTTTTAAGTATTTTTTAACTCGTTGTGACGTCGTGTATAAGCCGATGGGACGTTTTTCAGCACATTTTTTGTGCTGAAAAACTTGGCTTATACACGAGTATATACGGTATATTAATATTTTAACACAGATGATAATCCACATCAGAAGAGTCTAAAAATGTACTAAAAGTACACGAAAACTCTGGACCGCGCTGTAAGCGGTTGAGTGTATTCATGAGGGGGCGGTCCGAGACGCTGCTTCTCCCCCGGACCACCCCTCCTACTCCATAGGCTGGTGGTGACTGCCCCTAATCACGCCCTGGTTGGGCAGGTTATTTACTCCCAGTGAAAGGAATTGATTTAAAGCAATCCTATAGATACAGATAATCAAATAGCAAAGTTTATGTGGTAAAGAGATTGTCAAAGATGCAGGATAGAAAGAAAAGTTGAGGATGTAGTTAAATCATTACTTTCTATAAATACTATTTTATATCTTATTGAGGTTACCTGTTCTTTAATACTTTGTTGTTCAATTAAAAGTTCTTGAAACTTTGTTCTCCACAACTCCTTCTCCCCAGAAAGGTCAGTCTTAAGGTTTTCAACTTTCTCTTCAAATGTATATAGCCTGCTAATGGAAGTAGTGTTGACATCTTGTATACTTTGTAGGTTGTCTTTGAGTTCTTCATCACCTATGGACAACAAAAAAAATAATCATAATATTAAAATACTTTTATGGCCTATTTCTATGATTTGGGAATACCCCAGTCATTATTTTTAAGAAGTTAAATGTTTGCTAGGATAACATTCCCTTCTCTAGGCTGCAATGGATATATCCAGATACTCTGGCAGCATAATCAAGAACACATTAGATGATTAGTCAAAACATTAGTCAGCCAATCCAAATGAAACCTGCATCTAATGTGTACGATCATCTTAAAGAGTAATTGTAAGTTACTTTACAAAAAATAGTTTTAACACAGCTGGAGAGAGCCTTTGACAAAAATACCAAAGATACCTGTATCATACTTCTAGCTTCTACCTATCCTCATATATATAGGGCTAATAGATTTATGATGTTATGTATAAAACACTCCCAGCTTTTCCTGAAGTGGACTTCCTGGTTGTGACATCAGCTATGGACATTAATGCCAATAACACTCAGCATACAAAATCAGTGTTACTGTGTTACTGAGCAAGGCAGGGGAGACAAAGAGCACTGGATTTATTTTAACGGTGCGTTCACACATCGCAGTAATGCATGCATTTTGAAACACATAAGAACAGCTGAGAAGAAGAGATTTGCTTGATTACATAGCTATTAACATTACATTTACAAAATGCATGTGTTAACACAACACAATGTTAACACATGTTAACATATGTTCAACCAAAACAAAAGAAAAAGAGTGCATTCAAAAGGCTCAAGGGGTATTGCAAAAACATCAAATTTTTATTGGTACAAAGCAAACAATCAACGACATTCTAAAAACCTTTAAAACACATAGGGGCATATTTATCGAGCTGTCTGAAAGTCAGAATATTTCTAGTTGCCCATGGCAACCAATCACAGCTCAGCTTTCATTTAAACAGTTTTCATGAATATTTTAAAGGGGAGCTGTGATTGGTTGCCATGGGCAATTAGAAATATTCTGACTTTCAGACAGCTTGATAAATCTGCCCCATAATGTACATACCAGAACAATGTACAGTGACCTGGTGTAGGTACACTGTGACTGCCTACTGTAAATCACTCAGTAGTGATGTTATACCTCCCAAAAGACTCTCAGCCTGATCATTGCACAAGAATAAAGTTCCAGAAGTGCTATATGCAAAAGTAGGTAAGCAGTACTCTATAATGGTGCCAATACAATGGTAAGCGCGACAATGATCAAGGAGAAAAAAAGTCAAAGGATAAGAGGTTACCGCATAAAGGCCTGCATGCAATAGAGGGAGGTAAATGAAGACAGAGGCAATGGGCTCCCCGTGCGTTTCTCCGCCAGAAAGGGCAACTTCCTCAGGGGTATAGAGCCCTAAACGAGAGTGTATCATAGTATATAAGGCTGGAAGGAGACTCAAGTCCATCAAGTCCAACCTTCACGAATTAAATAAATGTTTTATCCCCATAACCCGTGATATTTTTTCTCTCCAGAAAGTCATCCAGGCCTCTCTTGAACATGTACATAGAGTCTGCCATAACAACCTCCTGCGGCAGAGAGTTCCACAGTCTCACTGCTCTTACAGTAAAGAACCTTTGTCTATGGTGATGGTAGAATCGCCTCTCCTCTAAGCGTAGAGGATGCCCCCTTGTCCTGGTCACAGGCCTAGGTATAAAAAGATCTTTGGAGAGATCCTTGTACTGTCCGTTCAGGTATTTGTACATTGTAATGAGGTCTCCCCTCAGTCGTCTTTTTTCTAAACTGAATAATCCCAAATTTTTTTAATCTGTCAGTGTATTCTAGTTCCCCCATTCCCCTAATAATCCTGGTTGCTCTCCTCTGCACCCGTTCCAGCTCTACTATATCCTTTTTATACACTGGTGCCCAAAACTGTACACAATATTCCATGTGTGGTCTGACCAGGGATTTGTATAAGGGCAAAACTATGTCTTTATCATGAGAATCTATTCCTCTCTTGATACATCCCATTATTTTATTTGCTTTAGCAGCAGCCGCCTGGCTCTGGTCACTAAAATTAAGTTTACCATCCACCAATACCCCCAAGTCCTTTTCCGCTCAGTTTACAATAATTGAGCCATTTAGAACAAATTATACTTTATGTTTCAGGGCACAAGTGTATAACGTTACATTTATCTACATTAAACTCAAACCATTTCTCTGCCATCCATCAAGATTCACAAATCCCTCTGTAATGCTAACTATCGACCTCAGTATATTATCTTTACACACAGATAGTTATCATCGCACATATGAAACTTGACGGTGTAAACCATACAAGGTAATTAATAGAAAATATTAAAAAAGAAGTGGCCCCAAAGACCCCTGTGGCACTCCACTGGTAAAATCAACCCAATCTGAGAATGGCAATAATGGACCACCCTACCCACCCCCCCCCCCCCCCCTCTCTTTTTTTTTTTTTCGGTGTGTATCACTAAGCCCAAGTTACGTACCCAGATAAAAGATTTTTACTATTCCCAGCAGTCTCATTTTATATACCCAACCTTTTATGTGGCACGGTGTCAAATTGCCTTTGAAAAGTCCAGAGATACAAAAATACCACCAGGTCCCCCAGATCAGTCTGAACTTACCTCCTCGTAGAAACCAATCAGATCGTCTGAAGGACAGATCTCGCAAAACCATGCTGACGCTGGTTATAAGGTTGTGCACAGTGAGATAATCCATGGCTATCATCTCTAATAAACCCTCAAATATTTTCACCACAGAAGTTCAGACTTAAGGTCGGTAGTTTCAGGATCGCTATTTGATTCCTTTTTGTATATGTGTCTCACCTTTTATACAGTCAAGTTGTGGATTGTAAATCCACTAGCGTCTTGTCGGGTCGATGGCGCATGACCGGAAGTAGATCGGCGTAAACCGGAAGTGACTACAAGCCCAAGTGTATGTGAGCCAAATGCGAGAAGAAAACGACGAGGATGGGATTCGAACCCATGCATGCAGAGCACAATGGATTAGCCAGTCCATGCTTAACAAAGCGGCCCACATCGTCCTGGTAGAAAATCGACGAGGTGGGATTCGAACCATGAGCCGGCACAATGGATGAGCAGTCATAGCCTAACCACTCGGCCACCTCGTCCTGGTTTTTCTAGAAGAAATCGACGAGGATGGGATTCAAACCCATGCATGCAGAGCACAATGGATTAGCAGTCCATCGCCTTAACCACTCGGCCACCTCGTCCTGGCATTTGGCTCACATACACTTGGGCTGTGCTACACCCTTTGGTTTTTTGTATTGCATGTTAACATATGTTGCCATTGTGTTAACATAGTACTTAAACATACGTTTGTTAATGCAATGTTAACCCCTATGTAATCAGCCAAATCTCCTCTTCCCGCCTGTGCCATGTGTGAACTCACCCTAAAACATGTCCACCTACACTATAAAACATCCACATAGGAATAAAAAGAATACACATGGCAGCATCACAGTATGTGTAAATCACATTATACTCTAGGGTTGTACTGTATATACACTGTGCTGTATGTACACTATCTGATGCCTTTCATTAGAATTGATGGGGAGCCTGTTTTCCATATTTATGCATCAAACTTTCCTACATGCACATTTCTACTATACTTTCAAACCCAAACAGCACTGCTACATACAATTCCTGGTATTTAATTGGATGACCTGAAGCATGTGATTAGAACTGATGGAGAGCCTGATTTCCGTCTTTATTTTTGCCAAACTTTCATACATACACATTTCTAGTATATCCTAACTTTCAAACACATACAGCACTGCTACATACCATTACTGGTATGCAATTGGATGACCTGCAGAATGTGATTAGTCACATGCTTATGACATCACAGCAGGTCCTGGAGCTGCTGGGAGCTTTTACTGATAAGGAGCGTGCATGTGCTAGTAGCCCCTCTCCCCAGTCTCCTATCCTCTGTCTAGCTACCGAATCACATGGCAACCAACCCACACAAAGATAGTCAGAGAGATAAGGTCCTGCTAGCTTCCAGCCTGTTAGCTGACAAAAGGCTGCAGATAGCTAATGAGTGTTAATTAGAGAATTGCTTATTTTGGCTTAGTGCAAAGCTAGTCAAAAATTTTTATACTTTACAGTTGTACTTTAAGTAACAATAAGTCTGAGATGTATGAGATGAGTTATACCTGAATTCAGTTCCTCCAGCTTTAGCGATAGATTATGGGTCTTTTCCTCAGTAGATGACTTTGGTCCAAATGATAACACTGTCATGATCTAAGAGCAACACAGAATATATCTTCTATATACCATATAAACAAGGCTTTACCAAATGTCTTATATATACTAACATGAAAGAAAGGCTACAATATCCAAAAAACAAATCACTTTAAACTCAAGGAACATGTAAGCATCACAGTGTGAACTTATTTTAACTTCAGGGATTTTGTTTCATCCAGTAACAGTACTGCCACACACTGAAGACACCATGTACAGATGAGTCAGCAGTGTGTATAGTGCACAGAAAACAACTTGGCACAATCATAGTTTTAGGTTTCATGCACCGGACTGTATGCATTTTGTACGCCCCGTGTTGCGGGTGTTTTTCAACCAGTGAGCGTGATCAGATAATAGGCTATTTCCAATTAAAGTAAATGGGGCCATTTTTTAGATGCAAAACAAACTTGCTATGGGCGTTTTTGTGTCTAGAAAAATGGTCATGTGGATGAGGCTTTACCTTGCTTGGCTGTAGCATTCACCTTAGAAAGTTTAGGTAATGGTGAATCCATTTCACTTGCCTTGATGCAATTGAAAGTAAAACTAAGTGCCCAAAAAGGCAACAGCAAAACAGGAGTTTTGCAGATAGTGACCATACACAATTATTCTGCTGGTACTGGTAGATGGTAGCCTATTTAGTTAGCACAAGTAGTCCATTTATGTTAGGATAGCTTACAGGTATGCTAGATATGTGTCCCAGTGTAATCTCAAAAGCATTGATCATGCCAAGAGAGAGAACCTTGCCCAGGTATTGCTTGTTTTTGGTGGTGTCAGGAGGAACAGAAGGAACACTTATTTTGATCTATAAATTGAATTTCAGAAACAGACATTGAAGGTTCCAAACCTGATAATTGGAACTGTGACATTAACAGAATTTGCAGTTGTGCTATTGGTTCTACATTCTGTTCACGTATAAGAGCACGTTCAAACTGAGCATATGCAACAGACATGTTGCAGTCTGGAGATGCTTCGGTGAATGTTATGCTACCTGCAACATCATCCAGCATGGCTGGTCTGGCAAGCATTGGGCCTGAGGTTAATATGCTTGGATGATCGCATAAACTTCCCAGTGATCTGCTGCGCTGACCAGGATGAGATGCTTAAACCCGCTATACAGCACAATATCCAATCTCAAGTGTGTAAGCAATTCCTGATTTACCAAAGCAACTACAAGCGGTCCCCTACTTAAGGACACCCGACTTACAGACAACCCATAGTTACAGACAGACCCCTCTGAACTCTGGTGAAGCTCTCTGAATACTTTACTATAGTCCCAGACTGCAATGATCAGCTGTAAGGTGTCTGTAATGAAGCTTTATTGATAATCCTTGGTCCCATTACAGCAAACAATGTTTAAACTCCAATTGGGGCCAAATTCTTTTTTGTCTGTATCTACAATTATAAAATATACAGTTTCAACTTACATACAAATTCAACTTAGGAACAAACCTCCGGACCCTATCTTGTACGTAACCCGGGACTGCCTGTATACTGTTGAAATAGCCTTCACATTTCCTAGACCTGAATACAATTATGAATAGAGGTAGTGCCACAGTGTGTCAAACTGATGCCCTGATTCAGGGTTGAGAGGTGATACGGGAAAATGCAGCCATGTACACTATTGCAGGCTGTCAAAGGATTACATAACATGTATCAGTTGTATCATGAATGTAATTACGGTACTCCATGAATTAAATTTCCATCATAAATCTATTGTACATCAAGATCCAAAGTGTAAAGTGCACAGAAATTGACATGCAATTTGGGATATTTCATTGTATATTAAAACACTGCAATCCACAGAAAATGTGACGCTTGATAGAACCTTTAGGATTTTAATAGAGTTTATGTGGGAGAATGTGCCAAAATCAAAGCAAAGCATATGACTAGTTTCTCTATACAGGATGTGTCTTGAATTTGTACAGTATTAAAGTATTAAATACATTTCAGTAATGTGAACATTTAATACTTCATTTCTCATACTGTCATTTGTCATTACTACAAGTAACTTAATTTATGGACAGCTATGGTTTGATGCCTTTATTAATGTGGATTGGCTAGGTTTTGGTGAGAATGTTATGTCAATAATACCATTAGAAATATATTTACTTAGAAGATTAGAATTTGGTCACTTGGTCAATAAAGAACAAAAGGACAACTCTATTAAAGAATACACTCAAAAGATGTTAAAAAAAAACCATTAAAAGGTACTGGTTGCACCAGACATTATTCTTTTATGTCCTAATAGCTGCTATTATAAGCATATAAATCTTAATTTCTAGTTTCACATTTAGCAAACACAATTTTTCTACTTATAACAAGAATTAGAGGCAGATAGGGAAAAGAAAGACAGAGAAGCAAAGGAAAGCACAACAAAGGTAAGAAAGATACTTCAGATGTTACCTCTTCAGAAACCAGAAGTAATAAACGCCAAGTGAATTTGTACCAAAAGAATGGATTCTAGGAAGAAAACAGGTAGGAAATAGAAAACTGTGAAATTAAGCTTTTTTTTTATTATATTACAAAATTATACAAGAAAATGGTTGTTTGTTATGGTTCAATATTAGAGGGAATTATCATAAACAAAATAATAATAATACCGGTAATAATTTTTAAACTAGGTTTTTATTATTAACATTTTTCACTATGCAAGCAATTATTTTGACATATATGATATTGATATGATAAAATCATATTAAATGTACAATGTCCACCAGAGCACACATTAAAGCAGATGTGTTTTTTTAGTAAGGGCTGAAATAAACATGGACAGTACTCCACTTACTGTTGAGTATAACTATATAGGACATTTTTTTAAATGTACATCTATACATTTTACACATACATTACTTCTATAAATTATACAGTAAGGCTGCGTCTAAATTCTACATTGCAGTCACATGGATGTTTATGCTTTAAAAAATAAATAAAAAAGCTATGAAAAGTATGTTAATTCTCTTCTACATAGTAAGATCTACATGTACTAAAATTATGCATGAAAATTTTACATAAATAACTTCAGCCTCCATTGTCTTGTATGAGGAAGAAGTTAATCAAGATAAATGATAAAGTAAAATAAATTACCCATGGTAAACTACAGAGGCTGAGGATGCTATAAAATATCTTCTTAATCCTGGACAAGAAATTAATAATTCCCATCTTTAAAGGTGTCATCAGCGAGCCTTCATGAAATATAGGAATGCTTCATCTTAGGACTGTAACGTGGAAAAGAACAAGATTACTCTGCAGTAATCACATAAACCCAGAGGAGAGAGCAGATTTCATATTGCACTTTCATTTTTACACCTTACTGCACACAAACAACATACAACAAAAAACTAGATAAAACACACATACCAAAAATGCTCTTACAGGGTTCTTTTCCCAGTCCTGTAGTTACCAGTCTCTAATAAGCCGCACATAGCACTTCTTTAGCTGTCACAACCAAATCCCTTAAAACCTTTAACTGTGAGGAAATGGGGTTTTCTAGTATTTTATTGTAAGCTGCTTAAAGGGGCAGTACAATGCTGTGTAAGAGCATTTATGTAAGTTTGATTGCTAAAATTCCTAACTAGTGCATGTGCTTTTGAAGCAAACCATGCACCCTCAGATTGTGCCAACCAATAAATATTTTTCAAAGGTTTTGCATGACTTGCTGCATTGTCTTTAGAACAACTTATGTATGCTGTGGAACATGTTAGAGCCAACAAAGCAACAAAGATACAACAATGTTACTGAAAGGAGACCGTAATGCTATTCTGACCAAGATAAGGTAGTATTACTTAAGTTATATCCACCACTGTGCACAAGGCTGCCTTAAAGATATTGTCCCCTAAAATAAATGTATGTCTATATGTATCTATTAAAGGAAACAATCAAGATCCATAATGATAAACCAGGGCTACTTACTCATAGATCTAGGCACTGTGACTGTGGTAATCTTCTTATCCATGGCCTCCTTATTCTAAAATCAACCTTTAAAATTGTGCTAATGAGCCAGAAGGGATCTGGGAGTGTTAACAGAGCCCCTCAGTTCTCTGGCTTCACAGGCTGTATTACTATCTCAACCCCTCCTCCTCCTCCCCAAGCACATTGCAGCACACAGTGGGAGAGGAAGTGCTCCTTGCACTTCCTAACTGCCTGTAAATCTGCTTCAGGTGACAGCACCCAGAGCCCATCGGGCTTATTAGCATACTTTTGTAGATAACCTATAAGTGACTTTACAGGGGGAAAATAAAATAATAGTTCTGGTCCACATTACCATCAACTTCCTAGGTAGTAGAGTGCAGTTAAGACCAAAAGCAGTGATAATGGAGCAGTTGTTTAGTGGAGTATTGATCAGATTCCTTTTACATAAAAAGTATTTTACAGGACAACCCCAATTAAGGCTGGATTCACACAGCCTTATGGGGGGATGTATAAACATCGGATATACGTCCCCCATAGACTGCACTGGGGGTGCCGCACCTCTCCGTACCCCGTGAAAAGATAGGACATGTCGGGCACAATGTTTCTCTATGGAGAGGGGCTCCTCCTCTCCCCGGCGCGTGCCTGACGTGCTACGGTACAGCGGGCAGACGTCAATGTGAATGTAGCCTAAGGGTAAATTTACATGAGGTAGATTTACTGCAGTAATGCTTTAAACATCCCAGAAATGTGAATGTGGGTTGCCGTAGTAAATGTATATACCACGCAAAATCCCATTCACATGCATGGAACTGATTTGCAGGAACATATTTGCTGCGGCTTGTTTTCGTGTGGGTTTCGCTATTTATTTTTAATGGATGGCACAACGACCATCCAATGGACACAGGCAAATAAATATGATCTACATTGATCGGTCAGGAAGAGTAGAAAATTTAAAGCAGGTCTTTTTCCTGCCCATATGTGGCTCAGACTTTCCCATAGAAGTCTGCTGGAATGTGAAAAATATAGATGCTCCTCGAGTGTAATCCATGTGGCATCCATATTTGTGAAGAAGTTGATGGCATGTGACCCTTCAAGTGGTGGAGACAAGCCAGTCACATAATTTACCTGCCTTCCTTTTTTTCTATAATGGATCTGCAAAATTGTTTGACACACAGACGGTTTCTGAGGACATATGGCTTGGCAGAGGAATACACAATGACGACATATTGACCGGAAAAACGCACCACAAAACTTTTTTTTTCAGCCCGAGAACATCAAGCATTTGTGCGCAGATAGAAGTATGATGAAAAAAGCATGGTAATCAAATTTGGGAAACTCAAGAAGGTATTCTAACATGAAGTTATGACTCCAAATTCTGTCTGATAAAGTGAATTCCACAACATTAAAGGAAACCTAACATCACGGATTTACCTAATAAAAAGGACTTGTTCCTTATCTCAAATCTTGAGTGGCCGATATCTTGATAAAAAGTTTATTTTTTACATATGCAAATTACATGAAGAGGCTACTGAGGCATGGAGTAGCTGCCCCATGGAGCGTTACTCCATGCCCCAGTAGCCTCTTTGTAGCCCCCCTACCATGTCTTAAGTGCCCAGCTCACTGGACCTGGGCACACTCGACCAAGAAGCCGATTGGTCTGCATGCACAGTAGCCCTAGCTTTGGAGTCGAGGCAGCACAGCCTTGAGGCACAGACCCATCGGCTTTGTGGAAGAGAACCACAGTTCCAGCGAGCTGCACGCTGAAGGGTAGTGTAGGAGGGCTACAAAGTGGCTACTCTTCATGTAATTTGCATCTATTAAAGATAAACATGTTAGCAAGATATTGGCCACTCAAGATTTTGAAATAAAGTATAAGACTTGTTCCCAGTAAAGGAACCTGCCCCCGGATCTACCTTATTAGGTAGATCCATAATGGTAGGTTTCCTTTAACAACAGCAAAACAGGACTACATTACAATCAAACACTTCTTTGCTGAACTTTCTTACACAGTTGAAAACATCTGGCCTGAGGGAGATCAAGAAACATTTTTTTAAGATTTGTCACATGAATTGAGACCTATGGATACACTAACGCAGTGTCGCTCTCTATATGCCAAGAGTTCAAAGGTGTAGATTGCTGGTGCATGTGATAGCATTGCTATACAGACAAAATTTTGTCCACACAACTTACCTTTTTATTTTCTGAACAATCCAATTGAAAACTCAGTGTAACTAGGTATTAAGCAGTTTCACAAAAATGAGCTTATTCAGAAGCAGGCATGAATGTGTGCAGACAACATGTCTATTATTCCTGGTCGACAATCTGTTTACAAGCCAGTGTACCGTTGCTAGGATAACCCTCTTAAGCTACAGTAATAACTCATGCTATGCAGAAAGAGATATACACTTACTCCTGGCCAATGACAAAATGTGATCAATCATGTGAAGATAGAAGGGTATTCCTTCACATTTCAGGTCTTATTTAACAACATTACAATTCATTACAATCTCATCAGGTAAAACACCACACCTGAAATATAGTGAATTTTTTGGGGAAAATTGCAGATTACTTGTAGGGTGCCAACATTAGGTGTTATTGAAAATCGATGCAATCTTTGATCTAATTGATGGCTGTGTTCAGGGGCGGGATGCATAGTTTTAACAAAATTTGGGAGCAAGAAGTCTGTCCCCTTGTGCATCACGATTAAAGGTGGTATCTTTTTCTCAACAATTCCAATATTTAAATATTAATACACCGTATCTATACCTTTTGTATCTAAAATGATTCTATATTATATATATATATATATTATACACACACATATATACACACATACATACATACATATAAAGCTGCTTTACGAACCCAGAAATATTAAAATGTTGATTTAACTGCATAGACCCAGAAGGTAGAACGCATACAACTCCAGAACCCTGTTAAATACAGCACCAGAGCCAAGATTATACCCTAAATACAGCCCCATAACCACATACTATACATACACTGGAGATCAAAATTGGAGAACATTGTATGATCACATGATTTTTTTTCAGAAATAATAAAATCTTGATTGATCAACATTTGAAGGATTTGTTTTAATTGGTGCACCATGCCACTGGTACAATGTTTCACAAAATAACCAAATAACATCAACATAAAACATTTATTTTGCAAACAACATGATGATTATAATTAGAGGAACAGCAGTGACTGTAGAACGATTATAACTAAATTTTCTAAATGTTACTACAGTCACCAGTCAGTAGGAAGTGCACAAGCCTTTGCTTTGAATGACTTCAGCACTTCTGCAGCCATAAGACATCACGGGTCTCTCGCACTGCTCTAGTATGCTGAGAAAATTGTTGACGTACGTTGTTAGCCAGGAAAAATAAAAATCTGATGTAAATACTTTTGTGTAAAAACTACAAAAGTGCCTCTGCCATGTTTCCATAACTCTTGTCGATTTCATAGCCATAACATTGTCAACATTGATTTTCCAGAAGTTTTCTATCATGGGTTTAGATCATAAATCTGGCCTGGCCATTTCATTCTTTCAGTGTTTTCGGTTTCAAGGTATGGCTTTACCCATTTTGCTGTCTGATTGCTTTCTGATTGATTAATGCAAAGAAGGAACCACATATTGTCGAGAAAGTTCTGATACACACATGCATTTTCTCTGCAGCTATATAAAAGGTCCTGCTGCAGTAAACATTCCCCAAACCATGATACTTCCTCCATCACCTTTCACTCACTTCCTTATACACTTTGGTTTTAGTCTAACCCCACAGTTTGTAGACAAACATGATGTAGACAGCAGATGTATTAATCTTTCTACACTAGAAAAATGGAGTAATTTGCACCTGAAATGCTGTTTACAATATAAGATTGCAATCTGCAGATACAGACGGTTTACAGGAAATGTGCTAAAAAATGAAGATTGCATTTGTTTTATCACACTCAGCCTTTCAAAAACAATATTTTTTTTATGTTCCCATTTCCATAACCATATAATGAAATATGGGCACTCATTTTGTTGCATTAAATGATTGAACTGTTTTTAAGAATGCTTTGGGCCCGGATTGTAGAAATGACACCAGTTTGCCCATTAGCTCTACTTTTAAAGATCTGCATTTCCACCTTACTAAGTTAACGCTACTCCAACTAGTTGTCACTCAATATTGTACTACAGAAATCTTGGAAATTAAAAGGGTTGTCCACTTTCAGCAAATAATTGATATTGTTTGTGTAAGGAAAAGTTAGTTTTCTACTATACTCTGAATCAATTCCGGACTGTTTTCTAGATCTTTGCTTGCTGTCCTTCTGTATAAAACTTCTGTTAACTTCCAGTGGAAATTTGTTCATGGTCTTGTGACGGACAAACAGGTACACAAGCCTTTATCACAGAGTTATCAGAGATGTGTGATACTAACGGCTAGTGCACCTGCATGTCCATCATATGAGCATGGAGAGATTTCTATACAGTGGAAGTAAACATAGAAGCCAATGGCGGATCTTCATATAGGTGGTATGGGTGGGTGCCTGGGGTCTTTGGCTTCTGATGGGCCCACACCCTCCCAGGTCCTATTTGAAGATCCACCATGAGTCGCAGGCCCTGCTGTGGATAATTAAATAGGGGGGAATCTCTACTGTGGACATTTCATTAAAGAGGGGCATATGCTGTGGACATTTCATTTAAGGAGGCATATGCTGTCGATATTTCATTAAAGGGGGCACTACTGCGGACATTTCATTTTTGAGGTGCGACTGCTGCTGGACATTTTGTTAGAGTATCGGCTGCACTTCCTATCCTAGGGCTTATACTTAAGTCAATAACTTATATTTTTGTGGTAAAATTAGGAGCCTTGGCTTATATAGGAATATTTTCAGTATGATGGGGAGTTCAGCTGCAGAGCCGACACAGGCTGGGCCAGGGGTAGCATTTCACATCTCCTACACTATCTGGGGTATCTGGTCTGAACGGTAGTCGGGGGTGGATGGTTTCATGCAGTTAGGGAATATAATTGTTTTTTTCCTAAATCGATGTGTTATAAGAGCACGCTTGATCATTAAATTACTGTAAATTACTGTTATGAACAGTACAAGATTAAGGATATAGACTAGTACTTAAGTCCTAACATCCAGGTACATATTGGTCTGGACACTGGGGTGGCCCTAGATGTGTGAATAGCCCAGGGCCCATGGGACACTTAATCCGCGACTGATTGCTGCCATTCTACAGAAAGCTTCTAACAGATCTAGAAAACTGTGAAGAATTGATACAGAAAGTATATTCATAAAATTGTATTTTCTTTACACAAATCAATTATTTGTTGAAAGTGCACAACCCCCTTAATGTCTACTAATTAAAGGGGTGGGCCACCTTAATGATAAAACTTATGGCCACTTTATTTAACAATAATATTTAGTCCCTCTAGTCATATTCTGGGTGATTAACCCCTAGGCACACCAGGACATTATTGTATGTTCTCTCCGTGTTTGCGTGGGTTTCCTCCGGGTCCTCCGGTTTCCTCCCACACTTCAAAACCGGATTGTAGAAATGACACCAGTTTGCCCATTAGCTCTACTTCAAAGATCTGCATTTCCACCTTACTAAGTTAACGCTACTCCAACTAGTTGTCACTCAATATTGTACTACAGAAATCTTGGAAATTAAAAGGGTTGTCCACTTTCAGCAAATAATTGATATTGTTTGTGTAAGGAAAAGTTAGTTTTCTACTATACTCTGAATCAATTCCGGACTGTTTTCTAGATCTTTGCTTGCAGTCCTTCTGTATAAAACTTCTGTTTACTTCCAGTGGAAATTTGTTCATGGTCTTGTGACGGACAAACAGGTATACAAGCCGTTATCACAGCGTTATCAGAGATAACCTAGTGCACCTGCATGTCCATCATATGAGCATGAAGAGATTTCTATACAGTGGAAGTAAACATAGAAGCGGATCTTCATATTGGTGGTATGGGTGGGTGCCTGGGGTCTTTGGCTTCTGATGGGCCCACACCCTCCCAGGTCCTATTTGAAGATCCACCATGAGTCGCAGGCCCTGCTGTGAATAATTAAATAGGGGGGAATCTCTACTGTGGACATTTCATTAAAGAGGGGCATATGCTGTGGACATTTCATTTAAGGAGGCATCTGCTGTCGATATTTCATTAAAAGGGGGCACCGCTGTGGACATTTCATTTTTGAGGTGCGACTGCTGCTGGACATTTTGTTAGAGTAGCGGCTGCACTTCCTATCCTAGGGCTTATACTTAAGTCAATAACTTATATTTTTGTGGTAAAATTAGGAGCCTTGGCTTATATAGGAGTATTTTCAGTATGATGGGGAGTTCAGCTGCAGAGCCGACACAGGCTGGGCCAGGGGTAGCATTTCACATCTCCTACACTATCTGGGGTATCTGGTCTGAACGGTAGTCGGGGGTGGATGGTTTCATGCAGTTAGGGAATATAATTGTTTTTTTCCTAAATCGATGGGTTATAAGAGCATGCTTGATCATTAAATTACTGTAAATTACTGTTATGAACAGTACAAGATTAAGGATATAGACTAGTACTTAAGTCCTAACATCCAGGCACATATTGGTCTGGACACTGGGGTGGCCCTAGATGTGTGAATAGCCCAGGGCCCATGGGACACTTAATCCGCGACTGATTGCTGCCATTCTACAGAAAGCTTCTAACAGATCTAGAAAACTGTGAAGAATTGATACAGAAAGTATATTCATAAAATTGTATTATTTTCTTTACACAAATCAATTATTTGTTGAAAGTGCACAACCCCCTTAATGTCTACTAATTAAAGGGGTGGGCCACCTTAATGATAAAACTTATGGCCACTTTATTTAACAATAATATTTAGTCCCTCTAGTCATATTCTGGGTGATTAACCCCTAGGCACACCAGGACATTATTGTATGTTCTCTCCGTGTTTGCGTGGGTTTCCTCCGGGTCCTCCGGTTTCCTCCCACACTTCAAAAACATACTGGTTGTTTAGATTGTGAGCCCCATGGGGACAGGGACCAATTTGACATGCTTGTGCAGCGCTGCGTAATCTGTGTGCGCTATATAAATAAAGAATTATTTATTATTATTATTTAGTACGTCCCCGTAGCTAGATACTTAGCGCACGGGGACGTTCTATAACGTCATGCTTCTGGCACTGGCTCACGAACGGAGCCGGCACCAGAAGCAGCGGATGTCAGCTGTCTATCACAGCTGACAGCCTGCGCTAAGACCCGTGATTGGAGCCGGCTCCAATCGCGGGTGTTAACCCCTTACACGCCGCGGTCAAGCATGATCGCGGCATTTAAGGGTGTTTGCGCTGTGGATCGGATCCCCCGTGCCGCTTACCGGGGGATCCGATCCACTTCCGGGCATCTCCGAGGACTGGCATGTGCCCCGGAGCTGCCCGGTCTCCCTGGAGGTCAGACCCCTTCCGGGTCTGACTGCAAACTGTCTGAGCATGCGCCTGCATGCTCAGACAGTTTACACTGCTCTACAATAAAATAGTATTTCAAGTTCAAGTATGTATAAGTAAAAAAAAGTCAAAAACACTAGTTAATACATTAGAAAAATAAATACATTCAAATATAAGCCCCTAAAATGTCACTTTCCTATAAAAACACTTAAGTATATAAAACACAAAAACACCCCGCATATTTAGTATTGCCGTGTCCGTAACAATCTGTATAATAAAACAGAATCGTTACTGGACCCGCACGGTACACGCCGTAGGAAAAAAAACGCAAATGCGTTCCGAAAAAAGATAATTTTTAATTAATACCCTATAAAAATGCTCTAAAAAGTGATTTAAAAAATGTTATGCACTCCAAAATAAGCCCACTAAAAAGAACAACTCTTCTCGCAAAAAATAAGCCCCTAACTAGATTTGTCAGGCGAAAAATAAAAAAGTTATGCATATGAAAAGATGATGATGCTAAAATGAACAAGATTTTCTCCAAATTGGTTTTTATGCAATACAATTGAATAAAATACACAAAACCCCCACATATTTGGTATCGCCAGCACCAGGAAGCACATCATTATACAGCCCACATCATTATACAGGCTGTCAGTCAAGCACTGGGGGTGTGGCTGTACAGCAGACTAAGACCGTGTGTACATGACAGGCCTCTGAAATCGATATGCTTGCAACAGAGGGGAAGACATGGGGACGGCAAAATGTTCTATCTATCCTTATACATATAAATATTTATATACATACAGGGTGTAGCTAAAAGGTAGGGATGATAGAATATCTTGTGAACTGCACATTGGATAGATTGGTCAAATATTTTTCGAAATGATACCAAAATCCCACCCCCATTTCTTATTGCAGATTCTGATTCTCAGGAAAAAAAAATGACACATTGCATTGATTCAATCTACGATTCAAGATGCTGGATGATTATTGGGTGTAATACAGTGACTATGGAAAGTATTCAGACCTCTCTAAAAAAAATTGGTAAGATTTTTGCTCATGAATGTACACTCTGCATCCCATCTTGACAACAATAATGTAGATATTTCTACTAATCTACTTGTGACCTAGTGTGTCACACACATTGGCTCCTGCTGTATGGGGCTGAGCCCTCTCCATACAAGGTGGGCATTCGCTGCAGTAGACAATAGTTGTTAGACAAGTATTGTAGAAAGACTCCTAACAGTGTCTGCTACTGAGCATGCAAGGAGTCCTTGTATCATATTTCTCTATGATGCATGTACTACTGTACACTGCACTCGGTGCAAGGGATCTGACCAACACACATGTCTGTTTCAGCAGTGGAGCATGTTTGTGTGCAGGAGGTCTTAGCCTTAATACTATGTCAGCAAAATATTTAAGAGTTACCTTTTCAATAAATTTCAAAGATATCCAACTTTGTCTTCTCAGGGTCATAAATGTGCAGAATAATGAGAGAAAATGGCTTGACACTGCTGTTTGGCAGGCAACTTTAATCCAGGAACACGGTCCATGGTTAAATCACAGCAGTGTGAAACGGCCCCCTAGGATGCGTTCACACATTGTGTTGACGCATGCATTTTCAAACGCATCACGCAGAGAAGAGGAGATTTACCCAATTACATTGCTGTCAACATTGTGTTAACAAACACAATTATTAAGTATCCACTACAACAGTCCAATAAATAAGCCTTCATTTGGAACTTGTTCTATGGCTGTTATCCTCTATCCTTGAATAATCAAACAACTATGACAAAAATTAGGTCTGATCTGCAAGCTGACCTTCTATATGGGAAGTCAAGGAGTCAGTCCTATCAGTGATTGGCCATCTCTGTATTCCTTGAGAGAAGCTGTCAAACCCTGACATGCCCTCCTCCTGATTCATAGAATAGAAAGGGCAAAGTTTTAAAATGTTTTACTGAATCTTTTTTCCATATCTGATTAGCTACTCCTGCTCTATATCATGCTGTCTACAGACTCCACATTTTCCAAATGACAGCTTCACTTTAATGTAAACAAAATATTTAACAGTTGTTTCCTAGTCAAGTGTTTACTAAATGTCTAGCAAAATAAGCACCAAATATTGTAGCAGTTTATATTGAACAAATTTTCACATTTTAATTGGTCCCATTGTGGGTTATGGAAAGAGCTAAATAAGGGGACATTAATATCTTCAATATAGACAAAAGATTATTTTCTAAATGGAAGATAACTTTTCTAAAGAGAACTTTGTTTCTCTGCTCCTGATGTAGTACGTCAACCCACTTTATGTACAACTGATTTTCAGAAAGCGTTTTACACAAGTTTAGTAAGATACACAACAAGATGGGACTAGCAAATGGTTGCTTTATTTTGTATATCCACAGTGACTGGACAGGTTGTAAATTCCATCAAAAATAACTGAGGCTGACAAAAGAAAAATTATTCAGATGTAATAATTCATTAGCTGGAAATCAGGTTGGTCCACATAAAAGGTAAACATACAGATTACTTAGAGAATATATATATGTAAAATATTCCAGAGCTAAAAACCTCAAGAACAAGTTTAAAAAAAATCTGGTCAGAAGGGTGAAAAGGAAAAAGTAGTGATAGATGCAAAGATGTGGACATGTCCTATCTTTTTCCGGGAACGGAACGGTATGGTGCCGCACATGTGCAGCACTGTACTGCTCCGTGCGCCCATTGCCGTCCTATGGGGGATGCAAGTACGGCGGCCGTATATACGTCCCCAACGGTAGTCTGAATTTAGCCTTAAGCCTGGGTCACATAGGCAGAGTTCTGCTGTGGAGCATCTTCAGCTATTAAAAATTGTGTGATAAGCTTCTTTAATCCAGGCTGGAAGAACAGACTACAGGAACATGAAGTTTAGCATCTACAAAAAAGTTTTATAATACAATTCAAAGATATATCGGAATAAAGAGAATGAATATACATATTATTGCATCCTGTAATATTACCATTTGTGGTTTAGCTTATTGTGGGCAAAATTCAATGTGGTTTTGCATTTCATTTGGAAAACTCATTTAGTTCTTAATAAACTATTTTAAAAAAAAATAATTAAAAAAAAACATATGTACAAATTCACAATAAATCAAAGCCAAAAAAACAAAAACGGCCCTACTGCATTTGCACTAACAAACATGCCAGCCAAGTATAACTGCATGTGACACCTCAAACTCTCAATATTTAAAAGGAGCCAGTTTCCTATGCCAACAGCATCAGCCAAAAATTATTTAGACTTTAGGCCAGGGCATCATTGATTAGAGTTATTAAGCCACATTGAGATACAGTAGCCTTCTAAATGAATAAATTGCAGTGGATACAGTTTTGTAGATGGCTCAATAGTCAAAATGAATTTGTAGCAAAGTAACAATGTCACTTTGGCCCAGGTGTATTTTATATTTGATGTAACAGGAAAGAAAACTGAAAAACACAATTACTACACAAGATCATATAGGAGGGGGGGGGGTAGTTTTTCTTTACTGTATACTAGACAGGAAGCAGTTCAAGATACTGATCCATGCTTTGAGGTCTGATGCACAGAGATTTAAAAAGTTACCGACTCTGCCCTGAAATTTGCACATAGTTGTCCAAAAGTATGCAACAATTAATGAAGGAGTGCAAAAAGCCAATAAGTTATTCTGCTGGTCTTTACTGGCCACAATATTCAGGTAATCCATGGGAAGAAGACTGGGACTATAGAAGTTCCATCCATTTACAATCAAAGATTATAGAATTTAATTTTCTATCACAACCTGTCACCTTCCTACTGAATCCCAGGCCATGCCAGTGCTCCGTTGGTCTTTTAAAAACATGTTGCAGCAATGACCTTCTATACACATAGGAATGTTGTACCCAATTACTGGCTCTAATGTGGTATCACAAAGCTGGTAATTTCTTGTAAGAGTCATGAATGTAAATGGCAGCACAAAAGAAACACCAGGACAAGACCTTGGAAAACTTGGTAGCAATAGACCAATTCAAGGATAAAGAAATGTATAGAGATTTGAACTCCCACCAAACCCCTACAAGGACATTGCTGCTCAAATCCACCTCCAAAGAGTTTTTTTTGTCCATCTTCAAAAACCTCTTTAAAATGTAGAAACAAACAAGGTTCAGTCTTGAATAATAAAGTGAAATTCGGGATAAAACAAAATTAATTTTTCTGCTGATGTTTTCCTTGATATTGATGTCACATTAATAATCCTGAAAAAAAAAGGAAAAATGTAATTATATTCAAAGCTATAGAAATGCTAGTAATGACAGCACATTTACAAAGCATTTAGTATTTCAAAGTCAGCAATAACATACATAGGTCTTACCCGTTACAATTGGCCCCAAAGTTTCATATAAAAAGCTACATATTAGTAAAATGACTGATGAGGGTTTTTCCACAAGATATTTCTTAAAAAGGCACCTGTCACCAGCTTTAACCCCACTAAACTGCAGGGTATAATATATTCTTTCTAAAATTGCTTCCTTTTATGTTTACTATCAAAAGTTAACCTATAAATTAAAAAAAAGGTAATCCAAAGTCTGGCTAAAGATGAGTTTTGCTCATTTTCACATGAGGAACAAGAAAAACATTTTAAAGGGAACCTGTCATCAGTTTCTAACCCATTAAACTACTTGGGTGTATAAGAGCCCAAGAAATGGGCATCTACTCAGGCTCAAAAACTTTGCAAACCATTTCTTGGGCTTCTTATACACTCAAATAGTTTAATGGGGTAAAAGCCAGTGGCAGGTACCCTTGAAGAAGTTTTTCATCTATGCTAATGGACACATGCTCAGCTTTCTTCATTCACTTCCATAGGAGCTTTGAAAATGGCAGCATGCATAGCTACCATTTTATTTATATGGCAAACCCAGCACTGAAATGCAAACGTTAATACCAAATACTTACCGATCTTGGCTTCTTGTTTAACTTGAGGTCAATCCTATAGCCAAAAATAAAAACAACACAATGAATTAACAGATTTCTTCCCTCAGAAGGAACTGACAAGGAACATTGACAATGCAATAAATTTTGACTATTTCAAATGCCATTTGCTTGAAGGTTTTGCAGTACAGTCGTAAGACGCAAAGAAAAAACCTTAAAAAGGGTTTCCTTGGATAGTTCAATAATTTATCCTAAGTATAAGTCCTCATTATCAGATTGCTGTCCAACAAGCAGACACAGAACGAGACTAGGAACACAGCTCAGTTTCTAGTGCGTCTCTGCAACTTCAATCCCTTTCAAACCACTTTACCAAGAATGGAATTGTCTGCTTTCTGTCCCATCCCTGATTTATAAGCTGCTGAGGACATCTGTGGGGGTGCTGGGTGGTTGAAGACATGAGTTATGAAATTGTTGTAAATAAATTCCAATCCCCTTTAAAAACCTTGTCTTTTTAAGCAATTATTTTGCCATACTAAAGGGACAGTCTAAACTTTTTCAGAATAACCTGACATTTGAAAGATTGCACATTACTTCTAGAGACCCTATGAAGCCACTTACACATGGAGACAAGGAAACGCAGGCGTCACTCTGTGCTTGATCGCGAGATATTGAGACTGAAAATAGAGCAGATTGTCTTCAACATACAGCAAACATAGAATTAAAGCCATACCGATTTTTATGAGGGAAGGAAATATGCTTGAAGTTACTTTTTTGTGACAGTGTCCACATAACACAATACAAATATGGACAGCATAATTCCAAAAAAAAACAAAAACCTCAAGTTATCCTACACACCCTCTGAAAAACCCTGCCTCTGTTTGACCTATTGAAATTTATGAGAATATGATCGCTAAAGTGTCATCAATGTCTGGTACAATAGGAATGAACCGCAATTGAGATTTTACACATCAGTATTGTAGGGTATGGACATTATCTACATCTACATGGAGTCGAGGTTTGCATGATTATAAAATCTATTCATTATAATTTTTAACACTAAATTCTCTAGTTTTCCCAAAAGATCATTTGCAAAATGCAAATCTATTAAAGATTTGAACAAGATTATGCTTATGGAGTCTGATCAAGGGGTTACCCCCCTTTGCCAAATTTCCAATATGTTATTAAGTAGCTTCTCTTGTCCTCATAGATAACCACAGCATTTAATTTCCAGAAACCAGCTGCCCTTGGGTACAGCAGTTAAAGATGGTGAGAGACATGTAATTCCCACTTTTGTACAGGCACAACTATAAGAGGTGTTGCTCCCTGTATCTGCACTTTAACTTCAGACATTTAGTGATTGTGCATGCAGACCGAGTGCTGGGACAAACTGGTAACACATACCATAAAGAAATCATGTGAACCACCATCTTCATTATAGCCTTCAAAAGCCAGGGTTAGAGGTTAAGGCTTATGGCACATTAAAAATGCAGATGTTAATGGCATCTATAATAAACAAAAAATGCTCCACTATACCACTAAGGAGCAGCTCTCTGTAGACAGGGTTCAGAAAAGCTCCTACAGTGTGGTCAGCAACTTTGCCCCAAAGTGGCAGCCATAGGAACCTTTAAAAGACCCTGTAAATCTGCACTGCTACCACTCTTGGGTACATGTTGCACTTTTGGAGGAATCGATACAGAAAGTATACTGAAAATGTTATGTTTCATCATACAAACAGCAACATTAAAAAGGGGTTGTCTCAGAGTAAGAAAAAATAGTGGGGGGCTGCATAAACAAACATGTACTAACTTCCTCCTTCCCTCCCAGTGACCCACGCCGTGGTCCCTCCATGCCCTCCGGTCCAATTAACTTCTGGCCTGTAAACGAAGGCACGGTGGGACCATGGAATTGAAGGGAAGGAGGTGGCAAGTACTTATTTATGTAGTGTCCCCCCAACCTCACTATTTTCTCAACTCAGACAACCCCTTTAATTTGCTGAACCATTTAAAGGGAACCTGTCAACAAAAAGTTGTTCTAATAAACCAATACCAGTATGTTGTGAAGCAGCTCAACACCTCCCAGATTGTTTCTTTCATGACCCAGTGTGATGGCGTCATCCAGAATTTCTGCTGACAGGTTCCCTTTTACAGCTTTAAGCTCAAATGAGCATGGACTACATCCATGCAATCTTCATATACATCAATGACTGTTCCTATTAAAATATAGTTGTAATATGTGGATCTATATGTGCAACTAAAACAGCAAAAATAATAAATATTGTAGCTACTATGAACCATTGCGTTTGAGGAGTGAAAATATATACTACTAAAGCCACCCTCACACAAGCGAGTGTGATCAGCCAAGCGTGCTGCGTGTGCTTCCCAGAACAACTGGCCCGAAAACTGAACAGCCGAAACAAAACTTAACCGACATGCTCAGTTAACTTCCAGCCTGTCATAGTGGGCAGCATACATGGCGAGTTTGACTGGTCAGACTCACTAGTGACTGGTGTAAAGGAAGAGATATATATCCCCCTCCCCCGCAACATAAGGGACTTAACAGACCAATTATATGGCAACATTGAAGCATGCATTAAACAGCACATGCAGATAAAACATACAATTTGCATGATCCAAATATAAGCAGTTGTACAAACCCAAGAATCACACTTACTCGAAGTCATAATCATACATGCCAGATGGACTGGGGAAGCATTAAAGAGAAAAGAAAGCAATAGGAATTAATGCAGCGATTAGTGGAATTGTGTGATTAGCATAAAACAGACTGCTAATCTGATGATAAATATGCTGGATTAGGACAAAGCAGGAGACTGGAAACAGGTCTTAAAGCCAAGTTGTTTTCAGAAAACCAAATGTATGGCCTCAAGTGAACAGTCATAATATATTGCAGTAGAGAAAGTTCCCTACTGATTTAGAATTACATAACATTCACTGACAAGTGGCTTTTACAGAAATATGCAGATACATTTTCCAGGATGGAATAAGAAAAACCATTGCATGCATAAAGGAGGTGGCTTTATAATACAGCCAGAAAGCAGACAACTTCCTTGTAGCCCATAGGCAGATTTCAGGTTGCTACTAGAGATGGGTTGTCAGCATTCCTGACATGGTTATATTAGTACAGTAGTGACTGTATTCCTATGACAATTTGGAGCCCTACACTTTCCTGTTCCTCTGTTATTTGGCATAGAAATTCTCAAAATAAAAGCTAGGAGTCAGTTGTTTGACACTATCCATTCAGTTAATCTTAGACACACCCAATATTATACATTTCTGGAACTAGTAAATTACTGACACCACAGCTGATGTCTAGGGAAAAAAAACCCTTAAAAAGGACCTGTAGTCATACCAGATGTGTGCATGCCAGTAAACACTTCCATTCAAAGGAAAACATACACACACACAAATTTGATATTTTACATGTAGTAGTTTAGTACTGGTGAATGGCAAGCTACCATGTAAAAGGGCATGAGTCTGGAGCAGTTGGCTCTGTGCTCCATGTCGTGTTCAAGAAGCTAAACTTCAACTGAGCTGTAGTTATGGGACGCTGAGACAAGGTTTGCTGAATGAACATACAGAGGAGATACAAAAGGCATAATTTTGCATGAATAATTTGATATGCTTTCCATACAAATTGAGCCAAGTATGAAAAAAACTATAAAAAAGGTTCCTGAATAAGACTGCATAATAAAGCATCTTTAAACACACATTTGGAGAAATCTCCAAATATTAGTCTGCAAATATCAATGAAGCTTCGATACTACACACTTAATAAATTACATCTTCAGGGGTCATCGGTTCAAAGGGAAAGAAAATTCACCTTTGTTTCCAGTTTTCTGACTAATTCAATCGAGTCTCCTTTTTTCACACCAGTTTTCCTTAGGGTTGTATCTGGTTGTCATGCATGTTACAGTGCTCAGTCAGTGGCAAAAGGCCCTCTACTCCTAAACTGGTCCTACTATGCATCACCATGAGAAACAAATTCAGGAAATGAACAGCAGAACCATCTCCAGGCACTTGTTCAAATATATTAGACATAAGTGAATATGTGTGTGGACACACCTAATAACCAGGCTGACAACTGACACCCTGGAAGTTTACAGATTCTATAGATCTACAGTTAAAAGCTGTTGGCCACAATAAAAGCAAATAGAAATATCAAACTATTTTATAGTAAATTTTAGAAATTCCCACTAATGAGCAGTTTCCTTTTACCAAGTATTATTCTTACATAATTTAATTACCATAATAAAACAAATAGTTAGTACAGCCTCAAATCTGAAATCCAATATGGGGGCAAAAGATGTAAAAACTACATGCAAGTTTGTTTACATAAGGAGGATTATAAAAAGAAAACAACATAATTCTTTGGCCAACCTGTGCCTGTTTTTATTCTTGCGTTTCTTATGACTGCTATGATGCCCTCCAGAGTTGGTCGATGAAGCGGCTTTCTGAGGCTTGACACTAGACAAGGAACCATCTAGATCTTCTGCATCATCTTGGCTGGGTTCATTTTCTTGGTTTTGAAAGTCTGGGGAGTTATCACTCTCTGTTCCACTACCTGGTTCCCCTGAAAGACAAGATTGTATGTGAGAAAGACTGGTCCCCCCCCTTTTAAGCCATTTCACCTATATAAAATGCTGAATTTTGCTATTAACCCCTATACCGCAAAAGACACTTTTCACCCTCCTGACACAGCCCATTTTTTTAAAATCTGCCCTGGTTATAACTTTGGAACGCTTTAACATATCCAAGTGATTTTGAAATAGTTTTCCTCGTGACTCTTTGTACTTCATATTATTTTGGGTAAAATGGTAATTTGCATTTATTTATGAAAAAAAAAAAAAAAAAACCAACACATTTAGGTGACAATCTGGAAAAATTCGCGATTTTCAAAATTCAGAATGTTCTACTTTTTCCCAACGCATAGTCATAATAGCAAAAAAACTGGTAACTAACATTTACCAACATTTTTATGCATCCTCATTTTTGTAGGCTGTTATGGGCATTTGAACTTTAGGTGCAATTTTTCACATTCATAAAAACAGCAAAAGTCATACTATTGAGGGAACTGCTCAGATACCATGTCACTGAGAGGCCTAAATAGTAAAACCCCATAAATTACCCCATTAAAAAAACCACATCCCTCAATGCATGTTAAACTTTTATGAAGTTTGTTAACCCTTTAATAGTATTACAGTGGTTAAAACAATCTGGTGCAATTTTTTTTTGTCTATATATTTTTTAAAAATTTACAAATTCTCAGTGGATAAAATACCAAAACGTTTCACAAAGTTTGATACCCAATCTCTCCCGAGTACAACAATCCACCATATGTGGTGGTAAACTGCTGTATGTGCATATGCCATGACATTAAAGGGATTGTCCGAGACTTATTTAAAAAAAACCCCAAAAGGTGGCCGGGTGTCCCCCCGCTGCTATCGCTCTGTGCGCCATGTAAACAAACATGGCCGTGGGAGCGGTGCTGGATTCAACTTCCGGCCGGCTGTGGCCAGCCATGCTCCACCCATCCCTATTCACAGCATTGTATATGCAGGATGGATGGGTGATGGGCCCGGCTGGAAGCAGAATGCAGCACTGCTTCCGTGGACATGTTTGTTTACATGGCGCACGGACCGAAGGGATAGAGGGTGTCGGGAGGCAAATACATCTTTTTTTTTAAGCAGCTCCCTCCCTCCCACCTTTTGTTGTTTTAATAAGTCTCGGACAATTAAGGTGCACCATTCAGAGCAGATTTGCACTTAATCTTTTTTTTGACAGATGCTCTTTACAAATACTTCATTTTAGTTGGCCATTAGCTTATTGATGAGATTTTATTAACTCTTGATTGTATGGAAGAAAATTTGTTTCTTTATTAATAAGACAGTGTTTTAAAAAGTGTAAACCCACACGGACATGTGACATAGGAAACATTCGGTCCGTTCCATCCAAAACAAAAAATAAAAAAATGACAAAATATAATAAAAATAATGATAATAATAATAATGAGGATAGTGAACGGACATCAAAAACGCCTGTCTAAATGAGCCCTAAATAATAGTATACTTAATAGTTTTTTATATTAACATTTCCAGGATAACCTATGTAATACCTAAACTACATTGTCATAAGTACCAAATCTTCTCTTCGCAAATCATTGTCTGACAGCTATTGATCGCATGCATTTAAATGGAAATGGATATGTGATTAGGCTGACCCCCCCTTCCACAGATGTTTGCATTGCTCCATGTAACCGCACCCATAACATTTAGATAATCTGATACTTTTTTCCCCCCTTTTCTTGAAAGTATCGGTATCGAGTATTGTGATACTCTTCTGGGCATCGTATCGAACTCAAAATTCAAGTATTGGTGCAACCCTACACATGTGGGTACAGTTTCCAGGGGTCAGAAAATGAATTCATCACTGGAAAGAAGCAGTCAGCAAAACGCAAGAGAAAAGATTCTATAAAACTTAAATCAGACTGTAGTTTAACTCACGTTTATCAATCATTTGATCCTGTACTCCAGCCAATGCACTCACTGCCTAAAATGTAAAAGAAAGGAAAAAGAATTTTTATTGAGCACAAAATAATCTTTTGAAGGCTACTAAATCCCAAACAACCATTATTAAGGTGCTTCTCAAAGTGGAGTTTCCCATAATTATAAAAAAATATATACTTGAGAAAAATTGAGAGTTAGAGTTTACCAGTTTATGATTCCAATGGCCAATTCATAGTGTAGGGCACTAAAAACAGATTGCAGTGGGTCCAAAAGTAAATAAGATGCCAGAACCAGACCACAACTGAGCCAAACGTACAGCAAAGTTCTAATTTACAGCATCTTAACTCCCATTCTGAATATCCAAGTTGAAGTTACTCAGCTCGTCCACTACACAGTTTCATTTAGGCCGCGGCACACACGGCATTTTGAACCCGTTTTTGGGCCATTTTTGAGCAGTCCATTAAAAAAAAAAAAAAAAAAACAGCATGTTTTTTTTTTTTTTAAACACATCTGTTTTTGACCCGTTTTAATTAAGATAAAACCGGAAAAACGTGCACGCAGGTTTTCCACGGACTGCTTAAAAGCGGCCCAAAAACGGGTTCAAAACGCCACGTGTGCCGACGGCCTAAAGCTGTGTCCCACAGTCTGAAAACAGACTATCCATCGGGAAAGCTCCAGTCTACATCTTTCCATCCAGCTGAGTAACATAATACACTCAGTGGAGGCAACAGAAGCCTATGGGAAGCAGATGCAACGTCCCCCAGCCTCTGCTGAGCCAATACGTAACTCAGCAGGAAGGAGGCCGCTAGTGATGTCACTGTCCATATAACAACGGTGACATCACTGGAGGAATACCCCTACCAATCACTGGCTGCATTCAGCGAAGAAGAGTTTTCACTGGGCAAAGTATCCTACTGCATAAACATACGGTTGGATACATCTGTGTCATTTGTTGTAAGGACACACCTGGAATCCGCAGTATAGCAAGAGACGAGTTTTGAACGCAGGCCAAGTTTTTATACCCTTAAAGGACACCTGTCACTATTTCTGTCACCTGTCTGTTGGAGCAGCTCACAAGGATCCCATCCCAGCCTTTATCTAGTCAATTTATACATTAATCATTCTAAAATCATCTTTTCTTTATTATGTAAATGAAGGTGATCACATGGTCAGAGGCAGTGATGTCAGTAAGTGATGTATAGTAAAGCATTGCTAGAGTCTGTGCTTTATCTGCTGACACGCTCTCCCTCCTAATACACATGTGTGAGACACAGACATCAGCTACACATGTAGCTGACATGTTCTGCAATAACATGGCTGCCTGGAGCTGTTGTATCTCTTACACACACACGCTGCAGGGGGCCGCCAGCACCAGGAGGCACATGGAGGAGCCATTACACCATTATACCTCACATGATTATACAGGCTGTCAGTCAAGCACTGGGGGTGTGGCTGTGCCTCCCACTCATGAATAAGCTGGACAGCTTGAATATGCTAATGACTCATTGGACATTTCACAGGTCATTTGCATACAGCTTTAGGACCTCATTGCTTAGGTTTACAGGCATGTAGAGGGACAATGAAAGGATAGAGGCAATACTTTCTAATGGCAGTTTATGAAAATATATTTTGTTTAGGGGGTTATGTAACGGGTTCTCTTTAAAGCCCTCACATAAAGTTCTGAACATGCAGTGTATATGATTTAAAGGGGTATTCTCGTCTGGGCATTCACATTCAGTTTCACTAATCTTCCATATATAAACATTTCTTCAATTGGATGTTATTAAAAAAAAATGTTCCTGTGGGAAGATCATTTCTCATAAATGTAGTCATTCTGTCCCTTAGAAACCAGATAGCTTCCTCGGATACGACCACGTCACACTCTGGCAGCGGTGGCCAGATTTGCGCTATAGAGTCCTGCCAGACATCCTGGATTCAGCCTCCATTACCACAGGACGGCTGTGAGACGTAGTAACTCCAGGACACTTCATATACAAAACCTTTTTGTTTATTTGTGCAATCTCTCAGGCAGAGGTGGCCATATCCGAGGAAGCAATCTCGTTTCTAAGGGACCATATCACTACATTTATGAGAAATTATCTTCACACAGGAACATTTTTTTTAATAACATCTAATTTAAGAAATGTTTATATATGGCAGATTTATCAAACTGAATGTGAGTGCCCAGACGAGAATACCCCTTTAACACTGCAGACTTTTATGAAACTACATCACAAGTCTCAAGACAGACACATACATACATATATATAATACAGTGAACAGTCTTAAAAGGAAACCTATAAAAGCAGAAATACTCACCGCTGCAGAAGTGACAGAAGATTTACTGAATAGTCTTTCTGCTTCTTTGAATTTTCTATTCCTTCTATCATTTTTACTATTTGAATTCCTATATACAAAAATATATCAAGGTTATACTGTTACCATTAACATGTTAAAAAAAAAAATCACAAAAGTTACAAGAAAACCATTTATCAAGATCTCCAAATTATTTTTCCATGTAGAGAGTTGTGGGAGGGCTTGTTTTCTGCTTTACAAATTGCACTTCATAGCAACGGTATTTAATATTCTATGCCGTACATTGGAAAGCGGGGGAAAAAAAAAATTCCAAATGCAGTGAAATTGGTGAAAAAAAAAAGGATTTACACCATTTTCTTGAAGGCTTGGAATTTAAGGTTTTCACTGTGCACATGTGACAGGTCTACTTTATTCTTTGGGTCGTTGCGATTACGGGGATACCAAATGTATATAGGTATTATTTTTTCACACATTTACAAAAGTGAAAACCTGTACAAAAAAACCCCTTCATTTTGCCATCTTCTGGAGCTAATAACTTTTTCATACTTCTGAGTACGGAGCATTCTGTGGTGCCATTTTTTTGCTACTTATGAGTACGTTGCTACCATTATAAGGATTGTACAGCCTTTTGATCATTTTGAATTTTTTTATCTTTCTCACCTTTTCTCAATTAATGTTTTATAAATGAATGCACCATTATTGGGTTTGTATCAAATACATATTTATATTTTTTCGCGTGCGCTATAATGTGGAATGAATGCTGATACTTTAAAGTACGTGACAAGACTCTCGGGCCTGTCACGCCATCTGCGCATGCGCTTTAATTCATATCATCATCTTTCGGGCAAACGTCACATCCGGTCCCGGATGTGCACGTGATCTTCACACTTCCGGTGTATGACACGCATGACACATCATTGAACCGCGTCACGTGTCTGGTCCGTGCCGGATGTCCGGGGGCAGGTAGGGCTATATAACTCCATTCCCTACACACTCTGGCACCCCTGAGGAAGCCTGGTTCGCAGGCGAAACGCGTGGGGACTCTTCCAGCCCCCGGTGCCTAGCCTCTACACTTAGGTAATTATGGTTTAAACTTACTACATAGCTATTTACACCACACTTGTGGATCTACTATTTATTCCCTTCTTAATTGTTTATAGCTATTTAATTATATATACCATGTTCTAGCTACATTAGGCACGGGATTTTCTGGTCTGTTTTGGCACAGTTTAGTGCCCCCCCTTCTTTTAAATGTTTTTAAATGTATGTATTCTTATTCCTTAAATAAAATCAATTATGATATATTATGGCATACCTGCTTTCTTGTATGATTCGACACACGTTTTTTGGATGCCAGCAATCCATTACCCTTAGACCCTACTACATACATGTATGGCATTTTCGACTTTGGCGCTAATTTTCCTTTACGGGGTTAAACACCAGGAAAAACCATTAATATATTTTGATAGATCATAAATATTGGGACACGGCGATACCAAACACGTTTATGCTTGTTTATTTTTAACTTAAAGGGGTATTCCAGGAATCAGCATAATTCATATACAAGTGGGCACTCAAAATATAAGCTAATGTGTAATTAGTTGTTATTTAAAATTTTGCTCCCCTTAGCAGAAAATGCTGATGACATAGACTATAATGAAGAATTAAAATGTTACTGGCCCTTTAATCAGTCCGTTAATTTCCTCCGCGCGGTCCGTTACAGGACAGAAGATGGCTGCTGGTCACATGTCCACATCACATGTTCTGCACCTGCCTGGGCAGGTCATGTGATCACCACTACGTTTGGCTGTAGTCATTTGGTTGCACTGCATCCAGTATGGCCAGTGTTGTGGTGATGGCAGTTACACATCATTACTATGGTAACAGTGCAAGAAAGTCTGTTACATCATCACAGGGAGCAGAGCATAAGAGGGAGGAGGAGTTACTGAGAACTAAAGAATCATGGGACTTGTATTTTCCAGTGGCGGCCATCTTAGTGATAACTCCACCTACTTTAGAGAGGCCATAAATTTAGTAAATCATAAAATCAAATTATTTAAGCTCCGTTTTGTGACTAATGACATTGAGTATTGTTGTATTCATTTATTTATATCATCATGAGTTTTTGTGTCAGACGTTCATATTCCCGGAATACCCCTTTAAATAAATAATACATTTTTTTATTTTTTTTTAATTTTTTAGTAACTGATCTACAACCCCAATTACTTCAGAGGGGGCGGTGATCGATTGCAATATGGCAGCGCCCATGCGCTGCCAGAATTTATAGGTCATCTACCACCAGAATAAAGGATTGTATGCAAATGAGTGAGGGGCTCCAGGTACCATAGGAATTAATAGAGCCTGGAGGCCCTCAGGCTCATTACAGTCACTACAGTCTTTTATCCAGGTGGTAGATGCCCTTAAATGTCTCCATGTAAATGGAGGCATTTACATGGTTAGCACCTGCGATCGGTGACAGCACAGACCGCAGATGTTACCAGTGGGTGTTTTCTGCAATATGCTGCAAACTCTACCTCGTATGGAGAGGGCTCAGGGGGAGCCAAAGTGTGACATACTATTACATCACACGTTGTAATAAAACCATAGCTCACTTTATTGCTCCTGATCTATATTTTTCTTCATATTCTTATAGGAATATGAAGGGTGAGCTGGTGCCGGTACTTACTTTCGTTAGTGTTATAAACCGCGGTATCGCGGTTTTAACACTTTTTAAACTTTAGAGCAGGAGAGGCATCGGCGCTACGCGCGACCGTGCGCGCGCAACATCTCCGCTATTTCCTATGTAGGCGTGCGCACGCAGCGCCGAAGCCTGTTCTGGTCTACAGTTCAAAAAGTGTTAAAACCGCGATACCGCGGTTTATAACACTAACGAAAGTAAGTACCGGCACCAGCTCACCCTGAGCTGGTGCTCGGTACTTACAACTTACCCCTGCCATTCTAAATGGTAGGTTTCCTTTAACACTCACTGACGGATACATCTGTCAGGGAGCTGTTAAGGATGTATGAAGAGGGCTCAGGGGATGAGCGCTCTTCATACAGTCATGGGGTTTGCGGTACATTACATTATAATGAATTCTATGTGAAATCCTCATATACTGCAATACAGTAGTATATGGTAGAAACAATCAGACCATCTAGGTTTTAAGTATCCTGGAGGGTCTTTTTAAAAAAAAAAAAATAAATAAATTCAAATCATTCCCCTTTCCCGAGAACGGATCTAAAACTAAATTAACATTAAAAATCAAACATTTAAGGTATTGCCATTTCAAAATATGAAAACTGTTATTGCCGGCGGTGAGCAGCATAAAGTAGCACCCAAAAGTCCAAGAAAGTTAAAAAGGTATAACTTTTTGATGGAAGGGAGTAAAAATATGTGGGATTTTTGACAACAGTAGTACAAATTGTGCACCTAAGTAAAGGACATAAACTAATGTTAGGGTCACATGTGGTCCGAGTGCGGACCAAGAGCAAGAACTTACTTTTGGTTTGTTAAGTAACGGTCCCAACCTCTGATAATATTTCCATACATCTGAGTATCTTCCAGGTAACTCCCTTCGAATGCATAGATTTGGCGTTCTAAATTTGCCAAAGTTTCCTATAAAATATAAGGAAAGGTTAATCCAGCTTATAAAAAGATCCTGACTTCTCATGCTTCCAGATTAATAACGTTGATATGTTGTTATCACAGCTTTGGATATTAAACCAAAACCTGGAAACATACACAATCACCGTTTGGGCTAGAATGAGGACATCCACAGGTGGGGCGAAAAAAAAACGGCACACAGGGGGGGAAACTGCTTCTCTTCAGCCTCTCCCAGGGGACTAATAGACTAATCACAGAGCACACGGCATTTAAAGGTAATGTATAACTTTTTTAAATCTATTTTTTTTTTTGTTATACAAAAACTCTTTGCCAGTGTATGTACTATGCTCTATGGGGACTGGAGGGTGTGCTAAAAATGGGTCTCCTGGTGACAGTTCCCTTTAAGCAATGTGTCAAAGCCAGCTTTGTAACTCGCGTCAACTTTGGGGATTGTTTTCAAGGGTTCTACCAGCAGATCTCATAAAAAGTTACAGGCAGTGTTCACCCTTGGAGATCCCTGTATAATACTTGTGTGTGTGGACCTCTTCTTGTCATGTGCCAAGAAAGGGAAAATTCCCCAGCTTCGTTGTGCATGCACCATATCTATAGCGCTTGTGCAGTGAAGTCAGGGTGTACTACGCCAGATTCACTTACCGCAACATGCAGGCACCAAAGGGGAACAAAGTACGAAGTATAAAGTTTGCCCCCCCCCCCCCCTCATTTATTTAAAAATGCAACATGGAGACTTGGGACCACTGGTCCTTAAGGACCTATGTGAGGTTTGTCGTCCCAAACTGCTATGACAAGAACCTTTAATGCCTTTGGTCGCTATAATACTACTACACCGGGGCCCGCATTTGACATGACCTCTGCATGCATACATACAAGCAAGTAATGATAGGTAACGCTGAGCCAAAGACAGGAAAGTATTGTTCACCCCGTTTGTTATTTTCATAATCCCTAGGACACAGTAGGGCTACTGCCTTTAACAGAAACCTACCATTAGAAATCTGCCTATTAAGGTAGTAAAAAGTCACAGGTGAAGCAGCACTCCGTATGGATAAAGTGAAAAGGATAAGGATGCAACGTTTCGTCTTGCTCTATGAAGACATTATCAAGCATAGAGCAAGATGTCTTCATAGAGCAAGACGAAACGTTGCATCCTTATCGCTGGTGGAATAAAATAAATTTTTTCACTTTATCCATACGGAGTGCTGCTTCACCTGTGACTTTTTGCTACGACTAACGGGGTTTGTCGGACCCCCGACGAAGACCTGCACCCTCCCAGCTTGCACGGTGCCGCTCCACACTTTTCTTTTTCCTGCCTATTAAGGTAGAAATTATGGTAGGTTCCCATTGACCTACTGAACCATAATCCATTTTTAATAAATCCTGTAACTGTTCTTATTAGGTCCCATCCCAAGTTGCTGATGGGTGGTGGTCTCAGAGAATGGGGGGAGTCGCACCGCCGAGATGGCTGGAACAGCTGGTTGTGCATGGCCAGGCTGCCCTGTTCATCTCTATTGAACTGACGAAGATTGCAATCTCTGTCAGCTCCATAGAGATAAGCGGGGCAGCCACCGCACACGCTGCCTTCTTCAGCCATTTGGTGCAATGTGAGGAAATTAGTCCTCCATTCTAGTGATCTGTGGGGTCCCATCACTGAGACCCTCACCAAGTTTGCCCTGTCCACTGGATACGACCTAACTTGCTTCTCCTGAAAGCCCCCTATAACAGGTAGATTTCTGATGGAAGCTTTTTTCTTTAAGGAGATGTGAACTGGCTCTGACACATACATGATTCCTGGTACGCAGGTTTTATACGTGCATTAAGACGCATGAATGCGAGTCCCACCAGCATATACCCCATGCAGCAAGACATCGCCAAAGCTCCACTATATGACCATATAGCATTGAACAGCTATAAACATGACCGTGTTAGTCACTGCGGCCAAGCAGTCGCTGATAAAGACCGCCTGACTCCCAGGTCAGCCGCATTTCCTCATGGGATTCCTCCTTCCCGCCACTAACATCACCCAATTAAACAGCCGCTAAATTCCGCTCCAGACGTAACGTACAACGCAAGGTACTGCGCAGCCGCTGTGCCGCTAATAAGAAGGGGCGGAAACACTGAAGACGTAGTATGTCCCATAAGCGGTTATGGACTAACGTAAAACAGCAATTCACGCAGCACACTACGTCCCTGAATACACGCAGCAGAAAGGTTAACCGTCCAAGCTACGCTAGTCGCGTAACTCGATGGTGAAAATGCAGGGTGTTAGGAGATATGAAGCAGAGACGTGAATGAACCGTTCCTAGAGATGCAGAGAAAGAGAGAGGATGTCGGTTACCGCTAGCTCCTGTTTTCGCTTCACCAGCTCGGCTAGTTCTCGACGCGTATCTGGGATCTGTGGCGCTGTGGCCTTGTTATGCATCGCCATGATGGAGTGCGAGGAAGGGAGGAGGGACAAGGGGGGCGGCGGCCACGAGCGAATATATAAGCCTGCCCACCTACCATGCTTTACCACAGGCGGCTGCTGGGAGGTGGAGGAGTTTAGTGTATATGCCCTGTACATAAGGAGGTGCAATGCATTATACGTTGCTTTCTACACCCACCAACCTAGTCTGTAGTATTTATATAGGAACGCCCGGTGTCCAGGGCTTAGCACCATATATGAAGAAGACGCAGCCAATCACACCAGCGTCCTGCACAATGATGCACACTGGCTGCATGCACACGCTGCGATTTGAAACGCACTGGATACGCACTTTAGAAGGGCAAACATTCAACAGCTAAAGGAGGACCATAATAGCAAAAAACTGGGGTAATGTTCTCAAAAATGAAGGCACCAAAAAAATGAACAGTGAAGTCAAGCTCTTTCCACCTTTGAACTCCTCCTCCCCTGTGATTGACATTATTTGCCGGACTTCAGGAGATCTGGTCAATGCATTTTGAGGCAGAGAGAGCTTAATTTCAAAAAAACTTACATCGCACTTCAAAGTTGATTTTCTGGATGATGCCACAACACCATCAAGAAGCTGCCCAGCTGCTTGATAACATACAAGTAGGGGTGCATTCGGCCAATTTCTGATGAGGGGTGCGCTTTAAGGGCATTTGGACTGAAAGCCCACTCTGCAGTGACCATACCTCTCAGCAGAAAGAATCAAAAGGCAAAACTCACATTTGGTGAGAAGCATGTTGTGTGGACAGAGAAGTGGTCCATAGTTCACTTTGGCGTGAGGTTAATTTAATTTTTTGCATCTCATGGGAAACATTGGGGCAGATTTATAAAATTGTATGAAAGTCAGAATATTCTTAGTTGGCCATGGCAAACAATTACAGCTCAGCTTTCATTTTACCAGTGCTCATGAATATTTTAAAGGGGAGCTGTGATTGGTTGCCGTGGGCAACTGAAAATATTCTAACTTTCAGACAGCTTGATAAATCTGCCCTATTATGTTAATTGACAGACTAAACCCAAAGGGTGTAAAGAAGTCTGCTCTGCTGGTTTCACCTGGACTCCTGAGTTTGGGGTGTAGCAGTCGCCGAATGTGGTGAGTTTTTGCCTATCCCAGGTATAACACGTGTGATTGGTGCTTTTCTTGTTGCACGACATGCTGTTCCACCTATTAGGGGACGCTTTACATTGTGTTTGCAGGGCGTGTACCTTTACCTGATAACATAAAACCCCATTCCATTATTTTAATCACTATGCACGGAGGCCGGAAGACACGCAGATCACGCGAAACGGCCATAGCCTTCTTTTGAACATCATGTTTGCACTCCCTCCCTACTTAGTCCTATTTTTGTATTTGCTACTTTACTAAAATAAAGGGAAACTCAATTTCTACAGGATATGGGTGAGTGCTGGCCCTTTCATTTCGCTTGTACTCTTTGTATGGATTAACCTTTTTTTGGGTCTGTGCACCACAGAAATCCTGGTGGACATTACACCTGTAATAAATATTCCAGTTGGACTTTGCATCTATGCATGTGCCTATGTATGGTGGTAGAAGGTGGTGCCCATATCTCCTGTTTGTTTATTCATTAACATATGTTGGTTTGCTGCAAGCAGTTTTGTACAGGATAGGCATAGGCAATGCAAGTGCTACACTATAAAATGCTTTTTTTTTTTTTTTTTAAGAGATTAATACTAATTTTCCTCCTGGCCAGAGATGATCAAATTCTAAATATACCTCAAAGATACTTTATTGTCCTTAGCCAAAAATCCAAGTTTTTCTTGGTATCCAACAGTAGCCATTGCACATAATAGTCTGTTACCTCCAATGGTGATACAAGGTACTTTGCCAGGTTGTGACACTTCTTGGGCCTGCCCAGTTGCAAATTTATCAAGCACTTATAAAAACCAGCTGAGATGCCAGTTAAAGCAACCTACAAGTGTGCAGAATCTACAGGCCCAGCTATAACATCAATTAGTAAAGTGCTGCAGGTTACCAAATGGACCATGCCTGACAGTATCATATTTTGTATCCAAGCTAAAGGCTAACAGAGGACAAGAGCAGAGGATTGTACAGTCTTCCTAATGTAGATGTTCATTCTCATAGTGTAGTCATTTAAATATATAATCATTACACTTTCTTTGTGTTAACAAGGGCGTTTAATATCATGAATACTTTACAGGGCTGTTGATTTAAAGCTGAAATCCACTGACTATTATAGGATTAGAAGGCCATTTATAATACAAAACAACTTATAACATGTATGGCACTGCTTGTTCCACATATAAGTGTACTTTATGGTCTACAATAACTTTAAAAACTCACTGGTATCCAATTACAATTAGCCCAAAAAGTGCATATTAAAACCCAAGTTTCATTGTTTTCCCAATCTACAAAATAAATGGAAGTCCAATCAGTAGGCGACCCATTGATCATGAAATCTAAAGTCCTGTTCTCACCAATTTATGAAGCAGTAGATCAAGGATATGTCCATCCATAAACTATAGGAATGTCAGAAACTGCCAAGCACGGTATTTGGGCATTTCTGGGACTCTTATCTATGAGAGTTCTTGAGATAGCCATGCAATGTGCCCATTTCCAGAACTCTAATAGACAGACATTGAATGGGGCAGCAAAATGTATGCTCAAACTGCCCCTTCACAAGAGTGCATGGAGTCTTATTACTATTTGATGATCCGTGGGGGTCCCAGTGACAAAACCCCTTCAGACCCAAGCCATGTGAAGAGGTGATGAAACTTGAGAAATCCATTTAATCAACTATTGTCTTAGATATTGGGGCACATTTACTAAGAATATAGGAAACTTCCCTAAAAGTGCTCTGCCTGTGTATAATGCTAGGTGTGACAAATTCATTAAGAACGTGCACCAGAAATCATGAATCTGTCGCTTCCGTGCACTGGCCCGACAGAGTTCAACTTTTTTGTGGTGCACCTTTAACATAGGGCGTGCGACAGACTTTGCGCATGGTCCAAGTGGGCGCCAGAACGCCCTCCAATTCGTGTTGCAAAGTAGTAGTGTGCAAACACTTCTTAAATACCTGTGGAAGCAGTTTACACCTAAAAGAATGTGTAAAGTCTGTCAGAAAACTGACGCGAAGCCCTTAATAAATGTGCCCCATTGACTGTTGATCTCTGCTTGGCATCAGTGAATCTGACTTTTATTTGCCTACAATATCAAGCAGTTATTCAGAAGGTAGCAGTAGATAAAGGGAAAAAAAAAAATTATCACTTTTTGTTGCAGATCAGCAAATGCAGGCAGTCCCCGGATTACATACAAGATAGGTTCTGTAGGTTTGTTCTTAAGTTGAATTTGTATGCAAGTCAGAACTGTATATTTTATAACAGTAACCCCAGGTCTCTGACAATTGGATTTTAAAAATGTCGGGTTGTCATAAGAACCAGAATTAACAATAAGGCTTAATTGCAGACACCTTTGTTAACTGTTATAACCGTGTATTGTAGCCCAAGGCTAAAGTACAGTAAATTACCAACATCCAGAGGTCCGTTTGTAACTAGGGGAATGCCTGTACCAGCATAACTATGAATACATCGAGACAGATCAATGTTTGCTACAATAAGTGTTCTGCATAGGTTTGGTTTCCCATCACCACAAGGATGTCTGGGGTTTTAAAGAAAACAACCTTACAACTCTTTATAGGTCAACCTACTAAAATTACCCCACCACAATATTACAAAAAAAAACAAACAAAAAAAAAAAAAAACACCTTTCAAATGCATAATACAAGAGATGCTTGTGCATAATACAAGCATCTCGCCATAAAGAATATTCTCCTTCTGGACTGCAAAGTTCTTTGGACCAGGACTGTGTTCTTATTTTCTCATAATGTACTGCAATATATGTTGTTACTGTACATAAAAATGCCCAGCATAGTTTCCAACTGCTGTATAACAATGCTGGGATTTATATTCTGCAATATCTATTCTTTTTCAGTATGTAAGCAGTTTCCTAAAGACTATTCTGTATTCACAAAACCCTGAAATCATACCCAATGTAGATAAAGGCAAGCTACATCCTACATCAGTGATGGCAAACCTATGGCACGGGTGCCAGAGGTGGCACTCAGAGCCATTTCTGTGGGCACTCAGAACATCAACCCAGGACAGAGTTCACCAAATAGTACCAAAACTTGCAGCAGTCCCAGGCAACTTAAGCAACACTTCTTTGTAACTGCGGGAAAAGTGAGAAGGTGTTGACAGAACTGCATTATCTTTGTAGGTCATCCTGCTGGACCCACCATTCTTTCTCTACAGAGAGACCCTAGAGAGAAGCTACAATGAGAGCCTGATTTGCCCTCCTTCTTTCCACTGTATTGGTGGCCTCAGGGGGCCGATACAATTGAAAGATGTGGAAGAACAGATAGCTTTAAGTTACTGCTTAAACTGCCATGTTGGCACTTCACAGTAAATAAGTGGATTTTGGTTGAAGTTTGGGCACTCTATCTCCAAAAGGTTGACCATCACTGTCCTATATATATATGCACACACACTTTTTTTTTCTTAGAAAATAAGCCTTTCGCACAATATCATAATTTGAATAACATTGAGGTTTTATGAATAAATGTAACTTTAACAGAAGCTACACTATAATAGTGTTTCTTGGCCATTTCAGTAATTAAACTATTTGGGAGACCAAATTGTTGATTTAATACCATTATGTGATACCTTCACATGGGTGGCATTAGTCACAAAAAATATACAATAAACAGAGTTACAAATTTACAGAGTAAAAACAGCAGAATTTACAAAGATGTGTATCTGAGAAATAGCAGTTCACAGAAACGCTCTTCAATTACACCTGAGGGTTGGAAACAAAAAGCACACTAATGCCACTATGTCCATATGATCTTAATGAAATAAGAGAAGTCTTAGAGGCAGGACTTGAGAATTAGTCCCGCCAGACCTGATCTAACTGGTCCATTGGACAAAAGCACTTGCAGGGTAAAGTGGCTAGCCATCCGTCCCTTCATCTTCCTCAACTTCGTCGTCGTCATCATCATCATCATCCTGCTTCTTATCCACTTCTGAAGTATCTGACGATTCATGTAAGACTACATATTCCCGGCTGCTGAAGCCAAATTTCAGTACATCTTTTTCTTTCAGTTCATAGTACCTCTGTGGCTCAATTCTTTGGTTGTTAAGGTAAGTGCCATTGCCAGACCCAAGATCAATAATGTATGGTCTGACCCTTCTTCCTATTGTTCCATCTGTGCGGGTAAACTCCACCATCCTAGAAACAAGAAAACACAAATTGGTATTTTTATATATAAAAAAAATAAATAAATGACTTTTATTCAGATTTAGATTTTTATTTAATTTAACGAAATCTTTTCAAGCATTTAAAATAAAAGGAGAAGAAACTCTTTTCTCCCATCATCTCCTAACCCCCTCAATGTGAAATTTATATATATAAAAAAATAAAAGTAACAGAAACTAGTCTACAACTCCTGCAACAATTTTGTTGCCAGATTTTTTTTTTTTTTCTATACAGAATCCTATTTTAGGACGATTACACTGATTTACAGCCATTTCCCATCAAATCATACAATGACCCCAGTTGATAAAATTCCATAATACTACATTATAAGTACAATCTCAGATCCCTCCTGTCAATGGTTATGTTACCTGTACTGTAGAACAGCATGCTGTTTAGAGCAAGAAGGATGGTCTATGGGTATATCTGCAATCCGTCTTTGCCTTCCCAGTAGGTAAGCACTTTGCCTGTGAATGTACATGACTGGGAGAGCCTCATCATTCTTGAAAGGATACAGTCGCCAGCGTTTCTTAGGTGTTCGAGCTTCTGGTGGTTCACTGTACTTTATGACCACACCTCTGAAAGTATTTGTGTCTTCAAGTAATGCTCCAGAAAGTTCAAAGTTTGGTGCTTCTTTCTTAGTAGAGCTGTCAGGCTCATCTACATGTGGTTGTTCTTCCTCTTCTTGCTCTTGTCTTTGCCTTCTTTCTCTCCTCCTGTCATTGTGGAATTCCCTTTCTGCTCTCTGTTCTCTCAGATTGTTCTCTTCATGCTCTCTCTCTCTGTGCCGGGAGAGGTTGTAGCGGCTTCTATCAGTTTGGTCTCTTTGTCTGTTCCTTCTGGGTTCTTCCCTCTGTTGATAATCATTGTGTGTTCTGTGAGGGCGCTCTTCTCTTTCCTAGGGAAAGAAGTATATAATCAGCATTAGACCTATGACCATGTCACAAAAAGACAGCATCAATCACTAAGATGATTGCTTAAAATCTTGATGAGGTTTCCCTTGCAGCAGTGACAGAAGGGTAATTGAAGTATTGCAAGGGCTTAACCCTTTCATAACCATACAGATATATACATCCTAACTTCAAATACACCATTCAGATAGCACATGTATAGACATAGAACCGTGACATCTAGAAACACAGTTGGAAGTGGGAGCTGTACATGAAAATAGCACTCCAGGCTAACTTCAGTGGTTCTGCAGCATCTGGAAAAATAATCCTGGTGCAACATTACAATGACACCAGAACTGTGCAGAAGGAGCAGGAATCGGCAGGGAGACAGAGCCAGCAGTTTGAAAAAGTACTTGCGCACTCTGCATCTATAACTAGGGAAAGATGATGGACTGACAATGTCCTTGTTTTGGTAGAGGTTTATTCAGTTTTACTGCTTCATGAAAAATTTCAATACGAAAAGTGGCATTTTCAACTTCTACGCTATTTTTCTTTACAGGTTTAAATGCCGGGAATAACTGTTATTCAATTTTGAGCGCCCGTTTTGGAACGCGGGGTGCCCAACATGTTTAGAATTTTTACGGTCTATTTATATTTATATTAGTTCTAGGGGAGAGGGGGGTATTTGAATTTGTAGGGGTTTTTTTTTAATTACAGTTTTGTTGAAATGAGATCTTTTGAACAGCTTTTACTGACTTTAATAGGATAGCTTATGTTTTGTTAATGGAATTCACATATAAATGACTAAAAATGTTCCCCCCCCATTTTTTAACAGATTGCCATGCAGGATTGAGGATCCTCAAAGTGGTAGTATTGAAAACGTCATCTCATGAAAAAAAATTAATAAAATTGACACCACACAGAGCTCTGTACACTGAAGTTTGAAAAAGTTATTAGCGCCAGAAGATGGCAACATGAAGAATTATTTTTGTACAGGAGGTTATAATTTTTGTAAATGTCTGAAAACATTATAAAAACCTATATAAATTTGGTATTCCCATGATTGTACCGACCCAATGAATAAAGGAGACATGTCATTTGGGGTGCACTGTGAAAGCCTGTCACTATATACTGTCCCTATGAATTGCAATTTATTACGCAGAAAACAAGCCCGCACACTGCTCTTTACATGGAAAAATAGAAAAGTTAAGATTTTTTTTTTTTTTAATGGTGTGGAGTGAAAAATGGAAACGCAAAAACGAAAAAGGGCTTAAGGGGTTGAAGATTTTAAGTAATAAATGGCCGAACATGGTAGCGTGTGGAGACACTGCAGAGCTGACAGAGGTAGATGACAAGCAGTACTTGAGTGAGGGTATAATGGAAAGGTAGGACCCTTTCTGGGTGGGGGCTGCCAGTGTCCTACCCATGTTCCCCATTTATCATAAAACATTCATCAGTCATTTCTAAAATAGATGTAGTCACAAGGTTACATTTGCTAAGTCTATCGAAAAAAGAGAAAATGTATTCTTTACTTCACATTTGCAAAGTATGCCAATCTCCATGTTGGCACTAATTACAGGGACACCTAAGAGGCAGTGGATATGGAAAGTGTAAAGGTTGTAGGAACATTTCCCTTTAACTGGTGATAACCACTTCACAACTAACAAAGTCATGCCAGTGTGTAAATGGATAAGGTTTGCATATAAGGGCAGAATCCAACTAAAATATCAGTGTACCTGCTTTATTTTTACAGGTAGGTGTGGTGGGCTTCTACTGTCACTTCTATTCCGCCTAGCTCTAGGAGATCGGCTTCGTTTGATAGGCGCTTTTTTCCGTTTCCCTGGAGACCTACACATTGAACAAAAAGTTTTGCAATTAAAAAGATATTGTAATAAAAAAAAGAAAATATTATGAAACCATTAGATATAAATGATTATCTAAACGTATAGGGCATCTACCACCAGGATGAAAGACTGTATGCAAATGAGACGGAGCCTGCATAGGTTCTAATGGAGCCTGGCTCATTCACATACAGTCTTTCATCCTGGTGCTAGATGTCCTTTAAATGAGGCCCCTAGTAGCATTTTTAGAAGATGATTGACAGAACAGTCTCCATTTACTGTATAGAGGTGGCATGGCTGAGCTGTAGTTACCCCAATGCTGTACGGTAGACAGAACCTTCTTCAGTACTGTATATAGCCTTTTTTTTAGCCTACAAAACCTGCCACATAGTGTTAAGGGGTTGACCAGAAGTTGAAAACTGTGACCTTCCTTACAACGACACCAGACAATGGTTTGTGTTGGAATCGCAGCACAGCTGGAAAGAAATGAATAAAGCTTAGTTGCAAAACCCCACACTACCCAAGATCAGGAGAGGAGCTGTTTTTGGAAGAAAACAGACACTTTTTTTTTTTAACCTCTGGACAACAAATAGTGAAGCCCTCATTACCTGTTGTAATTATCAGGCCATACACTACTTCCCCATATGGAACATAATGGACTGTCCACAGCAAATCACATTACGGGTATGAGAGTTTTAGCCTATTCTGTATATATGTGCTCTGTACATATACTGTCCAGACAATACCTGCTGCCTCACAATGCAGTCACTCGTCTCCTTCCCCATAGATGGCTATAGTCACATTGTTAAAACTATCATATGTATGAGCAGACACCTTTACTCATATCTATAAACTACTATAACCATGTACTAAGTACTATGTATGAAGTCACCTGTCTCTATACACATAGATGGCTAGAGTCATGTGATAGGACCATCATGTGTATGTGCAGTCATGTCTCTATAGCCATGAGGTGATACCAAAGTGAGTGTCCCATCCCCATAGAAAGCTATAGCCATGTGGTAACACTGTATAGTGTATATACAATCACCTGTCCCCCATAGACAGCTATAGCCATGTGGTAACAGTGTATAGTGTATATACAATCACCTGTCCCCCATAGACTGCTCTAGCCATGTGGTAACAGTGTATAGTGTATATACAATCACCTGTCCCCCATAGACTGCTATAGCCTTGTGGTAACAGTGTATAGTGTATATACAATCACCTGTCCCCCATAGACTGCTATAGCCATGTGGTAACACTGTATAGTGTATATACAATCACCTGTCCCCCATAGACTGCTATAGCCATGTGGTAACAGTGTATAGTGTATATACAATCACCTGTCCCCCATAGACTGCTATAGCCATGTGGTAACATATGTATATCAATCACCTGTCCCCATAAGACTGCTATAGCCATGTGGTAACAGTGTATAGTGTATATACAATCACCTGTCCCCCATAGACTGCTATAGCCATGTGGTAACATTATAGTGTAATATACATCACCTGTCCCCCATAGACTGGCTATCACATGTGGTAACAGCTGTATAGTGTATATACAATCACCTGTCCCCCATCTGCTATAGCCATGTGGTAACACTGTATAGTGTATTACAATCACCTGTCCCCCACGCTGCATAGCCATGTGGTAACAGTGTATAGTGTATATACAATCACCTGTCCCCCACACCGACTCTATAGCCATGTGGTAACACTGTATTAGTGTATATACAATCACCTTGTCCCCCATAGACTGCTATAGCCATGTGGTAACACTGTATAGTGTATATACAATCACCTGTCCCCCATCGACTGCTATAGCCATGTGGTAACATGCTGTATAGTGGTAGCAATCCCTTCCCCCATAGACTGCTATAAAAGCCATGTGGTAACACTGTTAAGTGTATGATACAATCAACCTGTCCCCCATAGACTGCATAGCCCATGTGGTAAACATGTATGTAATACAATCACCTGTCCACCATGGACTGCATAGCCATTGTGGTCAACATGTATCAGTGTATACCAATCACCGTGTCCCCCCCATACCGACTGCTAAAGCCATGGTAACATGGTATATGGTCTAAAACAGTCACTGTCACGCCCATCGAGCTATAGGCCATGTGGTAAACCTGTATAGTGATATACAATCACCTTCCCCCACGACTGCTATAAGCCTGATTGGTAAAACAGTGTATAGTGTGATATACCAATCCTGTCCCCCATAGACTGCTATAGCCAATGTGGTAACAGTGTATTATACCATCACACCTGTCCCACACCCGACTGCTATACATATCGTGGTAACAGCTGTACAGTTTATATTCAATCACCGCTCTCCCCCACATAGACTGCTAAATCCATGTGGTAACACTGTGTATAGTCAATACAACCTCCCCACCGATGCTATCCTGAAAATACAACATCACCTGCCCCGACTGCCATTGTATAAGTACCAATCCGTCCCACAATGATGTGTGAACACTGTATGTGTAATACAATCACCTGTCCCATAACTTGTATAGCCATGTGTAACAGTGTATATACAATCACCTTTCCCCATAGACGTGCTAATAGCCTGTGTGGAACGATGTATAGGTTAACAATCACCTGTCCCCCCATAGACTGCTATAGCCATGTGGTAAACAGTGTAAATAACCAATCACCTGTCCCCCACCGACTGCTATAGCCGGTGGTACACAGTGTACAGTGTATATACAATCACCTGTCCCCCACCGACTGCTTAGCCATGGGTATACACTGTATAGTGTATATACAAATCACCGGTCCCCCATAGACTGCTCTACCATTGGTAACAGTGTATAGTGTATATACAATCACCTGTCCCCCATAGACTGCTATAGCCATGTGGTAACAGTGTATAGTGTATATACAATCACCTGTCCCCCATAGACTGCTATAGCCATGTGGTAACACTAGAGTGTGTATGTGAAGTCATCTGTCTCTAACCATATAGATGGCTATAGTCTTGTGGTACTGCTGTACTGTGCATGAGCAGCCACCTATTCCCATCATCCATAGACCGTTATCATGTGATAACAAGCTAATGTGTATGAAGACACCCGTCTATCAAAATGGATGGCTATAGTCATGTGGTAACGCTGTAATGTATATATGTGATCATCTGTCTCTAACCCCATATATGGCTATAGTCATATGGTAACGCTGTAAGGTGTATGAGCAGACACCTGTCCCCATCTCCATAGATTGCTCTCATGTGATAAGGAGCTAATGTGTATGAAGTTACCTGTCCCTATAGATGGCTATAGTCATGTGGTAAGGCTAACATGTGTATGGACAGTAACCTGTCTCTATAGTGAGTTTGGTTTACCTGCTTCTTCTCCGGGCCGCAGGTGAATCCCCTGCGCTATCCCCGGAGCTTGGACTCCTTGGTTTCCGGTGCCGTCTGTTCGGGCTTCCCCTCTCCTCTTTCACTGGAATGGCGCCCGGGCTGTGCGGCCTCCTGTTCTTCTTATGCCTTCCCTCATCCCTGACCTCCTTCATCGTTCAGTCAGACGCCTCCGCTTCCTCTACTCTAGTGCAGGTGCGGGTAGCCTCGGCTACGAGGCCGGAAACAGCCGAGGATGCCGGGAAGACTAGTTTCCGGCGATCGAACGCTAACTTCCGTTTATGTTAGCAAATTCGAAAAACATTTAAAGTAAAGTAACAGCTTACAATAAAAAAAACTGAAAATAAAAAGAACCATGTACAATGCTACAACTTTATCACAGTATATATTAGTATACGAATCAATATTGCGTAGTATGTATCTGCAAACAATACGTTGTTCACTTCTTGTTTCAATAAAGTTTGTTGATAGGGTTGTGACGTCAAAGGGCGTGCTCCCAACTGCGTGTTTTCAGGTACGTGTATTTGTCGGGGTTACGCTGCGCTTTATATCGATATAAATTCCGTTTCTTATCAGTGAGCGGGGCCATTTGGCTCAGCTCGATAGTAACAATCGGCTATTTCAGCTCTTAGACGGTTCCATATAATAGTTTATTGCATATATGCTCCGTCGACGGCCATTCCCCCCCTCTCCGCTCCTCCTTTGATATGATGGTATGATCCCCGGCTACTGGAACCTCTGATTGGCTGTAGAGACTGCTAATCAGTGCAGTAGCCAGTCATATTATCCGGTAATCATACTATTAGATAACGAGATTGCCCGTGTAATAAAGAGGTGTGGCTCATTATCGGGGGCGGGGCTTAGGGTAATTGAGTCGTAGTCTCAGCCCGGAGCCCCCTTGTGTAGGAGTGACGTCACCAGCGCTTAGTGCTGTTATTCTTGTTACGTTTCTGATTCCTGACCTGTCACAGATCTTCTGGTTTCTGTGGAGGTTTTATTCCACATCCGTAATCTGCAGCAATACATTCTAAATCCACAGCGGGAATTGGGATTATGAGATATGTCTGGTGCTGTATTATGCTGTGCATTATTTGTGTTTTTCTTATAACATGTAATGACTTACATTCACGATTGACTTCTACTTCTAGACAACACTGAAACTTTCTCAGACTTGACTTTCCTGCAATCTGAAGGAGACGGCATTTATATCCGTGCAGACAGACTGATCAGAGGAAGGTTTGCATGTAAGATCAGGGGGAAATACAGTAGTCTTCTCTCCAGATACCCATAAACTTTTAATAAGTGTAACAATGCAAGCAAGACAAGTATATATTATATGTCATAATTCCACTATTACAAGCCACACTAATAATCACATTTTCAATCATGATTGGCTTCTCTAAATTGAGCTGTTCAGTGTCCCCTCTGTCCTCCAGACCCCAAAAATTTCAAATGTGGTCTTTACAGTTTTCGCGGTTCAAATCACACATGCTTTTTTGTGGATGGCACAATGAGGTATTCATTTTAATGGACATCAAATTAGCATAAAGTATGACGATCCGAGAGGACACGCCAACTCCCTAAGTAGGGCCCTGCTAGTGAGAGGTCTTAAATATTATAAATGAGGTTATGTGTTCACATGTCTGTTTACAAACACAAAAATATTTATACTAGCTTGGGTATTCATATAGTGCTTTTTGGTGCTCAAGTACCATGTGAATAACCAAGATTGAATAATGGTTTCCAAAATAAATAACAGAATTTAATTACAGTATATAAATTGTGTTGAACTTGTGAACCTATGGTAGCAGTGCCAACTAATATAAACTATTAGTCACATTTTAGATTTTGATTGTAGTACCTACCTAGGTATATAAAGTGAGGTGTGTGCCACTTGGACCCCAACTTTTTATATTATATGTGTTCTAGCTATTATTATGAGCTGTGGAGTCTGCAAGACAGAGTTCAGACTCCAACTCCTCAATTTCTCTAAGTCCAACTCCACCAAAATGGTCAATGACTCTGGCTTCACAGCTCTATTTTTCTGGTCACTCTAGCAGTTCTAAGATGAGCGCATTCCTTCCCATTACATTTTTCCTCTGATCTGTAGCAAAGGAGCTTTACTACTTTGCATTTGCATAACGTGCAGCACACTTTGATCTAATTTAAAAGCCAGGACCAGGGGTTCACAAACGACGGCTGATGGGCCCTATGCAGCCTGTCAAACCATGAATTGTGGCTGGCACTCTACTGAATGTCGAGAGTCCAGTGAGTGCTTCCATAACTGATGGCTTATTGGTTCAGGAGGCTGGGTAGCATTGCATGCAGCTGAGAAGTCCTCACTGTTCTTAAGTATTATTATTATCTGCTTTGGGAATCTCCAGTATTGTTAGTCTACTTTGATTGCAGTGTTTGGTTTCTGTGGTGGTATTTTTTGCCTTACTGTGGAATTTATAATCTCTGCAGTAGCATTCTGTTCTGTACTGTGGTTGCTTGTGCATCTAGGTTTCTGGTTACTGATGCAGTATGGTAATGCAGCCCTTGGACGAATAAATATTGTTCTCCCCAGGACTAAATCCTTAGATCAAAAAAGAACTGATATTTAAAGGATTTCATAATTTTCCCAAATTCTTCTGAGAAAATATTCAGCACATACTGCATTGATCAAACTGTACCAATTTATTATAGATTCGTGAAGTTGGTGCATTTTATCACAACTCTGACTTCATAACCCTGATTTTTATATGTTTACTGTATATAAATTTTTTTGCAACAAAATTGTTATTTATTGTTAAGATTAAACAGAACAAAGAGTTTTGGGTAGGCACCAGTCATTACAATGGTAGTCACATTTTTGTGTTTTTAAGCTTTTTTTTATATTATAAATGGTGTTTGTACCATAGGGGATTTGATTGCTTATACAATATACTGCAATACATCTGTATTGCAGTATATTTTGAGTACAGTCAGTCCCTACAGATGACTCCTACAGATGACTCCTAGTTACTAATTGGCCTCTTTACTTACTGTGACCTCTAGTGAAGCTCTCTGGATGCTGGTAATTTACTAAACTTTAGCCTCAGGCTGTTGGAAAGGGGTTAAATAATAATAATGATAATACAGGCAGTCCCCGGGTTACATACAAGATAGGGTCTGTAGGTTTGTTCTTAAGTTGAATTTGTATGTAAGTCGGGACTGTATATTTTATCATTCGTAATCCCAGCCAGAACTTTTTCGGTCTCTGTGACAATTGGATTTTAAAAATGTTGGGTTGTCATCAGAACCAGGACTTACAGTAAAGCTTCATTACAGACACCTGTGATAACTGTTATAGCTGTTTATTGTAGCCTAGGATAAATTACCAATATTCAGTGGTCCGTTTGTAACTAGTGGTCGTATGTAAGTCGAGTGTTCTTAAGTAGGGGACCGCCTGTACATATTTATATAGTGCTGCCATATTCCATAGAGCTTCTTAGATGATGTGGTACATATACAAATAAAATAAGACATAAGGCAATAAGACAGGTTACTTGTATAATGATCCAGTCATTCTTTAGGGGCTAAAATAATTAAATAGATAAATAATGAATGCATCAGTTTGCATAGAAACTGGTTTCATGGTATCAAGTGATGATGGATTATATAGACTGGAAGAGAAATCAGCTGAATAACACAAAGAAAAGAAAGACCCCCATGTGTCATAAAAATAATGATACAAAGTTTTTTTTGATAGGCCAATTACAAAAGTTATGGCTGTTAAATTACTTTGCCTGCAAAAAAATGCTAAATAGTGTTTTGTGGGCATTAAAAGTTTCCATATCAATTGCCATGTGCCCTGACATCAGCATCCGTTTGAGGAGAACCAATGTATGGAAGAGGTCTCTTTCCAAAGCAAATGTTTCTTCCAACTGAGGGGATCCCCTAGATGCCCTTGTGTAAAATTCTTATACACTATCCCAACTACCACAACTTTAACTTTACAATGTTGATTATACCAATTTGCTGATGTAAGAGGCTGATTTGTTGCATATCATGTCACATCATTTTCACCCACTGTATAATGCAGTCTATTTGGCATGGTTTCTCCTTATGTATTTGTTGTAAGGTATTCTTTGTTTGCAAGTTTTACAGTATTCTGATATATTTTCTGGGTTTTTTGTGCTTATTCCCCTTCTAGCATGCCAGAGGATTCAGCCCTGCTCTCTCTGCATAAGTCCCTTAGACGCTGCCTTGATGTTATAGATGAGCAGCAGGAGGAATGGTATCGTGCGCTCATAGACTGTGTCCCCTTGGTGAACACCTTGAATAACCTGGTTGATCAGCTGCTGATTTGCGAGAGAGTAAACTTCTCACAGACCCCACTAAGGGGCTTCAGTATTTTACACCATCAAATTTTTTATAAGCTGGAGGAGGGAATTGACGTAACTCTTGAGAAACTGAATCGCAATGTGTAGGTTTTTTTTCTGTTTCTTTTATAAATAGTAATTCCTATGCCACCTCTTGATGGCTGCATGGAGAATACTGACCTTTATTTAACGATAAAAGGCTCATAAAGGAGAACCACTTCATGTTTCTGTTTTTTTTTAAAAAAAAAGCTGTATATATTACTAAAGGGGTTTTCCCAAGAATTCAAGTTAGGTCCTATCCACAGGACTTAGGTATTTTTGTGCATAAACTTCTTTCATTAAAGGGATTTTCCATAAATTGAAGTTAGGCCCTATCTACAGTGATGAGACCCCACAGATCATGAAAACGAGGGGTCCAATGGGGTCCCTCGTATATGGAGACACCATGCGCGGCTGTCTGCTCCATTAATCTCCGGGAGTGACATGGGTTCCGGCTGAGGTACCTGGGACCCCTCGTTTTTGTGATCTGTGGAGGTCTCTTCACTGAGACCCCCACTGATCAGCAACGTAGGCACTCTCCACAAGATGGGGACTAACTTGAATTTGTGGGAAACCCCTTAAATGAAAAAAAATGTATGCACAAAAATATCTCAAAGTCAACTGCAAATTATTTGAACCAACTTTGATTAGGATCCCTTATGTTGGGGGTCCAAGTGCTGAGAAGTGGGGTTTGTTTTCTCACTAGCATGCATCCTGATGCTTAATTCACACTATTGATGCGTTGGAAATTACTGAGCATTCAACTCTCTCCAGAACTTTTATTTACTCTGATCAGCAATTTCCGATTCTCGCATATTATTGTATGGAGAGGCAGGCTGCATGCTTCAACTATTATCATATATGTCATACCTTACCTGAGTGATCTGTTATTTTAGTAGGTTAAATTCTGCTCAAAGAGTTACTTTAAAGGTGTTTTTCCACAAAACAAGTTAGGCCCTATCCAAAGGATAGGGCCTAACTTGCTGATTGGTAGGGGTCTCGGTGAAGAATGAGCGGTCTGACAGAGGTACCTTTGACCCCATGAGACCCCCCCATTCTAGTGGTCTGTGGGGGTCTCATCACTGCGACCCCCTACTAATCAGCAAGTTAAACTTTATCCCGTGGATTGGACCTAACTTGTTCTGTGGGAAAAACCCTTTAAGAATGTTTGTACGGTAACTGCTAAATAGTCATTTTGGCATGTAGGTAAATATTAATCATAGTTGATCAAAATATAGCAAGAAAAGGGATATGGGAATAGCAGATTTTGCATTGTAGTGTGCTGTCTAAATAATTTATTTATTGATTGTGAAAGGGATGTCTCAATGAAAAATGTCAGCAGCTGTATGATGAATTTACAACTTGTTCCTAGTTGTCAGTCACCACAGTGGTAGTCTGAAGTCGTCTCCATGGATGTCAAAGATTCTATATCCTAATAGTTTCTCCTATGATGCACAGAAGAGAATGGTGTTTGGGTTCTCTTTTTTTTTGCATATGGGACAATATTCTTTATTGTAGATATATATGTATGTGTGTGTAATGATCTTTGCTAATTGGTTGAAGAAGGGTAGATATCTACACTAAGAGATGAATTGTTTTTATTTCAGTCGGATACTCCAAGGTGTGAGGGACGCAGTGAGTCACCATGTGGGTTCAGTCCTCCATGTTTATGCGGTGAACGCAGATGAGATTAATCTTGAGACAACCCTGGAGCGCACAGCTAACAGTCCATCCTTAGCCGACATATTGGAATGGCTGAAAGACACAGAAAAATTTTTCAGAAACCAGTATCCTTACTAAATGATAGGTTTACTCTTTAGGAAATTTTCCCCCAACATGGACCTAACCCCCAATTTGCACTTATAGTCTGACATGTTTATGACATTAATGAAGATTTTTTTTGCAGATGATGGAGTCTTCTGTCTGTGTAATGTACCAAGGACCCTCTCTTCTGATTTTCACTAATGACAGGTTCCCATAGTGCTATGCTAACTATTGCCCTGTTTTTAGCTAAAAAAAATGCAGGCTGCTTATAAAACTATAAATATAAACTTTGCTAATTTACCTGGCACATTGCAGAAAAGAGCATCGAGTCACAAGGGGCTTGAGTCATTCATGCTAGTCACTTTGTGACTCGGCCCATGTCACCAGCATCTCCCCTATTCTTCTCTCCCTTGGCAGCACAAAGTATGACGTCAGCAGACGGGAATGAGGGAGATGCCAGAGACATGGGCTAGGTCACATAGTGACTTGCATGAATAACACACACATGAATTTTAATTTTCTGAGTATAGGAACTATGCATTTTTAAAAATGTAAAAACAGTGTTGGGAATGGAAACCTGTCATTCGGTTTATTATTAAAAATCTGCTGGCTAGATCCCTTTTAGCTCTCTTCATAGTACAAGTACAGATGTTTGCAGTTCCTAATATCAACTATATATATTAGGGAAGACTGCAGATGGTCTGGTTTTACTCCTAAATGCTTGCATATGTGGTTTTATCAAGCCTGAAAAGGTACTATCCCATCTCAAAAATGTATTGCATATCAATAGGAATTGATAAAATTGTTGTGAATTCACAAGGTGTGACCAGCAGCTATCTCACAAACAAGGTTTAGGGATCCCATCTTGTGAATGTGCTTATTCACCTGTCTCCATTGACTCTTATGAGAATTCTGATGACAGACAAGCATGGGATTTAAGCTTTTTTTGAGAACTCCCAAAGTGAAGTGAAAGAGATAGGAATGCAATGCCACCATATATGCCATAAATGGCAACAAATAAAACAACAAACCTGTTAGTGACATACAGTGACTTGCAAAAGTATTTGGCCCCCCTTTGACTTTTCTACCTTTTGCCACATTTCAGGTATAGTGATTTAAAATTGTACTTTTTTGGTGTAGAATCAACAAGTGGGACACAATTGTGAAGTAGAACGAAATATATTGGATAATTTAAACTTTTGTGAAAAATAATAAACTGAAAAGTGGGGCGTGCAATATTATATAGCCCCTTTACTTTCAGTGCAATAAACTCACTCCAGAAGTTCAGTGAGGATCTCTAAATGATCCAATGTAGTCCTAAATGACTGATGATGATAAATATAATCCACCGTAAATGCACCTGCTCTGTGGTAGTCAAGTGCAGAAAGCATCATGAAGACCAAGGAACACACCAGGCCAGGCTGTGATACTGTTGTGGAGAAGTTTAAAGCCAGATTTGGATATAAAAAGATTTCACAAACTTTAAACATCCCAAGGAACACTTTTCAAGTGATCATATTGTATTTGAAGGACTATCAGACCACTGAAAATCTACCAAGACCCGACCATCCCTCTCAACTTTCTTCTCAAACAAGGAGAAGACTGATCAGAGATGCCAAGAGGGCCATGATCACTCCGGGTGAACTGCAGAGATCTACAGCTGAGGTGGGAGAGTCTGTCCATTGGACAACAATCAATCCTACACTGCACAAATCTGACCTTTATGAAAGAGTGACAAGAGGAAAGCCATTTCTCAAAGATATCCATAAAAAGTCTTGTAAAAATTTTGCCACAAACCACCTGGGAGACACCAATCATGTGGAAGAAAGTTCTCTGGTCTCATGAAAGCAAAATCAAGCTTTTTGGCCACAATGCCAAATTATATGTTTGTCGTAAGAGCAACACAGCTCATTACCCTGAACACACCATCCTCGCCGTCAAATATGGTGGTGGCAGCGTGGTTTTGGCCTGCTTTTCTTTAGCAGGGACAGGGAAGATGGTTAAAATTGATGGGTAGATGGATGGAGCCAAACACAGAACCATTCTGGAAGAAAACCTGTTGGGGTCTGCAAAAGACCTGAGACTGGGATGGAGATTTATCTTCCAACGAGACAATGATCCCAAACATAAAGCAAAATCTACAATATAGTGGTTCACATATAAACGTATCCAGGTGTTAGAATGGCCAAGTCAAAGTCCAGACCTGAATCCAATCGAGATTCTGTGGAAAGAGCTGAAAACTGCTGTTCACAAACGTTCTCCATCCAAAGTCACTGAGATCGAGCTGTTTTCCCAAGAAGAAGGGGCAAGAATTTGTCTCCTGATGTGCAGAACAGATAGACATACCGCAAACAACTTGCAGCTGCGTACTTTAAACCTTTCTCCCACGCATGGGTGCCACCATCTTGCTTGGGAACGTCGCTCCCCGTGACGTCATCGGGTAACGGCGATCCGTCGCCATGACAGCCTTGGGTCTTCGGAAGACCCGAGGCTGTTTCGTTTTAACCCCTTCGTTACAATGTGCTATCAGCACATTGTAATGAATAAGGAGGAAAATCCCCATATGATAGGTACCCTAGGGAGTTTGAAAAATAGTAAAAATAAAAGAAAAAACCTAAAAATTCAAATCAACCCCCTTTTCCTAGAACTGATGAAAATATAAATAAACAGTAAAAATCATAAACACATTCTTATATCTTACACATTTTATATCTTAGTTTGAAGCCTGAAATGTGGCAAAAAGTTTAAGGGGACTGAATACTTTCGCAAGTCACTGTACAGTCATGGCCAAAAGTTTTGAGAATGACACAAATATTATATTTTCACATGATCTGTTGCCCTCTGGATTTTATATGTGTTTGTCAGATGTTTTAATCACATATAGAAATACAAGTGCAATCATATTATGAGTAACAAAAGCTTTTATTGACTGTTACAATTAGTTAATGCAGCAAGTCAATATTTGCAGTGTTGACCCTTCTTCTTCAGGACCTCTGCAATTCTCCATGGCAGCTCTCAATCAACTTCTGGTCCAAATCCTGACTGATAGCAGTCCATTCTTGCACAATCAATGCTTGCATTTTGTCACAATTTGTTGGGTTTTGGTTGTCCACCCGTCTCTTGATGATTGACCACAAATTCTCAATGGGATTAAAGGGGTTATCCGGGTTTAAAAAATTTCTTATGGCCGGGCTGGGGAGGGCTATTTAAACACAATAAACATGTACTTGCCTCCTCCGGTGCTGCCGATGTCCCGCGCCGCGGCCGGTCTTCTCTGTGCGCCGGTTTCATTACAAGTGCGCACAGGGAGCTTCCTTACAACGCTGAGAGATAGGGACGGATGGGAGGAGCCGGCCACATCGCGGACCGGAGGGATCGAAGGGACCGCGGCGCGGGACATCAGCAGCGCCGGACAAGGTACCGTATATTCCGGCAAAGAACCACAGAGTGGGTAGAAACCAAGGTCTTGGCACAGCTTTTTATAATATACTCTCGAAATGAATGTACATCAAATATTCATTGACTTTATAAATGCATTGGGGCATCATAAAAGGAGAATAAGTTTTGTATTTTAATGCATACAGTTTATGCAATATGTGACAGCATAATAAATGTGAATGTTATGCAACATACAACAAAACAAATTGAACTATTCCATATTATAACACACAAATACTACTGATTGGCAAAGCCAAAACTGATACATTTTTCATAAGATTTGATTTGGGTCCAAATCTAATTAAAACAAAATGATGTTGCTTTAATTGTCATGGAAACTGGTATAATAGCTCTCTATTCCCCTAAAACATAGGTCCTATGTTTTCATTAATATGATAACAGTGGAAGCCTAATGGAGGTGATGCAAATGGGCAATAATGGAAACAATTAAAAGTCAGATGCATTAGGCTTCTGTTATTATCATATTAACAAGATTCGTCCGAAGCGCATTGTAAGGCAACAGGAGTAGTGGACCCACTGGAACCCAGCGAATGATGACGTAAGCCGAGACCTGGGACCGAAGTGTAAGTGGTACCCGGTATTCACCAGAGCCTGCCGTAAAGCGGGTTGGACCTGCTGTGGAGCGGTACCACCAGGTTGTTCCACAGGCACAACTTTGTCTGCGGTCACGGCCAAGGCGAGGTACAGAGATGTTGAGCAGAATTGTAGTCAAGAGAGGTCAGGCAGGAGGCCAGGATGAGCAGCACAGGATCAGAGCTGGGAGATAGTGGTAGCTCATGGCAGGCAGCACGGGATCAGAGTCAATAACGGAACCGGGGTCACAACTGGAAATCTCAGAAGAAACGGGGCATAAAGGAAAGGCTTTCTCAATGGTTATACGGCACAACAATCCGGCAGGATTGTGGAGGGAGCGGCTGGTTTATAAGGGATTTTGGGAAGAGCCGTCCTTAATCAACGGTGCACTGGCCCTTTAAATCTTTAGGAGCCGGTGCACGCGCGCCCTAGGTGACGTGCACACATAACCACCGTCTGGAGCATGGAGAGGGGCATGGGTGAGCCTGCGACCACAAACATGGGTTGCGGGAGCACCTGTGACATGGATCAGGAAATATATGGATTTGATGGCTTAAAATTGCCAGATTTGTTCAGAATCTACACATAAATGAATGGATTCGCTCAGTCTAAAAATAAATGGCATTAAAATGTTAAAGGTGTCACATTGCTAATTACAACAACAGATTTCATCATTTTACAAATGCCTTGCAATTTCCTAGACCCCCCCCCCTCCCCCAGATTGATGATCAGTAGAGATGAGAAGACCCAAAATTTAAGTTTGGGTTTGGGACTCAAACAAATTGATACCAATACCTATTAGCCAGGGGGAGACTTCTGGTCAATAACACTCATGGCTAGTCCAGCAATATATTTGTGTCACTTGGGATGCACCTGAACCCCAGACCAGAACTTAAAAAGCAATTCTGCTCACCTCTAGTGATCACTACACACACACATTATATATTGACGGAGATTTATTATAGTCCACGTCCTCCCGCTTCCCCCATAGAAGCAATTATTAATTTCTCCCATACACACATATTTCCTGTTTTTGATCTTTTTTTTTTTCCTGGACAATGACACATTTTTTTAAAGACACATGGAAAAAAAAGTACCGGCGTATAAGACGACCCCCCTACTTTCCTGTTTAAAATATAGATTTTAAGATATATTCGCCGTATAAGACTACCCCTTTTCCCACGCATACAAAACACCGGTAAAAATTAAAAAAAAAAAACATTTGAATTTAACATGGTCCTTTTTTAAATGTAAATTCTTATGACATGCAGGTATATAGCAGGAAAACTGTCGCTCATAAACATAAGGCATACAACAACAACATTAACATTACAGCACAGCCCCCAGTAGTATATAGCACAGCCCCCAGTAGTATACAGCACAGCCCCCAGTAGTATACAGCACTGCCCCCAGTAGTATACAGCACAGCCCCCAGTAGTATACAGCACAGCCCCCAGTAGTATACAGCACTGTCCCCAGTAGTATACAGCACAGCCCAGTAGTATACAGCACTGCCCCCAGTAATATCCAGCCAGCCCAGCATTAATAGAAAATAATAAACTTATATACTCACCCTCCGGTGGCCCCGACCTGCAGCGCTGCTCCCCCGATGTCCGCGTGGGTCCTCTTCTGGCTTCGGCGCCCGTCTTCTGTCTTCACTAACTTCGTGCCGGGCGCCGCCATTGTTCTCCCCTGGACGGCGCCTAGTATGACCGCCGCTGCTGACGTCATACTAGGCGCCGCCCCGGGGAAAAGCATGGCGGCGCCCAGCAGAAGAAAGAAGACTGCGCGGAAGACGATCCGCGCGGACATCGGGGCCAACGGAGGGTGAGTATGCACCCCGATGTCTTTTTGAGGCTGCCGGCAGCTTTTTGAGGCTGCCGGCAGCCATCGCTGTGCAAACACCCGCGATCGGTGCTAGCACCGATCGCGGGTGTTACCGGTAAGCCTTTGCTGCAATATGCAACAAAGACTTACCGGCTATGGAGAGGGCTCAGCCTGTGAGCCCTCTCCATGCACCGGGACCCGCCGTATAAGACGATTACCGGCGTATAAGACGACCCCAGAGAAGACAGAAGATTTTTCTGTCTTCAAAAGTCGTCTTATACACCGGTATATACGGTAGATATAGAATCACAGAAAGCGGTGTCTATGATCTTAATATATGTAATTTATAACTAGCAGTAGGACCTCACATTGTTTTCATTTTATTGACATAATAAATGTGCTAAAATATTGCAAAAGAATGAATGAATTTACATTTAAATAACATTGTGTCTTTTAAGAATCATCTTGGTGATTTCAGGTCAAAATCAAAGTTATGTGGAATTCCATTCGAGGGGGAATATCTTTTTGGTTCAGAACTCGACACGCTTTTGGAGAAGGCGGCGGACAGAAAGAAGGGGTTCCCGGAGTCCAGAAGTAACCCCAGGAAACAGCCCTTTCGGGACTCTAAGGACAGGAAACAGCCCTTTAGAGGGAAAGGCAAGCAAGGAAGATGGAGCTACCCTAAAGGAGGGAAAGGAAGAGGCTTCCTACTCAGTGCCAGCAACTCTACCAAGGAGGGAAAGGAAGAGGCTTCCTACTCAGTGCCAGCAACTCTACCACGGCTTATAGAAAGCAATGACGCCAGGGTGGGGGGAAGACTATTAAAGAGTGGTTGGTTTATGTGGCCTTGGACATGCTATGGTAACGGTGCTTGGTATTGGGACCGGAGGACGGGCCTTCAGCCTGGAAGGTCTGCAGCGGGTGGTGTGTGCAAAAAACATGGAAGGAGAGGCTGATGCAATGGTTTCTCCCTGGGGCAACCCCTGAGGTGGATGTAGGAGTCCCTGGGTGATGAAGGATGGGGCGCCCATGATGGTGAAGCAGCCTGATCCAGGGATCACACAGAGGCACGTTGTACAAATCAACTTACAGTTCTTCATTAACCTTCAAACAGCAACGGCCAAACAGTAGCAGCTGATTCAGCAAGCTGGAAGGTTGACGGAGATGGCAAGAAGGATTGCATGCAGCCTGGTAGTAACTTCAGGCTGGGCTGGTAAAGATAGAACCAAGTCAAGATAGTGGACCTCTGCTTTTGGGGCTTAAGTCTCCTGACTTGCCCTGTGTGCTAGGCAGTGGCCTGATGCACCTGTGGTTCCTGAATGGCAGCTCTGCAGGAGCTGCACAATGGTCCTGCTTCTCGCTCTGCTGACTAGAATGCAAGACAACCCATGAGGTCTGCTTCTCTCTGAAGACCACCTGCTCCCGCCCACCAGGGGACTTTATACTCCCTTGCTCAGGTGGTAGCACTGTCCGACCAGCTTCCAGCTTACTTTACAATATTACAAGGAATCTCATTGGACAATAACATTTGGCATGCTTAACTCTTGCCTTACCAGGCAGTTTCTTCAAGCTGTGTGTTTATTACTGGGGGGGGGGGGGGGGGTATATATATATGTATTACTAGCAACATTTACATTATTGAAAAAAAAAGTTGGCGCCTCCGCCACCCTTAATTATCCACTGGCCCTGATTATACAGTTTGGGTGGGACACATAGAAGGGAGCATTATTCCAGAGGAACAAATTTCTTCTTGTTTAGTATGTCGGCTATGTATGTGGTTTAAATAATGATGTTTACATTAGATGTTTCTTGGCTTGTCTTTCATATGTTGGTATCTAGTTTGTGCTTTATTTATACAACTGCTGTGCATACCCTAATTATGGGGGGTATTATACTATTTAGGGGTGGGGGCAGTGAGATGGGTATAAGGCTATATTCACACGAACGCATGGGGGACGTATATACAGCCGACGTATATACAGCCAATATACGTCCCCCATACATTGCAATGGACTCACATCGCCCAACGGGAGTGCTACGGCACCGTACCGCTCCGTACCCTGTAGAAAGATAGGACATGTCCTATCTTTTTCTGGAATACAGCGCCATGCGCCATATATTCCTGTGGAGATTTATTTCATCTGGTGTGTAAATTGGCCTAGTTTCTAAGTAGATTCTAGCATATTTGCTGCCTGAGGCGAATATTAAAATGCTGTGCCCCCCCCCCCGCTCCCTGTTAAGTAAATCCATAAACTTTACTAACAATTAACAACCCTACAGGCAGCTCCCTGACACTGTGTGACTGACTACAGGATCTGAGAGACATTAGTGGCATCTAGTACCTTTGAATACACGGCGGGTGGTCGGGATTACCGGCGTATAAGACGACCCCATAGAAGACAGAAGATTTTTCTGTCTTCAAAAGTCGTCTTATACGCCGGAATATACAGTAAGTACATGTTTATTATGTTTAACTAGCCCTCCCCAGCCCGGCCCTAGGTAATTTTTAAAACCCGGATAACCCCTTTAAGATCTGGGGAGTTTCCAGGCCATGGACCCAAAATCTCTGTTTTGTTCCCTGAGCCATTTAGTTATTACCTTTGCTTTATGGCAAGGTGCTCCATCATGCTGGAAAAGGCATTGTTGATCACCAAACTGCTCTTGGACGGTTGGGAGAAGTTGCTCTTGGAGGACATTCTGGTACTATTCTTTATTCATGGATGTGTTTTTAGGCAAGACTGTGAGAGAGCCGATTCCCTTGGCTGAGAAGCAACCCCACACATGAATGGTTGCAGGATGCTTTACAGTTGGCATGAGACCAGACTGGTGGTATCGTTCACCTTGTCTTCTCTGAACAAGCTGTTTTCCAGATGTTCTAAACAATTGGATAGGGGATTCATCAGAGAAAATGACTTTACCCAAGTCCTCAGAAGTCCACTTTTGCCGAATATCAGTCTGTCCCTGATGTTTTTTTTCTGGACAGAAGTTGCTTCTTTGCTGCCCCCTTGACACAAGGCCTTGCTCCAAGAGTCTCCACCTCACAGTGCGAGCAGATGCACTCACACCCGCCTGCTGCCTTTCATCACCAAGCTCTGCACTGCTGGTAGCCCAATCCCCAAGCTGAAACACTTTTAAGAGACGGTCCTGACACTTGCTGGTCCTTCTTGGGTGCCCTGGAGCCTTTTAGGCAACAATGGAACCTCTCTCCTTGAATCCTTGATGATGCAGTAGATTGTTGACTGAGATGCAATATTTCTAGCTGCGATACTCTTCCCTGTTAGGCCAGTTTTGTGCAGTGCAATGATGACTGCACATGTTTCTTTAAAGATAACCATGGTTAACAGAAGAGAAACAATGATGCCAGCCTCCTTTTAAAGTGTCCAGTGGTGTGATTCTTACTTGATCATGACAGATTGATCTCTTGCCCTGTCCTCATCAGCACCCACACCTGTGTTAATGGAGCAATCACTGAAACCATGTTAGCTGTTACTTTTATGGCAGGCCTGCAATGAAGTTGAAATGTCTTTTTGGGGAAAAAGTTCATTTTCTAGGCAAATATTGACTTTGCAATTAATTGCTGTGAAGCTGATCACTCTTTATAACATTCTGGAGTATATGCAAATTGCCATTATAAAACCTGATGCAGTAGACTTTGTAAAAATTAACATTTGTATCATTCTCAAAACTTGTGACCATGACTGTATCTTTGTATATTAACCATTGTATTTGCAGAACATGTTCTTGATACATCGCATGTAATGTTGCTTGTGTTAAAGATACTTCGTTTTATTGTTTAGAAAAAAAAACTAATTGACAAATGATTTTTTTTAAACAAAATTGAAACAGGTTCCTTAACTATGATATAGACACTTAGAAAGGAAGAATCTTTTATATATGGGAAATGATCACCTACAAGATATCAGGAATTTATATAATACTTGGGAAAAGTTAAATGATTTATCTTCTATAAGGCAAAATATTGTTCAAGGTACTGTACAAATGATGTATATATTTGCTCACTGCTGTCCAGTAATAAGGGATGACAAATGGGGTACATGAGTTTGTACTTATTTGGAAGCTCAAACATTTATGTCCATAAAGATAAGTAATATAACAATAATGCTTATTATGTAATTGTTTTTATTATAGTGTATAGATATACCATCGGACACAATTAACACATGCTTTTTTTTATTAAAAAAAGTGTAATCTGATCAAATTTTTAGAAGAAATTTAAACAGAAGCTAAAAAACAGACGATGCTGTTAACTCGGCTATGTAAGGCTCTCCCCTACACTCGAGTTGGGAGTGGCATGTTTGTAGTTACATCTCTCCATTCTGTCACAATGGGTTTCAATGGACTACTATTCATGTGTTAGAGCAGAGTCTGTTATGGATTCTTTACTTTTTTAACCACAATCTTCATTTCATATTTAACTTTTAAATTATAAATGTGGGTTCTACCTGGCTGCATGAAAATGTCTATCCATACCTTATGCTATTTTGCATGTTGTAATTATTTCTCTCTCTGCCTACAGATATGTTGCTGAAGGTATCATTGTTCCGACAAGCCTCAAACTAAATATGGCAAAATTTCTACATTGCAAAACTAAAAGGGCATAATTGTTGGTGCCATTGGTTCAACAGTTTGGTCAGTTTTGTACCAACATCCAGTACAACCCATGAGTTATTGTGTTGTTGTGTTTCTCCTATCATCGGAAAGAACTGAGAGTTAAGTTTGCCAGAGAAAGTACAGGGGTTTTCTCTATAATCAGGTTAGAAGTAGTTAGTAGAAGTAGAGACCATATATGTTTTAGTGAAATATAATCTACATAAGATAAAGTTCTGAGAAATTGCATGAAAATAACTTTTTAATGAATAATTTTAGATGTAAGATTGGTATTTTATGTTGTTTAGAATCTTTTTTTTTTTTTTTTTAGGATTAGTGGTTGAAAGTTTATTTTACCAAAACATGTTTCTGATTTTATTTTACTAAGTGTTAGTTTTGATTAGCAACAACAACGTTAAATGTATATGTTTATACACATTTATACTTGTATTTCCATTTTTTCCTCCATTCAGTTATGGGCTAACAATAGCTTGAAAAAAATCTCCATATGATTGCTTATTTTTCAGTATAGTCCTCAGCTGTGTTATGTGATCAGCCTTAAAACAAATTGTCTTACTAGTGAATAATACTTTATCTATTCATTTGTAAAATGGCCTTGATGTCTCAAAGGAAAAATTGGAAGAACTATTTTTCTGTCCATACATAAGGCAGTTGCCTTTTGAAGAGACGTAGATATAGTCTCATGATACAGCTGAGGACCAGGAGTGAACAACCAGTTAGAACATTACCATCAATAACATTCACAACATTTATGTTCATAATGGGCCAAGGAATAAACATTTTGTTGAAGTGCTACTTTAAGAATGCATTTTCTCAATTTTTTTTATTCTATTATAAAAAATGAATCCACAAGAACACCTGGCTTACAGACTACCCCTAACTACAGATGGACCACTCTGACCACTCAAGGTCTCTGGATGGTTGTAATTTGCTGACATTAGGCCTTAGACTGCAGTGGACAAAAAAAAATCGTCTGGAGTAACACTTACAAAATATACCAGTTCCGACTTGCATACAAATTCCACTTAGGAACAAATATGCAGAACCTGTCTTGTACCTTACTCGGGGAATGCTTGGATAAGATCAAAACTGATATAGAAAAGTACTCATGCCTTTTTAAAACATTAATCACAACATCTTAATAAATTCCACCTCCAGATTCTCAAACATAGGAGGGTGGGCATGGTTTCATGATCTGGTTGAGCAGCAGAACAGTGTAAGAGGCTCTGTATTGCACGCATCTTGCAGTACAACATAAGACTTACTTGTACACACTGAAAACATATACGTATGGGGGGGAGGACAGTTTTCTTTAATAAAGTATATTCCAAATTTGCAATTATCATCTGTGCTATTGAGTTTTTGCAATTTTGGTAAAATGTTGTTTAAATACCCTCTTTAGACTTTACCCCCTTTAGTCCTTTTTGTGTTTCCATTTTTCACTCCTAACTTTCAAAATTCCATAACTTTTGTAATAATAATAATCTTTATTTATATAGTGCCACCAAATTCTATAGCTCTTAACAAATCATAGGTGACCTATACAAATATAATATTACATTAAAGAGTACAAACGGTCAACAATATGTGTGGGTGCCCTGCTCAAAAGAGCTTATACTCTAAGGCTAGATTCACGCGATGTATACCCTCCGTACTGGAGCGGTACGTTGCAGCACATGGTACGTCGTGAGGCCATAGAAGTGTATGGGGGGTGTATATTCGTCGGCCGTATATACTTTCCCCATACGTCTGTGTGAATGTAGCTTTTTAAGACTTTTTAATTTTTCGCATACAGAGTTGTATAAAGGCCTGTTTTCTGTGTAACAAATTATACCTTGTGACAGTATTCCATATTCCATACCGTGTACTGGGAAGCTGTAAAAAATTCCAAATGCGGTGAAATCGACAAAATTGAGAAACAAGCCATTTTCATTTGGGCCCTGTCACTCTGACCTTCAAATGAAACTTCCCCTTTATTCTTTGGTTGGGTAAAATCGCAGAGATATCAAATTAATAATATAGGTTTTATTATGTATTAGTACATTTTAAAATTCACAACTTTTGTGCAAAAAAAATTCTACATTTTGCCATATTCTGACACGAATAACTTTTTTTATACTTCTGTGTATGGAGCTGTGTAAGGCATCATTTTTCTTTACGGGGTTTACTGATGGGAATAACCATTTTTATATGTTGACAGACTTTTGGGCTGCGATGCTACCTAACATGTTTGTTTATAAATGGGTATTGACGTTTCTGTAGTGGCCTTGTCTGAGAGGACATTACAGTAGTTTTCAGAATATAAGAAAAAATCTTGCTAAAAGTTTTGAAGGTCAGGAGGGTCCAGCACTGCCAGACCCTCGCTGTCCTGGAGATCGGGTGAAGCCCTAATGAAGTAGAGAGCAGAGCCTTTACACACATGATAACTACTACACAACTGAGAGTGATGTCTGAAGCATGTGAATGATGACATGCTTCATGTACCACTTCGTTGACCTAAACCCTTTCATGTTTCCTGGTGATGGGAAGATGTAAGAGAAGTTGCCGCTGGGACTTTGTATGAGGAAGAGCTATGAATGGATGTAGCAGTTCTGAGTGTGTTCATATGAGAGAATGTATGTATCATAGTATATAAGGCCGGAAAAGTACGCAAGTCCATCAAGTCCAACCTTTAAGAATTAAATAAATGTTTTATCCCCATAACCCCTGATATTTTTTCTCTCCAGAAAGGCATCCAGACCTCTCTTGAACATGTACATAGAGTCCGCCATAACAACCTCCTGCGGCAGAGAGTTCCACAGTCTCACTGCTCTTACAGTAAAGAACCTTTGTCTATGGTGATGGTAGAATCGCCTCTCTTCTAGGCGTAGAGGATGCCCCCTTGTCCTGGTCACATGCCTAGGTATAAACAGATCTTTAGAGATCCTTGTACTGTCCGTTCAGGTATTTGCACATTGTAATGAGGTCTCCCCTTAGTCGTCTTTTTTCTAAACTGAATAATCCCAAGTTTTGTAATCTGTCATTGTATTCTAGTTCCCCCATTCCCCTAATAATCTTTGTTGCTCTCCTCTGCACCCGTTCCAGCTCTACTATGTCCTTTATATACACTGGTGCTCAGAACTATACACAATATTCCATGTGTGGTCTGACCAGGGATTTGTATAAGGGCAAAACTATGTATTTATCATGAGAATCTATTCCTCTCTTGATACATCCCATAATTTTATTTGCTTTAGCAGCAGCTGCCTTGCTCTGGTCACATGTAGCAGACCTGAGTGAGCGGATGTGCCAGAGCTGTGTGTGTGTATTGATGTAGCAGACCTATTATTGAGTGTATAGAAGTAGCAGTGCTGTGTGTGCTGCGTTTGTGTATGACCAACCAGAAATTTTTCATTTTTAAAATGGGAGGAATATACAGAAATGCCAAGACATATTTAATGTTATTTAGTAAACAATAAAGAAAAACAGATCTTCCCTAAGTCTGTTCCCCCAACCATCTAAAATGAATGTTGGAATGGATAAGGACTGACACACCTCTCGAGAAAATGTGTTGTAAGAGTGAAATTCCCAACCAATCCAGTGTTTCTTCAATCTAGTCCACTGTTCTGGGCTCAAGTGAATTTCAAAAAGAACTACGATAGCAAGCAAGTGTTGGTTAATAACATCATATAACATACAGCGCTTCTTTATATCGCTCAATGGAAACATCTAAGGATTTTTCAAAATCCTCATTGTGACATTTATGCTTTTATCTGTTTCGTCGTAAAAAAAAAACCTTGTCAGTATCCCATCCTTCTCCCCAACATGATCCACACATCTCCCCATACAGCAGATCCATAATAACTGCTATCACCCTCACGCTGTCCATTTGCAAAAAGAAAAGGAAAACAAACCCCAACCATTGCAGTCCCACTTTGTAATTTACCTCTGCACTCAAAATCCCTGTTGTTCCAGCCAGTCCAAGGCTTCAAAGAAACAAGTTTTAATACTATGCAATATCTATTGGGTAACCTACTAACATTAAATTCGATATGCGATTTTCAAGATCTATTAGTTTGCCTTTCAAACTTTGGTTTTCTTCCTCCTCTTGAACTTCATTGACTTCTTGACCCATTCCCTGGCTGAGGCCTTCCATATTTTATCTAACGCAACCAATTTGCGTTCAGGTTTTTTGGGAGCCATATTTATTCTCTAAATCCATTGTTGGCTCAAATAGCTACAAACAAACTAGATTAACAATACAGTAATAAACCAACTGTGTGACATTAATGACTAAAAACCTCACTATATGATTACTGCAACAGACTATATCCTATGAACAAAAAAGTAAAGCCTCCTACTAGAACCGATTAAGTTGTTAAATCTGTTAACAATTTAATCAGTAAATATTAGATAAACACTGTATAAACAATGCTAGAGATGACAAATAAATAGCATAAATAATTACTGGATAATCCTAATACACAAGAGTGTTGATGGTAATATTATTTCAACAGTGAAAGCTCATCCTGACTCTTTCTGCTTTTAAAGCTATTTGAAATGCAAAACAGTTCCCGTCACAGAAGAGTGTTGTAAAAGGTATATCAATATTAACCAGAGAAACTCTCCACTTTTAAGATTATTGCAATACAAATTTGTTGAAAGGATCAGCTGATAAAATCTGCAGTGTTAGTGATGACTATGCAAAAATTACCCCAGTAATAGCAGTGTTAAATCACTAGCTTTATCGGAACATACTGATAAAGCTAGCAAACACTGCAGTACGTAGCCCTCCGAACGCCGGACTAAGCTTACAGAGACAGATAATTCATGAGGGGGAGAAGCTAAGGAGAGGAGAGTGCCTTCCCACATCATATGCCGGCGGTGACTGCCAGGCTTCAAGTCGCAGTCACTGCCTCCTCAGACCACCCCCTCATGAATGGAGGGCTATGTAGTGTAGTGCTTGCTACCTTTATCGGTATGTTCTGATTTAACAATGCTATTATTAGGGTAGTGCTAGGAAGCTGCCTACTTTAGTAGGCAGCTCCTAAAGGGATTTTTTGGTTGACAGGTCTTCTTAAAATCCACAAAATCAAAGACAGGTCCACGTTCTTTCATCAGTTGAAGTTAAGGTAATACTGAATCGGGAGCAAGACAAATATATTCCAAATCGAACAAATCTAGCAATGCCCGTCTTTCAAGATGAACTCGCATGCACAGCCACCTTTTCCACACCAAGAAAGGAGACCAAGGTGAGCTTGTTTTCACCAGACGGAGACAGTGCCCCCTTGTCTTTTGATTTGATTTAATCTGGAAGAACTTTCTACCATATTTTTTGTATGGACCATTCATATATTTAAATAAATAAATAAATCTTGTCCCCTCGTAGTCATCTTTTTTCCAGACTAAATAAATCTAGTTTTTTTAGTCTTTCATTTTTGTGACTCCTTGTTGAACCCTCTCCAGTTGCGGGGCATCCTTTTTATGGACTGGTGCCCAGAACTGGAAAGCATACTCCAGGTGAGGCTGAACCTATGCCATGTAATAACAAATACCACTGCCCAGTGGTAATATTACATCCCTATCCCGAGAGTCCATGCCACTTTTGATACATGATAACATCTTGCTGGTTTTAGAGGCAGCTGATTAACATTGAATGCTGTTATTCAATTTATTATCTACTAGTATCCCCAGGTCCTTTTCAACAAGTGAATCTCCAAGATTTACTCCCCCAAGGACATATGTTGCCTGTGGATTATTAGCCCCCCACATGCATAACCTTAGATTTATCCAGATTGAACCTCATTTGCCAAGTGGATGACCAAACACTCAGTTTGTCCAAGTTAGCCTGCAGACTATGAACTTCCTCCATGGACTGTATTACACTACACAGCTTGGTGTCATCTGCAAAAATAGACAAAAGTGCTATTAATTCCTACCTCTATATTAATAGATAAATTAAATACTAATTAAATACAAGCACACAACCCTGGGGTACACAACTGACAACTGGTAACCACTCTGAGTAGGAATCATTGACAACAACTCTATGGATATGAGCCTTCAGCCAGTTTTCAATCCAAACAATGCAAATGATTCCTGCCAAACCAAAAGACCTTATTTTATGTGACAGTTGCAAATGCCTTTGCAAAGTCCAAGAACACAATATCCACAGCAGCTCCTCCATTCAGGCATCTGCTCACCTCTTCACAGAAGCAGATCAGGTTAGTCTGACAACTTCTATTCTTAGTAAACCCATGCCGGCTGTTACCTATTATACTATTTGATGTCACATACTCCGGTATATAGTCTTTTACTAACACTTCCAATGTTTTCCCCACAATGGAAGTTAAGTTTAGAGGCCCTTAACAACATTCGCCTGGCGCCAGTCACTTGGCAACATACCAGACATTAGGGAATCCCTGAAGATTTTAGACAGCGGTACAGCAATAACAGAACTGAGTTCTTTAAGAGCTCTGGGGTTTAACCCATCTGGTCCAGGAGCCTGGTACACATTGATTTTATTGAGCTTAGATTGGATCATGTCTCCATTCAGCCAGTCCAGTATATTACAGGATGCATTACCCGCACTGGCACCACCTACATCAGTAGTTCTTTCTTCTATTGTATAAACCAGTGATGGCCAACCTATGACACGCGTGTCAGCACTGACACACGTAGCCATTTTCAGTGACACACGGCTGCTGGAGAAAAATTGCTGTAGTGCAGTTGTCTGTTGTCTGGGGCCGGTCGGGCGGTCGGTTGGCGATGTGGTCTGCAGCGAGCGGCTGCATCTCAGTCAGAGAGATTGCAGCTGCTGCTCCTGTCCTCCTGTCCTGCTCTGCGGAGGCCGCCCAATGACGCCAGAGTGGAGCGTGGAGACAGAGCAGCCCCAGCTCGCAAAGACGCAACCTATGCTGTGCCTGCGCGGGAACATCTACACAGGAGCTGAAGAGGAGTAACGGAGGCTCGTGGTGTCGTTGGAGCCTGTGCCAGTTAGGTAAGTTAGTTTATTGAGCTGAGCTCTGCCGGGCTGGGCTGTGATGTACACTCTTTGGGGGCCACTTCTCAGGACACAAATGTCCTTAAAACTAGCTGTTGCTGGACTGCCACGGGTTTGCCATCACTGGAATAATTCCCCCTCACCCTCACTTATCTTAGTTCATGGCACCCCACACAAGTTAAATAACAGCAAGACCAACAAAAGAACTGACAGATTAACAAAGAAGTCACTAAGCAGGTAAGTTAAATAACTATACGTATTTGTTATTTAAACTCTAAATATCACAAAATTAGGTTTTTTTTCTCAAGGTGACACACCACCCAAGTTATGCTCGGTTTTTTGGCAAATTTTGACACACCAAGCTCAAAAGGTTGCCCATCACTGGTATAAACGGAGCTAAAAAAAAACATTTAGTATCTCCGCCTTCTCTTGGTCTCCAGTCACCAATTCCCCATTTTCAGAATATAGGGGTCTAATTTGCTCTGACCCATTTTTTTTGCATTGATATACTTAAAAATTTTGTAAGTGTTTTGAAAGCCAAAGGTGACCTGTCAGATTTATATTTTTTAAGTGCCCTCTTTTTATCATTAATTTCCCTTCTTACTGTAGCTGTAAGCCACATGTGTTGCTATACTTGTTACCTAAATTGGAATAAATGTACTGCAATAACATGGCAGCCTGGAGCTGTTGTATCTCTACTATACACACACACAGGCTGCTGGGGGCGCCAGTACCAGGAAGCACATGGAGGAGCCATTATACCTCACATCATTATACAGGCTATCAGTCATGTGTATAGGAGTATCTCATACACATAGGTTGCAGGGGGCGTGGCCGCTCGCACCAGGAAGCACATGGCGGAGCCATTATACCTCACACCATTATACAGTCAAGCATGGGGGGGGGGGGTGACTGTGCCTCCCACTCATGAATAAGCGAATAAGCTGGACAGCTTGAATATGATAATGACCCATTGGACATCTCACAGGTCATTTGCATACAGCTTTAGGACATCATTGCTTAAGTTAACAGGCATGTAGAAGGACAATGAAGGGATAGAGGCAATGCTTTCTAATTGCAGTTTATGAAAATATATTTAGTTTAGGGGGTTAATTTGCCTGACAGGTTCTCTTCAAAGTCTCCCATTATCACTACTGTCCTCTTTCCTCAGAGATATTGGGGGGGGGGTCTAAAAATTACATCAAGAATAATTTTTACAAAGCTCTTCTGGCTTTGAAATTCAACCCACAAAGTTTCAGCCTCCTCACACTCTTCATTGCCCACTGTCTCATTCACAATTGTTTTTAAGTCTCTTCTTACTTACAGACTTACACCCCCTTGTCTCCTATTTGTCCTGTCTTTCCCAAAGAGTGTAAAACCTTGAATATTAACACCCCAATCATTCGATGCATCGAGCCATGTCTCTGCTACACCAACTACATCTAACTAATACCAGAGCCTCAAGCTCGCCCATTTTTCCTGCATTACTTCTAGCATTTGTGAACATACACTTTAATTTTCCACAATTATGTATTTGATTTATAGTAATTTTACTGGCACATATTTCCGCACTATTGATTTGTAACTTGTGGATCTCCTTATCTACTGCCTTACTCCCCCATTCACTTCACCACCCACCAACTTAGGCTGCCTCCTGTATGACCTGTCTATTAGAGATGAGCGAGTATACTCGTCAGAGCTCGACGCTCGTTCGAGTATTTGTGTACTCTAAACGGCTCGTTGCTCGGACGATTATCTCAGCTGCTGGAGATCGAGCATTTACTTAAGGAAACACAGTGAAGAATACAATGAAAACAGTGAACACAGGATCATTTAAGTGAAGAACACATTGAAGAACACATTGCAGATGTTTCCGTACATCTGCTAACTTATCCGAAGACGCGTGCCGAACGGTGTTCTTCACAATAGTATGTGAAGAACAATATGTGTGAAGAACACATTGCAGATGTATGTTGAGTGTTCTTTCAATGTGTTCTTTCGGTGAAAACATCTGCAAACATCTGCAATGTGTTCTTCAGTGTTCTATCAATGTGTTCTTTCAGTGAAAAATGCTCGAGTCTCCCATTGACTTCAATGGGGTTCGTTATTCGATAAGAGCACTCGAGCATCGGGAAAAGTTTGACTCGAGTAACGAGCACTCAAGCATTTTAGTGCTCGCTCATCTCTACTGTCTATCCCTTTAGTGTTTCCTTTTCCTCCTCCCCCGATCCTAGTTTAAATACTTTGCCACCTGTGCTAGGATCTTCTTCCCCAGCACAGCAGTCCCCCTTTAATTTAGGTGTAAGTTATCTGCAGAACACAGCTTCTACTCAATTGAAAAGTTAGCCCAGTGCTCAAGGAACCCAAATCCCTCTGCTCTACACAAGATCTGAGCCATGTACTTAACTCCCTGAGTTCCCGCTTTCTTCTCTGTGCAGTGCATGGCACAGGTAGTATTCCAGAGAACTACCCTGGAGGTTCTTCCCTTAAGCTTTGAATCTAATTCTTTAAAACTATTCTTCAGGCTCCTCCACCTGCAATCTATTCTGACATTGGTCATCCCCAGCCCCTCCCAGTAATTTATCCACCCTTTCCACCACATGCTGAACCCTGGCACCAGGGAGACAGCAAACCATTCGGTTGAGGCGGTCTTGGCGAAAAATTATTCTATCCTTCTCCCTGATTATAGAGTCCCCTACAACCACAAGCTGCCTTGGCTTACATGCACTACCATCCCCCCCCCTACTAGCTGGTCTGCTCCCCCGGCTGTTAGGGAGAGCAGGATTCACTAGGGCTGCCATTTCTGACACTAACGTCCTGACATCATTGCACAATTTTGCAATTTTGCTTGGGTGTTCAGAGTCAGAATTGGCCTTCCTTTTCTTGACCCCCTTTCTACCCCCTCTATTTACAGTAACCCAGCTAACTACCCCATTCCACTGGCTTTCTTCTCCACCCTCCACTTCTATCATGCTTATTCCTTGCTCAGGGAGCAGAATACTCCTCTTAAGATTGTCCATTGCTCGCAGATGTGCAATATCTCTAAGATGTGAAACTGTAAGTGACCGTGGTATCTTTAGGATTGTAGTGTGGAGATATGTTTCACTGCTTTGAGTATACAAGGGTGGCAAATTCCTTAGCACTAAATTATGGAGAGAGGAAAAGGTTCTATACCTGATGGAGTCCCTCAGGATGAAGACCTGGATGGACAAGTTCAGTGAGGGTGCGGGTACACCTTCGACTTGCAATGCACCTTGAAACTCACTGCAACTGAAATGTGGATACATTTGTGCCTATTACATCAATTTCTTTTGAAATTGAAACAGAGGTGATCGGTAACTATCACCACGTGTTTTCCATGTAAATAATACAAAAGAGATGGTGCTTGACAGCGATCACCTGCGTTTCCAAGGAAATGCAGACGAGATGAGCACACGACCCTCCCCATTCCGGTTCCATTGCTTTTCACGACACCATGCAAGGGGAAGGCTTGACCATACTCAGAGAGAAGTCAGATTAATACATAATGTGATGTGTGAAGTCCCTGGTGTGCATTAAATGTATTGCTGCTGAATATTTCTTATGTGGTTTATTTATTGAAGAGATATATTTTGTGCAGTGTATTACCTTGTGGTATATATTTATGTGTGTGGTATTTTCATTGCTGGTATTTTTGTAGCATTGTACAGGTATGTAGGTTCTGGATACAGGGTGTGGATAGGCAGATAAATATTTATAAAGCAAAAATGGCAGCACTCCAGGAATACTGAACAAAATCCGGTCGACTTTATTTCACAGCTATGTTTTAGCTTCTTCTAAAGCCGTTGTCAAGCATTAATGGGGTGTGCGGGAAGTTCATTTACATGAAGTGAAGAGTACAAGAAGTTATTTGCATAATTATAATACAAATACAAAATTACATAAACAATACATATGTAGTGAGTCCATATAAAAGTGAATTTAATATACAACTTCTTGATACATTGGTTAACCCCTTACAGCCCTTTTTCATTTTTGCGTTTCCATTTTCACTCCCCACTTTCAAAATTGCATCACTTTTTTCGGCTTCTGTGAACAGAGCTGTATAAAGTCTTTTTTTCTGCCTAACAATTGCTCTTCCTATTGAGGATATTTTAGATTCCATGCTATGTACTGGGAAGCTGGGGAAAAAAAATGCTGTAAAATTGATAAAAACATACATTTGTACCATTTTTTTTTTGTCCCTATTTTACAGAATTGAATGCTCTACATGACACATCCCTTTATTCTTTGCGTCGGTATGCTCATGTAGATATTACATTGATATAGGCGTTATGTTTAGGTGCAGTTTTGTCAATTTCACAGGTGAAGGACATGAACTGAACGGGTGAATTTGATTTTGAAGGAGAAAGCTGTTCCACAAATGTCATTCACCTGTTGATTTGATGTCTTTCACTTGTTAAAATAAGTAATACCACCTAAAACCACCCCAAAACTAATTGCAATGCAGTTTTAACTGCAACGTGTGAGCGCACCCTCAATGGTGCCGAAAAGAGTTAGGTACAATCCAATACTCAACTGCAGCCTGTTATTGCTGGGTTGGGAGAGCCAACAGTTATGTTAGTGTTACTTTTTTTTTTTTTTTAAACTTATTTTTTTTTAAAAAAGAACCCCCAAAACATATTGGTTTTGGCAGCCAGAAACAGAGCCAATCACAAGCCAGGAGACTGCACTCCACCCAGCATGACGTGGTACACTTACACGTCGATAGCAGTGGTTGGCTGGCCTGATCAGGTGACCCTGGAATAGACTAGTCCCTGCCCGCGCTGCTCGCATCATTCTCTGTCTGGGTGCCGTTAGGAAGAGAGCTACTGCTGGTCAGGGATAGCGTTAGGGTGTTATATTAGATCAGTGTTAGGCAGGAGTGATTCTACAAGAACCCAACAGCCCTTGTTAGGGCTACAATAGAGTTATATTTTATTTTTTTTTATTTGCTTGTGGCTGGGCTTGCTGGCACTAATAGTGCAGCTAGTACCATATTGGGACAAATTTGCAGGGAGACTTGAGAACGTTGTATTTAGCTCTTACTGACACACATATCCATCTCAAACACCTAAGTGGGACAATTTATTAGGGGTTTGATTGAATTAGGCACAGTCTGCTTTTTCTTTTTTTTTTTTTTCAAAACTAAAAGTCATCAGGCACAGCACAAAATCCTGTTGTGTGCTGTCAGTGTAGGTTAGAAACTAGCTATAGCAATAGGATAGCATTGTTTTGTTAAAAAAAACAAATACACAAAAAAACACAAAAAAAACACAAAAAATTTACAGTTTACACTTTAATTTTGAAAATGTTGAACCCGAGGGCTAGGGGTAGAGGACGAGGGCGTGGGCGTCCAACTACTGCAGGGGTCAGAGGCCGTGGTCCTGGGTGGGGTGAGACACCACCTGCTAATGAGGGAGCAGGGGAACGCCGCAGAGCTACACTCCCTAGGTTCATGTCTCAAGTTACTGGGACTCGTGGTAGAGCACTGTTGAGGCCAGAACAGTGCGAACAGGTGATGTCGTGGATTGCGGACAATGCTTCTAGCCATTTGTCCACCAGTCAGTCTTCCACGCAGTCCACCCATGTTACCGAAATCAGCACTCCTCCAGCTCCTCCACCCCAGCCTCCTTCCCCCCAGTCTGCCCCCTCCCAGGAAAATTTGGCATTTGAACTGGCATACTCTGAGGAACTGTTTTCTGGACCCTTCCCAGAGTCACAAACCACTTGTCCGGTTGCTGCTGAGCTCTTTTCCGATGCCCAGGTTTTCCACCGGTCGCAGTCTGTGGGTGATGATGACATTGTTGACGTAGTGGAAGAAGTGTGTAAAGAGGTGTTGGACGATGAAGATACACGGTTGTCAGACAGTGGTGAAGTTGTTGTCAGGGCAGGAAGTCTGAGGGGGGAGCAGACTGAGGGATCGGAGGATGATGAGGTGACAGACCCAAGCTGGGTTGATAGGCCGGGTGAACACAGTGCTTCTGAGACTGAGGCGAGTCCTCGACGAGAACAGGTTGGAAGAGTCAGTGGTGGGGCCAGACGGAGAGGCAGGGCCAGAGCTGGTGCATCAGCGCCAAATTTTTCACGTAGTGAAGCTCCCTTGGCGAGGGCTAGATTTTCGGAAGTCTGGAGGTTCTTTAAAGAAACACCGGATGACCGACGGACTGTGGTGTGCAACCTGTGCCACACCAGGATCAGCAGGGGTTCCACCACTACCGGGTTACCCACCACCAGTATGCGCAGGCATATGAATGTTAAACACCCCACTCAATGGAACCGTTCACCTCTGGCCGGGCACACCACTGTCCATCCCCTGTGTCATCTGCTGCCTCTGCTAGTCAGCCCCCTGCCCAGGACCCCCGCGCAAACACCTCCCGTGCGAAAACCACACCTTCGCCTCCACGATCCTCCACAGCATCCACCAATGTCTTCATGCGCAGCGTTCAGCTCTCCATACCCCAGACGCTGGAGCACAAGAGGAAGTACAGTGCAACCCACCCACACGCCCAAGCCCTCAACGTCCACATCTCCAAATTACTTAGCCTGGAGATGCTGCCCTATAGGCTGGTAGAGACCGAGGCCTTTCGCAACCTCATGGTGGCGGCCGCCACTCGGTATTCGGTCCCCAGCCGCCACTACTTTTCCCAATGTGCCATCCCAGCCCTGCACCAGCACGTGTCAGACAACATCATCCGTGCCCTGACCAACGCCGTTTCTGACAAGGTCCACCTGACCACGGACACGTGGACGAGTGCTGCCGGGCAGGGCCACTATGTATCGCTGACAGCACATTGGGTTAACTTGGTGGAGGCTGGGACCGAGTCTGACCCTGGGGCTGCTCATATACTGCCGACGCCGAGGATTGCGGGGCCTACCTCGGTCCAAGTCTCTCAGGCCTACTATGCCTCCTCCTCCCACCCCTCCTCCACCTCCTCCTCCGAATTACCATCCGTGGGCATGGTGCCATCAGTCGGTAGCTCTAGGCACAGCAGCAGTGCCGTCGCTAAGCTGAGCCTAGGCGATAAAGGCACACCGCCCAAGAGCTATTACAGGGCACCACGGCGCAGACTGATCTGTGGCTGGCACCGCTGAACCTGAAGCCAGGCATAGTTGTGTGTGACTATGGCCGTAACCTGGTGGCGGCTCTGCAACTTGGCAGACTGACACATGTGCCATGCCTGGCCCATGTGTTAATTCTCATAGTTCAGCGTTTCCTCAAGACATACCCCAATCTGTCTGATTTGCTCACGAAGGTGCGTCTCGGAGGAGGTGAAGGAGGATGAGGAGGAAGAGGAGGAGAATGTTGGCAAGACAGAAGAGGGGAGCATTGCTCAGTCCTTCACTGTTCAGCGTGTATGGGCAGAAGAAGAGGAGTTGGAGGAGGAGGAACGGGACAGTCAGGCCAGTGAGGGGAGTGAATTCTTACGCGTTGGGACTCTCATCCCTGGAGAGGAAAGGAGTGTGAGAATGCATGAATACCAGCAGGCCCTGGTGCACAAGCTGAAACAGTATTTCCCTTCTGACAGCGCTAGCGGCAGAGGGCGTACTTCTGCGGGACAAGTAGCGAGAGAGAGTAGGCAAAACATGCGCTTGGCCAGCACTGGCTGTACGTCTGGAGGTTCTTGCCTGCCCTGCGCTAGCGTGTTGTCTGAAGAGTTTCAGTGCAGCTGTGGCATCATACCGATAAGCGCACACGCTGTCGACTGACAGCGCTGACAGGCTGACACTCATCAAGATGAATAAAGCCTGGATTTCTCAGGATTTCCATTCTCCACCAGGTGAAAGAAGCTCAACCTGAATAATGTATGCACTCCTCTCCTCATTTTCCTCCTCCTCCTCTTTGTACACTAAAGCAGAGGAAACTGGCTATTGTTTGCCAGGGCCAACTGGCTCTAGGTATAGTACTCTATGTATTTAATTTTTCTGGAGGGCCACCTACCCGGTCCTCTGTTTTAAACAATTTTTGGAAGTGCCACATAGCTGTCTCCCAAAGTCATCCATATTGCTGCCTCCATACATCGTTCCCTTAGCAAACGAGCTGTGTCGGGCAGAATTTTGGGTTGTTTTCATGGCTTCCACATCAAACTTGTTAACTTTGTCGCCACCCTGCTGTGTTATCCACAAAATATACTGGCAAACTTTTATCATTTACCGATATTATTTCAGCGCTTCTTGCGCATCTGTTTACATTCCCCTCACCCGCCATAACCAAAACTTATAAGAACAGTACTACACTTGATCTTATACAAAAGGTTCTTAGAAGTGCTGTTTGTAGCCCCCGCCTGCTTTGAAAATGATAATTTTTTCAAAGTAAACGCTTCTGGCCCCCAGGCCCATTTTGGGTGGGGAAGAGCCGAGAGACAGGGGCTTGGACAGGCAAAAGTTCGCCTGGCAGTGGACCGCCAGCTCCATCCCAAGATCCAACTAACATAGTTTTAACTGCAGCACCTTTAATCTACTACTACTTTACTGCCTCCATGCATCGTCCCCTTATCAAACGAGCTGGGTCAGGCAGAATTTTCGGGTGCTTCACCAGATACATAATGGGACTCGGCCCATCTGTTGCCGCCATGCTGGAGACCTGAAGTTGCAATCATAGCAGCGCAATATGTGTGCCCCATACTGTCCCTCTTAATCATGGAACCATTTCCGAAAAAACAATTAAAAATAGAACCGGAAGAAGCTGAGAACGGCGAAACCCAGGGTCGGGCAAGCGAGTGGAGCTGGCGTCCCGTTTTGTATACTGTTTTATGCGCATTTTAAACATACTCTTGTGAGTATAACTTTTAAGAATAAAATCCAAGGTTTTAAGAACGTACTATGCGATTTGGTGCCTACTTTCTCTTTTAGTTTTTGCTAGCACACGGTTGAGTGAGTTTAAGGAGAAAACTGCACCTTAAGGACATTCTGAATAGTGACCTATATCTTGTTGCCAAACTTTCCTCATCGGTAGAATATAATTGAAGATCTTTGAAGGAATTTTGAACAACAGCCGTATTGGAATCATTGGGAGCTCCGGTCAGGGTTTTTTATACTCCTTTTTTTATTGTTTAAAGTGGGACTTGTTGGATCGGTCTCGGACTGTGGTGTTAGCTCCTGTGGTATGGAAGTGTGCTGCACTGTGTTTTTATAACTTTTGTTAAAAATAGAACCGCTATGCTATTCCATTATTCCTAGATGAAATATTCAAACGACCCCGCTTGCTTTGAAAATTATAATTTTTTCAAAGTAAACGCTTCTGGCCCCCAGGCCCATTTTGGGTGGGGAGGAGCCGAGAGATAGGGGCTTGTACAGGCGAAAGCTCGCCTGGCAGCGGACCGCCAGCTCCATCCCAAGATTAGGCAGGCTCAGAGGCATCCATGCATACTGCCTCTGCTGTCTTCTGTCCATTTCGCCTCCACAGCGTCCACCAATGTCTCCATGCGCAACTTTCAACAATCTATACCCCAGACGCTGGAGGGCGAGAGGATATACAGCACATTATCCCCTTATCAAACGAGCTGTGTCAGGCAGAATTTTCAGGTGTTTCACCAGATACCTAATGGAACTCGGCGCATCTGTCGCCGCCATGCTGGAGACCTGAAGTTTCAATCATAGCAGCGCAATATGGATCCCCCATACTGTCACTCTTAATCATGGAAGTCGTCTCCATGGCTGCCTCCAGATGTCGTCCCTTTATTAAACGAGCTGTGTCAGGCTCATTTTTCGGGTGTTTCACCAGATACGTTATGGAACTTGGTCACTATGTCGCCACCATGCTGTGTTATCGACTAAATATACCGTCAACCGTTTGTTCACATAGGAAATCATTTCAGCGCTTCTTGCTCACCTCCATTTGGGGTATGTCGCCATGCCACTCTCTAGCCTGCCGCTGCTGCCGCTGCCTCTGCATGCCGTCTTCTATAGTGTCAGGGTCAATTATTGCATGTTTTAGATGATATCTAGCCTCATTCGGTCACTCTGTCATCGCCATGCTGTTGCCCATAATTTTGGCATAATGGTGCGATTAAGCAGCCTCAGAGGCATCCATGCATGCTGCCCCTGCTGTTTCCTGTACATTTCCGTGGTGTTTCCATCCTTTTCTGAGGTTTCCAGGTTTTTGGCCAAGCTTCCCTGTGCAGACCCTTGGTCCCCTTGAAAAATGCTCGAGTCTCCCATTGACTTCAATGGGGTTCGTTATTCGAGACGAGCACTTGAGCATGGGGAAAAGTTTGTCTCGAATAACGAGCACCCGAGCATTTTAGTGCTCGCTCATCTCTCGTTAACAATTAAAAAAGAAAATTGTCATTGATGTAGTCTGCCACCTTCCACTACATACAGTAAATGGGTTTGAAACACATAAAGAAGGGTTAATTAAAAAAAATATATTATTATTCTCACCTGAAAGGAATTTATGATAACTAAACTCATTTGTACAGACTCTCAAATGAATTTTTCATCACTAAAGGGCAAGGGTTGGACACCTATGGCTCATACTGTAAACCTTTATATACTGTACCTTCCTGACATGACTCCATGCCGAGTTGTGCTGTAATCCAAAATTTTAATCTGGTTGCATTATTTATTTATTTTTTAGCTATAAATGTATATATGTGCACAGTTCTTCCTGCTCTATAACATTTCAGGTTGGTTTTTGCATGGAATTGGAAAACATACCGCCACCTGCTGTGCGTTTTGTTACAGATGAAGTAATGTCTGTAGTTAACAAAACGCACAGCAGGTGGCGGTATTGCTCTGTGTATCGGTATGTTTTATGTAAAAATGTATTCAGTTCATGGTTTTTATGGTTGCTCATTGCATGGAAAGGTATTCTTAAAAATGATTTGTGTGACGCCAACATTTACTAGTTTTGCACATTGCCAATAACTATACGAAGTTAGTTGTTAATTCCTAAAGCGTAAACATTGTATCGTACTGGTGAGTCTTGAGCTGGGGATCATCTGCTTTCCAGTCAGGTTTCTGAGGTACACTTTTATTATGATAGTAGAACACAGCATTTTTCTCGCTTAAAGAACCAGCTCTTACAGTTCCCCCTCAGGCTCCATTTCTGATCTGTTATATGTAGATTAGCTAATTGCTAGATCATGAGAAAATGATCACAAAATTACCAGATCATAAGAATAGAAAAGGCAAGTGACTTGCATTGCATTGGTTGCTGGTTTATGTGCGGTAGGAGACGCAGGATAACAGATGACAGACTAGTTGTGAGTGTAATGCCAGGCACACAGATTAGCATGTTACTGGCTCCTTTTTATCAGCTCGTATACGCTGTTTGCCTCGGCCGCAGTTTTATGATGTGATTCTGGAAGAACTTTGAAAGTGATGAAAGTCCTGGGGAATGTAATCTGCAGCCTGTAGTCTATTCAGATACATAAATCACAACTTCTGTTTTCACCCAATTTTCTCAACCACTGCAGCTAGTACCCACAAAAATGCAGATTTCAACACCAGATCATGCATGTTATAATTATATTAAATGAATGTTGAAAATCATTCAGAGTGATAACAAGTTCATTGCTTTAAAGAATCATCTTAGTTGGTGTTGAGAAGCTTTGCTGTGTCATTTATCTTTGGTCACCGCTTTATTAATGGTATAGTGTGGACATCCTATAAATATAAGACCAGGTTCACATTACTTTTTGTATTTTTCTCTTGTTGAGGAGGATTGCAGAAAGTACAGATGATAATGAAAGCCCTTCTGTAACGTAGAGGGTATATTGAGTTGCAATATGTGGGCACGGAAGGGTAACTTCTGTTATGCTTTCATTATTCAAGTAATTTTGCAGAGATTTGACGTAATAGTTCTGCATGGTGGGATATGACTTCCCACATCATGCAGTACTATTACTTCAAGCTTCTGGCACTAGCTCACAACCAGTGCCAGTGCACGAAACTGATGTAGCAACCACAACTGGAGATAATAATAATAATAATAAGGCAAAAACCCAGCACAGACTCTGTGGACAGATATTGGGAACTCCCCTGGAGCCAAAAGTCCATGAACAGCGGAGATGCGGAAGGTGAGAACTCATGCCATTTTGATAATAACCAGCTCAGACGCCAAACATAACCGAGGCCTCATGAAGGCATGTACTTATATTGCCCGAGTCATTTAAAGAGATGTGTGCAAAGATGTGTAAGGCCACAGGACACGGCTCTTTGCTAACAGATCTAGGCAACAGAGTAGACCATATTGACAAAAAATGGGAACGTTGTGTCCTCGCACAATGAGCATAATAGATGCTCAATATGAGCTGAAGATTGAGATGACGCAATGAGAGCAAAAGTGGCAGACATAGAGGATAGTCAGGAGAATAAATCAAGCTGACGAGGCATACCAAAGATCCTCAAAGATTACTACATTACGCACCAAATTAATGAAAGTGCTTCTCCCTGATATAAACTCCACAATGAAATGGACAGTAGGAAGGAAAAAACAGGTGCCAAGGGACGAGCCACCTACCGGAAAACACCCGAGAGATGTCCTTGTCCAGGATCATTTATCAAAAAAAGGAGACTAATGTTTGCCGCAAGGAAGAAAAGCCCGTTAACAGTACATATCAGTATCTTGCAATATACGCTGATTTACAGCCGCAACCCTCCAACACCCAGCGTCTTTGATCAACAATAACAAAGTCTCTACGGACAAGCCAGTCGTCTACAAATGGGGTTACAAACACGTTCTCAACATTTCCAAGTAATAGACCCAAGTCATCCACAATATGACGAAGGTAAGCTCTCCTGAGTCGCTGGAATGTTCCAGGTGTCAACAGTTCCTCAAAAGAGAAGCCGATGGCACCATTGGAGCAGCAGACATGGCAGCCAGAGAAAGAAGAGGGATCGAGATGAATGGCTAGTGCAATGAAGGATGGAAAATCCTCTCGTCACTCACCGGCTTCTTACAGGACTATTGCCCTATTCGGAACCATCGGGTGCGCTATCTAGTCCTTTTTACTGCATCTTACTGACTCTACTGTTGCTTGGTATGTTTTACCTACTCGTTTGGTTACATGGTTCCGTGATGGGATGTGGGAGGAGGGAATTGGGGGATATAATATTGCCTGCCACAGTACAACTTCCACCGATCCGCTTACACGGCGTAGGTGCTGGTGCGGGAAGTATATGTTTAAAATGAGTATATGGTTTCTTAAATTTGCCTCGCTAAATGTCAAAGGGATGAAGGAGCCCACAAAAAAGATCATATACATTGTGGTCTGAAGTAAAAGCATTGCATGGTGACATATTGGGGCACATGTACTAAGGGTCCGCAGCAGCTGAAATCCGGGGTAGGTTTTCCGAATATTTCCGCTTTGCGCTGTATTTCACGGGATTGTGACGCACGCGATCGATTTTGTGCCATCGCGCCGACTTTAGAGCAACAGAATCGGGGGGGAGTGGTCAACGGACAACCCGAAGGATTGTGGAAAAACGCAGCAGAATTTAAAAAGCCATTTGGTCGACAAGAAGATTCAAGTAAGTACTCACATTTACACCAGCAAAAAAAAGCAGGTGAACTTCGGCGGGACTAGGCGCAGCAGACGACACTGGTGAATATCGGCGCACGGACTTAGTCTAAATGCCGGCAGAACCGAATCAGCGTTTGGAGAAACCGCCGCTGGATCGCGGCACTGACCGGGTAGTAAATGTGCCCCATCTGTTCACAAGCGAAAGGAAACGCACCTGATCTCAAAAGATGCACACCGTATCTCACATCGGGCTTTTCCTGTAGGTATATTTCACATGTCAATACAAAAAGAGGAGTGATGTATGAAAAAAATAATGTAGCTAGTACAAGAGGAAAAAAAAAGTGTTACTAGACACTAAGGGAAGAGATATCTTACCTTAAATAATGTGTATTTACACCATTGTGATTTATGTATGCCCCTAAAAAGGGACAGCCAAGGTTTCCTCCAGAAGGTCTTCAGGCTGGTCTAATATCTGAAGCAAGGTCGTACTGTTTTCTGTGGAAGACCTTATGTATTCTCTCCACCGTAGATGCAACCCCCTATCTTTCTCAACGATTACTGTTAAACACTGGATTGGAAGTCCCACTTTCCCAAAAAGGAAGTCGATGTATTGTAACAAGGAAGCCGATGTTAATTGAGTTTTACATCTGCCAGCTTGTGCCGTGGGCAACCTCTGGGAGCCGGGGACCGGCCACAATGCCGGCGGACCATGCAATCAAGTCATTATATACTATATACTTTAGATATAGATAGTGTCACTAGAAACTGCCATGCATTGCAACACCTAAAAACTGTAATGGGAACATGGACTCAAGGGATAAAACAGACCGTCCTTCTACGATAAAATTCAGAAAATTCAGTAAAATGCGAATCTAAATAAGCAAAATCAAACACTGACTGAGAAGCATAATAAGTTACAGAATTCAGATACTATGATCAGCCCAACGCCAAACAGCGACCGGCCGGAATGAAGGATCTTTTCAACTTTACATGCCACATTCCCCCGTGGAATACTTAGACGCTAGGCAAGTCGGTGGAATTTTTTCACAGCGACATTGTGAATAAATTAGGAACAGAGGGTACAGGATGATGGTAATCTAAAGGAGACTGGATTTAATATTTGTGCTAACACACGTTCATGGGGCAAGTTTTCCAGTTGTACCTTTGAACGAAGGTCTTAGTTGGGGAAAGTTGTTCCCCCAAACAAAATATTATGGACCTGGGATTGAACTTTTATTGGCTTGATGCCTTGGTTTCAACCAGTTTCAGAGTGCCTGGGCCCAGACTGAGATAGCTGGTGAAGGTCGATTGGTGTAAAGGATAATTTCCCTACAGATGAGATTTGGGGTAAAACCAATTTTACAGTGGAGGCCGACACATGACGCAAGAGTTAGAAAGGACAAAACTTTACAGGAGAAGGAATTATATCTACCTTTCTAGAGGAGACATAACACCTTAAAATTATTCCAGAGAACATGACTACTGAGCTGTCAGGATTTGAACCGGCATTCTGTGGCCTTTATAGTTGGATCTTACCACTGTGCTATGTAGACTGATTGTTTAATAACGGCTTTTTGTTGCGGTGCTTCTAAGTAGCTGCTGGTATTTTAGTCTCAGCTGTGCTCTTTATATACTATCAGGAGTAGTGGGCTCCTTTAATGCAGCTTTTGCATCTGTTTCCCTAGTATTGTCGTGTATACAGCTTATCCCCGACTTCTCTTTTATATAGATACTTACTAAGTGGCTTGTTTCTTGACTGTGCGTGAGAGATTCTTGGAAGTTTGTTAATATTCTCTTGATTCACTCATACTCTTGTCTGTTTCCCTTGTCTGTCTTGATTTTCTCGTGAGTGTTTGGTGGAAGGCTGTGGTTGTTCCTGTCCTCTCTATTGCCTTTCTCCAGGCATTCAGTCTGGCTGTGGTTAGTGTACATTGACGGGATTGCTTTGATCTCCAGTTTTATTGAAGTATTTGTTTTCATTAGGGGGACCAAATTAGTACACCGACCCAATAGCCTTTGTCTTTTTCACTACTATATGGAAGGATCGTTGTGTCGAGGCGAGAGCAGAGTTGTGGTCCGAAGATAACCAGCGGTAGCGTGACCATCACCCGCAAGCAGGGACTAGCTTAGTCTTAGGAGTATAGGAACAGTTTCCCTTTCCGTTTCCTAGTTCTTGTGCTTTTCTTTTTGTTTATATGGTTTCCTGTTTCGGTTAAGACTGTGACACTAGCACTTTTGAGATAGACTTCACAAACTCATTGGAGATTGGGTCTCTTGTCTCAGACAGTTTTTTTTCGGTGGGCAGCATGGTGAGCCCTTGCTCTGCAACAACTATATGGGATATATCCAATTGCAACATTTTAGAGCTCTCTTGCCTTTTAACAGTTATGGGCATTCTAGCTCGTTTCCCATCATCTCAGTGTATAGGTCCTGTTTAGGGTATTTTTTTTTTCTTTTCTTTTTTTTTTCTTTTTTTTTTTTTTTTTATTTTTTTTTTTTCTTTTTATTTTTCTTTCTTTTCTCTTTTTCTTCTTTTCCCTTTTTACCCCTCGTTTCTCTCCTTTCCTTCCCTTTCCTGTTTTTCTTTTTTTTTTTTTTGGGTAAATGACCGACAATGTTACCTTTGTATTAAAGGAGTGGGAATTAGAGCTTGAAAATACATTCCATGGAACTATCATCTAAGGTATCAGATTACTGGATGTTCAGAAGCTCAAGAAAGGTATATAAACCTGTACCCTGGTAATCTAAGCACATGGTCAGTACAACAGATCTCAAAGCACTAAAGGGAACATGAAGTGTCTGCTTAGAGAGCCCCCGTCCACACTTGGAGTTTAACTGACCCGACTAGGGGTTTTTAGGAGCTAAAACATAAAAACCCTGGTAAAATCAATGGCTAAAAGTAGGGGTTAAAAATTATCTTTACTGTGGAACATCACCGGGGGATGAAATTTGACAATTTTTCTTCACGGCCAAAACCCATTAAAGGCTCACAAATGACAATGATAACCTACCTTTGTCCCAGACCACAGGATCGTATCCCCAGCTATTCCCACAAATTAAAGGGGAAGGGTATGTTCAATAAGGAGGTTCCATACACATTGTTAAAGTTCTCAATTATATTAATTCTGCCAATTTATCCCCATATTCTCTCCCTTTTCCCTTTGGATAGTATGATAGTTCTCAGTTTGTGGTGAAACACTTTGGCCAACGAAGATATCACTGGTGTACTAGAATATATTTTTATATTATTACCAGGACGGTGGGCATGACCAAAATAAAATTAGTCAAAATGCAATGGCCTACGAGCCGCCTTGGGGACATTATATGAATTAGCCCAGATGCAGTAAATGCTTATGGTCAGTAATCACCTCATCCAGTGCAAGGGTTTCTCAAACAATGACTTATGGCCAGGACTTATGTTGCCCACATCACGATGCCCTCTACGTAGTGGTTTCCTTGAGAAGGCCAAGAGTGTAGGTTAGTAAGGTAGTCAGGACCCTGGGACAAAACAGCCCTCCCACCTAACATATGAAGCATCACCTCGACTACAAAAGGGCAATAGATCTGGGCGTCCTGAAGCTGCTACAAACTGGTGTACTCAAGCTCTGAAAACACATGAGTCACAACAGCACTTTTCTTGTAAGATCTGTCTCGGCTAGCTAGTACAGTTAAGGTGTTAATAAATCTTCAATAATAGTTTTGAAAACCCCAAAGTTCTTTAGGGCTGCGATTAGTGGGACATAACCAGAGTTCTTCAATAGCCACTACCTTGATGCGTTGCTTTACAAAAAATACTAAGTGTTTTTTTAGACAGTAAGCAAATAATGATTTAGACAAGGGCCTCCTTATTATACATTTGAGACATTTGTACAAATTTTGCCCATCAAGTAAACATCCGGATATCATCCAATTAAACTACATAATGACAATAGATCCCAGAAAGATATAATTCAAAATCGTTGGAAGACAGCAAGAGCATTGCAAAAGCCAAAAGGCATCAAACGATATTCAAAATGTCCTCAGAAGTATTGAACACTATGATTGACAAAAAAAAAAAAAAACCAAAAAAGTTGGGGATTCCATGGGAAGAAAAGATATGTTTTTTTTATAGTAGTTATTGCGTCAATACAAGTGTGACGTCACGTTCTTTTAACTATAAAATAGAAAATCCTGCCCCCCTAGGAGAGTTGGACCAAAGTGCATATACTGGAAATAAAGTCAGCAGCCCGATTCACAACTAAGATGCATGAGAAGAACAATTAAGACACCATTGAAACATTTCACCAGAGGCCCCAGTCAACTACAGATTGTGCAGGACTAACCAATGAATCCCTAAAGGACATTGGGGCCAACAATCTATTGAATACATATAACTCCAGAGAGATCAGTGTGAATTGATCCTCCCTACATGGTAATTAAAGAAGTCTTAAAAACTACCTACAAGCCCAGGACACTTATACCTAAGTTCTAGGTGTCATCACCGGTGGGACTGAGGCTGAGGAGAAGACAGCTTTTTATCACCAGCACAATCAGGCAACATGCGACTTACCACAGGGCTGGACTCAGGCACAACAGCATGAAACAAGGAACCTTAAAAAAAATTTATCTGAATAGATAATTCATAAAACCAGGACTGAACAGAAGCCTTAATAATAGGCTTAGAGGTTTCTGAGGTAAGCAATGGGGTTGGCTAAGGGAGGGGGGGAACGTGGGGGGAAACTGCTGTATATGGTGGGGGGAATGGGATCTGACGTTTTCTCTTGTTTTGCGTTCTCATGCAGATTTTACCATATTTCTCCATAAGTCTCCTTCCACTCAAAATGACTCTGATTTTAACAATGGTTAGTGTTAGATCATGGGCTGCAACAGAGACTGAAACCGACTTGCTACACATAGTGTCTGATCTACTGCATTTGGACAAGAGGGTATGAGACCGTTAGGGCCACACCTAAATGTTTCCTCACCACCAATGTTGGTGGTGATTCCTCAAAAGTGCTGTGGAGGTCAGCTATACAAACGGTTCAGTTAGCCACAATTACCTATAGCTGCCTTAGTTGAGGTTACTGCTTTGCCTTTCTTCTACGTCATTCAAACATTCTCTGACTTGTTGGCTTGCAGCGAATGCTGGTATGACTACCCGGGTAATGGTCTATGCCATAGAGAAAAGTAACACCAAAGCTGTAGACAAAAATACATGTAAATCAGGCATACAAGGCAAGGTAGAAGAAAGTTGCTGGTTTTATAACCGTAATCATTTTCAGATGGTCTTGAAACATATTTTTTAAGATTAGCTGAAGATAGATAGATGCAAATCACTAACATCTTAAAGGTGCATTGCAGTCACTGTACCTAGTCCTTTGTGTCTTTTTAAACTTCTGTAACTATGTTTCTGTGCTGTCGGCCAGCTATAGAAACCACAGAATCCATGACCTTACTAATGATTTTAATAGAATTGTACCGTCTGACAGTCTTTCAGTGGAAATCCAGAATAGAATACTGAAATGAGCATTATGTCTGCATGGGGCCAAACGTTTCACCAAATTGTTTGCCTCTGAATGTAAGAGAATTAGCTTTGCCCATTTTGTACAAAATTACAAAAGGGGTTCTTGAAGAAGAATGTGCAAATAAAGAAAGAAAACTGTGGCATTACATAGTATCAGACATTGCCTTGCGAAAGGACTCAGCCTCCTTACATTTTCTACAAAGATATTAAAATTGTACTGTTGTGGTGAAAATCTGCAACAAGTGGGACACATTGTGAAATGAATGAAAGTTATTGGATATTTTAAACTTTGTAAAAAATTAACTGAAAACTGGGGCCTGCAATATTATTCGGCTTCTTTCCTTCAGTGCAGCAACTAACTTAAGAAGTTCAGCAAGGATCTCTAAATGACAAATGTGTCCTAAAGACTGATGGTGGTAATAGAACACCCTGTGTGTAAATCAAGTATCTGTATAATACACCTGTCTGTCATAGTGTTTCAGGGTTAACGTGCAGAAAGCCATAGTGAAGACAAGGGACACCACCAGAAGGTCCGTGATACTGTTGTGGAGGGAATTTACAAAGCTAGGTTTTATACAAACGATTTCAGAACTTTATTAAACACCCAAGGAGAGATTGATATGTGCAAGCCGATAAATTGATATGGTAGAAGTTATAAGACCACTGCCAATCCGACTGTCCACTCTAAACTTTCAGCTCGAACAAGGAAAAGACTGATAGAGAAGCAGCCACAAAGGACCATTGTCAATTTTTTTTTGTGTGGTATGAATAGCCAGAGCTTCTATAGCTGAGGGGGAGAGTTATATTGTTTTAGGACAACAATCAGTAGTACAATGTACAATCTGCATGTAGGGAGTGTTCAAGAAGAAAACCATTCTCAAAAATATCATAAAATGTTTGTTTAATGTTTCCACAAGCCACTCTTCGAGACACAAAATGCGAGGAAGAAGGGCTCTCTGAAACCAAAATCAACTTTTTGGTCACAATGATAAATGATTATGTTTGGTTGTAAAACAACACAGCTCCTCACATGAACACACTATCCCAAATGTCACACATGTGGTGACAGCACGGTTTGGGCCTACTTTTATTAAGCAGGGAAAGTGAAGATGGTTAGAATTGATGGGAAATAGAAGAATGGAGCCAAATACAGAAACCATTCTGGAAGATAAACTGTTGGAGTCTGCAAAGACTTGAGACTGTGACAGAGATTTGTATCTTCCAACAGACATTGATTCCAAACATAAAGAAAAATCACAATGAATGGTTCAACAATAAAACATATCCAGGTGTTAGATGGCCAGTCCAGACCTGAATCCAATCGAAAATCTGTGGAAAGAAATGAAACTATGTTCACATACGATCTCATTCCAAACTCACTGATCTTGAGACATTTTTCAAGGAAACAATGGACCAAGAATTCGTCTATCGATTTGCCCAAAACTTGATAGACCATTACCACAAGGACCTTAAAGCTGTAATGGAAGTAAAAGGTGTGACACTAAAAATATAACTTTAAAAAGTGGAATAATATGCCGCTCCACTTTTCAGTTTATAATTTTTTTACAAAAGTTTAAAATATCCAATAAATTTACATTCCCTTCTACCATTGTGTCCAATTGTTGATTCTTCACCAAAAAAATTCAATTTTTATATCTTATGGTGAAGCTGAACTGTGGCAAAAGGTTAGAAATGTTTCAAGGGGTGGCATGTATAAATAGGTTGGATGTTTTGATTAGTGACAATAACACATTTTACTGAGGATAGATTACCCATTTTAGATAGTTAGAGGAATCTAAGATCGGAACTTTTCTATTAACACCATATATTTTCTTCGGGATACAATAAACGGCTTCTTAGTAGGAAACATAAAATTCTTGAATGAAAACCAGTACTTCGGGGAGAAAAAGTCCGTCCAAGATTACGAGACGTACTAAAGGCCAGAAAGTCTAGGGGGTTCCCACTCAACGTCCCTTTTTACCTATTCTGTTAAACACATACAGTGGGATACATTGTTACGTGGTTTTGGGACTTTAGGGAATCTTAATGGAAAAGTTTAAGTGTTTTACAGAAGTTTGACAAATGCAGAATTAAACAATCTAATGATGTATGCTTAGTGACCTTAGGAAAATTTTTGCATCTATGTAAATTGCCCAGAGCTAACGGTGTCGTGAGAACAGCTGCATTCAACTCTCAAGTTTAACTTAGTATTTATGAAGTGCTGTGTTTTACATTAGGGTCTATATTTTGTCTTCTCCCCTGATGATATACATACTAAATATAAGCAGACAAAGCTTTAATATCTTAACAATTCAATCAATAATTTGTTCATAAAGGGACTTATAATGGAAATGCAGTCTGAATTGAGGATGCTGAGCAACTTATATATAGTTTTGTTAAGTGTTTTACCTAGATCGTAATAGGTCAGGATTAGAAATGAAATGGCAGCCTTCTTGATGCAGAGGGTCAAGCATCAGATAAAAAAAAAAAAGTAAAAAAGTAAAAAACTAAAAGTTCAAATCGCTCCATTTTCCCGGTATTGAAAATAAAAATAAACTAACAATCATAAACAGATTGTAATTAGTGCCACTTCCAAAATTCCAAGCTTTCAAAATAAAAAACGATTATTCCAGTGGTCTGAAACCATCAGAAAAATAGTGTACAAATGCCCAAAACTGCCACTTTTCACCATTTTGCAAAGGTTTCATTACAGTCTCCAAAATAGATAAAACTGAAAAACATCAGTTCATCCACAAAAAAACGACACATTCCACAAGCCATTTACCTGAAAATATGAAAAAATGAGGGGCATCGATATGGAAAAAAAAATTGTGAGATTTTTTGAAAAAAAGGTTTTAATTTTTGAATTGTACCAACCAAAGAATAAGGGGATGTGTTATTTTGAGTGCCACAGTTAAAGCAATAAAGCCTCCACAAGAAAATGGTACAAATCTTTTTTAGTACAATTTAGCACTTTTGGATTTTTGAGAATTCATTGCAAAGTTATGTTTTTTTTTAAAGGAGGGGCACAAAAAAATGGAAACACGAAAAGAAGGTCAGCAGGAAGGGGTTAATTAACCAATAAATTACAAACAAAAACCATGTCATTGTGTATGAGAATAGAGATGAGCGAACACAAACGTCCGAGCTGATGTCGTTTCGAGCATTAGGATAATCGAACTGCGTGCTCGGAACGAATAGCTTCGCGACATTCTCTGTCTGGATTGCAGTAGGAAGAGAGCTGCTGCTGCTCAGGGATAGCGTTATGCGTGTCTATTAGTTACTGTTAGGCAGGAGTGAGTCTACAAGAACCAACAGCCCTGTTAGGGCTAGAATTAGCGTTAATATATTATTTATTTTTGTTGCGTGTGGCTGCCTTGCTGGAACTAGTAGTGCAGCCAAGTCCATTATGTGACGAATTTGCAAGGGAGACTTGGGAACGGTCTATTTAGCTCTTAGTGACCCACATATCATCTCAAACACCTAAGTGGGGACAATTTATTAGGGGTTTGATTAAATTAGCACAAGGTCGACGATTTTTTTTTTTTTTTTAACTTAAATGACTTAAATCCAGTGTGTGCTGTCAGTGTTAGATTAGAAATAGGCATACAAGAACCCAACGGCTTTTTAGGGTACAATAGCTTATATATATATTTTGTTTTATTTGCTTGTGGCCGACCTTGCTGGCACTAGTAGTGTAGCTAAGTCCATATTGTGACGAATTTGCAGGGAGTCTGAGAACGTTCTGTAGAGCTCTAGGACACACATATCATCTCAAAACCTAAGTGGGCAATTTATTAGGGGTTTGACTGAATAGGACCAGTGGCTTTTTCCTTTTTTTTTTACTTTTATTTCTGTTTTGTTTATAACTCAAAGTCATTCAGGCACAGCCCAAAATACAGTTGTTTGTGCTGTCGTGTAGGCTAGAAACAAGCCCTACAATAGGATTGCATCATTGTTTTTAAAAAAACAAAAACACAAAAAACCCCAAAAAACTAAAAAAAAATTAACGTTTAACTTTATTTTTGAACTGTGAACCCAAGGGACTAGGGTTAGGGAAAGGCGGTGGGCGTCTGCAACTGCTGCAGGGGGCAGAGGCGGTGGTCGGGAGGGTTAGCCACCACCGCAGGATGAGGGAGCAGGGGGACGCCGCCAGAGTATACTCCATAGGTTAATGTCTCAAGGTACTGGGACGGGGTGAGCATGTTGAGGCCAGAACCGTGCCGAACAGGTTGTCGTGGATTGCGGACGGCTTCTAGCCATTTGTCCACCAGTCAGTCTTCCACGCAGTCCACCCATGCCACCGAATAAGCACTCTCCAGCTCCTCCACATCAGACTCCTTTCCCCCAGTTATGGCCCTCAGCAAATTGGCATTTGCACCGGCATAATCTGAGGAACGGTTTTATGGAACCTTCCACAGTCACAACCACTTGTCGGTTGCTGCTGAGCCTTTTCCGATGCCCCGTTTTCCACCGGTGGCAGTCTGTGGGTATGAGACATGCGAATCGTGGACGAAGTGTGTGTAAGGGTGTCGGCCGCTGAGGGCATGAGTTTCAGCCAATGGATGCAAGTTGTTGTCAGGGCAGGAAGGGTCTGAGGAGGGAGCAGACTGAGGGACGGGGATGATGAGGGGACAGACCAAGTGGGTTGATTAGGACGGGTGTGAACACAAGTGCTTCTGAGACGGAGGAGAGTCCTCACGTGAAAGTTTGGAAGAGGCAGTGGTGGGGCCAGACGGAGAGGCGGGCAGAGATGGTGCACGCACCAAATGTGTTCACTAGTGAGATACGTGGCGAGGCAGATTTGCGGAAAGTATGGAGGTTCTTTCAAGATCCACCGGAGACGAAGAGAATGTGGTGTGCACCTGCCACCCAGAGATCAGCAGGGTTCACCCTCCCATCTTAACCACAACCAGTATTGGCAAGGCATATGAATGCTAACACCCACCAAGGAACAAGGCACGCTCCTAAACCTCTGGCCGGGCACACAAATGCTCCTTTCTGGGTCCCCTGCTGCTCCTGCACTAGTAGCCCTGCCAGAGACCCAGGACCCAAACACCTCCCGTGCGTGAAAAACCACACCTCGTCTCCACATCCTCCAAAAGCATATCCACCAAATTGTCTCATGCGCAGCGTTCAGCGCTACAATATCCCAGAGCTGGAGCACAAGAGAAAGTACGCGGTTTCCTCAAGACATACCCATCGTCTGAGTTGCTCAAGGAGGTGCGCCGCATCTGTGCGCATTTAGGAAGTCCAGGACAGATGCTGCCACTTCAGGGCAGCGCAGCGCGCTCCAAATGTCCGCTCCACTGACTGGTGCCCGACATGCCCACGAGGTGGAATCAACATTAACATGTTATCAGAGTGACCAGGCACGCGCAGAGCGATTTAGATAGACTGACAGATGTCAACTTCCACCAGAACTGGTAGTAAAGGTCAGTCAGCTTCCTCAAAGTCTCCAATGAGAGTGGAGGAGTGATGTCATCGATATAGTCAGGGCTGAGTAACTTTGAGGAGTCACACAGATGGTCAGTGGCCGATGCCACCATCATCAGCCTCACCATAACGACGGCTTGGCACACGGTGTGAAATCTCGGGCGCATGAAGTCAGAAGTCTTTGCGCCTCGTCCAAGGAGACGGGGGAAGAAGATATCCCTTGTTGATTGACAAAGCCACCCTCAGCTTTTTCAGCGCATATCGGAGGATGGGGAGGAGGATGAGGAGGAAAGGAGGAAAGAGAATGTTCGGTGAGAACAGAAGAGGGGAGCATTGGCCTCAGTCCCACTGTTCACGTGTATGGGCAGAAGAAGGAGTTGGCGGAGTTTGAAGAAGAGAAATGGAAACAGTCGGCCATGTAGGGGAGTGAATTCTGTTGCACGTTGGGCTCGGGCGCATATGGCAGATTTCCGATGCTAGGCTGCACTATCCCGTACCCTCCGTTCAAGAATTAATTACCTACACGATTACTGTTTATTCACTCTCCTGGGACCCACTTCAAAGCAAACTTTCACTTCATCCCTGGAGAGGAAAGGAGGTGAGAAATGTTCATGCATACCGCAGGCCCTGGTGCACAAGCTGAAACAGTAATTCCTCTGACGCGCTGCGGCAGAGGGCGTACTCGCAGGAAAGTAGCGAGTGGAAGTAGGCGAGCAGGCAGCTTGTCCAAACACTGGCAAGGGTACGCTTTTACAAGGCCTTTGCCAGTTTTAGGTCACCCCCAGCAAAAACACTGTCAACCTGTCCCAGTCCGGCAAGTGGGCTGAATCTTTACAGAAAAATGGTTGAGGGATAACGTATCGACCTAACCATCGCACTGAATTATCACACAGTTCCATACAACTCTGGGTTTCAAGCTGACATTGTGCACGAATGGCGCTGTAAGCTGTGGAGGTTCTTGACTGCCGTGCCGTAGCGTGTTGTCTGAGCGGGTTTCAGTGTGCAGCGTGGTGGGCATCATCACCGATAAGCATACGGACTGCCTGTCGTACTGGCAGGTGACACTATGCAGATGAATAAAGCGGATTCTCTCAGGATTTCCATTCTCCACCAGGTGAAAGAAGCTCAACCTGAATAATGTATGACCTCCTTCCTCCTCATTTTCCCTCCTTCTCCTCCTCTTTGTACACTAAAGCCAGAGGAACAACTGGCTATTTTTTGCCAGGACCAACTGGGCTTAGGTATAGTACTCTATGTATTTAATTTTTCTGGAGGGCCACCACTTGTCCTTTGTTTAAACAATGTTTTTTGGGAGTGCCCCACACTAAGGTACTCACTTATTTAATTTTTCTGGAGGGAGACCCACGGTCCTACCTGGTTGAAAATTTGTGGACTGTCCACATACAGGCACTTCCATTTATTGTCTCCATAGACACCTCAACGTCGTCTTTTACTGCCTCCGCACGTTGTCTCCAGTGCTACCTCCAACTACATTCTAGCTCTCCAACGCCAGTCGTCATAGTAGCTGGCCTCATACATCGTCCCCTTAGCAAACGAGCTGATGTTCAGGCACGAATTTTGGTGTTGTTTTCATGGCTTCCACATCAAACTTGTTTACCTTTGTCGCCACCCTGCTGTGGTATCCACAAACTATACTGGCAAACTTTTATCATTTACCGATATTAATTTTTTCCAGCGCTTTTTTGCACATCTGTATATACAGTCCCCTCACCCACTTTGTCCCATAACCAAAAATTATAAGACAGTACTTACACTTGATCTTTTAAAAAGGTCTTAGAAGTGCTGTTTTGTAGCACCGCCGCCCTCTTGGAATGATCATTTTTTCAAAGGAAACGCTTACTGGCCCCAGGCCCATTTTGGGTGGGAGGAGCCGAGAGAAGGGGCTTGGACAGGCGAAAGCTCACCTGGCACATGGACCGCCAGCCTCCATCCAAGATTATGCCAGGCTCAGGGCATCCATGCATACTGCCCCTGCCGTCTTCTGTTCATTTCGCCTCCACGATCCTCCCAACATTACCATGTCTCCATGCGCACTTTCAACTCTATACCCCAGACGCTGGAGGCGAGAGGTATACAGCACATCCCTCTTATCAAACGAGTGTGTCGGACGAATTTTCAGGTGTTTCACCAGATACTAATGGAACTCGGCGCATCTGTCGCCGCCATGCTGGGAGACCTAAGAAGTTCAATCATAGCACGCGCAATATGGATCCCCATACTGGCACTCTTAATCATGGAAGTCGTTTTCCATGGCTGCCTCCACATGTCGTCCCCTTATTAAACGAGCTGTGTCAGGTATTTTCGGGTGTTTCCAGATACGTTATGGAACTTGGTCACTATGTCGCCACCATGCTGGTATCGACTAAATATACCGTCAACCTTGTTCACATAGGAAATCATTTCAGCGTCTGCTACTCTTGGCCCCTCACCTGTGGCCTGTCATTTGGGGTATGTCGCCATGCCACTCTCTAGCCTGCGCTGCTGCCCGTGCCTCTGCATGCCGTCTTCTATATGTCAGGGTCAATTATTGGATGTTTTAGATGTATCTAGCCATTCGGTCACTCTGTCATCGCCATGTGTTGCCCATTAATTTGGCATAATGGTGCGATTAGCAGCTCAGAGGCACCATGCATGCTGCCCCTGCGTTTTCCTGTCATTTCCGTGGTGGTTCCATCCTTTTCTGAGGTTTCCAGGTTGTTGGCCAAGCTTCCCTGTGCAGACCTTGGTCCCTTGAAAAATGCTCGAGTCTCCCATTGACTTCAATGGGGTTCGTTATTCGAGACGAGCACCAGCATCGGGAAAAGTTTGTCTCGAATAACGAGCACCCAGCATTTTAGTGCTGTCACTCTATCTGAGACCTAAAAATTTGAATACCGAGAGACTAAGAGGCACCTCACATCCTGAGGTACCCCACCCATTCAAACTCACTGGATAATGCTAGATGTTTACCACAAATTCTCGCAGTTGTAGTCACAATTACTATCTACATTACTTAATAGTCTATGGGTTTAAGCTGTGAAGATACTCAGGCAGAGGGACGGCATATAGGGCGGGGCAAACCTGTGGCATTTTCGAGTGCACCCTGTCTTAAGGGGGCCCCCTGATGTATGGACTTTTGCGGGCAGAGGATGTATTGTCTTGATCCCCTTGGTTGAATGCCCTGGTAGGCATGCTTATCATATATCTACCTGTCTATATATATGTTCTATTTCCTATTTATATATGTAACCATATACTATCTAGATTTTTTGTCTATACTACCTATCTCTTATCTATTTCTAACCCTATCATCGATCTCTGTTCCTTTCTAAGGATCTATCTATCTACAATACATTCCCTACCATCTATCTACCTACTTTATATTTCCGTATTACTCGCTTATCCACGAGTAAAAAATTGACTGAAAAAAAAGGGAAAAAAAAACAAACTCAACCTGTACAGCGCTCCATAGTCTCTTTTGTGTTTGATCCGCTTCGACAAAGTCCGTAAAAAGTCACCAGGCTGACGCTCATCCACCGTTGCAGCAATAGTATTGTGTGCTGCCGACCACCGACGGATTGCAAAAAAGACCTGCCGGGGGGAGGCTTCGATTATTTTTTTTAAAATCAACTTGTCCGGTGTCCGGCCTTGAACGGGGGGGGGGCCGGGCCATAAAAGGGGCAGGTGGGGGACACCGATTATTGTCGGATTACTCTGGCAAGTGGGCTGCTGCTAATACTGGGAGGGGGCTGGCAGGCTATATTACTGGGAGGCAAGGGTGGCTATATATACCTGGGGCTGGCTGGCTATTTACAGGTTGGCGGGCTATATACTACTGGGGGCTGCTGGATATATTACTGGGGGTGTGACCAATGCATTCTCACCCCTCAGCTTTACAGAGTCAATAGGTTTTTCCCAGTTTGTTTGTGGTAAAAATGGGGGCCCTCGGCTCCTATACTAGGGTCGGTTATACTCGAGGTGTATACATGTACCACCTACTTGATATTTATGCATCTATAAATCTATTGTATCTTCTTTCATAATCTAACCTACATCTCCTTTCATCTACCTATCATTTCTACAGTCCCATAGTACAGTTTGCATACCATACTACAGTTTGTTTAACTACAAGTGTATTAATGTGCAGGCTGAAGGGAACCTCTTACTGATTGTGACAGTTCATAAAATGAGTTTTATTTTAGGGGCCCACTTTGTCTACTAAAAACTTCCGTAACTGTATACATCTCCAATTTACTGTGGCAGTATAAATACAACCACGACAAAGTGACTGGTCTCCAGGTTCCACCCAGCTAGCAATGGAGAGGTGGTTTCTTTCCATAACTGTGTACCACGTAACACTGTAATGTGGAGTCTGCATGCACATAACTACCAGGAATGTCATATGCTACTAATATACCGTCTGAGGGAACAAGGTTTGGCGCATTGGCCATCGTCAAAATTCACTTTTTATTTCTGTGATGGACTGTACTTCTGCTGTCTTAAAGACTCCATATTATGTTCAATACACACATCTGCTGTCCTGAGTACTTTAAACACATCCCTTCTAGAGCACTCTAAACAGAAACAGCAAGGTAACTACCACTTTACAATTCATACACAGACAGAGCTATTGCCAATACCATTGACTCTTGAAATTACCTGCAGCTGTCATTGGAATAAAAGCGCATATTACAGCAAGGAAACCCCACATACAAATAGAAAACTAAAACATGTTTAATCCAGATGTGTCATTCAATGATGATTGTTATATGACTGAGTCCCTACAAGCACCAAGAGTAAGGTATATTTTAAGTAATTTGAATGGTATGAGGAGAATGGCAAAACATTTTGGAAAAAGCTTTCATTTAAATCTCATTAACATCTTTGCTAACATTCGGATATTTTTTTTTGAATGTCAAGGGAGTGTATGTTGAAAAATCCCCTAGATTTCAAACTTCAGGGCCTTTTGACTAATATATTTGTATAAATCATTTAAACCACTTTCCACACGATGCCCATTTTATTTTTTTTGCGTTTTATTTTTACTACCCAGCCTTCAAATCTATAACTTTTTTATGTTTTCCATGTACAGTGCGTGTTATGGCTAATTTTCTGCCAATAACAGGATGTGGTTTTATTTTAATGCTGTGTACTGGGGAAGCGGGATAGAATTTTGGATTTGGGGTGATTTTGCCATCTTCTAGCGCTGATAACTTTTTTTATACTTTGCTATCAGAGCTTGGGAGGTGTCGTTTTTTTTTTGTAACGTTTGATGCGTTACAAATGGTATCAGTTTTAGGACGTGTACGACTTTTTGAATCATTTTTTATAGAATTTTCTAATATTTTTTTAAAATGTCGGCAGAAAATTGGCGCTAATTCCGTACACGGTTAACACAGTGAAAAACGGTTATTATTTTTAATATAAGAGCCTCTCACACCTCTTCATGGGACTGGAAATAAAAATATCCCCGACTCCTTGCATCACCAAATGTCCTCACTTTAGTGGGTTGAAACACAATCCTCGTCCTCGTATAACCGTGTCCGTGGTGTGTCCCGACTCCTACATCAGGAAAGTATTGCGAAAGGATAGTGCAGATTGCCAGTTCAAAAGGGAAATAGTTTTATTGTATATTCCTCACATATTCCATATTAAAAGCGCGCATATAGTAGAGTCATAAGATGCCTAAAACACCTCGCCCGCCCCAGGTTTTGCCTATCAGCGTCTTCCGGGGCATGGTGTTGGCATCATCTCTGGGTTTTTTATACCAAAATCCAAATACCAAGAGATGCATGCCAAACACCCATGCCCCGGGGAAAAGAACGAATAGGCGAAACCTTGGTCTGGCGAGGTGTTTAGGCGTCTTATGCTTTTTACTATTATGCGTGCTTTTAAATTGGATAATGTGAGTTATACAACTAAATACTTATTTCCCTTTTGAACCTGGCACATCGCACTTCCTTTTCGCATACCTCACTGATGTAGGATCGGGAACACAACCACGACACGGTGGTTATCACGGACGAGGATTGTGTTTCAACCCACTAAAGGAGGACGTATTGTGAGCAGGAGCGAGGTGATATCTTTATTTCCCGTCCAGTGAAGGTGTGAGAGGCTTCTCCACCATTGACAAACCAGTATAAGGAGTAGCACTAATTTTATATCTCTTGTACTCTGTGACTTTGTGGCATATACGGATATGCCGTATTAGTGGCTCCATATTTGTATGTTAATTTCATTTCCATCTTTCCTGGATAATTTAATATTTTATTACCTTATTTTGATAGATCGGACATTTTGGATGTGTCAATTTAACGAATGTGAGCCGTGAGCCCTCTCCATGCACCCGCTCCCGGCACATTCCAGGATCTCTGTTGTCCTAATTATTATCCCAAGTGCTTCCATAGAAATCAAGAGGCTAAAGAGCACGCCAGATATATTCAAAATGACAATCAGCAAGGGTAACCACCTCTACAATAGCAAAGTTTTGGGGGTTCGCTGGCCTGGAAAATTCAGGCTATTTTTGACAAGACCTACAGAGGGTATTGTTTTGTAAATCTATATCAGGGAGCATTATAATGCCATTTCAATTCCAAACTCAGACATAAACCAAAGTACTAAACTTGGCAGACATAGGAAAAACCACAACAAAACAATGATCTTAAGTAAACTGCAAATCTACAACAGAATGAAACAAGTAAAATAAAAAATGATGTTGCAACTACCCCATCTAAAGTGCATGATTTTAGGACCCTACAAATCTGCCGTATACACAAAAATGTAAAGTAGAAGCGACCAAAATCCCTCAGTACCCTACAGACCTAGGACCCAACTGGTCAATGGAGGAAGTTAGGCTCTGAACTTGTGGCACTGCGAACAGACGGTCTGTCTGCTTGAGTTTGGAAGCGGACGTTGCCACATCTTTGCTAATACAAGTAAGGTGGGTTCTGACATTTATTTTGTATCCCTGAAAGAAGTCAAAACATGGCCAATTGAGCATGCTCCACCTTCTCCCTTTGAACTATTTACCTTTCTCCTGACCTTTTGCTCTGTAATAGGGCCAGTGTGAACAAGGAAAGGTTCCAGTCAGGTCGGCGGTCGATTTAGACGCTGCGCCTTTGAAGTTAGGTCGCAAGGGTGTAATAGCCAACTGTCTTATTAGGGTGTCTTAGTGACAGTATTGTATTCTACCAACCATACCCCTCTTTACATTCTGACCAGTTTGACTGTCATCCGCAAACATAGTCATACACATCATGTTTCCCTATATCTTTAAGTTTTGATTAATCTTTGAACATACACGGCCGCAAATGCATCTATGGTCATGGTGTCAAAATGGAGAAGACAATTGAGAAGACGAGTGCTTCCAAAACTTTGATCACGACAACAATTTTTATTATAGTTTTATATTAAGAATTCTATATATTTTTTTGTTTAGTAGATGGTCATATCATCTTGGGTTCTGGTTTTTAAACAGTTACAGCCCCAGATATTTCTAGTTATATTCCCATCTTTTTCACTATTTTATAAACATTTTTAATTCTAAAGTAAAAGTATATTTACTCACCCTTTATATTAATTGTCTTGACTAATTTTCATGACTATAAAATTGGATTCACAATGAAGGCATCAAAAACTATGAATTAACACATTTGGAATTACATACTTAACAGTTGAAACAACTGGAAATATGTCTTATATTCTACGTTCTTCAAAGTAGCCATCTTTTGCTTTGATTACTGCTTTGCACCACTTGAGAGCTGCAAGAAGCCTCACCAAAAAGGTTTTCACATCACAGTGCCCTGTTAGGTTTATAAGTGGGATTTCTTGCTTAAATGGGGTTGGGACATCAGTGTGTTGTTGTTGCAGATGATAGTTCCTAATAAATAACGTTAGAAGGTTGTGTTATGGCTAGAAGAGATCAGTAAAGAAAAACGAGTGGCCATCATAACATTTAAGAAATGAGGTTCAGTCAGTCCGAAAAATTGGCAAAACCATAAGTGCTACAAAGAAAACTGGTTCACATGAGGAGCAATTCAGGAAAGGAATACCAAGAGTCACCTCTGCTGTGGAGGATAAGTTCAATCCGAGTGACCAGCCTCAAAATCACAGGTTAACAGCAGCTCAGATTAGGACCAGGTCAATGCCACCAGAGTTCTGCAGCAGACACATCTCTGCAACAACAGTTAAGAGGAGACAGTGTGCAGAGCCTTCATGGTCAAAAAGCTGCTAGGAAACCACTGCTAAGGAGAGGCAAGAAGAAGAAGAGACTTTTTTGGCTAAAGAACCCAAAGGAATGGACATTAGACGAGTGGAAATCTGTGATTTGGTCTGATTTAGTCCAAATTTGAGATCTTTGGATCTTGCGATGCAGAAAAGGTGAAAGAATGGGTCTACATGTCCTTGTTCCACGTGAGCATGGAGGAGGAGGTGTTGATGGTGTGGGGGGTGTTTGCTTGTGACACTGTTGGGGATTTTCAAAATTGAAGGCATTACTGAACCAGCATGGTTACCACAAGCATCTTGCAGCGGCATGCTATTCCATCGGGTTTGCGTTTGGTGCTATTAAAGCTCATCAGAAGAATGCCAAGAGTGTGCCAAGCAGTATTCAAAGCAAAAGGGGGCTACTTTGAAGAACCTAGAATATAAATTATTTTCAGTTGTTTGTTTAATATAAAATATATTAATAATTTCACATTGTTATTCAAGTTTTGATGCCTTCAGTGTGAACGTACAATTTTATATAGTCATGAAAATACAGAAAACTCTTTGACTGAGAAGGTGTGTCCAAACTTTGTCTGCACTGTACCTTAAATCAAGATGTCCTAAATCAAGGACTGAACCTGGATGGTTGGGATCCATGTTCTTTGCTGTATAATAAGGAGAATGGGGGATACTGTGTAACTCTAAGCTCTGCTTTAGAATTGTGCACCTGATTATGAAAGGATGTTATAGCAAATAAACATTAGTGTAGGGTAAGGGTTAAATGATTCTTCTGGGGAGCAAACTGTATCTTAAAGTGAAGTCATCATGGATGCATGGAAGATGATGTTTGATGAAATCAGAAAATTCCAGCCAATTTGTGGTAAATGGCCCCACATAATTGCATGTGTTGTGTTACAGGATAATATTACAACATTGAAAATCAATGATATTTTGTAATTGGCTTCTCTTCTTCACAAGTATTACACAGTGTAGACAAGAATAGGACGTGTTGTCTCCATGAGGGAGCTTAATAACAGATGGCACACCTAACTAATAAAAAGAAAGAAAGAGAGTGAGAAGAAAAAAAACAAGATGGCGAGAGAAAGAAAAAATTGGGTAATTAGCAAGACAAGCTTTTGGTGTGGGGATGTGCCTCTGGTAGTCACATCAATGTCAAGGGGCTGGAGCCGGATGATTAATTTTTTTTATACATACTTTAAAAGATATCATCGAGACACTAAAGATTCGTCTAAATACCACTAAACAACTCCTAGGAGCATAAAAAAAAAAAACGTTACTTATAAACAGGTTGGAAATCTAGATTTTCATGTGACCGAATGAGAGCAATCATACATTAAAGTATGATATCCCCCCCCCCCCCCAGAGTAGACTACACCCTTAAATTATTTAAGAGGCCGCGTGATCTAAACAGAGCAGCAAAAATGAAACAATGTGCGGGGTTCAGCTATATAAACCACCACATATATCTTCCGAGAAAGCTTCAAACCAAGCTTTGTGTACCAAAAAAAAAAAAGTTTACGTCCAAGCTTGAAAAATACAAGTATGCATCGCAATGGACACATACGATGCAGCAAAGATTGCTTTATTGAAAACATGACATTTTCATAGAAAAATGTAATATAGTAAAGGGCAGATCCATTGTATATTTGCGTAAGTGAAGAAGCTTTGCAAGTAAGGTTATCATAATCTCTTGTGTATACTACTTGAGTATATTCTTATATAAGTGTCATTTAAAAAGTTATATAGACGAAAGTGAAAATCTGTTATAATCAGATGAATAGCTTTTTTATATCGCCCCTCCTTTGTACTGTTCCCCCTATTTTCTCTCCTTTTCATCTATGTTATTTCTTCTGGTCTCTGGCTGTCGTTTTACTGCACGCGTGTTCCCTTTAGTTTTACCTTTCTATGCTTCCCTTGCTGTTTTTATATCACCGACACAATAATTGTATAGAATCACCCACATTTGAAACTAGAGATGCTAGATATGTCTGTCCAAATTGTCGATTCATGGCGAGCAAAGAAAAAGTCAACATTATAGCCTGTAACGATGTGCGTCTGGTTACATGACCATTCTGGACTACTATAATTTTTACTTATGGCCACAGTGAATATTTTTTAGGGTACTCTATAAGTATGAAGATAATATTTATAATTTTGCTAAAAATTTGCCTTTTTGGGCCCTGAAATTACTGAGCTGCGTCGAAAGGGTTGGGAACCGCTGGCCCGGGCGGACCCCAAACCAATACAGTAGAAATGTCCTTTTGACTGACAAGACCAAAAGTGGAAATGTTTGGCCATGACAACACTACATTATAAACGAAAACACGTCATGTCAAGCACACACGTGGTGGATGGGTTATGATTTGGACTTGTTTGCCACAGGATCTAAGCAGCTTGACAGTCACTGAAGTCACAAAGTGAATTCGTTTGTATACCAAAGAATTCTAATTAATGGTGGGTCATTTATTTATAAAGCAAACTCTGGTCAAAACTGGGTCCTGAAAAAGGACAATTTCCTAAAGCCCAAAAGCATATAAAACACAAAAGCGGGGAAAATAAAAAGAATCTTGAAATTGCCTACTAAAGTAGGCCACTCAAATTTAATCATAATATTAAGAATAAGTAGCATTATTCAATGTAGTGGAGTGCTAAGATTCCCAGATTCCTACAGAAAATAGGTACATATCATATATATTTTTTTATGTGCTGGGGGGGGGCAGGGCTGGCGGCTCTGACTATATATATGGGCTGGCTATTATACTTTGGAGCCGGTCTGGCTGCATACTTTTTTTTCTTTTTTTTTTTTTTTGGGGCAGGCTGTCTATATACTATGGGCTGGCTATATTTATGGAGCTGTGGACTATATACACATGGCAGGCTGGCTGCTAGCCACTATGGACTGACTGGCTAATAACATGGGGATGGCATGCTTATACTGAGAGGCTGGTCAGCTATATGAATAAGCGGGGCTGGAAGGTGTATACTGGGGCAAGGATGGTAGGCTAGCTATATGAGGACTGACGATGACATCGGCCTAGTATGGGCTGGGCTTATAATTAAGGCAAATAGTTTTCCCATTATTTTGTGGTAAAATTAGGTCGCGACTATATTTGGGTACTTATCCCAAGATGATACGGTAAATTATATTGAGCTGCTTAAAGTAGCTCTACAAACATGAGTTCATGGGGTAACTTTTCAGTTGGCTCTATTTGTTGGGACATTACAAAGTTACACAGAATTGTTTCTGTCTAGATTTAAAACATAAATTTAAGGAGTCTTATTTTTTTCAGTAACCAATTAAGTTGTTACAATATTCAATGAGACATGTTATTACATTTCACATGTCTGCATTTCGAGCTTAATTAATTATTGAAACAGCATATTTGACTGCCCTGCGCTGGGTAAAGTACAATGTTTTTTTTTATCTGTAAACTTAATAAAATTAGAATGAGTGCCCCCTGAGGCAGATGGAATAAAAGGATTTTCTCGGCTTTGCAACAACATTGCCTTGTCCATGTAACATAGATGTAGTTGCACATGACCGTTTCAAATCCCTTCGGAACTTAGACTGAACAACTTATCTATTGTAAGGTCTGAATTATTCTTGTCAAGCAACATTTTATAAATCAAAGAAATATAATGTCAGCCAAGGCATCTGAAGCTGCACACTCCACTCTATATAGCCTTCTAGGTTTAAACAACAGCTTGAAACAACAGGGCTTTATTAAAAATACACAATTTTTAATTTGTGATGCTTTAAGCGGTTTTAACATTAAAAAGCGTGAATGTTATTTTGGGAGTGTTTGATAATAAAATGTTTCAACTATTAATATAGTGCCAATCTTTTCCTTTTTCAAATGATATTTTCTAGTCTTACTGGAAATCAAATAATAAAATACACAATTCATTTAGCTTTTTACTTTGTTAGGTTATACAAGCTGACGGTAAATATACGGTTAAAAAGAAAATGAAGGTAATACGCCCCTTTGAATTATATGGTTTTATTGTAATTGGTCCTAATAAAAAAAATTCTGGTCTTTGACATTAAATACAATCTTAATGAACAACAACACTTGAAAATTACAATCTGTTTCATTTCATTCACAAAAAGTAGGCATAATGCAGAATAATAGTGCCACTGCTTCTATAGCTTTAATGAAGGTAAGTAGCAAGATGCGGTTCTACTAATCAATGCCCGACAGGGCAGTTTCTAGGCAAGTTAAGCTTCTTAGTTGCACCATGGCAAATTCCAAAATTGCGCACCCCCACCGGGTTTATTAAAACATTATCAATGCGTCCAGATTTTAGCATAAAAGACTCCGCCACAAATGAAAAATATTAGAGATTCATTGTGTATGGATTATAGTATATGCAGCATCCCATAAGTTGCCTTAGACATTGCCTCCCCAAATTTAACATATATAATGTCCCCCGTTAAATTAAATACCGTACAGTACCTTTCAAATTATAACATTGTGGCTGCACGAAATTATAATAGTGATTTAGATATATACTTCACCAGAAAAAAAACTTAGTACAGTACTACAACTGAGCTTCCTACAGAAACACAGCCCAGGACCAATTCCCTATCCCTAGGTCCCTATAGATTTATACGTATCCCAAATGATTTTACATAGGAGCCACTCGCAAATACTTGGATACATACCACCATAATGAATGAATATATGCCGTCCACCTTGTTAATTCTACTGTGCACCCTGTATAATTATACAGGGTGCCCCCTCTATTATAATATATATATAATATATTTTATATTCTATATAGGTGTGTGATGATTATCTGTATACATACTAATGATCACACCGTGTATAACACTAAGCCTAACCACGGCAAAACGGGGGAGTCCTGCCCTGGACAAACACAAGGGCAGACGAAAAGAATTCAAATAATGAATATTCACAATGGCAACTTTACAACATTTAAAAATCCCCCCAGTAAATAGGTAGAGGCATACTGCAGGTGCCCTCTACCCAGTATATAGGTACTTAACTTCTTAACGTCAAAAAATATATAATCAAAGAACCGGGTCTCGGGCACGTCTTGCCCCAACAAATAACAAACAAAAATTAGACTTATGTCGACAAGAGTAACGCAACTCCACAAGGTAATAAGTAGAGAAAGTTGGTTCTTACCACTCCTGGCGACAGTGAGCAGATGGGTGGGTAGTCAGTTTGTTTCACAGGGATACAGGTATCAACGCAGGTGGGGTGCAATTCATCTTTATTCATGGTTTGGATAGCGTGTTCCCTATCCCCTGCTTTATGTGACTCCACCCTACAAGGGCATTTTACCAGTACTGACACCTTATCACACCCCACACCCCTCACTGACGCGTGTATTCCGTCATCGGATTCTTCAGAGGGTAAGAAATTGAGTGGATGCAGTAAGTAGCTATTAAAATGCCCCACAATATGCGAGTCATTAGGGGGTATATATAATGAGCGGGTGGTGGTTGGAGAACCTCGCTCCGCAGGTATGCCTGGTGTTGAGGTCACCTGCATCAGCTGCCCGTGATAGATGTTGCATACCACTTGCAGCACCCAGGTGTTGTCTATAAATATCTATGTCATGCCCCCTTAGCATCACACTCACCGTGTCAAAACACTGCCCGGCGTCCTATGGCGCCTCCCGTGTGTAGTCGCCGAGGACATGTGAGTGTGATTTGATTGGGAGGCAGGCATCGTGGAGTGAATGGTAAGGGTGCTAAGGCACCCGGCTGATTATCTGCGCTATGGAAGGATCGCCGACCAGTATTGGGTGTTGTATGCCACACCCGGGCTCGGCGTAGCGATGCCTGAACCTAGCCAGTGGGGCTATAACATATAACAGTAGAAGGGTTGTTGGAATAAGTAATAACTCTGTCACTATGCATGCATGTATAGTACTCATGATGAGGTGGGGTAGCTGATGATGTTGCGTGTGGATCATATGGGAGGTGGGGTACTCAAATGGACACCCACGCTCCAATGGACAAAGGGTTTGTTACATAAAGAAGGGGAATAGGGGACAGCTACCATGGAAAAATGAATTGGACCCTCACCTGCTGTATACCTGTATACTGTGAGTAACAAATGACTACCCACCCATCGCATACACTGGCGCCAGGAGTGGTAAGACGCAACTTTCTCTACCTTTATTACCTGTGGATGGCATACTCCTGTTCGACAAAAGTCTAATTTTGTTGGTTTATTTGTGGGGCAAAGAGTGCCTGAGCCCGGGTTTCTTTGATATATATTTTTTACGGACATTATATAATAAAAATGTATTTTAAAACTAATCTCTTCGTAAACTTTCTATTCTCTGCGTTGTATATATTGACTAAATGAGAGTATAAAGGGTCATGATGACCATTGAGGTGGCCACTTGGTGGCATTAACCAGTCTTGATGTTTACAATTTTACCGTTCAAAGCCTTTTAACTTCTGACCAAGCTCTATTTTTTAATTGACTATGAGTAGAGTAAACATAATTGGTTATAAAACTTTACATAATAATAATTAATAATTCCTTTATTTATTATAGCGCCTCACCAGATACGCCAGCGCTACACAGAGATTGCCAAAATTTTGCAGTCCACTTTAAAGTATTAACTGCTGAAGTATATGTTTCTCTATTGCTTGCCAACAGCATGTAAAACTAACCTTCCAATAACATTCATTTACAGTATGCCAGCCGTTTGCCTGCTATTGCTCACTTCTGTGAACAGTGAAATAGGTAAAATATCTAGGTAAACTATAACTGAATGCATGTTCAAACAATAGGAACGCTTCAGCAATGCAAAATATCCATGAGAATCCACAGTCGAAATCATCCTTTATTGACTCCAACGTGTACCTCATGGATGGATAAAGCAACAAAAAACGGTCAACGTGTTTCGAAGCTGCAGCATCTTACTTATGATACATTATATGCACTTTACAAACACATTTTTAGGGACATTCACACACGCCGAATGCCAAGTCCTCGGCAGCATACCGCCGGTGTTGCTGAAGAGAGGAGTTACCCCTCTATCGAGAAGAAAAAGCACAGGACGGCCACACACACGGGGAAAGATAGAGCTTTTCCCGTGCATGGCGCGGAACAGGCACACATTGTTCTGCAGTACCGCCTATTCCTCGGTTCAAACTTACTTAAACTGGACGAGAACAGTTAGCTCTTGTGTAGTTAGCTATTGCGGTATCTATATTCCAGACAAGAGTATCGTATGAGAATCTTGTGTCAGTGAAATAAATTAAAGGGCGACTATGACACCAACAGTTGAATGTTGTCTGCCCGGTATTTGACACAAAATTCTCCTTTGTATCTTGGAGTGAATGAGCCCAGTCTGTATCTGAGCTTAGATAGTCCAAGAAGCTGTGTACCCCGCAGACTTCTTTTTAAAAATACTTAATAAAAATTGGTTTTAAATGTCCTATAGTACAGGCAGAATTACACTATAATAATTGGGACATAACATTGAAAAAGTCATTTCATTTTTAGATCAATAGTAAAAAGGCCCACACCAACATTCCCTTGGCGGTCTATGCAACAGGGTTTCAGGTTTTAGTGCTGCAACGGAGCCTGGCATTGCAAAGCAAATCCAAGGAAAAATGAGAGATAGCCGGAGCACTTGTAATATAAAATCCAAAATCGCTTTATGGGTATCCATTTAAAATAGCCACACATCTTGTGCATAACGGTGTTGCAGGTTTAAAGGCAGACAGAAAGAAACCTCACGCGTTTCAGTCACGGACGGAGCCTTAATCCTGAGTATAATGTAACAAAGTTCAAAACAGCCCTTAAACAATATGGTACACCCTGAGCCACTCAAACGCTTCTATGTCACATCCGGTTTCGCAAGCAGGTCAGATCTATTTGTTGTATATTCTATGAATACAAAATCCAGAAAATAAAGCATATACAGAAACATTTATACATGTAAGCATCAATAAATATATGCTAAATCATTTTAGAGTTCATGCCGTGGGGGATACTGGAGTTAAGGGCAAAAATCAAACGGATACCAATATAAGCAGGAAGTAAAAACCTTCATTAACTGTGCTACGCCAATAGTAGTGTATGTCATTCAATGCACGAGTGTCTGTTATGTATGTTGGAGCCACAATACAAAAATTAAAACAAGGATAGCTCAGCATCTTACGAGTATTAAAAACGGCGACTCCAATGCTCCAGGAGTCGCTAAACACTTTATAAACATTCACAATAAAAATCTTTCTAGCTTTTCCTTTTGAGCATAGACATGTAACGACCACTTAGAGGAGGAAACTGGAGAAAAATCCTCCTAAGAAGGGAAGGCGTTCTGAATCTTGACCATTAACTACAGGTATCCCACGGGTGAACTTAAAAATGATTATCATTGATATTTATTGATGCTTAACAGTAATTAAAATGTTTCTGTATATGCTTTATGTCTTGTATTTTGTATTTTCAAATATATATACAAAAAATAATCTGACTCCGTTTAGCGAACCAGATGTGGACATGAGAAGCATTTGATTGCCAGGTGTACCACAGTGTGTAAAGTGCTGTTTTGAAACTTGGTTACCTTATACCATGATTAAGGCTCCGCCAGTGAGCTGAAACAGTAGGTTTCATGCCTATTTACAACCTGCCACAGTTATGCCCACAAGATGTGTGCTTTTAATGGATACCCAATAAGCCGATTGGGATTTTATATACAAGTGCCGGCTATCTCACATTTTTCCTCTGATAATTGCATTTTAGTTTGTAATCTGTAGGCGCTTATATAAATACAGAAGAGATTAGTTAATTAAAATACAATATTTTATTAGATATGCCTTAAACCATGATTAAGGCTCCGCAGTGAGCTGAAACGCGTAGGTTTCTGCCTTTACAACCTGCACCGTTTATGCACAAGATGTGTGCTATTTTAATGGATACCCAATAAAGCGATTTTGGATTTTATATACAAGTGCTCCGGCTATCTCCATTTTTCCTTGGATTTGCTTTGCATGCCAGGCGCCGTTGCAGCACTAACCTGGAGAACCCTGTTGCATAGACCGCCAAGGGAATGTGAGTGTGCTTTTTACTATTGATCTATAAAATGAAATGACTTTTCAATGGTTATGTCCCAATTAATTATAGTCTAAATTCTGCCTGTACTATAGGACATTTAAAACCAATTTTTATTAAAGTATTTTTAAAAAGAAGTCTGCGGGGTACACGAGCTTACTGGACAATATCTAAGCTCAGATACAGACTGGGCTTCATTCACTCCAAGATACAAGGAGATTTTGTGTCAAATACCGGGAAGACAACATTCAACTGGTTGGTGTCATAGTCTGCCCCTTTAATTTATTCACTGACACAAGATTCTCATACGAATACTCTTGTCTGGAAGTATAGATACCCAATAGCTACTACACAAGAGCTAACTGTTCTCGGTCCAAGTTTAAGTTTGAACCGAGGAATAGGCGTTACGGTGCAGCACATGTGTGGCACTGTTCCGCGCCATGCACAGGGAAAAGCTCTATCTTTCCCCGTGTGTGTGGCCGTCCTGTGCTTTTCTCTATAGAGGGGTCAACTCCTCCTCTTCAGCACACAGCGGTATGCTGCCGGACGGGCATTCGGCTGTGTGAATGTACCCTAAATGTGTTTGTAAAGTGCATATGAATGTATCATAAGTAAGATGCTGCAGCTTCGAAACACGTTGACCTTTTTGTTGCTTTATCCATCCATGATGTAACACGTGGAAGTCAATAAAGGATTATTTCTACTGTGGATTCTCATGGATATTTTGCATTGCTGGAAGCGTTCTATTGTTTGAACATGCATTACAGTTATAGTTACCTATATATTTACCTATGCACTGTTACACAGAAAGTGAGCAATAGCAGGCAAACGGCTGCAATACTGTAATGAATGTTTATTGGAATGTTAGTTTACAGCTGTTGCAGCAATAGAGAAAACATATACTTCACAGTTATACTTTAAAGTGACTGATTTGGCAATCTCTGTGTAGCGCTGCGTAATCTGTGAGCGCTATATAAATAAAGGAATTATTAATTATTATTATTTAAAGTTATAACCAATTATAGTTACTCATGTCAGATTAAAAAATAGAGCTTGGTCAGGAAAGTGAAAAAAGGCTTTGACGGTAAGAATTGTAAACAGCAAGACTGGTTAATGCCACCAAGTGGCCACCTCAATGGGTCACACTGACCCTTTATACTCTCATTTAGTCAATATATACAACAGCAGAGAATAGGAGAGTTTACGAAGAGATTAGTTAATTAAAATACAATATTTTATTAGATATGCCTTAAAAAATATATAATCAAAGAAACCCGGGTCTCAGGCACGTCTTTGCCCCAACAAATAAACAAACAAAATTAGACTTATTGTCGAACAGGAGTAATGCCATCCACAAGGTAATAAGGTAGAGAAAGTTGCGTCTTACCACTCCTGGCGACAGTGTATGCAGATGGGTGGGTAGTCAGTTTGTTACTCACAGGGATACAGGTATACAGCAGGTGAGGGTCCAATTCATTTTTCCATGGGTAGCTGTCCCTATTCCCCTTCTTTATGTAACAAACCCTTTGTCCATTTTGAGCTGTGGGTGTCATTTGAGTAACCCACCTCCCAGATGGATCCACAACGCAACATGCATCATACTACCTCATCATGAGTACTATACATGCATGCATAGTGACAGAGTATGAGTACATTATTCCAACAACACTTCTACTGTTAGTAGGTTATAGCCCACTGGCTAGGTTCAGGCATCGCTACAGCACTGAGCCGGGTGCATACAAACACCCAATACTGGTCGCGATCCTTCCATAGACGCAGATATCAGCCGGGTTGCCTTAGCAACCCGTACACAGTTCACTCCCACGATGCCTGCCTCCCAATCACACGTCACAATGTGCCTCCGCGACTACACACGGGATGCGCCATAGGACGCCGGCAGTGTTTTGACACGGTGAGTGTGAGGCTTAAGGGGGCATGACATAGAGTATTTATACAACACCTGGGTGCTGCAGTGGTATAGCAAACATACTATCACTGCAGCTGATGCAGGTGACCAACACCAGGCATACCTGCGGAGCGAGGTGCTACCACCACCCGCTCATTATATATACCCCATAATGACTCGCATATCTGTGGGCATTTAATATCTACTTACTGCATCCACTCAATTTCTTACCCTCTGAAGAATCCGATGACAGGAATAAACGCGTCAGGGTGGAGGGGTGTGGGGTGTGAATAGGTGTCAGTACTGGGTACTGCCCTTGTAAGGGTGGGAGTCACATAAAGAAGGGGAATAGGGACAGCTATCCAAACCCATGGAAGGATGAATTGGACCCTCACCTGCTGTATACCTGTATCCCTGTGAGTAACAAACTGACTTCCCACCCATCTGTATACACTGTCGCCAGGAGTGGTAAGACGCAACCTTTTCTACCTTATTACCTTGTGGATGGCTATTCTCTGCTGTTGTATATATTGACTAAATGAGAGTATAAAGGGTCCGTGTGTAACCCATTGAGGTGGCCACTTGGTGGCATTAACCAGTCTTGCTGTTTACAATTCTTACCGTCAAAGCCTTTTTTCACTTTCCTGACCAAGCTCTATTTTTTAATCTGACATGAGTCACTTTAATTGGTTATAACTTTAAATAATAATAATTAATAATTCATTTATTTATATAGCGCTCACAGATTACGCAACGCTACACAGAAATTGCCAAATCAGTCACTTTAAAGTATAACTGTGAAGTATATGTTTTCTCTATTGCTGCAACAGCTGTAAACTAACATTCCAATAAACATTCATTACAGTATTGCAGCCGTTTGCCTGCTATTGCTCACTTTTTGCCTACCTCAGCCCCTCTCCCTTCAGAATAATAATGGTAGAAATCCAGCTCACCTTCCAGCAGTGTAAAGTGTCCAAGTAGGGCACGGATCGACCCTCTGCTCGGGCCCTATAGACAATTAAAAAATTCCGATATCCAGGCTTGTCAGGAACAACTTCATGTCCTTATTTAGGTAAGCATTAAAATTCCATAGCAAGTAGTCTTGGCCAACGCGTTTCAAACGGGCTAGCCTTTCCTCATGGCCTCTCCCTTCAGCACTGCATTCTGATTGCCAAGAAGAATCCGTAGAGTGAAACAGGAGATATAGGCCAGTGGTCTGGGCTGTTAATTATTCACCCTCTTCTCTCGAATGTTGGAGAGGGAGGTGACATAACGTGAGAGGTGCGATTCAGGCCTCCTGCATAATAGATGCCACCCTCTCCTATATGTAGCCCACACTCCGGGCTGCTTTTTATCCAGAGATCCCGTCAACATTAAAGAAAACCAGTATCAGGAAGGAGGTGAACAGTATGATAGGTGAGTATGTGTAGTTTAATTTTATAATTACTTTATATTACTGGTATATTCCTTTAAACCTGCTCAGTGAGGAGAAGCAGGTAGGGTCAGCACAGCAGTTTTGTACACAGGATAAATAGTATTTACTTCTGTGTGGGCTTTGTCTCTCGGTCCTGCATGTCAGCAGCTGCTTTTTATAACGTTCTCTGCCTAGATTTGAATACGATCTCTTTCTGTGTAACAGTGCATAGGTAAATATATAGGTTACTATAACTGTAATGCATGTTCAAACAATAGAACGCTTCCAGCAATACAAAATATCCATGAGACTCCACAGTAGAAATAATCCTTGTCCATATGGTCTCAAAATGGACAAAGGGTTTGTTACATAAAGAAGGAGAATAGGGACAGCTATCCAAACCCATGAAAAAATGAATTGGACCCTCACCTGCTGTATACCTGTATCCCTGTGAGTAACAAACTGACTACCCACCCATCTGCATACACTGTCGCCAGGAGTGGTAAGACGCAACTTTCTCTACCTTATTACCTTGTGGATGGCGTTATTCCTGTTCGACAATAAGTCTAATTTTGTTTGTTTATTTGTTGGGGCAAAGACGTGCCCGAGACCCGGGTTTCTTTGATTATATATTTTTTTGACGGTAAGAAGTTAAGTACCTATATACTGGGTACCTGCAGTATGCCATCTACCTATTTACTGGGGGGATTTTTGTAATGTTTTAAGTTGCCATTGTGAATATTCATTATTTGAATTCTTTCGTCTTCTCCTTGTGGTTACCAGGGCAGGACTCCCGTTTTGCCGGGGTGATGCCTTAGTGTTATACACGGTGTGATCATTAGTATGTATACAGATGAATCATCACACACCTATAAAGAATATATATATTTATATTTAATAGAGGGGGCACCCTGTATAATTATTACAGGGTGCACAGTATGAATTAACAAGGTGGACGGCATATATTCATTCATTATGGTGGTATTGTATACAAGTATATTGGAGGGCTACATATGTAAAATCATTTGGGATACTGTATAAATCTATATAGGGACCTAGGGATAGGGAATTGGTCCTGGTGCTGTGTTTCTGTAGGAAGCTCAGTTGTAGTACTGTACTAAGTTTTTTTTCTGGTGAAGTATATATCTAAATCACTATTATAATAATTCGTGGCAGGCACAATGTTATAATTTGAAAGGTACTGTACATTTTAATTTAACGGGGGACATTATATATGTTAGAATTTGGGGAGAGCAATGTCTAAGCAAACTTAGTGGGATATTGCTGCATATACTATAATCCATACACAAATGTCTCTAATATTTTTCATTTGTGGGGAGTCTGTTTATGCTAAAATCTGGACGCATTGTATATGTTTTAATAAACCCCGGTGGGGGGATGCAATTTTTGGATATTTGCCATGTGCAACTAAGAAGCTTAACTTGCCTAGAAACTGCCCTGTCAGGGGCATCTGATTAGTAGAACCGAGCTGCTACTTACCTTCATTAAAGCTATAGAAGCAGTGCAAGTATTATTCTGCATTATGGCCTACTTTTTGTGAAATGAATGAAACAGATTGTAATTTGTCAAGTGTTGTTGTTCATTTAAGATTGTATTTAATGTCAAAGGACCAGATGTTTTTTATTATGGCCAATTACATAAAACCATATAATTCAAAGGGGGCGTACCTTCATTTTCTTTTTACCGTAGATTTACCGTCAGCTTGTATAACCTAACAAAGTAAAAGCTAAATGAATTGTGTATTTTATTTGGATTTCCAGTAAAGATAGAAAATATATACATTTAAAAAATGAAAAGAATTTGCAGCTATATAAATATGTTGAGAACATTTTATTATCAAACACTCCCAAATATAAACTTTCAGCTTTTTAATGTTAACCGCTTAAAGCATCACAAATTAAAAATTGTGTATTTTTAATAAAAGCCCTTTGTTTAAAGCTGTTGTTTAAAATAAGGCTATAATAGAGTGAGTGTGAGCTTAGATGCCTTGGCTGACATTATATTTCTTTGATTTATAAAATGTTGCTTGACAAGAATTAATTCCAGACCTTACAATAGAGTTGTCAGTCTAGAGTTCCAAGGGATTTGAACGGTCATGTGCTAACATCTATGTGTACATGGACAAGGCAATGTGTTGCAAAGCCGAGAAAATCCTTTTATTCCATCTGCCTCAGGGGGCACTATTTAATTTTAGTTTACAGATAACATTGTACTTTACCCAGGCTCAGGGCACAATATGGCTGTTTCCAATAATTTAATTAAGCTCAGAAATGTGAAGACATGTGAAATGTGAATAACATTGTCTACATTGAATATTGTAACTTAATATGGTTTACTGAAAAGATATAAAATAAGACTCACTTAAAATTTATGTTTTAATCTAGACAAGAAAACATTTGGTACTTTGGTAATGTACCAAAAATGAAGCCAAACTGGAAAAGTTACCCCATGAATCAATAGTTTGTAGAGCTACTTTAAGCAGCAATATAATTTACCGTATATACTTGAGGATAAGCTCACCCAAATATAAGTCGAGGTACCTAATTTTACCACAAAATAATGGGAAAACTATTGACTTAATTATAAGCCCAGCCCATGCCCTAGTGTATAGCCATCTCATGTCCCAGTATATAGCCTGCCAGTCCTTGCCCCAGTATACAGCCTGCAAGCCCCTATTATATAGACTGCCAGCCTTCAGTATATAGCATGCCATCCCCATAGTATATAGCCAGTCAGTCCATAGTGTATAGCCAGCCTGCCCATGGTATATAGCCAGCCAGCTCCATAATATATAGCCAGCCCATAGTATATAGACAGCCTGCCCCAGTATGCAGCCAGCCGGCTCCAAAGTATATAGCCAGCCCATATTATATAGTCAGCCGCCAGCCCGTGCCCCCACCAGCACATAAAAAAATATATATGGTACCTATTTTCTGTAGGAATTCTGGGAAATCTTAGCCAACTCCACTACATTGAAATAATGCATAGTATTCTTAAATATTATGATTAAATTTGAGCTGAGGCCTAGACTTTGAGTAGGCAATTTCAAGATTCTTTTTATTTTCCGCTTTTCTGTTGTTAATATGCTTTTGGGCTTAGGACAATTGTCCTTTTTCAGGACCCAGTTTTGACCAAGGTTTAGCTGTTAAATAAATGACCCCACATTTGATTAGAATTCTTTGGTATACAAACAGATTCATTTTTGACTTCAGTGACTGCAAGCTGCTTAGATCCTGTGGCAAACAAGTCCAAATCATAACCCATCCACCACTGTGTGGCTTGACATGAAGTGTTTACGTTTATATGTAGTGGTGTCATGGCCAAACATTTCCACTTTTGGTCTTGTCAGTCAAAAGGACATTTTTCTACGTGTATTATGGTTTGTTGAGATGCAACTTTGTAAACTTAAACTTCATTGCCATGTTCTTTTTAGAAAGATATACCCCAACCCTTTCGACAGAGCAGCCATCAGTAATTTCAGGGCCCCATAAAGGCAAATTTTGTTAGCAAAATATGATAAATATTATGCTTTCAATACATTATAGAGTACCCTGAATAAAAAAATATTCACTGTGGCCAGTAAAGTAAAAATTATAAGTAGTCAGAAGGTCATGTACCAGTACTGCACTGATCGTTACAGGCTATAATATTTTTGCTTTTTTCTTATTGCTCTGCCATGAATCTGACAATTTAACATGCAATCTGAGCGCTCTAGAGTTTAAAATGTGGGTGAATTCTATACAATTTATTGGATGTCGGTTGATATAAAAAATTGGCTAATGCTGTTTATTAAGCTAGATTTTCACTTTCGGTCATATATTACTTTTTAAATGCACTTTCATATTAAGAATATACATTCAAGTAAATGTATACACAAAGAGATTATGATAACAGCTTTACTTTGCAGACAGCTTCCTTCACTTACAAGCAAATTATACAATGGATCTGCCCTTTACGTATATTACATTTTTCTATGAAAATGTCATGTTTTCAAATAAAGCAATCTTTGCTGCATGACGTTATGTGTCCATTGCGATTGCATACTTGTATTTTTCAAGCTTGGACGTAAAACTTTTTTTTTTTTTTGGTACACAAAAGCTTGGTTTGAAGCTTTCTCTGGAAGATTATATGTGGGGTTTATATCTGAACCACGCACATTGGTTCATTTTTGCCTGCTCTGTTTCAGATCACGCTGGCTCTTAAATAATTTAAAGGGTGTAGTTCTACTCTGGGGGGGGGGGGGGATACATACTTTAATGTATGATTGCTCTCATTCGGTCACATGAAATCTGAGATTTCCAACCTGTTTATAATGTATAACCTGTTTATTTTGTTTTGTGTGGTATGCTCTCATATGGAGTTGTTCTATGGTGGTATTTAGAAGAAATCTTTAGTGTCTCTGATGATCTTTTAAAGTATGTATAAAAAGAAATTAATCATCGACGGCCTCCAGCCCCTTGACATTGGATGTGATACATACCAGAGGCACATCCCCACCAAAAGCTTGTCTTGCTAAATTACCCAATTTTTCTTTCTCGCCATCTTGTTTTTTTCTTCTCAATCTCTTTCTTTCTTCTTTATTAGTTAGGTGTGCCATCTTTAATTAAGCTCCCTCATGGAGACAACAGTCCTATTTCTTGTCTACACTGTGTAATACTTGTGAAGAAGAGAAGCCAATTACAAAATTACATTGATTTTCAATGTTGTAATATTGCCTGTAACACAACACATGCAATTATGTGGGGCCATTACACAAATTGGCTGGAATTTTCTGATTTCAATCTAAAACATCATCTTCCATGCATCCATGATGACTTCACTTTAAAGATTACAGTTTGCTCCCCAGAAGAATCATTCTAACCCTTACCCTACACTAATGTTTATTTGCTATACATCCTTTCATAATCAGGTGCACAATTCTAAAGCAGAGCTTAGAGTTACACAGTATCCCCATTCCCTTATTATACAGCAAAGAACATGTATCCCAACCATCCAGGATTCAGTCCTTGATTTAGGACAGTCATTGATTTAAGGTACAGTGCAGACCAAAAGTTTGGACACACCTTCTCATTCAAAGAGTTTTCTGTATTTTCATGACTATAAAATTGTAGATTCACACTGAAGGCATCAAAACTTTGAATTAACACATGTGGAATTATTAATATATTTTATATTAACAAACAACTGAAAATATATCTTATATTCTAGGTTCTTCAAAGTAGCCCCCTTTTGCTTTGAATACTGCTTTGCACACTCTTGGCATTCTTCTGATGAGTTTTAATAGCAACTAAACGCAAACCCGGATGGAATAGCATGCCGCTGCAAGATGCTGTGGTAACCATGCTGGTTCAGTATGCCTTCAATTTTGAAAAGTCCCCAACAGTGTCACAAGCAAACACCCCCACACCATCACACCTCCTCCTCCATGCTTCACGGTGGGAACAAGGCATGTAGACTCCATTCTTTCACCTTTTCTGCATCGCAAAGATCCAAAGATCTCAAATTTGGACTCATCAGACCAAATCACAGATTTCCACTCGTCTAATGTCCATTCCTTGTGTTCTTTAGCCAAAAAAGTCTCTTCTTCTTCTTGCCTCTCCTTAGCAGTGGTTTCCTAGCAGCTATTTTACCATGAAGGCTGCTGCACACTGTCTCCTCTTAACTGTTGTTGCAGAGATGTGTCTGCTGCTAGAACTCTGTGTGGCATTGACCTGGTCTCTAATCTGAGCTGCTGTTAACCTGTGATTTCTGAGGCTGGTCACTCGGATGAACTTATCCTCCACAGCAGAGGTGACTCTTGGTATTCCTTTCCTGAATTGCTCCTCATGTGAACCAGTTTCTTTGTAGCACTTAATGGTTTTGCCAATTTTTCGGACTGACTGAACCTCATTTCTTAAATGTTATGATGGCCACTCGTTTTTCTTTACTGATCTGCTTCTAGCCATAACACAACTTCTAACAGTTTATTTAGTAGGACTATCATCTGCACAACACAACTGATGGTCCCAACCCCATTGATAAGGCAAGAAATCCCACTTATTAAACCTTACAGGGCATCTGTGATGTGAAAACCTTTTCTGGTGACTGCTTCTTGCAGCTCATCAAGAGTGTGCAAAGCAGTAATCAAAGCAAAAGGTGGCTACTTTGAAGAACGTAGAATATAAGACATATTTTCAGTTGTTTCACACTGTTAAGTATGTAATTCCAAATGTGTTAATTCATAGTTTTGATGCCTTCATTGTGAATCCAAAAATTTTATAGTCATGAAAATATAGTCAAGAAATTGATATAAATGGTGAGTAAAATATAACTTTTACTTTAGATAATTAAAATATGTTTAGAAAATAGTGAAAAAGATGGGAATATAAACTAGAAATATCTGGGGCTGTAACTGTTTAAAAACCAGAACCCAAGATGAGATTGACCATCTACTAAACAAAAAAATAATAGAATTCTTAATAATAAAACTTATAAAAATTGTTGTCGTGATCAAAGTTTTGGAAGCACATCGTCTTCTCAATTGTCTTCTCCATTTTAGACACCCATGGCCATAGATGGATTTGCGGCCGTGTATGTTCAAAGATTAATCAAAACTTAAGAGAATAGGGAGAACGATGTGTATAGACTATGTTTGCGGATGACAGTCAAACTGTCAGAATGAAAGAGGGTAGTGAGTTGGTAGAATACAATACTGTCACTAAGACACCCTAATAAGACAGTTGGCTATTACACCCTATGCGACCTAACTTCAAAGGCGCAGCTCTAATCGACCGCCGACCTGACTGGAACCTTTCCTTGTTCACACTGGCCCTATTACAGAGCTAAAGGTCAGGGAGAAAGGTAAGTATGTTCAAAGGAGAAGGTGGAGCATGTCTCAATGTGCCATGTTTTGACTTCTTTTAGGCTCATCAGGGGATACAAAATAAATGTCAGAACCACCTTACTTGTATTAGCAAAGATGTGGCAACGTCCTGCTTCCAAACTCAAAGCATGACCTGTTCGCAGTGCTCAAGTTCAGAGCCTAACTTCCTCATGTGACCAGTGGGTGAACTAGGTCTGTAGGGTACTGGAGGGATTTTGGTCCGTTCTACTTTACATTTTTGTTTATCCGCAGATTTGTAAGGGTCCTAAAACATCACTGCACTTTAGATCGGGTAGTTGCAACATCATTATTATTTTACTTGTTATTCATTCTGTTGTAGATTTGCTAGTTTACTTAGGATCATTGTTTTGTTGTGTGTTTTCCTATTTCTGCCAAGTTTAGCTATTGGCTTTATGCTGAGTTTGGAATTGAAATGGCATTATAATGCTCCCTATATAGATGTACAAAACAATTACCTCTGTAAGGTCATTGTCAAAAATAGCCTGAATTTTCCAGGTCAGCGAACCCCCAAAACTTCTGCTATTGTAGAGGTGGTTACCCTTGCTGATTGTCATTTTGAATATATCTGGCTGCTCTCTAGCCTCTTGATTTCTATGGAAGCACTTGGGATATAATTAGGACAACAGAGATCTGGAATGTGCCGGGAGCGGGTGCATGGAGAGGGCTCACGGGCTCACATTCGGTATTGACACATCCAAAAATGCCAGATCTATCAAAATATAATAACCGTTTTTCACTGTGTTTAACCGTCTAACGGAAATTAGCGCCAATTTTCTGCCATTTTAAAAAAATATAAAAAATTCTATAAAAAGTGATCAAAAAGTCGTACAGTCCTAAAAATGATACCATTGTAAACGTCATCAAACGTTGCAAAAAAAAAAAAGACACCTCCCAAAGCTCTATATAGCAAAGTATAAAAAAGATGGCAGCGCTAGAAGATGGCAAAATCCCCCAAATCCAAAATTCTATCCCGCTTCCCAGTACACAGCATTAAATATTCAATACCACCATCTTGTTATGCAGAAAATTAGCCATAACACAGCACTGTACATGGAAAAATAAAAAAGTTATAGATTTTTGAAGGTGGGTAGTAAAAAATAAAAACGCAAAAATGAAAATGGGCATCGGTGGAAAGGGGTTAATGTATTTATACCAATATATTAGTCAACAGGCCTGAAGTTGAAATTCTAGGGGATTTTTCAACATACACTCCCTTTGACATTCAGAAAAAAATGTATCCGATGTTAGCAAAGATGTATTCATGAGTTTAAATGAAATCCATTTTTTCCAAAATGTTGTGCCATTCATCCTCATACCATTCACAAGTTACTAAAATATACCTTCTCAGGGGGTGCTTTGTAGGGCACTCAGTCATATAAACAATCATCATTGGAATGACACATCTGGATTAAACATGTTTAGTTTTCATTTGTATCGTGTGGTTTCCTTGCTGTAATATGCAGCTTTTATTCCAATGACAGCTGCAGGTAATTTCCAAGAGTCATATGGTATGCAATAGCTTTCTGTGTATGAATTTGTAAAGTGTATGTACCCTTTCTGTTTCTGTTAGAAGTGTCATAGAATGGATGTGTTTAAGTACTAGGACTAGCAAGATGTAGTGTATTGAACATAATATGGAGTCAATTTAAGACAGAAGTACGTTCCATCACAGAAATAAAAAGTGGAATTTTGACGATGGCCAATGCTGCCAACCTTGTTCCCTCATGACGTATATATAGCTAGTGACATTTCCTGGTATTTATGGCATGCAGACCCACATTTACAGTGTTACATGTGGTACACAGTTATGGAAATGAAACACACCTTCTCCAATGTTAAGGCTGGAACCTGGAGACCTAGTCAACTTTGCGTGGTTGTATTTATACTGCACAGTATTGGAGATGTATACATGTTTACCGGGACAGTTTTAGACAAAGTGGGCCCCTAAAATAAAACTATTTTATGAACTGTCACAATCAGTAAGAGGTTCCCTTCAGCCCTGCACATTAATAACACTTTGTAGTTAACAAACTGTAGTATGGTAATGCAAACTGTACTATGGGACTGTAGGAAATGATAGGTAGATGACAGGAGATGATAGGTAGATTAATGAAAGAAGATAAATAGATTTATAGATGCATAAATATAAAGTAGGTTACTGTATACACTCGAGTATAAGCCGACCCGAGTATAGGCCGAGGCCCCCAATTTTACCACAAAAAACTGGGAAAACCTATTGACTCGTGTACAAGCTGAGGGTGAGAAATGCATTGGTCACAGCCCCCAGTATATAGCCAGCAAGCCCCCAGTAGTATATAGCCAGCCCCTGTAGAATATAGCCAGCCAGCCCCCAGTAATATATAGCCAGCCCTTGCCTCCCAGTATATAGCCTGCCAGCCCCTGCCCCAGTATATAGCCAGCAGCCCCCTTGCCAGAGTATATACGACAATACATAGGTGCCCCCACCCTGCCCTTTTTATGGAGCCGGACCCCCGCCCCGTTATAAGGCCGGACACCCGGACAGTTGATTTTAAAAAAAAAATCGACGCCCCCCGGCAGGTCTTTTTTGCAATCCGTCGGTGGTCGGCACACACAATACTATTGCAGCAGCGGTGGATGACGTCACTGCCTGTGACTTTTCACGGACTTTGTCCGACGGATCACAAAAGAGACCTATGGAGCGCTGTAAAGGTGAGTTTTGTTTTTTTTCCCTTTTTTTTTTCAGTCAATTTTTTTACTCGTGTATAAGCCGAGTATATACGGAATATATAAATAGGTAGATAGATGGTAGGAGATAGATATTGTAGATAGATAGATACAGTAGAAGGGAAACAGAAGATCGATTGATAGATGGTTAGAAAGTAGATAAGAGATAGGTAGATAGACAAAAATCTAGATAGATATATGGGTTACATATATAAATAGGAAATAGACACATATATAGACAGGAGATATATGATAAGCATCCTTACCAGGGCATTCAACCAAGGGGTATTCAAAGAGCAATACATCCTCTGCCCGCAAAAGTCCATAATCAGGGGGCCCCTTTAAGACAGGGTGCCCTCAGCAAATGCACAGTTTGCCGCCCTCTAATGCCGTCCCTGCCTGAGTATATTCACAGCTTAAACCCATGAATATTAAGTATGTAGATAGTAATTTGTGCTACATACTGCGAGAACTTTGTGGTAAAGCACTTAGCATTATCCAGTGATGTGAATGGGTAGGGTTCCTCAGGGTGAGGTGCCCTCTTAGTCCTCTGTATTCAATTTTAGGTCTCATATAGAGATGACCGAGCACTAAAATGCTTGGGTGCTCGTTATTCGAGACAAACTTTTCCCGATGCTGGAGTGCTCGTCTCGAATAACGAACCCCATTGAAGTCAATGGGAGACTCGAGCATTTTTCAAGGGGACCAAGGGTCTGCACAGGGAAGCTTGGCCAAACACCTGGAAACCTCAGAAAATAATGGAAACACCACGGAAATGGACAGGAAACAGCAGGGGCAGCATGCATGGATGCCTCTGAGGCTGCTTAATCGCACCATTATGCCAAAATTATGGGCAACAGCATGGCGATGACAGAGTGACCGAATGAGGCTAGATAGCATCTAAAACATCCAATAATTGACCCTGACAGTATAGAAGACGGCATGCAGAGGCAGCGGCAGCAGCGGCAGGCTAGAGAGTGGCATGGCGACATACCCCAAATGGACTCAGGCTTCAAACCAATGGGTGGCAGAGAGGAACCAAAGGAGGTGAGCAAGAAGCGCTGAAATGATTTCCTATGTGAACAAAAGGTTGACGGTATATTTAGTCGATAACACAGCATGGTGGCGACATAGTGACCAAGTTCCATAACGTATCTGAAGAAACACCCGAAAAATGAGCCTGACACAGCTCGTTTGATAAGGGGACGACATGTGGAGGCAGCCATGGAGACGACTTCCATGATTAAGAGTGACAGTATGGGGCATCCATATTGCGCTGCTATGATTGAAACTTCAGGTCTCCAGCATGGCGGCGACAGATGCGCCGAGTTCCATTATGTATCTGGTGAAACACCTGAAAATTCTGCCTGACACAGCTCGTTTGATAAGAGGGATGTGCTGTATAACCTCTCGCGCTCCAGCGTCTGGGGTATAGAGAGTTGAAAGTTGCGCATGGAGACATTGGTAAATGCTGTGGAGGATCGTGGAGGCGAAATGAACAGGAAACGGCAGGGGCAGTATGCATGGATGCCTCTGAGGCTGCATAATCTTGGGATGGAGCTGGCGGTCCACTGCCAGGTGAGCTTTCGCCTGTCCAAGCCCCTGTCTCTCGGCTCCTCCCCACCCAAAATGGGCCTGGGGGCCAGTAGCGTTTCCTTTGAAAAAATTATCATTTTCAAAGCAGGCGGGTGCTACAAACAGCACTTCTAAGAACCTTTTTAATAAGATCAAGTGTAGTACTGTTCTTATAAGTTTTGGTTATGGCAGGTGAGGGGAATGTAAACAGATGTGCAAAAAGCGCTGAAATAATATCGGTAAATGATAAAAGTTTGCCAGTATATTTTGTGGATACCACAGCAGGGTGGCGACAAAGTTAACAAGTTTGATGTGGAAGCCATGAAAACAACCCAAAATTCTGCCTGACACAGCTCGTTTGCTAAGGGGACGATGTATGGAGGCAGCTATATGGACGACTTTGGGAGGCAGCTATGGAGATGATGTGTGGAGGTAGCAATGGAGACAACGTGCGGAGGCAGCTATAAAGACGACGTGTGGAGGCTGCTATGGAGACAATTAAATTTGGATAGTGCCTGTATGTGGCAGTCCAAAAAAGTTTTCAAACCAGAGGACCGGGTGGGTGGCCCTCCAGAAAAATTAAATACATAGAGTACCTGTATGTGGCACTCCCAAAAATTGTTTAAAACAGAGGACCAAGTAGGTGGCCCTCCAGAAAAATTAAATACATAGAGTACTATACCTAGAGCCAGTTGGCCCTGGCAAAAAATAGCCAGTTTCCTCTGCTTTAGTGTACAAAGAGGAGGAGAAGGAGGAAAATGAGGAGGAAGAGGGCATACATTATTCAGGTTGAGCTTCTTTCACCTGGTGGAGAATGGAAATCCTGAGAAATCCAGGCTTTATTCATCTTGATAAGTGTCAGCCTGTCAGTCGACAGGCGTGTATGCTTATCGGTGATGATGCCACCAGCTGCACTGAAAACCCGCTCAGACAACACGCTAGCGGCACGGCAGGCAAGAACCTCCAAGGCGTACAGCGCCAGTTCGTGCCACATGTCCAGCTTTGAAACCCAGTAGTTGTAGGGAGAAGCACATCGTCTTCTCAATTGTCTTCTCCATTTTAGACACCCATGACCATAGATGCATTTGCGGCCGTGTATGTTCAAAGATTAATCAAAACTTAAAAGAATAGGGAAAATGATGTGTATAGACTATGTTTGCGGATGACAGTCAAACTGTCAGAATGAAAGAGGGTAGTGAGTTGGTAGAATACAATACTGTCACTAAGACACCCTAATAAGACAGTTGGCTATTACACCCTATGCGACCTAACTTCAAAGGCGCAGCTCTAATCGACCGCCGACCTGACTGGAACCTTTCCTTGTTCACACTGGCCCTATTACAGAGCTAAAGGTCAGGGAGAAAGGTAACTATGTTCAAAGGAGAAGGTGGAGCATGTCTCAATGTGCCATGTTTTGACTTCTTTCAGGGGATACAAAATAAATGTCAGAACCACCTTACTTGTATTAGCAAAGATGTGGCAACGTCCTGCTTCCAAACTCAAAGCATGACAGACACAGCGCTCCTGTTCGCAGTGCACAAGTTCAGAGCCTAACTTCCTCATGTGACCAGTGGGTCAACTAGGTCTGTAGGGTACTGAAGGGATTTTGGTCCGTTCTACTTTACATTTTTGTTTATCTGCAGATTTGTAAGGGTCCTAAAACATCACTGCACTTTAGATGGGGTAGTTGCAACATCATTATTATTTTACTTGTTATTCATTCTGTTGTAGATTTGCTAGTTTACTTAAGATCATTGTTTTGTTGTGTGTTTTCCTATGTCTGCCAAGTTTAGCTATTGGCTTTATGCTGAGTTTGGAATTGAAATGGCATTATAATGCTCCCTATATAGATGTACAAAACAATTACCTCTGTAAGGTCATTGTCAAAAATAGCCTGAATTTTCCAGGCCAGCGAACCCCCAAAACTTCTGCTATTGTAGAGGTGGTTACCCTTGCTGATTGTCATTTTGAATATATCTGGCTGCTCTTTAGCCTCTTGATTTCTATGGAAGCACTTGGGATATAATTAGGACAACAGAGATCTGGAATGTGCCGGGAGCGGGTGCATGGAGAGGGCTCACGGGCTCACATTCGGTATTGACACATCCAAAAATGCCCGATCTATCAAAATATAATACAGAAATAAATAATAAAATATCCAGGAAAGATGGAAAATGTAACATACAAAATATGGAGGAGCCACTAATACGGCATACTCCCGTATATGCCACAAAGTCACAGAGTCAAAGATATAAAATTAGTGCTCTACTCCTTATACTGTTTGTCAAATGGCGAGAGCCTCTCACCACCTCTTCATGGACTGGAAATAAAAGATATCCCCGACTCCTTGCATCACCAATCGTCCTCCTTTAGTGGGTTGGCCTCGGCAATACTCGGGTCGGCTAGACTCGAGTGTATACAGTAAACTACTTTGTATTTATGAAGCGATAGTGAAATCAGTGTGCTTCTGTTAATTAATCTAACGATCATACTCAGTTAATTCTACATATCATGTCCTACAGGCCCATAGTACAGTTTGCATTACCATAATACAGTTTGTTAACTACAAGGTATAATGTGCGGGCTGAAGGGAACCTCTTACCGATTGTACAGTTCATAAAATAGTTTTATTTAGGGGCCCACGTTGGCTAAACGTCCTGTAAACAGTTGTAAATCTCCAATTACTGTGCAGTATAAATACAACCACGCAAAGTGACTAGGTCTCCAGAGTTTCCAGCCTTAGCATTGGAGAAGGTGGGTTCATTTCCTAACTGTGTACAACATGTAACACTGTAAATGTGGGTCTGCATGCAATAATACCAGGAAATGTCACTTAGCTATATATGACGTCAGATGGGCCAAGGTTGGCAGCATGGCCATCGTCAAAATTCCCATTTTTATTCTTGTGATGGAAATACTTCTGTCTGAAATTGACTCCATATTATGTTCAATCGACTACATCATTGCTTTCTAGTACTGAAACACATCCATTCTATTACACTTCTAACAGAAACAGAAAGGGTACTACACTTACAAATTCATATACAGAAAGAAAGCTATTGCATACCATATGACTCTGGAACACATACCTGCACTTCATTGGAAAAAAAGGCATATTACAGCAAGGACACCACACGAACAAATGGAAAAGCTAAAACAGTTATTTTAATCCAAGATGAGGTCATTCCAATGATGATTGTTTATAGACTGAGTGCTACAAGCACCCCTGAGAAGGTATATTTTAGTACACATGTGAATGGTATGAAGATGAATGCCACAACTTGGGTTGGACATATTTGGAAAAAATGGATTTCATTAATCATTGGAATACTTCTTTGCAACACGGATACATTTTTTTTGAATTTCAAAGGAGTGTATGTTGAAAAATCCACTAGATTCAACTTCGGCCTGTTGACTAATATATTGGTATAAATACTTAACCCCTTGCCACCGATGCTCCATTTAATTTTGCGTTTTTATTGTTTACTACCCACCTTCAAAAATCTAGAACTTTTTTATTTTTCCATGTACATTGATGTGTTATGGCTAATTTTATTGCATAAAAGATGGTGTATTTAATATTTAATGGTTGTGTACTGGAACGGGATAGATTTTGGGATTTGGGGGATGTGCCATCTTTAGCGCTGATAACTTTTTAGACTGTGCTATACAGAGCTTTGGGAGGTTATGTCGTTTTTTTTTTGCAAGTTTGATGACGTTACATGGTATTCATTTTTTATAATGTACGACTTTTTGATCACTTTTTATAGAATTTGAATATTTTTGTAAAATGGCAGAACAATTGCGCTATTATTACGTTACACGGTAAACACAGTGAAAACGGTATAATATTTGATTAAGGAAGCTCTCACCACCTCTTCAGGACTGGAAATAAAAGATATCCCGACTCTTGCATCACCAATCGTCCTCCTTAGTGGGTTGCAACACAAGCCTCGTCTCGTTACCGTGTCTGGTGTGCTTCCCGATCTACATCAGGAGGTAGCGAAAGGAATGCAGATTGCCAGGATCAAACGGGAAAAAATTAGTATTTATTGTATATCACTCACATATTACAATTAAAACGCGGCATATGTAGAAGCATAAGATGCCTAAAACACCTCGCCCGACCCAGGTTTTGCTATTCAGGCTTTCTTCCGGGGCATGGTGTTGGACATCTTGGTGTTTTATACCCAAAATCCAAAAATACCAAGATGATGATGCCAAACACATGACCCGAAGAAGAAACCTGATGAATAGGCGAACCTGGTGGCGAGGGTGTTTCGGCGTCTTGTTCGAGGCGTAGTCTTGGTGTTTTAGGAGTCTTCTGCGAGGGGGGTTGTTTAGGCGTCTTATTGCTGTTACTATATGCGGGCTGTAAATTGGAATATGTGTAGTATAAGTAATACAATAAAATACTATTTCCTTTGAAACCTGGCATCTGCACTATCATTTCGACATCTCTGATGTAGGAATCGGGAACACACCAGGAACACGGGTAAAGCAGACGAGGATTGTGTGTCTTCAACCCACCAGAGATGATGCCAAACACCATGCCCCGGAAGAAGCCTGAATAGGCAAAACCTGGGCGGGCGAGGTGTTTTAGGCATCTTATGCTTCTACTATATGCGCGCTTTTAAATTGGAATATGTGAGTATATACAATAAATACTATTTCCCTTTTGAACCTGGCAATCTGCACTATCCTTTCGCATACCTCCTGATGTAGGATCGGGAACACACCACGGACACGGTAACGAGACGAGGATTGTGTTTCAACCCACTAAAGGAGGACGATTGGTGATGCAAGGAGTCGGGGATATCTTTTATTTCCAGTCCATGAAGAGGTGGTGAGAGGCTCTTATCAAAATATTATAACCGTTTTTCACTGTGTTTAACCGTGTAACGGAAATTAGCGCCAATTTTCTGCCATTTTAAAAAAATATTAAAAATTCTATAAAAAGTGATCAAAAAGTCGTACAGTCCTAAAAATGATACCATTGTAAACGTCATCAAACGTTGCAAAAAAAAACGACACCTCCCAAAGCTCTGTATAGCAAAGTATAAAAAAGTTATCAGCGCTAGAAGATGGCAAAATCCCCCAAATCCAAAATTCTATCCCGCCAGTTCGTGCCACATGTCCAGCTTTGAAACCCAGTAGTTGTAGGGAACTGTGTGATCATTCAGGACGATGGTATGGTCAGCTACGTACTCCCTCACCATTTTTCTGTAAAGATCAGCCCTACTCTGCCGAGACTGGGGACAGGTGACAGTGTCTTGCTGGGGTGACATAAAACTGGCAAAGGCCTTGTAAAGCGTACCCTTGCCAGTGTTGGACAAGCTGCCTGCTCGCCTACTCTCCCTCGCTACTTGTCCTGCAGAAGTACGCCCTCTGCCGCTAGCGCTGTCAGAAGGGAAATACTGTTTCAGCTTGTGCACCAGGGCCTGCTGGTATTCATGCATTTTCACACTCCTTTCCTCTCCAGGGATGAGAGTGGAAAGATTTTGCTTGTACCGTGGGTCCAGGAGAGTGAATACCCAGTAATCGGTGCTGGAATAAATTCTTTGAACGCGAGGGTTACGGGATAGGCAGCCTAGCATGAAATCTGCCATATGCGCCAGAGTCCCAACGTGCAAGAATTCACTCCCCTCACTGGCCTGACTGTCCATTTCCTCTTCTTCCAACTCCGCCAACTCCTCTTCTTCTGCCCATACACGCTGAACAGTGAAGGACTGAGCAATGCTCCCCTCTTCTGTCTCACCAACATTCTCCTCCTCTTCCTCCTCATCCTCCTCCACCTCCTCCGATATGCGCTGAGAAACAGACCTCTGTACATTACAACAACTCACTGAGGCACACTACGTTACATTAAGCGAGGCCTGGGGATGGCCTCCATAGCATTTTTACTAGCTTTGTTTTTCCAGCAGATGAAAAAGCGAACTCTACTATGTATTCCCTGCTAATTCCTTCGACACTGCCAGTATCTAATCTGTGTACCTGTTTAACCATTGATTTCTGCGGCCAGTACCTTTACACATTCAGGTAACCACAGTTGAGCAGGTGGTTGGAAGTCTTTAATGAAAAAATTACCTGTTAACTTTTTTGTATAATTGTTTTGCTCCCATTTTTGCTGCCTATACATTCAAACCACAACAAATTAACATTCAACACACACATGGGGGGGATCAAGCCTAATATGAATTTTCTTTACAAAGTAGCTCTGGTTGCTTTCCTGTCCTTGAGATGATCTGCCCTGACGAACACGGTAAGTTTCTTTTGGGTACCTCCCTCCGTTGGTGGTGCACTGTTATTGAATGGACTACGTGCATTAGTCTCAGCAACTGTACACATGTGACTAGTTTGAAGTTTACGGTGTAGCTGTCGGCCGTTTTCCCTCATGCTTGGGTTTTCTATGCACATTTGTGATATGTCTGCTCACCACGTCTGTTCGTGAGTAGGTTGTATTTGAATCTAAGAATCCTGATTGTTAAAAAACCTGTACGCCGTGATCTGCTCCGGTGAATTTCTTCCAGTCCCGCCCACACGGAACATATGTTGCCAACCAGAGCTGACGCGTCACAGGAGACAACCCCAGGAGTGTTGGTCTGATAGCTGTATATTACCGACGAGTATTTGAGGAATTTGTACTGGGGAGTGGTGAACCCATACTGTAATAAGTAAAAAATTATTAGCGTATATACCGAGCGAAAGCCCGACCAAGTATAGCCGAGGCCCCTAATTTTCACACAAACCTGGGAAAACTAATGCTCGAGTATAAGCTGAGGGTGGGAAATGATTTGGTCCGCCTCACCAATAATTAGCCGCCAGCCCCAGCCCCAAAGTAATTAGCTTCGCCTTTCCACCCCCCCCCCCCAGATTGTTGCCTTCCCTGCCAGATACCCCCCAGTATATAGCCAGCCCCCTGCCCCGTATATAGCCACCCCCTGCCCCATTAGATACCCAGCAGCGGGGGAAGCCAGAAAGGTGATTTTAATATATTGTTTTTACTCAAGCTAGTTTTGGGTTCTCACCAATTTTTTTGTCGAAGACTAACGACTTATACTCAGTATATATGGTACATACTTTTCTACTCCCCACCGCCCCAAGAAAAGTTTATATGTTTTTAAACAATAGGCATATTCAACAATAAAATTTATCAAATTGGAAAATGCTCTCATCCTGCAACAAATAGACACACGTGCACCACTAGGCGGAAAACCTGAATGTTTTAGCCTACAAAAGGGCAACAATGAGACAAACAAAATCCAACTAGTTTCTACAGGATGAACCTGGCAGCGCAGTGCCTCCTTCCCTTCTTCGCCTGCTGTGCTCCCATACAAACAATTCCATCACAATTTTAGATGGTTGTCTCTTTTCATCTTTTGGAAAATGTGGTAAGGGCTCCATGAATATTTTTTAACTAACAAAATTAACGCATTCTAACATTTCCCCCTCCATTTTGTTTTAATTACTATGCAGCACCCAGAGGGTTTTTAAAAATTCATCCTAAAGCAGTTTTTTAAAAATATTTTGAAGAATGTAACGTTTAAAATTGCAAATTCATAGGGGGATTCTAATAATTTCAAAGCATTTAAAACTAAAATGATCCCTTAAATTTCAATGATGAATTTCAGGAAAAAAATGAATATACTCTGTTCTATGTTGAAGCGGTCTAACGTCATAGACAAGAAAAGGACCTTTACAAAATGATGACAACATAAAGATGAATATGGGAGATGTTAGTTAAGTAACGATCATTTGGTGGTAAACTATCTGTCTCAAAGCAATCATTTCAAATTTTTGAAAATGACAAATCTCATCTCAAAATTCTAGCCAACTTTAGTTTTTTTTCATAAAAACGCAAAACATGCCACCAAAATTTGTACTAAATGAATACGATTGTCATGAAAAGAAAAACAATTCAAAATCAAGTTGGTGAGTTAAATGCATTCCGGAATGTTAACCATGTCCTGATGCCTTACAACTCAAAATTAATGTAACGAAACTCAATGTCATTATGTCACAAAATAGAGCTTCTTAGTTTAAGTTTCATGATTCACAAAATGTTATGGCCTCTCTAAGTATGAGGATTATCACAAAGATGGCCGCCACTGGGAAACTACAAGTCCAAGATCCTTTAGTTCTCAGTAACTTCTCCTCCTCTTATCTCTTGCCCCCACTGATGATCTAACAGGTTGTTCCTTGCTCTGTTACGCTAATAGGAATGATTGTACCTGTCATCCCTGTACTTCACCACACACTGGGCCATAGTGGATTCCTGCACCAACGACTTCAGCCAAACTTTAGTGAAGATCACATACCTGCACTTAGGTACAGGACATTGATTTGGCCATGTGAACCAGCGGCAGCTTCTTCCTGTTGTCTTCTCTGCTTTGAAGGAAAATTAACTGACTGATTACCAGGGCCATAGCATTTTAATCTTCATTACAGTCTATTCCCCATAGCAATTTTTTCTGCAACATTTTAAAAAACAACTATAAGTATATCTCTCTATTTTAAGATCATTGTATATATGAATTATGCTGAAGCCCTGGAATAACCCCTTTAGGCCCCTTCTAACACTTCACCTGTGTGTTCTGTGTGTGATTTTTGACGCTCACGAACTTGGCAGTTGCACCCTGATCCTTGTAAGCATGGCATTTCAAGACGTGACTTTTTTAAAAAACGGCCATTTAAATCGCCGCATGCTCTACTTTTGCCAGTCACGCCGTGAAACCACCCCATAATACAACCAGAGACTAACAGCTTACTTGGACATCCCCACCAATTTATCAACGAGAATTTCGAAAAAATTGCAAATGTAATCACAAGGAGTGGTGTATGTGGGTTCCATTGCTAATATGTCTTATAATTTGGGGTGGGATGGCGTGGTTTTTTTTGTTATGTTGTTTTCCTTGCACTTTTTTACTTGCTCCTATTTTGCGGAGGGGTTTTTGGCGCTGGGTTGTTTGTTCTGACGCAGCTTGTTTTTCTCCATTGCGCTGATCTATTCTTCCTTGTGTTAACCCGATTTATTATTTTTTAAACTTGCGCTTATGCTTGCTCTAAAAATCACCTATATAAACAGCTTACAGAGCATGGGCGGCTGTTCGAGCAGTCAATTCTACCTGCATGTGTTTTTTGGTTTGGTCTGTGCTGTGTTTTGGTGGGGAACGTGTACCACAATTCGAGATCTGCACCCCAGGGGGGACATTTACATGTGCAATTTGCTGATGTCCGTGTGGCATGGGGCGCTAGATTCAGGATTTCTGGCGCACGTTCTGCATAATCTTTGAGCAGCTGGCTGGCCATGTTGTTGTGAAGAGTTTCTGAAGAGTTTCTATGTTTTTCATTACCTGTCTCTCTAATCTGCTTTTTTTTTTTCCCATCCTCCTGAAATCCTTTCTGCACTTTCTGCTCAACGTACGCCATTTTCTGTCTCCAGTACACCATCAAATAATTTAGTCTAGAGACTTTTTTTTCCCTTTATAGTTCTGGTTACATCTTACCTGCTGCAATATTACGTAGACAACAAGCAATGTCCCCTCCTCCATAGACAACCAAGCCTGTCCCTCTCCTCCTTGGCAATGAGCATTCCTCCTCACCCCCTAAACAACGAGAATGTCCTTCCCTGACAACAAGTATTTCCCCACTCCCCCTAGACAACGAGCATTCCTCTACCCCTTGTCAACGAGTATATACCCTCCCCTTGGCAATGATCATGTTCTGGTGGTTTGTGGGTACGTGAGGATACGTTACTACATTAGTGTGAATTTGCCAAAAAAAGGATGAAACACTAAGGGCCAGTGTTGGCAAAGAAAAATAAACAACACTTTTATTAACAAATAGGAAATGTTACTTGAACAAAAATCGAGACATCCTGGTTGACCATTTTATTTGTTTTAATAACCTCCTTTGAATTCAAATGAATCCTTCGAACTCACACCAGACATGGTGCGGTAGGACAAAAAAAAACAAACACCACAAACACTGACTCGTTTTCCATAGTGGGAGAGGTCATGCTCGTTTGCCAGGGGGAGAGGACTGCTGATGTGTCTAGGGGAGAGGACATCCAGGTTGCCAAGAGGAGGGGACTGCTCGTGTCTAGGTTCTGTTTGTCGGGTGGGCACTGTTCTTAGTAAATGTGCCCCAATGTGTACACAGGTCTCAATGTGCCCCAATGTGTGCTACACATCCCCCCTCAACACAGCCTTATCCAAACAAAACACTAGGCAGTTAAAAGTGCTGGGCCTCGGACAGCTGGCCCTTGCTCTTTAAGCCTGCCTACAGTTAGGCTCAGTTTAGCACCAGCATAAGCGCACGTTAAAAGAAAAAAAAATCGCTGAAAATATTTAGGACACACTAAGTAAAAACTTGTGAAGTACAGATGCAGCGCAATGGAGAAACCCACGCCCGCAGCATAAAAATTTGCTCAATTTTTAAGTTTTGCTCAATTTTATATGTAGTTGCTCAATTTTAATGTTTTGGGTATGTGAGAATTCCTGTGCAAAAAACATTGCAAAAAGCATAAATTGGCAGATGTTTAAAGATACATGTGGCTGGTGTCAGACTATTCACACACAGCAAACACGCTGATACTTGCAATACAAGCATTTACAATGCCCACACACCGCCCTATAATCAGACAGTTGGGAACCTTCCCATTCTCACACATAGACATCTCGTAAAATCCGTCTAATGCAAATCTCACCATCAGTACTATGGAAACAGAGCAGACATCTGTTTACCACAACATCATCACTTGGAAAATCAGAGCATTATAGGAAGAGCTGTTATTGGAACTGAATGGATCATGGACTTGTAGTTTAGTGGGTGGCCATCTTTAACCTATTTAGAAAGCCCCTAACATTTTGTGAACATAAAATCAACTATTTAAGCTCCGTTTGTGACTAATGACACTTGAGTTTTGTTATTTCCTTTATTTATCATTATGGGATTTTGTTTTAGACCTTCATATTCCCGGAATACCCCTTTAAAATTGTCAACTGTAAAGCTTTAATGGGCAAGCCATACCCTAATAGTAACAATGTATCCCTTCGGGAGTCTTTTTTAACTGATATGCTTATATTACACTTTCTTTCTTTCTTCTGTATTGCCACTCTAACAACTGCCAAACAGCTGCTGGTCACAGATCTAATTTTTAGTACATTGGATCCTTTGGTCACGTACAAGATAAGTTTCTAAGGTTTGTAGTTAAGTGAATTTGTAGGTAAGGGGAACTGGTATTATTTATATATGTAGGTTTAAACTGGCAAGCAGGGAATGTTTTTTTTTTGTTCTTGTGAATAGGATTTTCAAATAAGTTTGAGCTGTCGTGGGAGCAAAGATTAACGAAAAAACATTCATTGCACACCTTGATAGGTCTGGGACCATTGCCGCCTGGGACCCAAATTCAGAAAATGAACCCCCATCATGTTACTAATTGTGCAGGACTGCTTTAACGCATAGACTCATATACTCAATCATTGTATGTATAATTGACTTGTTACCAAAATATAATAGACCTTGGGCTTATTACACTGGGGTAGGGAGGGGGGCCAAGAATCTTAACCAAAAAGAGTGCTACATTCAAGAATTCAGAGCCAATTGGAACACCTTCAACATGACCTTGATTGTAAGATCGAATTAACTCTATAATTGTAAACCTGAAACAGTAGTTATATTCGAAACAAATACTTATTGTATCCATATACCATTATCCAATTGTCCAATAAAGCCCCCAGGAACTGGCATCTCTCTTACCCCCTGGAATTATCAGCTAAAATTACTATGGAAACCTTTGGGTCATACTAATCTGCCAGATTTTTGTTGGGTGCCCTGTTATCGCATGACACGATCAAGGCACACCCGTGTCCCCCGCTTTCCGTGGCATTGCTCCTTCCAGCCTGCACTCTCCTCGGTTCCGCGCACCCATGCTCCCTATGTTGTCATGCTCTGGCTCTCGAAGATTTAAAAGGGCCAGTACGCGCTGATTGGCGCTGGTACTTCTGGGTTTTTTGTTTTTCCCTGAAGCCCGTCTGTTCCCATCATGTCCCGCCGATCTTTAAGAAGCTATATTGTGAGAAGAGATGCTTCCCGGTCCCAGCATTTGTTCCTTGTTCCTGGCCCCGTTCCTGCATTGCCTTGATCTCCTGTTTGCTGACCCTGGACTTGAACCAGCCCTAATTACCCCCTGAACATGACTATGAGACTGTCTCCTGAATTGGTAACCTCAACTTGGCTGTCCACTTTGCTAGTCGCACCTGTGTCACTCAATCCCGCAGCAAGTCCTCCCACTATTGCTTGGGATCTGGTGAAGACCAGTGCCACTTAGATTTCCGGTCCAAGGTTCGGCCAAGACCTGGCAAGTAAGATCTGGCCATTGACCTCGCCAAGGTGCCGCTTTCACTTTCGCTGGCTGAACTACCAGGTTGTTGCCGCAGCAGATTGCTTTTCAAGGAGAAACGTTTTGGCACATTCAACCACCGTGCTACAACACTGCTTGCCTCTCAGCGCCACACCCGTCCCGCGCTACTGCCCCCTCGGCTCAGTTCTGCTACTTCTCCCGTCACGCTTCTAACTGGTGGCTGAACCAAGGCTCAGCTTTCCCATATGCATTCCTGGCTGAATTCCTGGTCCGTGTTCAGGAATGCCACACATGCTTCTCAGTTGAAACAGCATTGCTTAACCGCGACAAGGAACTCACGTGGGTGAGATAGTCTGTCAATTTCTTTAACCCTGACTTCCAAGCACTCCGGAATGACTCCACCCTGTCTAGACATTTAAAAAGGACTGTCTTCTTAGGTCCAAGACAGTCGTTGCCCACCTTTCCCCTGCTGGCTACTCGTGCGTAGTCTTATCCACTGGCCACTCGGATTGAAGTGCGGTTCATGGACCGTGCTGAGAGTTGCCTCAAACGACCGGTTCAACCTCCAACACCCGCCTGACATATGCCCGTTGGTCATTTTCTTCTCATGCTTCCAACCTTCTGATCTATTTGCTTCCTGGGCGCGGACAAGTATACTCAGCTGATGCACTGTCCCATGTTCGGATGTTTTTACAGAAGAGCCAGTTCCTTGGGAGATCTCTTTGCCTAAACACCTTGTTTGTTTCAGCTCTGGTGGACTTCGGCACTTACCTCCATCAAACGTATTTAACCCTGAATCCCGGAAGAGTATTGTGTCTTGAGACCTTCTATGGGTAGCTGGGGCATCCAGTGGTGCAACGTTCCGTGGGGCCTTCAATCTCCCTTCTCCCTCTACTACTGGTGCCGTCGGTCAAAATGTCGGAATTTGTGGGATCGATCCCTGCCTCCTGATCCTGATCCTATGCCCATAACAAAGCCCTCTTGCCTCAAACCAGCTGGACTGTTACTCTTTTTTGCCGATAACCATCCCCGTGGTCTCACGTGGCTAATGACTTCTCACTGATTTCCCTCTCCTCTCCTCTGGCAATACTGCCATCTTGGTGGTGACAGTGGGTGTACTCATCTCGTCAATGCTCCTGCTCCCCGTCAGCGGCCTATGCCGCATGGGCTCGGCCCTAGGGCGCGCGTCTCGTAAGATTAAAGAGCCATCGTGCACTGATGGCGCTGGCACTTCTGGGTTTTTCATAAAGGAATGCCGGGCTGTTCCATCATTCCCCGCCAGTCTTTGAGCTATATGGTAGAGAGAAAGCTCTTCCCGTTCATTGCTTTTTTGTGTCCTTGTTTCTGATATTGTTGTCTCTTCTTGATCTCCTGTTGCTGACCCTGGACTGAACCTTGACTCTGCTCTCTGCCTGTTACCAGCCTAAACCTGACTAAGAGACTGGTCTACTAATTGAGTAACCACCACCCCACCCTAAAACACGAGGAAAGCTGAACGGCGGCTCAAGAAGTGTAGTAGGCACGGGTGCAGAGGAATGGGATGCGGGACGAGCATATTACGGGAATAGAATCGACCATTGCTGCCATTGCGGGCTCGTCGCCCCTGTGGAATGACCTGGTGGCACTCCGAACCAGCAAGTCCTCCCAGCAAGCTCGTAAAGACCAGAGCCAACCTTAGATTCGCGGTCCCATGTGTCGGGCTTTTACCATCTCTGCAGTGGTCGCAGGGTTCACTGACCCAAGCCCTGAAAATAACTCATTGTCTGTCGTTCTTCATAGCTTTTCAAAAACAGAGTACCTTATTGTTTGAATATAAACTTATATTCCATATGCTAATGATTGGAGGGCTCATAATCATATGGAATAAGTTATATTTCTACAATAAGGATATTCATGGGCAGTATAGAAAAAAACTTGTATATCATCGGACTCGTGAGTTATATGATTCTACTATCATTATTCTGGTGATAGAAGAAGGTGCTTTAAATACAAGCATAGCTTCTGCTTGATCAAAAGTTACTAACCTATATGTTTCTATTATCGGAGGGCAGCTGTACATTTGCATTGAATGGAATCAGAGTCCCTGTATACATTAAATATAACTGCACAGTTTCACATCTGTTGCGACCATTTGCCATTGTGCAGACACAAGTCTATTTTTAATTCCAACCAGATTTGTTGTGAGATTGTCTATAAGTTCACATCTGAAGAGTTTCAACATAATTTGCAATAACATCAAGGCTTCTCATTTCTAAACATGAAACCAGAAGCCAGAGAAAAGGCCTTTGTGCACTAACAAAGTTAATGTTAGAATTGCTTCTAAACGAAGCAGACAGATTCAAAATAACTTTAATGTTTTCGTCCCCTTCCACATGACTGTCCATATGATTAAAATGTCTTCATTGCAGTCACTAAATGCTTTTCCTATGCCCAAAAACTTAGTTTGTGAGGAACAATGTAGGCAACTGCTCTAAAGAATGTAGAAATCCCATAATTATACATACATTTCATGTTTAATACATGTTGTTGTGTCTTACATTAAAATATTTGTTACCTGGTGCAACTTGGTCTGAAAACTGTTGATGTAAGGATTATTACTATATCATTATTATGGTGTAATGGTAATTATGTCAACAATTGTTGCCTTTGCTTTGAGATCCATAGCTGTAACTTGAATGGAGTAGCATAGCTTCCTTTGTCTTCTTTGGTAAATGTAAATACTCTGCTTAAAGCCCACATTACAACATATGGAACAATCAATGTAGCAATTAGAAAGACTTACTAATTATAATATCTGACATGTCTTTTACATATCTACTAAAGCTCCCCTTTAGCTGAATGCACACTTTTGGGGTTATATATCATTGGGCGCTCTATGTCTACTTTTGGGAGCTCTTTTGCCCATCAGGTTCATTAAAGTGGCTTCGGACCTTTATAAATGTTCTTATGGTCAAGATTACTGAGAGGTGGAAATAAGCCATGTTGAGACGTTTTAGGCAGTGAAAAACTCAAAAACCATCAATTCCACTACTTTGAACATGTTGACACCAAAAAAAGCCCAGGAAATCCAATGATAAATACCCCTCGCTGTACGATTATGGCCCCACTTATTAAAGCCCCTGCAACAGTTTTTTTTGTCCTGACTTTGCACATTATTTTCATTGTCAAAAACAAAAAAAAATTGCAAACTGTGTGCATATGTATTTATAACATAACCAAGAACACAAAATGTGCACTGATAGGGCGTTCTGGGGCACAGTCGGACCATGCAACACTATCCATGCACTCTAGTGCACTTTTTTAGGCCTATGTTTTTCCTTTGTATAAATGACTTGCATCCTTGATATATACGAGGAGGCCTATTGCCCCAAGGAAGTTTGTTGCATGCATTCGCATCAAACCTCCGCAATTGTGTGCTTGTTGATAAATGTTCTGGGTTTTTTTTGACCGTTCGGGCTGGACTTTTCCAGGAAGCCACTATCGATTTTGAGTGAGTTGCAACGTTTCAACGTGCATTTACAGTGAAAACCTCTTTAAGCAGACCAGCCCCTTTGAGTAGAAAAAATGGTCTTTTAAAGGTATGGTCTGGCTCATAGTGGAGCAGCTTCCATAGAGTATATTGTGGGGGGGGGGGAAAATCCGTCGCTGGAATTCCCTAATTATTGGGAAAAGGAAAAGTTTAAAGTCAATAAAATAACTTTAAGCATTCCAAATAAAGAGAAATGTCTAGTGGTTTCAATGTCTGTCTTTAAATGTTTTCAGTGGGGTCAAGATGCTTTTTACTGATCAATCAAAGGTATTCAAAGCTGACAAGTTTTGTTCGAGAGGTCAAAGTAAAAAGTTAACCAGTGGATCTGCAATCTAGAGGTTGTCATCCTTGCCATATTGGGTTTTTTTTGCGATAAATTGCATTCTCGGGCACATATTTATAGTTTAAGTTCACCGCCTTAGACTAGGGTATCAGGAATGGTGATAGATCTTTTATTTTTGCGCAATGATGCTGTTGTAGACGAAAGGCAGAATGTAAACATAATTTTCCTGTAACTTTCTACAGGTCTAACGTATTTATTACTGAGGTATATGAGTTTACAGTAGAGACCCAGATGAATTGCGATAGAACTCTGTTCTGCAGCATAGTATACATTCGTACCATAGGCCGCATTCATAGGCGCATGTGCATGATTCGTAGATAGGTGTACACAGAGGATTGTGCATTGAACTCTGAAGCTGCAACACAAAATTATACATTGCAGTTTCAGCAGATGGCCCTTTCAAGATTATGGCCAATATTTTTCAACAAACACGAAACCTTTCTTACTATCCTTTCATTCTGACACATCTCTCACCTCAAAATATTTCGCTTTTTGGGAACACAATCACACCATATTAAAAAAACAAAAGGTTTCTAATCATAGCAATGTTCTGTGTATTCTACTACGGACTGCCTTGGTCTTATTTTTATTTATGTGAGACTGTGACATATGGTATTACGTCTTAATAATTTTTAATTCACAGCCTTTCTATTTTGCAGGTTAGGAATTAGCACAGCTTAAGGATATCAGGGGAGTTGTTTGCAACAATACAACACAAAGTGCAAGCACCGTTAAATGCTCAACATTATTTTGGTCTTATGAACAAACTGTAGTAGCAATTTGTTTCGGTCCTTATTAAAATTCGAGCTAGGAGGGCGCACGTTGTTATTTCTCTCTAAGTTATTCACTAACGCTGAAATATCTGTAGGTTGATGTTTTAAAGCTTTCCTTGCTGTTTTGTGTTTCCAATACAAATCAACATGAAATTGAAAATTATAACATTATTATATTGTAACCCTTTTTTTCCTCCTTAGTTATGAATCATTCGAATGAAATAATTTAAGTTCACTAAGCTGGAAGAATTACCTTTCTTGGACCCTTTTCACATGAACATATGATGTTTTCCAGTTTCTGTCAATCTTGTGCCGTAATGAATCTGTAATTATTTCATGTTTTCACGTGTTCAATCAATACCGCAATGTATCTGGGGTAAAATCAGTCGAATGGCAATGATGGCTGGCTGAGGATGTTGACTATTGGCTGGCTGCAGAATTACCACGCCACTGGTTCTTGTCTTGCCTGGATATGCACATATATACGGCAAACATGGGTGCACAACATCCATTGCACATATTTTATATGTTCCATAGTAGACCTCTATGGGCATAGGGATCGTAAACATGGGACAAAATAGGACATGCCTCTATTTTTTTTACATCCTTCCACAGTACGGTGGACAAATATGGTCATGTAGGTGGGTGATATTTGCCCTTGAAATGAAAGTGGCCTTATTCTAGTTGTAATGAAAACAATACTGTCAGGTAGCATAACAGCCATTTTATACGTTCATTTTCCAGTGGTTAAAGGAAACCTCCGTTATAATGGAGGGGTAAGCAGTAAGTAACCGATACCAGCTCACCCCTGCCATTATAAACTGGTAGGTTTCCTTAAGGCCAGACTTGAGTCAGGCACTTCAGAGGACCAGTCAACTTTCTGTCCATGTGAGAAAGTGGTTTACCTTACAATTATTATTTCTCTTCAAAATAACTTTTTTTCTTGATTACCTGTTTGATAACAAAATATTTTTAAAACCCTCTGCTACATATTGTATTCTCTATGTAAAACACGTAGTAATAGACCAATGGAACAAAACCCAACATTTTGGTTAGATGAGTCCGAATGTGCAGTAGCCTCTTACAGACTCTACATGAGAGATCTCACTATTTATGATAATACCTCATGTGGCAACTAATCACCGTGGTAGCAAAAGTCCATAAAAATCTGAAATCCATGCCACATCCACATGTGAACATACCCTTAGGGGGTGCCCATGAACAATAATCTTCTTGTGTAATACGTAGGAGTATAGTGCATGGCTTTTAAATACCAATACACACCTGGGGCACATTTTACTAAGCATTTTGCACCTTCTTTTAGTGTACACTGCTTGTACAGTGTTACCCGTGAAGTAACCTGTACCATAACATGTTCGCCGCAACCTTTTTGTGGCGCACTGCACTATAGCCGACCATGCGGCACAAAATAGGGGACGTTCTGGTGCTCAGTGGGACTAACCATCCGCCAATTTAACTACAGTCTGTCGCAAACGCCCTAGGTTAAAGGTATCAAACCCACAAAAAAATTGGTTGAACTCTTCGGGCCTGTGGCAGGGAGCTGCACGATTCCTGATTTCTGGTGCACGTTCTTAATGATCTGCACAACCTTCACCCGAGCCTTTATCACTCCAGAAGAGCACTTTTTAGTGTAGTTTTCCCTACACTCTTAGTAAATGTGGCCCATTGGTGGAAAAGATTTCTGCTATGGTTTTTTGATCGCAGCAGGTCATCTATCCTGCTGCAGATCCCAATGCAGAATTGTAATGCGAAGGTTGAGCTCCGCCTACCACTCTACCTCACGAAAATCAGGCAAAAGACTAAATTCCATTGGTTTTTGATTCAGTTTTTTCGCAGACAGCATATAATAATAATATTCTTTATTTATTAGCGCCATCAAATTCTGCGCTTTACAATCTCCAGAGACCAACAGAACCAAACGTCGATAAAACAAACAATGTTCATTTATTGGATCTGATGGGAAACACCAAAGTTTTAAGACATCGTGAAAGGTGGTGGAGGAAGCGTCATGATTTGAGGATGTTTTCTGGAGCAGGAGTTAACCTCTCACTACAACATGGCAGAATGAAAAGCAATTATTATCAAAACCTTCTGCATAGAGCAATCGCTTGTTTCTAGCCAACCGCTTAACACTAACCTAAAGTCTTTTTTAATAAAAGTGATAAATAACAATGTGGAAAGTTCCCTTAACCACCAATATTCCATCCCTCTCCAGATACTCTTTGGTACCAGCCGCAATACTTAATAGTCTGTACAACAAATCAAACCATTATTGACCCACTCGATGATGCAGTAAAAACAAAACTCAAAAAACGCGCCAAAAATGTAACAAACAAAAAAAGAAAGGAAACACAAATTGCAATTTTCTTTTTCTCCTTAATCAAGAGATCATACAAGCAGCATCAATAACTAATGACCCCTTAACATAAAGTATGGAAAGTATTGCATCTAATAATGTTGCAGAAAATAAGCCCTTATACGTCTCAAATTGCCAAAAAATAAAGATTGTATACTTATAAAATGTGGACATGCAAATCGCTATGAATGAACGTCAGCTTCCCTTTAAATGTTCATGGCGTGTGGCCCATACGCATATGTAGCAAGCAGGATAGTCCACTTTAAAGAGCATCTTCCAATAATCAAAGCGTACAAAAGGTGATATAAACCAATGCATTGCGGCATTGAAACTAATGCCTTCATCAAGTTTTTTATGGGGCGGCCCGCGTCCTGCACATTTACGGCTCCCCCGTTTTTGGCCACAAAAAATATTGAGATTGATTGCCGATCTCTTTTTTTATCTGCTTGGGGATGAATGAGCCCGCACCTTCGTCCATAACTCAAACCTAACGGTGACAATCGTTTCCCCTGCATTTTGACTCCAAGTCGATTATTTTTCTCGACTGGAATTTTTTTGAGGCAAACAAAACTGTATACACACAAAGGCAACACTTTACAAGTATACGGAAACAGTTACGGTAAACTATAAGATGCCCGCTATAAAAAATGGGGTCCATGACATACACAACTCAGGCCAGTTTTCGTATAAGTAAAAGGAACTTGCACATCCTTAAGACGTACTACAAAGACCAAGCTAAGTCATCCATAACAGGATTCCTGGAGAAAGGCTTCCCAAAAACCTTTGCTAATAGCACTTGAAAAGAACCAAGCAGCCCCCACAATAAGAATGTCTATCCTTCCAAAAAAGCTCTTCAAATGAAAAAATTCACTTGAACTTTAAAACGACTTATTCAATAGAGGAAACATTCAAAAAAATGGAAATCAATTTGTAAAATCATTTTACAAATGATCCTTCTCTCTGAAATATTACAATTACCCCAAAAATCCGATTATTACATAAGAAAGCTTGCACAACAAAACATTGTTGCTCTCCCACTAAAATAAAATACAGGGAATATAACAACAAAAATTAATTACCCGGTTCAAAAGGAGCCTATATAATATAAACATAAAAATTGTCTCCGCGTCGGCTTCCCCGTCGCTCTTGAGTGCGAATGCCATTCAATTCAACCGTAACATTGAAAAATTGTTCCATCCTGCTCCGTACTTCGCGCACGCTCTCTATCTAGTCCTGATCTGCTTCCCACACCAGTATCATAAGGTTTTATGTAGATAATATATTTGTCTTTTATTATTACGAACAAGTAAATTGCCAGACCATTAAATAGACATTGAAGCAAATTTTTAAAGACACACAACGAAATGCCTGTTCGCCTTTAAATGCGTGCGCCCATTTATCGATTTATTTATAGTATTATACCCATTTTTGTCCATGTCGCATCCTCATTATCCCTTTATTTATAGAATGTACACATTGGTCTTATTGATGTATGATAATTCCCTCCCGCGTTCTATGTTCTGAACAAGCTGTTCTTCCTAGAGTAATGCAGTCTCCCTAAGATGAGGCTCGGATGTACTTCCTAGGGTGAAAATAAGGTTATTTTTGTTTGTACAAAGGAAATTGGAAATTATAGTTGTAGAAATTAGTTTTTTTAAGCTTATGAAGGGGCTTAGTTCAATCCGAATGCGTTGTTTTATATAATCTCTATATACCTTTTGTAAAGAAAATAAAAACAAACTTTGATTTCTGGAAGATGCGCCTTGTAAAAAGTGGAACTGCCCGTGCTTGCTAATTCATTTTGGGGAAAAAAATTTTTTTTCTACTGTCTATGGGGCCAACCTATGGACGTTGATAACCGCCTGTGAGGATCACCACCTGAGCTGCTCTTCCTCAGAACAAGACTCACCTATAATTTTTCTTAACCCTGCATCAAACTTATGGAGCATTTTGGTGAGACAATTTTTTTCCACTGAGAATTGCACATATCTGTTAAAAAAAACATTCATTCAGCCAAAAAATTTTAATTCAAAATGGACACTAACTAGAAAATTATTTTTTTACCCCTTAGAGTCAATAAACATTTCTTGGAAAGTACAGAACAAGATCATCAAATAGTACTATCTGAACATCCAAAAACAAAAACCAACATAGCATGGCATTGGTGGTGGTTTCCCTGGTCAGTAACTTGTATCCTGGAACTCCTTACCCATGAGGCTTGAATTATACAGTTTAGGATAATGGATGCCAATGTTCCTTAAAAGAATCTCTGCACACTTCAAATACTAACATGGCCTCCTTAGCAGTTATATCACTAATAAACTCAGTAACGACCAATCTGTGTGGTGCCTGTCAGGGCCTGTAGATTGTGTGGGCTTGAAGAAAGGTAGGCTGCATCAAGAGTTTCATAGTTACCACTTTAAACAGCGCGTAGATGCCTAATGCATGACCAAACAACAAAACACATTTACATTCCAAAATTCCCAAGCATACGACAATTTGATGTAAGAGAGGATAGAGTCTCACGGAATCACGAATAGACAAACCAAGGTGGCATCGATCAATGAGGGGTAAGCAGAGCAGGGTGGAAAGGACTCACCAGAAACATACCCATGTAGAGAGGGCAGGTGAGTCTTGGAAAGTCAGCCAGGGGGACGCACGTGGAGTAGAATCCCGCACTCTAGCCTCATCTATTGCCTTGATCTCCATTTTCCGTCCTTGAATGTAAGTCATGCGCCCAACCCCGTCGGCTCTCGATGGGGGGCGTGGTCGCCCTCCATTGTCTGGGGAATAATCTGCCGTGTGGACGACAAAGAACGTGCCTCAGCATGCCTTTTTTAATCTTTGTAGATGGAACGACAATGCTGAACAGATAGCCTTTTCTGGCGTACAAGTCAAATTAGATTTTGTTAAGTTATCCAGATGATTTGAACATCATGCCATCGGGTACAATTAAGGACATCTCCACCATATATGTACCATTGTTTCAACATGCATCTCACATCGCCCAGCATTGGTCCTAGGACCTGGTTGTATATTTGCAGTCAACCTTACGGAGTACGGACAGCATGAAAGAATTTAAATTTAAAGCTCTTGCAGTCTACATGAAATGAGGATTAGAACATGAGTTATATAGAATACTGTGTCCCATTGCTCTGGGTTAGTTCGTTACCAATAGCTGATTCCGCAAGCCCTGGCGTAATACGGTCTGGTGTCTCCTGGCTCCCCTTGCCAAAAAGATGCCATATAGTAGTGAAATGGTATTTTTATTGGGTCCTTGGTGAGGTCACATAGTTCCTCCAAATGGGAAGAGAGGAATTTAAGGATGAAATTGGAGCTAATGTAGAGATGAAAATTTCGTAGCTAAAAGTATTTAAGAGAAGCCAATGACCGTGGTCTGCTCCCACACTTATGATTCGCCAATGGGTGAACCCCTTCGTCGGATACCACGTCCTCTCACTCTTGTAAAGAATCCTGAACCATTCCCAAAAAGAATTAACTTGGAGCCCTGGTGTACACCGGGGATAGGCCCGCAAGGGTCATGGGTCCTGGGGTAGCGACTCTTCCCCTTCCGTATCTACCGGTATAAGCCGACCCGTATCGCCGAAACCCCTAATTTTCAAACCATAAAAACTGGGAAAACCTATTGCTCAGTAATAAGCCGAGGGTGGGAAATGCATTGGTTACAGGCCTCCCGCATACACTCTGCCATTCCCCTGTAGCATACAGCCTGCCCAGCCCCTGTAGGCATCCAGCCTGCCCAGCCCCTGTAGCATACAGCCTGCCCAGCCCCTGTACATACAGCCTGCCCAGCCCCCTGTAATGATCCAGCCTGGCCCAGCCCCCTGTAAGCAATTACGCCTGCCCTGCCCCCCTGTAGCTACATCCTGCCTGGCCCCTGTAGCATACATCCTGCCCTCCCCTGTAGTAGACAAAAAAATAACATGTATCATCTTTCCTATCCGACGTCCCCCATAGGTCCTTTCAGTCGCAAGACCTGGTCTCCCAGACATAAGAGGAACCGACAGTTTCAAAAGTAGTTTTGACTTAATTTTTTTAGTTGGACCTCGAGTATAAGCCGATTTAGGGTTTTTTTGAGCACAAATTTTTGTGTTTGAAAAACTAGGCTTCTACTCGAAGTATTAAGGAAGCGCAAATTCCCCTCCCGATTGCAGCAATCTTTTTAAAATGAAGAAAATCGGGAGATGCTGAATGTGCTGGAATGGAAGCAAAAGAACCCCAAGGCATGAGGCGATGAAGGTCCAAACGGACCCGATCTTTCATCTTTATGAGAGAAAAGGTCTAAGTACACGCTCCAATAGCGGCGCTATGAATAAGTGGTAAAAATCTAGTTGTTAACCCCCCTTTAAAAACAATTAATGGGTTAAACCACTGATAAAATTTGTTTTACAAATTTGAGGTGGTGCAGTATCTTAAATGTTAATTATTTTTTCTGGAATTTTACTATAGTTTAGGCCTCAAGTGACTTTAAATCGAGCAGCTTCCCTCAAAAGCATGATTTGGCATTTTTTATGAAAATGTGAAAAATCACACCTAAAGTTTCAAAAACCCATTAACATTCTACAAAAATTAGCGGACACATAAAAAAGGTTTGGCCAAGCTGTTTAGCGCTGCATAATCAACTTTATTATTAAGAATTATATTAATTATTATAAATTTTAATTATCAGTTTTTTTTGCTGTTATGACTCAAAAATGTGGAGCATTTGAATTTTCGAAACTCCAGAATGTTTCAAACTTTTCAACAAATTAGTTTTTTTCACAAATAAAATGCAACATACCACCAAAAATTTTTCAACTAACATAACGGACAAAGTGTCACAGAAAACAATTCCTAATCAATCACCTGGGATATGTTAAAGTGTTTAAAGTTTATAACCACTTATAGTAAAAAAAAATATTGATCAGATTTTGAAAAAAGGTCCCAAGTCAAGAAGGTGAAAAGTGGTTTGGTATAAACCCGGCATAATAAGTTAAAAGAAGAGCTTGGTCCGTGTACTTTGTTTACAATCTTTAAATCCTGGTGGTAGAATGTCCTTTAAGCTCTTGCTCACAGGGTCTGCCCTCCTATTCTTCCATAGGACTATGTTTTTATTCTGTAATGTATTACTTTATTTGAATGTAATCTATGATTTCTAATGTGCTAGGCAGCCTAAGGTGCTTTATAAATAAAGATCGGGCATCCCCGTGTTACGTACAAGCTAGGGTCGGAGGTTTGTTCTTGAAGTGAATTTGTATGTAAGTCGAACTGTACGTTTTATATTGTGGAACCAGACCCCAAGAAAAATTTTGCCCCAGTGACAATTGGAGTTTAAATATTTTGTTCTGTAATGGGACTTTTCAATAAAGCTTCATTATCAGACACCTTAAAATTATTATTGCAATCTGGGGGGACTATAGTCCCTCCAGAGAGCTTCACCCAGAGGTCAGAGTTGTCCTGTCTTTACTATGGTTTGTCTGTAGTAGGGTGTCCTTAAGTAGGGGACCGCCTGTATTGTTAATTAGAACTCCTATTGAATGTTGTGTATGCCGAGAAATGATGAATGAGCATAATGTAATATGTACACAAATGTCTTTGAAAACCTTTTCAACTCTGGCAATAAAAGAAGCACAGTCCCCATAAATAAATACACAAAGCTATTGTTGAATCCCTGTCCACAGCCAACGTACCAGGTCTCTTCTTATAGCTGTATTCTGAAATATGAGAAAGTTTATTTGTGCAAAAATAATCGTTTTTTAAACCAGGATTCCCGCATGAATAGGAATTAATGTGTCATTGAAATGGACTTCGCGAGATTGTAAAAAATTGGTGGCAGGGTGATTCACCATCACCTGTCTTCTCTTGTTTGAAATTAATATTGCCAGTCAATTCTTGCATGTTAGCCGTAATATTATCTATTAAAGATATTGAACATCCGAGATTCAGCAAGTTTAATCTGGCAGGTAGCTACATAGGCTACTTTACTTTATATCAGTTGAAGCAGTGCTGCAGTCATGTATTGATTTTTTTTAAATAAATTCTGTGCATCACGGAGGCTTTATATTTTCTCAAGTTGAGTTAGACTTCCCATTTTTAATTAATACTTGGCTCTTGTGGTCTAAACCACAATATATATAGTATTTAAGCAATATTTTTTTTCATAAAGGAAAACAACTTTTTAATGTTGTACAAGATATAAGTTAAATCAAGTCTTTACTATGTTTACAGATCATCCTATATGTCCTAACCCTTTTGCTATGTCGCATACCTAATATGTAATTTTTCAAAGCTCTTAAAGTGTTGTGTTAACTATTACTAACAAAGGATTTCATAAATCTATTTTCTATTTTTTTAATTTGAAATAACAGTATACTGTTTAAGTAAGTTTCAAATGATCTTTGGTGCGGGAGATGTGAGTAGATCCACTGGTACAGAGATTTTAAAGTTAGCGTGTTTACACAGGTCTCTCAATCCTAGACCCCAACTTAAGGCCTAAAGCTAAACCCTTATGAATGGGGTGGCAGCAGCCTGCAACACATCAGATAGCTATTTTATTCTCTGGCAGGCCTGTTTAGACTCCAGGCTTAATCTGAGCCTGCTTCCTTCTGCTGAAGGAGACAGACAAACTAATTTTTGTTGAATGTTAAGTCAGTGACATTTGGCTTCACCCCGTTACTATCTCATGATTCATTTTCCATATGGAAGTGTAATGTGAGAAGCATGAACCCATTTTGTAACCACACAGCCCACAGTTGGTCAATGCTTCAGCTGTACCTAAGTAGTTTGATAGTCGGAAGAGGACATCTTGGGAAATATGCACAAGAGCTATAAATAAGGCCTGACCCTAGAGATACTAGCATCGTGTCACTGGTCTTGCTAAGTGCTTCTTGATTTGTAATATCCTTTCTTAATAGGTTTTGTAAATAAGGGCGGGTTAAATGTGAAGCAGACTGCATCAGCGGGGAAGCTTCAAACCATTACCCATAAACATTAGAAGGCACTTTCCTTCACTGCAAATTAAAGACGTATTACAAAAAAGTTTTGTATTTTACCACATGTTTTTATAATGTCTGGTGCATAAATGTTTCTAAACTATAGTATGACCACAATAGCTACACCCATACATTCAGGTTAAACTCACATGTTTTTATAGGTATACTATTCTGATAAACAAGGCTCAGGACCACGTGTTTTTCCCCATCCTCGGCGGTGCCCTTATCGGTCAGTTTATTGACTTTGTGGAAAGTGAATACAATGAAATAATATTTGCTGTACATCAGTTAATCAAGGTCATGATATAATCTTTAGTTAATCTTTGATTGAAGATGCACACTTTTAGTTGAACTTGAACTTTAAATTACCACATTATTTTTATAGGACCTCAAAGATGCTGACCAGGTTCTTGATGCTGGGGTCCTACTTTCCAGTCCCATCCGGTCAACTCTGCAAAAGAGTTTTGTAGGCTCTCTTCATGTTGCGTTGGTTTCCCCTGGGTTCCTTTCGGTTTCCTCCACACTCCACCTACCGGTTTTCCTCCTCCCACACTTTATTTGCTGGGCTGTGACATTACAGCCCAGCAAATAAAACTTGAACACGATGGTTCATATTTGCACTCACATTATTAATTCTTTTATTTGCTTAAAAACAATTTAAAATAATAAGTTATGACAATCAATTCGGGCCGGCTCCAGGATTCAGTGGGGCTCCGGGTGACCAGCCTGCAGTGGCCCCTTAGCATTAACCTCATGTGGTGGCTTAAAAAAACCCACAGAATGTAATCAATAAACCTCTTAGCGCTCTACACTGTACAAATGCATACACATTGTGACGAATCCTTTTGTAAAATATGCCATATACTGGCATTCAAGTAGTTTTGCCTATCTGGTAGAAGCGATCAGGCCATCTATGGTAAATTACCCAGAGGGTCCTAAAAAATAGTTAAATGAAAATAAAATAAGAATTTAATAAGATTCATGCCCTCCTTTCCCACAACTGATATACAACTAAATAAATAAAACAGTAAAAATCAAAAAACAGCATCACTCTGCCTTCTCAAAATGCCTGATCAATATTGAAAACGGTTTTCCTGATGGTGAAGCCCATAATTGAAGATAGTGGCCAATTATCCAAAAAACCACCTTTACACCATTTAATATACTCACAATTTTAATATAAGTGATCAAAAGCCACAGTCCGGTCAGGGGGTGGCTAGGCAAGCCGTAGTGAAATGGTCGCACGCTAGCTGCGCTCGCCCACGTACAGGGCCCCAAGGGACTAAACAGCACGAAAGTCGGCGATCCTCGCTGCAAAAGCCTATGAAACAGACAACATGGTGACCAGAAGGAAAAAACAAGGGTCGAACCACGGAAACTTACAGATTTCTTTGGTGCCGCGACCGGGACCTGATCCAAGATGGCGACGGGACATTTTGCTGCATATTAAGCGCTTCCCACCACTTTCCAACATCAACATCGCAGAATCTGAGCCCCGCGGAATTGCGGATACGAGCTCCGGCCCGTCGCTACCCCCCCCGGCGGGCGTGGGCAGTTGGCAATATCGGTACCTACAGTTACAGCCAAATCACCTGCGCATAGCACCTCACATCGACCATTTTCGCTTTCCCGCCATGTGGCATCTTCCCGCTCATCACTCACGTCGGCTCCTCCGTCTCAGAAGTGGCAGCCCACGCTAACAAAAACCCCAGACTCTGGTCGACAGCGATAGTGGGCACTCCCTGGATCAAATTCCATGAACAGCGGATCGCGGAAAGGTGAGAACTCTGGCCATTTTTTGATAATATACCAGCCTCAGACGCAAACTTAACCGAGGCCTCCATGAAGGAATGTTACTTATATGGCGACGTCATTTTAAGAAGATGTTGCACGCTTGTAAGGCCACTGCACGTCTCTGTAACAGATCTAGGCAACAGAGTAGACCATATTGAAAAATAAAATGGAACGTTGTGTCCTCGCACATGAGCTATAGATGCGCACTATGAGCTGGAAGATGGATGACGCAATTGAGAGCAAAAGTGGCAGACCTGAGGATAGGTCACGGTAGAAATAAATCAAGCTTGCGAAGGCAATACCAAGATCCCTCAGATCTACTACATTACCCTGCAACCAATTAATGAAAGTGCTTCTCCCTTACTAACTGCACAAGATGCCGTAGACAGAATAACCAGGGTGCCAAGACCGAGCCGACCTAGCCCCCGGTAAAACACCCCGAGAGATTCCTGCCATGATCCATTTTTTATCAAAAAAAGATCATCCTAATGCTTGCGCACGGAAGAAGTCCAGTACCAGCTCCATATCGTTCTTGCATATACGCGATTTATCATCCGCAACCCTACGAACACCCCGGTCTTTAATCCCAATACACTTCCCTCTACGTGACAAGCAGATCGTTACAAATGGGGTTCCCCACACGTCTCAACATTTCCAAATATACTCAGACCTCACGTCATCCCACATCTGCAAGGTACATCTCTCCTTGGTCGCTGTAATGTTCAGTGTCCAACAGTTTCCTCAAAAGAGAGCAGATGGCCCATTGGAAGGCAGAATGGCAGCAGAAAGAAAGGGATCGCCAGATGAATGGACATGTGCACTGAAGGATGGAAAATCCTCTCCTTCACTCGAACCGGCTTCTACATATATTGGCCCTGATCCGGAACATCGGGTGCGCTCTATATCCTTTTTACTGATTATACTGCTCACTGTTTTTTTTTTGTTATGTTTTACACTACCTAGTTTTTGGGTTGTGCATAGTTCCTTTGATGGAGGAGAGTGGGGAATTTAGATTGCCGTACAACTCCACCCGATCCGACTTAAAGGGTAAGGTGCCTGTTGGGTAGTTTATTTAAACTGAGGTATTATGGTTCTTAACTTTGCCTCGCTAAATGTAAAAGGATTAAATAAGCCCACAAAAAGATCATACATTTTGTCTTTAAGTAAAAAGCCTTGTCATGTGACATAGTTGGGGACATTTCCTAAGGTTCCGTCGCCGCCGCGAATCCGTCGGGTGTTTTTTTCTTTTTCCCGAATTTTCGCTTTGCGCTGTATTTCAACGGGATTGTGACGCACGTCATCGATTTTTGGTGTGCAATCACGCGCCGACTTTAGCGCACAGAAACGGGGGGCGTTGTCACCGGACAACCCCGAATGATCGGCAAAAACCGCAGATTTAAAAAGCCCTTTGGTGTCTCAAGTCAAGTCCTCACATACACCAGAAAAAAGCCGGTGAACTTCGTCGGACCTCGGCGCAGCAGCGACACTGGTGAATATCGGGCCCGGACTTAGTAATGCCGGCAAACCCGAATCAGCGTTGAGCACCCGCCGCTGGTCGGCGACATGGACCGGGTATTAAATGTGCCCCATTTCTTTGCCAAGAACGCCACCTGATCTCAAAATATGCACACCGTATTCACATCCGGGGCTTCCTATTATGTACATTCCCTTTCAATACAAAAAAGAGGAGTGATGCTTCTGATAACAAAATAATGTAGCATTACAAGAGGAAAAATTGTTTACTAGACCTAGGGAAGAAATATTTACCTAAAGTGTATTAACCATTGTGATGAAATGGTATGCCCTAACACGGGCCATCAAGGTTTCCTCCAGAATGTCTTAAAGGCTGTCGATCTGTGAGAAGGTCGTACTGTTTTCTGTGGAGACCTTAATAGTATTCCTGACTCCACCGTCAGATTGCACCCCCCTATCATCTGTCTACAACGATACTGTCTAACAAATGGATCTTGAAATGTCCCCACATCCCCAAAAAGGAAGTCATGTAACCGGAAGCCGTGTAATTGAGTTTTACCATCTTGCCAGCTTGTGCCGTGGGCACCGATCGGGAGCTCTGGGCCCGGCACTTGCCGGCCATGCATCAATCATATAATACTATATACTTTATATATAGATTAAGTGTCCACTAAAACTGCATCATTGGCAACACCTAAAACTGTAATGGAACCCTGGATCAGGGATAAACACAGAAAGGGGATCAATCCTTCCCTCCCTAAAATTCATATATAAAATAAGACAACATCTAACACTGACTGAGACAGCAAATAAGGTACAGAGCACATATACATGGATCATCCCCAACAGCCCAAACAGCGACCCTGCAGGAATGAAGGATCTTTTGGTTTTTGATGTATGTGGTTTTTTCAAACCCTCAAAAATGCAAATTCCCCGTGGAATAATTTAGAGCTAGGCCAGTCAGTGGAATTTTTTCAACAACCAGCGATTTGTGAATAAAATTATGGATAAAGAGGGTACAGGATGATGGTATCTTAAAGGAGACCTGGATTATATTTGTTGCTAATCACACGTTTTGCATGGGGCAAGTTTTCCAGATTTGTACTTTAGAACGAAATTCTTAGTTTGTGACCCAAGTGTTCCCCCAAACAATATTATGGACCTGGGCCTGGAGATTGACTTTTATTGCTTGAATGCCTTCGGTTTCAGCCGGTTTCAGAGTGCCGGGGCCCAGACTGAGCTCAGCTTTTGAAAATTCGATTTGGTGTAAAAGGATTAATTTCCTACAAGAGAGTATTGGGGTAAAACCCATTTTTACAGTATGATGCGACAACATGAAGCAAGAGTTTTTAGAGCAAACTTTACAGAGGAAGAATTATCTCTACCTTTCCGAGGGAGACATCACACCTTAAAATTATTCCGAGAACAGACTACTTAGCTGTCAGGATTAGAACCGGCCTTCTGTGGCTTTCTTATTTGATCTCTACCACTGTGCTAGTCGCCTGACTTGTTTATAACTGTCTTTTTGGTTGCTGGTGGCTTCTACATTACCGGGCTGGTATTTTAGTCTCACTGTGCTACTAATTTTGATCAATCCTATCAGGAGTCGTCGGGCTCCATTTAAGTTGCAGCTTTTGTCATTCCTGTATTCACTACCTATTGTCGTGTATACAGTATCCCCGACCTCTTTTATACTTACTTACGAATTGGCTTGTTTTCTTTGACTGTGGTGAGAGATTCTTTGAATTTTGTCATTTTCTCTGATTCACTCACTACTTTCTTGGTCTGTTCCCTTTGAGGTCTGTTCTTTATTTTTCTAGTGAGTGTTTTGTGGAACCTGCTCTGGTTGTTCCTGTGCCTCTCATTGCCTTCTTCCACATTCAGTCTTGGCTGTGTGTTGGTGTCATGCATGGATTGTCGTGCTCTCCATTTTTTACTTGCAGTAGTGGTTTCTTGTGGACCCAAATTTAGTACACAGACCCTAATAGCCGTTTGTCTTTTTTCCATACTATATGGGAAGATCTTTGTTGTTAGAGAGAGAGAGAATTGGTCGGGTCCGAAGCTACCGGGAGCGGACCATCACCCGCAACAGGGACTTAGTTAGTCTTAGAGTAGGAACAGTTTTCCCTTTCCTGTTCCCTATTTTCTTGCTGCTCTTTTTTTTATATGGTTTCCTGTTTCGTTTAATACTGTGACCTAGCACTTCTGAGACTCGACCTTCAAAGACTCCTTGGAGATTTGGGTCTCTTGTATCTAGACAGTGTGGCAGCAGTGACCTTGCTCTGCAAAAACTATATGGATATATCCAATTGCAACATTTCTAGATCTCTCTTGCCTTTTTAACAGTTTTTGTGCATCAGCTCAGTTTTTTCCCACTGATCTCAGTGATATATGTCCCTTTTAGGGTAAATGACCGACCTCTTGTTCCTACTTTGTTAAATATGGAATTAGCGCTTGAAAATACATTTACATGACTATCATTATAAGGTATCAGATACTAGTGAATGTTCAGAAGCTAAATGAAAGTGTAATAAACCCTACCCTGGTAATCTAAGCACATTTTCAGTACACAGCAGCTCACAGCACTAAAGGGAACTGAGTGTCTGCTTAGAGAGCCCCGTCCACAACTCTGGAGTTTTACACTGACAGCCTAGGGATTTTTAGATAGCTAAAACAGTAATAAAACTGAGTAAAATTGTAAAGTAAGGGGTTAAAATTATCTTTACTCTGTGTGAACTCACGTGGGATTGACTTTGACACTTTTCTTTCACACAAGCACACCCATAAAGGCTAACAAATGACATATTGTATAACCTACCTTTGTCCCAGACCCACAGGATCGTATCCCCTCTATTCCCACATTAAAGGGGAAGTGTATTTCAATAGGACTCTTCCATACACATTGTACAGTTCTCAATTATATTTAATTCGGCCACTTATCCCCCTATTCTCTCCCTATTGCCCTATTCTGGTATTAGAGTCTCTCAGTGTTTGTGGTGACACTTTGGCATAAGTATATCACTGGTTTACTAGAATATATTTTTGATATTAGTACAGGACGGTGTGGCTGACAACTAAAAATTAGTCAAATGCACTTGCCTACGAGCCTGCTTGGTGAGCATTAATCTTGTAATGATCCAGATGCAGTAATTCTTTATTGTCAGTAAATCACCCCTCAATCCGTGCAAGATTTCTCCTCAAACATGACTTTGATGGCCAGGAATTTTATGGTTGCCCACAATCACTATTGCACTCTACGTATGAGATTTTCCTTGAGAAGGCCACATGGTGTAGGTAGTAGGAAGTACAGTGACCCTGGGACAAAACAGCTCCCACCCTAACCTATGAAGCATCAACCGCTACTACTACAAAGGTCAATCATATCTGGTAGTTCATGAACTCTTAAACAACTTGTACTCAGCCTATGAAAACCAATGGTGCACAACAACACTCTTTTCTCTTGTAAGTCTGTCCCTCGGGCTTACTAGTACAGTCAGATTTTTTAATAAATCTTCAATAATAGTTTTAAACCCCAAAGTCTTTAGGGCTTTCAGATTAGTGGACATACCAATTCCATAGATTACCCTTGATGAGTTTGCTTAGCAAAAATACTAAGTGATTTTTTTTAGACAGTTACGCACATAATTGATTAGACAAGGGCCTTTATAATACATTTGAGACATTATTGTACAAATTTTGCCGCATTCCAGAAAACATCAGATATCATCCAAATAAAACTACATAATGGACCAATAAATCCACCAGAAATATAATAAAAATCTGTTGGAAACCGCAAGAGCAGGCAAAAGCCAAAGGCATCACAAGATATTCAAAATGTCCCTTCAGAAGTATGAACATCTGATTGAACCAGTTGGGGATCCATGGAGAGATATTGTTTTTTTTATAGTATGTTTGCGCTCATACAAAGGTTGACGTCACTGTCTTTTTAACTATAAAAGAGAATCCTGCCCCCCATAGGAGAGTTTGGACACATGCTATACTGGAAATAAAGTCAGCCAGATTCACATCTTAGAATGCAAGAGAAGAACAAGGTAAACGACCCCATTGACCATTTCCAACCAGAGGCCCATTCAACTACAAGATTGTCAGGACTAACCATGAATCCCAAACAATACATTGGCAACTTATTGATACATAAACTCCAGAGCATCATGGTGAATGGATCCTCCTACATGGTAATTAAGAGTCTAAAAACTAACCTTACAAGTCCCCGAGCTCATACTTAACCTACGTTCTAGGTGTCATCACCTGTGTACTGAAGGCTGAAGAGAAGGACGCTTTTTAATCACCACTGAACAAATCCGGCAACCATGGACTCTAACACACGGGGCTGGACTCGGCACAACAGACCGAACAAGGAACCTTAAAAAAAACTTTATCTTATTGAAGATAATTCATAAAAAACCAGGAACGAACAGAACCCTTACTACTAGTATTAGAGGTTTCTGATGTAAGCAATGGGGGATGGCTAAGGGAGGGGTGGAAAGTTGGGGGAAACTGTTAGTATCATGGTGGGGAAGTGGAGTTCCCATGCAGATTACCAATATTTCTCCATAAAAGTACTTCCACTTCAAATGACTCCTGATTTTTAACCATGGTTAGTTTTAGATCATGTGCTGTGAACAGAACTGAAAACCGCTTTGCACACTAGTGCTGATCTCCTCTGCATGTTTGAAGAGTGGATGAAGCTAGGGCACACCAAATTTTCCTCCACCACCAATCGTTGGGTGGATCCTCAAAAGGTGCTGTGGGAGGTCAGCTAGACACAACGGTCAGTTACGTACACTTACAGTATAGCTGCTTAGTTGAGGTTACTGCTTTGCCTTTCGTATACGTCATTCAACATCTCGTACTTGTTGGTGCAGCGATGCTGGTAGTGACTACACCGGTTATTGTCTATGACCATAGTAAAAGTAACACAAGCTGTAGACCAAAATTACATTATAAATCAGCATACAAAGCAAGGTAGTAAATTTGCTGGTTTCTAATAACAGTAATCATTTTTCATTATTGTTACTTGAAACATATTTTAGATAGATTAAGATAGTATAGATGCAACATCACTAAAATCTAGTAAAGGCATGCAGTCACTGTACTAGTCCTTGTGTGTCCTTTTAACCTTCTGTCAACTACTGGTTTTTGTTTCTGTCCGGCAAGCTATGAGAAAACCACAGAATCCCTGACCTACCTAATTGAATTTAATGAGAATTGTAACCTTGCTGACAGTCTTAGTGGCCATCCCAGAATAGAACTACTGAAATGCAGCAGTATTGTTCTGCATGGGCCAAACGTTTTCACACAAATGTGTGCTTTGAACTTCAGAGAATTGAGCTTGGCCATTTGTACAAATTACAAAATGGGTCCTAAGAAGAATGTTGAAAATAAAGAAGAAACTTGGCATTACACTTAGTATACAGGTCCCTGCGAAAGTACCAGCCCTCCTTCACATTTTCTACAATAAGATATAAAATTGTATTTTTTGTGGTGAAAAATCTCAACAGTGGGACACATTGTGACATGGATGAAATTTAATTGGAACTATTTTTAAACTTTGTAAAATTACTGAAAACTGGGCCTGCATATTAATTCGGCTTCTTTACATCAGTGCGCAACTCACGTTAAGAAGTTCAGGCAGGATCTCTAAAATGGACCAAATGTGTCCTAAATGAATGATGGTGGTAAATGAACCCAACTGTGTGTATCAGTCTCTGTAAATACACCTGCTCGCTTGTCACTAGGTTCAGTTAAAGTGCAGAAAGCATCGTGAAAGACACGGGAGACACCAGGCGGTCCGTGATAACTGTGTGGAGAAGTTTAAAGCTGGTTTTTATACAAAAAGATTTCAGAAACCTTTAAACATCCCAAGGAGAGATGATTGCAAGCGATAAAAAATTGATATTGGTAGAAAGTATAAGACCCTGCAAATCCGACGTCCCTCTAAACTTTCATCTCGAACGGAAAGACTGATTAGAGAAGCGCCAAAAGGGACCATGATCACTGTGGATGAAAGCAGAGCTCTATAGACTGGGTGGTAGGTCTATTCGTAGGACAAACAATCAGTAGACACTGTACAATTCTGCGTTTATGGAGGTGTTCAAAGAAGAAACCATTTCTCAAAATTCCATAAAATGTCTGTTTAATGTTTGCCAAAAAGCACCTGCCGAGACACCAAACTGACGGAAGAAGTTCTCATGAAACCAAAATCCAACTTTTTTGGTCACAATGCTAAACGATATGTTTGGTTGTAAAAACACACAGCATCATCAACCTGAACACACATCCCCAATGTCACACATGGTGGTGACACACTTTTTGGGCTTCTTTCTTCAGAGGGACATGAGCAGTGTTAAAATTGATGGGAATATAGATGGAGCCAAATACAAACCATTCTGGAAATAATCACTGTTGGAGTCTGCCCCCAAAAGGACTGAGACTGTGGACAGAGATGTATCTTCCAACAAGGACATGATACCCAAACATAAAGAAAAATCTACAATGGAATGGGTCAACAAATAAACATACCAGGTTTAGAATGGCCAATCCAGTACCTGAATAATCGAAAACTGTGGAAAGACCTGCAAGAACTGCGTCACATACGCTCTCATTCCAAACTCAAATGAGCTTGAGCCATTTTTATCAAGGACAATGGCCAAGAATGTTCAGTCTCTCTCGATTTGCAAAATATAGACTACCACAAGACTAACAAGCTGTAATGGCAGTAAAAGGTGCACTAAAATAAGTAACTTAAAAGTGGATATCATATGACACGCTCCACATTTAGTTATAATTTTTTTTACAAAAGTTTAAAATATCCAATAAGTTCATTCCACTTCACAATATGGTGTCCCACTGGGTGAATGTCTTCCCAAAAAAATTCCAATTTTATATCTTTATGATTTTGAAGCCTGAAATGTGGCAAAAGGTCAGAAATGTTTCCAAGGGGGGCATGTAAAATAAATAGGTGGATGTTTGATTAGGTGCAATACCCATTTTTTACTGAGATACCAAATTCTAGATAGTAGATGAATCCTAGATCGGAAAATCTTTCATAACAACCAATATTTTCTTACGCGGTCATACAATAAAAAGTCTTTCTTAGTAGGGAAACCCAAAATTCTTCGAAAATTCCAGTACTTGCTGAGAGAAAAGTCTCGGTCAAGATACTGAGGTACGTCCTAAATAGGCCAAGAAAGTTAGGGGGTTCCCACTCAAAGTCCCGTTTACTATTCTGTAAAACATACAGTGGGTGATCCATTGTACTGCTTTTGGACTTTGGGCCCTTTCTTATGAACTTGTTTTAAGGTGGTTTTAAAAGAAGTTTTACAAATGCAGAAATTAAACACATATCTAATATGATTATTGTTCAGTTGACCTTAGGAAATTTTGCATCTATGTAATTGCCCAGAAGCTTAAAGGGTCCGTGAGACAGACCGCTGAATTCAACTCTCAATTTAACTATGTATTTACTGAAGGTCGTTTTTACAACATTCAGGGTAGTATATTTGTGTCTTCCTCTGATATACCATATTTAATATATACAGGAAAGTTTACATATCTTAACATGCATATCCATATGGTTCATAAGGGAACTTATAATGGAAAATGCGTCTGAATGAGGATTGAGCAAAAGTTATATAGTTTTTCGGTTAAGTGTCCGTAAGATTCAGTAATAGGTCAGGATTAGAAAATGAAATTGTGCAGCATGTCTCTGTATGCAGGGTCATAGCATCAATAAAAAAAAAAAAGTAAAACCTAAAAGTTTCATCGCCTCCATTCCGGTATTGAAAATAAAATAAACTAACACACATCATAAACTGTACTTATTGCCCACTTCCCAAAAGGTCCAATCTTTCAAAATATAAAAAGATTATTCCCGTTGGTGAACCCATAATGAAAAATATGTCCAAACTGCCACGGCCACTTTTTCACCATGTTTGCAAAGTGTCATACAGGTCTCCAAAATAGTAAAAATTAAACCATCATTTCATCCACAAAAAAAACGACACCTTACACAAGTCCATAACCTGAGTATGAAATAATGTAGAGATCAGAATATGGGAAAATTGTGAGAATTTTTTGAAAAAAAGTTTTAATTTGTTTAAATTGACCAACCAAGAATAAGTGGGGATGGTGTTTATTTTGAGTGCAAGTTAAAGCCATAAGTCCTCACAAACCATAAAGTACAAATACTTTTTTAGTTCAATTTGTAGGCACTTTTGGATTTTGTGCGAATTCATGCAAAAGTATGTTTTTTTTTTACAGGAGGGGCACAAACAAATGGAAACCCGAAAAAGAAGGGGATCAGCAGGAAGGGGTTAATACATAAATACAAACAAAAACAGTTCATGTGTATGAGACTAGAGATGGCGAAAACACTCGTCCGACGTCTGATGCTCGTTCGAGCAATTAGGATACTCGTAACTGCTCGTGCTCGGTCCACCGCCAAACCGAATACTTCGCGACATCATTCTCTGTTGGTATGCCGTTTAGAAGAAGCTGCTTGCTGCTGCAGGGATAGCGTTATGGTTCATAGATCTTAACTGTTAGCAGGAGTGGTCTACAAGAACACAACACCTTGTTACGGGCTAGAATAGCGTTATATATATTATTTTATTTTTGTTTGCGTGTGGCTGGCCTTGCTGGACTAGTAGTGCAGCAAGGTACCAGATGTGACGAATTTGCAGGGGAGACTTGGGAAACGTTCTATTATACTCTTAGTTGACACAAATATCCATCTCATACACTAGTGGGGCACAATTTATTAGGGGTTTGATTTAAATTAGGCAGTCTGAGTCTGACGATTTTTTTTTTTTTTGTTTTTAAACTTAAAGTGACTTAAAATCCGTTGTGTGACTGTCAGTGTAGATTAGTAAATTAGGCATTACAAGACCCCAACCGGCTTTCTTAGGGCTACAATGCTTATATACTAATATTTTGTTATTTGCTGTGGCTGACCTCCCGCTGGCACCTAGTAGTGCAGCGTACCATCATTGTTGACGCAAATTTGCAGGAGTCTTGAGAACGTTCGTATAGCCCTTAGTGACAAACATACCATCTCAAAACACCTAAGTGGAAATTTATTAGGTGTGTGATTGAATTAGCAAGTCCTGCTTTTTCATTTTTTGTACTTTTATTTTTTTTATAACTCAAGTCTCAGGGCACAGCACAAATCCAGTTGTGTGCTGTCAGTGTCGGTTAGGCTAAAACAGCCATAACAATAGGATTGCCATATTTGTTAAAAAAAAAAAACACAAAAAACCACCAAAAAAACTAAAAAAAATTACAGTTTACTACTTATTTTTGGAAAAGTTGAACCAAGGGCTAGGGTAGAGGACCCCCCAAGGCGGGGCGTGCAAGCGCAGGGTCAGAGGCGGTCGGTTCCTGGGCGGGGTGAGACAACCACCTGCTGATGAGGGAGCAGGGGGACGCCCAGAGCTATACTCCCTAGGTTGCATGTCTCAAGTTACTGGGACTCGTGGTAGAGCATGCTGGTGAGGCCAGAACACGTGCGACAGGTGTCGTGATTGCGGACAATGCTTCATATGGGGTGTGGGGGGGGCCGTTTGTCCACCAGTCGTCCTTTCCACGCAGTCCACCCATTTCACCGAAATCAGCAACTCTCCAGCTCCTCACCAAGCCTCCTCTCCCCCATCTGGCCATCCCAGCAAATTGCATTTGAACCGGATACTCTGAGGAAAACGAGTTTATGGCCCTTCCACTATACCAAACCACTTGTCCGTTGCTGCTGAGCTCGTTTTACCGATGCAGGTTTTGCCCCGTCGCAGTCTGTGGGGTGAACGATGAAATTGCTGACATAGGGTAGAATTGTAAAGAGGTGCGGACGATGAGGAGACATGGTGTCAGACAAGGTTGAAGTTGTGTCGGGGCAGGAAGTCTGAGGGGGGAGCAGACTGAGGGATCGGAGGATATTGAGTGACAGACCCAAGCTGGGTTGATAGGCCGGGTGACACAGTGATCTTCGAGACGGAGGAGAGTCCTCAAACGTGAACAGTTTGGAAGAGTGCCAGTGGTGGGTCCAGACGAGAGGCAGTGGAACAAGCTGGTCGCATCAGCAACCAATGTTTTAGTATGAAGCTCCCTGGCGTGGGGTACGATTTTTAGGAAGTTACTAGGAAGGTTCTTTAAGACCACCGGAGGACCGGACGATGTGTGTGGCAACCTGTGCCACACACCAGGAATCACAGGGGTTTCACCACTACATCTTAACCAACCACCAGTAGTCTGCAGGATATGAATGCTAAACACCCCACTCAATTGAACCAAGGCCAAGCGCGTCACCTTGGCCGTGCACACCACCTGCTATCTCTCCTGGTCACGTCCTCCTTTACTGACTCAGCCCAGCCCCCTGCCCAGGACCCCGGCACCAAACCCTCCCGTGCGAAAACCACACTTCGTTCCACGAGTCCTCCACCATCCACCAGTCTCCATGCAGCGCGTCAGCTCCATATCCAGACGGCTGGAGCACAAGAGGATGTAAGCGGTTCCTCAAAGTCATACCCCATCTGATCTGATTGCTCACGGAGGTTGCGCCGCATCTGTGCGCATTCAGGAAGGTCCAGGACAGATGCTGCCACTCTCCAGTGGCAGCGCGAGCGCGCCTCCAACTGTCCTCACTGACTGTTGTGCGACATGCCCACGCAGGGGGAATCACCATAACTATGTTATCCAGAGTTTACCAGCCGCAGAGCGATTGTGACTGCAAGATGTCATTCCACCAGAACGTGTAGAAGGTCAGTCGTTCCTCAGTCTACATGAGGAGTGGTGTCGGATATCGTGTCAGGGCTGAGTACTTTGAGGAGTCAACACAGATGGTCCGTGCGATGCCACCATCATCAAGCTCGACACCATCTCACGTGCTTGGCCTGTTGGAAAAAACTCTCTGGTCATCATTAAGTCAGAAGCTTGCCGATCCGTCACAAGAGACGGGAGAAGATCACTTGTTGATTGCCAAAGATACCCTCTTCCAGTACACAACCATTAAATATTAAATACACCATCTTTTATGCAATAAAATTAGCCATAACACACATGTACATGGAAAAATAAAAAAGTTTAGATTTTTGAAGGTGGGTAGTAAAAATAAAAACGCAAAATTAAAATGGGCATCGGTGGAAGGGGTTAAGTATTTATACCAATATATTAGTCAACAGGCCGAAGTTGAATCTAGGGATTTTTCAACATACACTCCTTTGAAGATTCAAAAAAAATGTATCCGATGTTAGCAAAGAGTATTCAATGATTAAATGAAATCCATTTTTTCCAAAATGTGTTGTGGCATTCATCTTCATACCATTCACATGTTACTAAAATATACCTTCTCAGGGGTGCTTGTAGCACTCAGTCATAAACAATCATCATTGGAATGACCTCATCTGGATTAAATCTGTTTTAGTTTTCATTTGTATGTGTGGTTCCTTGCTGTAATATGCAGCTTTTTTTCCAATGACAGCTGCAGGTAATTTCCAAGAGTCATATGGTATGCAATAGCTTTCTTCTGTTATGAATTTGTAAGTGTATGTACCCTTTCTGTTTCTGTTAGAAGTGTTAGAATGGATGTGTTTAGTACTAGAAAGCAAGATGTGTGATTGAACATAATATGGAGTCAATTTCAGACAGAAGTATTTCCATCACAAGAATAAAAATGGGAATTTTGACGATGGCCAATGCTGCCAACCTTGCCCTCATGACGTATATATAGCTAGTGACATTTCCTGGTATTATATGCATGCAGACCCACATTTACAGTGTTACATGTGTACACAGTTATGGAAATGAACCCACCTTCTCCAATGCTAAGGCTGGAACCTGGAGACCTAGTCACTTTGCGTGTTGTATTTATACTGCACAGTAATTGGAGATGTTACATGTTTACGGACAGTTTAGCCAACGTGGGCCCCTAAAATAAAACTATTTTATGAACTGTCACAATCGGTAAGAGGTTCCCTTCAGCCCTGCACATTATACCATTGTAGTTAACAAACTGTATTATGGTAATGCAAACTGTACTATGGGCCTGTAGGAATGATAGTAGAATAACTGAGTATGATCGTTAGATTAATAAAGAAGACATAGATTTATATGCTCATAAATATCAAGTAGTTTACTGTATACACTCGAGTCTAGCCGACCCGAGTATTGCCGAGGCCCAGACTGGGGGGAAGGAGGCTGAGGTGGAGGAGCTGGAGGAGTGCTGATTTCGGTGACATGGGTGGACTGCGTGGAAGACTGACTGGTGGACAAATGGCTAGAAGCATTGTCCGCAATCCACGACATCACCTGTTCGCACTGTTCTGGCCTCAACAGTGCTCTACCACGAGTCCCAGTAACTTGAGACATGAACCTAGGGAGTATAGCTCTGCGGCGTCCCCCTGCTCCCTCATCAGCAGGTGGTGTCTCACCCCGCCCAGGACCACCGCCTCTGACCCCTGCAGCAGTTGCACGCCCACGCCCTTGTCCTCTACCCTAGCCCTTGGGTTCAACATTTTCAAAAATAAAGTGTAAACTGTAATTTTTTTTTAGTTTTTTTGGTGGTTTTTTGTGTTTTTGTTTTTTTTAACAAAATGATGCAATCCTATTGTTATGGCTTGTTTCTAGCCTACACTGACAGCACACAACTGGATTTTGTGCTGTGCCTGATGACTTTGAGTTATAAAAAAAAATAAAAGTAAAAAAAAATGAAAAAGCAGACTGTGCCTAATTCAATCAAACCCCTAATAAATTGTCCCACTTAGGTGTTTGAGATGGATATGTTTGTCACTAAGAGCTATACAGAACGTTCTCAAGACTCCCTGCAAATTCGTCACAATATGGTACTAGCTGCACTACTAGTGCCAGCAAGGTCAGCCACAAGCAAATAAACAAAATATATATATAATGCTATTGTAGCCCTAAGAAAGCCGGTTGGGTCTGGTATGCCTAATTTACTAACTCTAACCTGACAGCACACAACGGATTTTAAGTCACTTGTAAGTTTAAAAAAAAAAAAATCGTCAGATGTAGCCTCCTAATTTAATCAAACCCCTAATAAATTGTCCCACTTAGGTGTTTGAGATGGATATGTGTGTCACTAAGAGCTAAATAGAACGTTCCCAAGTCTCCCTGCAAATTCGTCACAATATGGTACTTGCTGCACTACTAGTTCCAGCAAGGCCAGCCACACGCAAACAAAAATAAAATAATATATATAACGCTATTCTAGCCCTAACAAGGGCTGTTGGGTTCTTGTAGACTCACTCCTGCCTAACAGTAAGCTAATATGACACCATAACGCTATCCCTGCAGCAGCAGCAGCTCTCTTCCTAACGGCATCCAGACAGAGAATGATGCGCGAAGTATTCGTCCGAGCAACGAGCAGTTACGAGTATCCTAATGCTCGAACGAGCATCAAGCTCGGACGAGTGTGTTCGCTCATCTCTAGTCTCATACACATGAACATTGTTTTTGTTTGTAATTTATTGGTTAATTAACCCCTTCCTGCTGATCCCCTTCTTTTTCGTGTTTCCATTTTTTTGTGCCCCTCCTTTAAAAAAAAACATAACTTTTGCATGAATTCTGCAAAAAATCCAAAAGTGCTAAAATTGACGAAAAAAGATTTGTACCATTTTCTTGTGGAGGCTTTATGGCTTTAACTGTGCACTCAAAATAACACATCCCCCTTATTCTTTGGTTTGGTACAATTAAAAAATTAAAACCTTTTTTTCAAAAAATCTCACAATTTTTCCATATTCTGATGCCTACATTTTTTCATACTTCAGTGTATGGACTTGTGTAAGGTGTCGTTTTTTTGTGGGATGAACTGATGTTTTAATTTTTACTATTTTGGAGACTGTATGACCTTTTCAAAATGGTGAAAAAGTGGCAGTTTGGGCATTTGGACACTATTTTTCATTATGGGTTCACCAACGGGAATAATCGTTTTTATATTTTGAAAGATTGGAACTTTTGGGAAGTGGCAATAAGTTACATGTTTATGATTGTGTTAGTTTATTTTTATTTTCAATACCGGGAAATGGAGGCGATTTGAACTTTTAGGTTTTTTACTTTTTTTTTTTTACTGATGCTATGACGCTGCATACAGAGAAGGCTGCCATTTCATTTCTAATCCTGACCTATTACTGACCTAAGGGTAACACTTAACAGAAAACTATATATAATTTTGCTCAGATCCTCATTCAGACTGGCATTTTCCATTATAAGTTCCCTTTATGAACAATATGGATATGAATGTTAAGATATGTAAAGCTTGTCCTGCTTATATATTAATATGGTATATCAGGAGAAGACAAAATATAGACCTAATTGTAAAAAGCACTTCATAAATACATAAGTTAAACTTGAGAGTTGAATTCAGCTGTTCTCACGACACCTTTAAGCTTCTGGGCAATTTACATAGATGCAAAAATTTCCTAAGGTCAACTGAAGCAATACATCATTAGATATGTTTAATTCTGCATTTGTAAAACTTCTGTAAAACCACTTAAAACATTTCCATGAAGAATGTCCCTAAAGTCCCAAAAGCAAGTACAATGTATCCCACTGTATGTTTACAGAATAGGTAAAAGGGACTTTGAGTGGGAACCCCCTAGACTTTCTTGGCCATTTTAGGACGTCTCAGTATCTTGGACAGGACTTTTTCTCTCAGAAGTACTGGATTTTCAAGAATTTTATCGGTTTCCTACTAAGAAAGCCTTTTATTGTATGCCCGTGCGAAAATATTTGGTTGTTATAGAAAGACGTTCCGATCTTAGGATTCACTCTACTATCTAGAATTGGGTATCTCAGTAAAAATGTGTTATTGCACTAATCAAAACATCCAACCTATTTATTACATGCCCCCCTTGAACATTTCTACCTTTTGCCACATTTCAGGCTTCAAACATAAAGATATAAAATTGGAATTTTTTTGGTGAAGAATCAACAAGTGGGACACAATTGTGAAGTGGAATGACATTTATTGGATATTTTAAACTTTTGTAAAAAAATTATAAACTGAAAATATTATTCCACTTCTTAAGTTAATATTTTTTAGTGTCACCTTTTACTGCCATTACAGCTTTAAGTCACTTGTGGTATGTCTATCAGTTTTGCAAATCGAGAGACTGAAATTCTTGGCCATTGTTCCTTGAAAAATGGCTCAAGCTCAGTGAGTTTGGAATAATAGCGTTTGTGAACAGCAGTTTTCAGCTCTTTCCACAGATTCTCGATTGGATTCCGGTCCGGACTTGGCCATTCTAACACCTGGATACGTTTATTTGTTGACCATTCCATTGTAGATGGACCATTATGTTTGGGATCAATGTCTTGTTGGAAGATACATCTCTGTCACAGTCTCAGGTCTTTTGCAGACTCCAACAGGTTATCTTCCAGAATGGTTCTGTATTTGGCTCCATCTATATTCCCATCAATTTTAACCATCTTCACTGTCCCTGCTGAAGAAAAGTAGGCCCAAACCGTGCTGTCACCACCATGTGTGACATTGGGGATAGTGTGTTCAGGTTGATGAGCTGTGTTGTTTTTACACCAAACATATCGTTTAGCATTGTGACCAAAAAGTTTGATTTTGGTTTCATGAGAACCTTCTTCCGCATGTTTGGTGTCTCGCAGGTGGCTTGTGGCAAACATTAAACAAGACATTTTATGGATATTTTTGAGAAATGGTTTTCTTCTTGACACTCTCCATAAAGGCCAGAATTGTACAGTGTACTACTGATTGTTGTCCTACGAATAGACTCTCCCACCTCAGCTATAGAGCTCTGCTATTCATCCACAGTGATCATGGTCCTTTTGGCTGCTTCTCTAATCAGTCTTTTCCTTGTTCGAGATGAAAGTTTAGAGGGACAGTCGGATTTGCAGTGGTCTTATACTTCTACCACATCAATTTCATCGCTTGCATTTCATCTCTCCTTGGGATGTTTAAAGTTTCTGAAATCTTTTTGTATAAAATCCAGCTTTAAACTTCTCCACAACAGTATCACGGACCTGCCTGGTGTGTCCCTTGTCTTCACGATGCTTTCTGCACTTTAAACTGAACACTATGACAGAGCAGGTGTATTTATACAGAGACTTGATTACACACAGGTGGGTTATATTTACCACCATCAGTCATTTAGGACAACATTTGGTCATTTAGAGATCCTTGCTGAACTTCTTAAGTGAGTTTGCTGCACTGAAAGTAAAGAAGCCGAATAATATTGCAGGCCCCAGTTTTCAGTTAATTTTTACAAAAGTTTAAAATATCCAATAAATTTCATTCCATGTCACAATTGTGTCCCACTTGTTGCAGATTTTTCACCACAAAAATACAATTTTATATCTTTATGTAGAAAATGTGAAGGAGGCTGAGTACTTTCGCAAGGCACTGTAGATACTATGTAATGCAAAGTTTTCTTTCTTTATTTTTCACATTCTTCTTCAGGACCCATTTTGTAATTTTGTACAAAATGGCAAAAGCTCAATTCTCTGACATTCAGAGCAAACAATTTGTGTTGAAAACGTTTGGCCCCATGCAGACAATAATGCTCATTTCAGTATTCTATTCTGGGATTGTCCACTAAAGACTGTCAGACGTGTACAATTCTCATTAAAATTCAATTAGGTAAGGTCATGGATTCTGTGGTTTCTCATAGCTGCCGACAGAACAGAAACAGTAGTTGACAGAAGGTTTAAAAGGACACAAAGGACTAGGTACATGTGACTGCAATGCACCTTTAATAGATGATAGTGATGTTGCATCTATCTATCTTAATCTATCTTAAAAATATGTTTCAAGTAACAATAATGAAAAATGATAACTGTTATTAAAACCAGCAAATTCTTACTACCTTGCTTTGTATGCTGATTTACATGTAATTTTGTGTCTACAGCTTGTGTTACTTTTTCTATGGTCATAGACAATTAACCCGGTGTAGTCAGTACCAGCATTCGCTGCAGCCAACAAGTCAGAGAATGTTGAATGACGTATAAGAAAGGCAAAGCAGTAACCTCAACTAAGCAGCTATAATGTAAGTGTACGTAACTGACCGTTGTGTATAGCTGACCTCCACAGCACTTTTGAGGAATCACCACCAACGATTGGTGGTGAGGAAACATTTTAGGTGTGCCCTACGTTCTCATACTCTTTCAAAATGCAGGAGGATCAGCACTATGTGTAGCAAAGCGGTTTCAGTTCTGTTCAAGCACATGATCTAAACTAACCATGGTTAAAAATCAGGAGTCATTTTGAAGTGGAGGAGACTTTTATGGAGAAATATGGTAAATCTGCATGAGAACTCCCATTCCCCACCATTATACTAGCAGTTTCCCCCAACTTTCCACCCCTCCCTTAGCCAATCCCCATTGCTTACATCAGAAACCTCTAATACTAGTAGTAAGGGCTTCTGTTCAGTCCTGGTTTTTATGAATTATCTAATTAAGATAAAGTTTTTTTTAAGGTTCCTTGTTCTGTCTGTTGTGCCTGAGTCCAGCCCTGTGTTAGAGTCCATGGTTGCCTGATTTGTTCAGTGGTGATAAAAAGCTGTTCTTCTCCTTCAGCCTCAGTCCACAGGTGATGACACCTAGAACGTAGGTATAAGTATGTAGCTCGGGCTTGTAAGGTTAGTTTTTAGACTTCTTTAATTACCATGTAGGTAGGATCAATTCACACTGATTCTCTGGAGTTATATGTATTCAATAAATTGTTGGCCAATGTCATTGTAGGGATTCATTGGTTAGTCCTGCACAATCTTGTAGTTGACTGGGCCTCTGGTGAAATGGTTCAATGGGGTCTTAATTGTTCTTCTCATTGCATCTAAGTATGTGAATCTGGCTGACTTTATTTCCAGTATATGCATGTGTCCAACTCTCCTATGGGGGCAGGATTCTCTTTTATAGTTAAAAAAGACAGTGACTTTCAACCTTGTATTGAGCTCAATAACATTACTATAAAAAAAACAATATCTTCTCCCATGGATCCCCAACTTGTTCAATCAGATTGTTCAATACTTCTGAAGGACATTTTGAATATCTTGTGATGCCTTTTGGCTTTTGCAATGCTCTTGCTGTCTTCCAACAGATTTTTAATTATATCTTCTGGGATCTTATTGGTCATTATGTAGTTTATTTGGATGATATCCTGATGTTTTCTGGAATGGGCAAAATTTGTACAAAATGTCTCAAATGTATTATAAAGGCCCTTGTCTAAATCAATTATTTGCTTAACTGTCTAAAAAAATCACTTAGTATTTTTGTAAGCAACTCATCAAGGTAATGGCTATTGAGAACTGGGTATGTCCCACTAATCTGAAAGCCCTAAAGACTTTGGGGTTTTTCAAACTATTATTGAAGATTTATTAAAAATCTTACTGTACTAGCTAAGCCGATGACAGATCTTACAAGAAAAGGTGCTGTTGTGACCATTGGTTTTCATAGGCTGAGTACAAGTTTGTAGAGCTTCATGAACTACCAGATCTGAATTGACCTTTTGTAGTAGAGGTTGATGCTTCATAGGTTAGGGTGGGAGCTGTTTTGTCCCAGGGTCCTGACTTCCTTACTAACCTACACTCTGTGGCCTTCTCAAGGAAACTCTCCTACGTAGAGTGCAATAGTGATGTGGGCAACCATAAAATTCCTGGCCATAAAGTCATTGTTTGAGGAGACACTTGCACTGGATTGAGGTGATTACTGACCATAAGAATTTACTGCATCTGGATAATTCAAGATTATGTCCCAAGCAGGCTCGTAGGCCATTGCATTTGACTAATTTTTATTTTGTCATGCCACACCGTCCTGGTACTAATATCAAAAATATATTCTAGTACACCAGTGATATACTTATGCCAAAGTGTTCACCACAAACTGAGAACTCTAATACCAGAAGGGAAAAGGGAGAGAATAGGGGGATAAGTGGCAGAATTAAATATAATTGAGAACTTTACAATGTGTATTGGAAGACTCCTTATTGAACATACACTTCCCCTTTAATTGTGGGAATAGATGGGGATACGATCCTGTGGGTCTGGGACAAAGGTAGGTTATACCATATGTCATTTGTAGCCTTTAATGGGTTTGCCTGTGAAAGAAAATTGTCAAATTTCAATCCCCCGGTGATGTTCACACAGTAAAGATAATTTTTAACCCCTTACTTTACAATTTTACTCAGTTTTATTACTGTTTTAGCTCCTAAAACTCCCTAGGCTGGTCAGTGTAAAACTCCAGAGTGTGGACGGGGGCTCTCTAAGCAGACACTTCATGTTCCCTTTAGTGCTGTGAGATGCTGTGTACTGACAATGTGCTTAGATTACCAGGGTACAGGTTTATATACACTTTCATTTAGCTTCTGAACATTCACTAGTATCTGATACCTTATAATGATAGTTCATGTAAATGTATTTTCAAGCTCTAATTCCCACTCTTTAACACAAGGTAGGACATATGTCGGTCATTTACCCTAAACAGGACATATATCACTGAGATCAGATGGGAAACTGAGCTAGATGCACATAACTGTTAAAAAGGCAAGAGAGATCTAGAAATGTTGCAATTGGATATATTCCCATATAGTTTTTGCAGAGCAAGGCTCACCTGCTGCCACACTGTCTAGAGACAAGAGACCCAAATCTCCAATGAGTCTTGTGAAGGTCAGAGTCTCAAAAGTGCTAGTGTCACAGTCTTAAACGAAACAGGAAACCATATAAAAAAAAGCAGCAAGAACTAGGGAAACAGGAAAGGGAAAACTGTTCCTTACTCTAAGACTAAGCTAGTCCCTGCTTGCGGGTGATGGTCAGCTTACCCGGGTTAGCTTCGGACCCGACAACTTCTCTCTCTCTCTGAACACAAAGATCTTCCCATATAGTATGGAAAAAAGACAAAAGGATATTAGGGTCTGGTGTACTAAATTTGGGTCCCCCTAATGAAACAAATACTGCAAGTAAAAACTTGGAGAGCAAGCAATCCCTGCATGTACACTAACACACAGCCAAGACTGAATGCTGGAAGAAAGGCAATAGAGAGGACAGGAACAACCAGAGCAGTTCCACAAAACACTCACTAGAAAATAAAGACAGACAAAGGGGAACAGACAAGAAAGTAGTGAGTGAATACAAGAGAAAATGACAAACTTCAAAGAATCTCTCACCACAGTCAAAGAAACAAGCCACTTAGTAAGTATAGATATAAAAGAGAGTCGGGGATAAGCTGTATACACGACAATAGCTAGTGAATACAGAATGACAAAAGCTGCATTAAATGGAGCCCGACTACTCCTGATAGGATAATACAAAATTAGCACAGCTGAGACTAAAATACCAGCAGGTACTGTAGAAGCACCAGCAACAAAAAGACAGTTATAAACAATCAGGCTACATAGCACAGTGGTAGAGATCCAACTAGAAAGGCCACAGAATGCCGGTTCAAATCCTGACAGCTAAGTAGTCATGTTCTCTGGAATAATTTTAAGGTGTTATGTCTCCCTCTAGAAAGGTAGAGATAATTCCTTCCTCCTGTAAAGTTTGCTCTAAACTCTTGCTTCATGTTGTCGCATCCTACTGTAAAAATGGGTTTTACCCCAAATACTCATCTTGTAGGGAAATTAATCCTTTACACCAAATCGACATTTCAACTGCTGAGCTCAGTCTGGGCCCAGGCACTCTGAAACCCGGTTGAAACCGAAGGCATCAAGCCAATAAAAGTCAATCTCCAGGTCCATAATATTGTTTGGGGGAACAACTGTGGTCACCAACTAAGAACTTTCGTTCTAAAGTACAACTTGGAAAACTTGCCCCATGCAACGTGTGATTAGCACAAATATTAATCCAGTCTCCTTTAGATTACCATCATCCTGTACCCTCTGTATCCATAATTTATTTCACAAATCGCTGTTGAAAAAATTCCACCTGACTTGCCTAGCTCTAAATTATTCCACGGGGAATTTGCATTTGAGGTTGAAAAGATCCTTCATTCCTGCAGGGTCGCTGTTTGGGCTGTTTGGGCTGATCATGTATATGTGATTCTGTACCTTATTTGCTGTCTCAGTCAGTGTTTATATGTTTGTCTTATTTTATATCTGAATTTTAGCGTAGGGAAGGACTGTCTGTGTTTTATCCCTGAGTCCAGTGTTCCCATTACAGTTTTTAGGTGTTGCAATGCATGCAGTTTCTAGTGACACTAATCTATATATAAAGTATATAGTATATAATGACTTGATGCATGGCCGGCAAGTGCCGGGGCCCCAGAGCTCCCAGAGGTGCCCACGGCACAAGCTGGCAAGATGGTAAAACTCAATTACATCGGCTTCCTTGTTACATCGACTTCCTTTTTGGGAATGTGGGGACATTCCAGATCCAGTTGTTTAGACAGTATCGTTTAGAAGATGATAGGGGGGTGCAATCTACGGTGGAGTCAGGAATACTATTAAGGTCTCCACAGAAAACAGTACGACCTTGCTTCACAGATTCGACCAGCCTTAAGACCTTCTGGAGGAAACCTTGCTGTCCCTTGTTAGGGGCATACATATTCACAATGGTGTAATACACATTATTTAAGGTAATATATATCTTCCCTTAGTGTCTAGTAACACTTTTTCCTCTTGTACTGCTACATTATTTTTTATCATAAGCATCACTCCTCTTTTTTGTATTGAAATGTGAATGATACATAATAGGAAAGCCCGGATGTGAGATACGGTGTGCATCTTTTGAGATCAGGTGCGTTTCTTGTGCACAGAATGGGGCACATTTACTTACCCGGTCCAGTCGCGATCCAGCGGCGGGTTCTCCAACGCTGATTCGGGTTCTGCCGGCATTTACTAAGGTCCGTGCGCCGATATTCACCAGGTGTCGCTGCTGCGCCGAGGTCCGCCGAAGTTCACCTGCTTTTTTCTGGTGTATGTGAGTACTTGATCTTGCGACACAAATGGCTTTTTAAATTCTGCGGTTTTTCCGAATCCTTCGGGTTGTCCGGTGACCACGCCCCCCGATTTCTGTTGCGCGAAAGTCGGCGCGATTGCACCAAAAATCGATCGCGTGCGTCACAATCCCGTGAAATACAGCGCAAAGCGGAAATATTCGGGAAAAACCCGACGGATTCGCGGCTGCGGACCCTTAGTAAATGTGCCCCAATATGTCACATGCAAGGCTTTTTACTTCAGACCACATGTATGATCTTTTTTGTGGGCTATTTAATCCTTTGACATTTAGCGAGGCAAATTTAAGAACCATAATACCTCATTTTAAACATAAACTTACACACCAGGCACCTTACCCTTTTAAGTCGGATCGGTGGAAGTTGTACTGCAATATTAAGATTCCCCCAATTCCCTCCTCCCATCACAGGAACATATGTAACCCAAAAACTAGGTAGGTAAACAATAACAAAAAAACAGTAGAGCAGTATATATCAGTAAAAAGGATATAGAGCGCACCCGATGGTTCCGGAATCAGGGCAATAGTCATGTAGAAGCCGGTTCGAGTGAAGGAGAGGATTTTCCATCCTTCAGTGCACATAGTCCATTCATCTGCGATCCCTCTTCTTTCTCTGCTGCCATTCTGCCTCCAATGGTGCCATCTGCTTCTCTTTTTGAGGAACTGTTGACACCTGAACATTCCAGCGACTCAGGAGAGCTGTACCTTCGTCCAGATTGTGGATGACGTGGGTCTGATTATCTTTGGAAATGTTGAGACGTGTTGGGAACCCCATTTGTAGACGATCTGCTTGTCACGTAGAGACTTTGTTATTGGGATTAAAGACCTGGGGTGTTGTAGGGTTGCGGCTGATAAATCAGCGTATATTGCAAGATACTGATATGGAGCTGGTAACTGGGCTTTCTTCCTTGCGGCAAGCATTAGGTGATCTTTTGTTTGATAAAAATGGATCCTGGCAAGGACATCTCTCGGGGTGTTTTCCGGTAGGTGGCTCGGTCTTGGCACCCTGTTTATTCTGTCTACTGCCATTTCTTGTGCAGTTATGTCAGGGAGAAGCACTTTCATTAATTGGTGCAGGTAATGTAGTAGATCTTTGAGGGATCTTTGGTATGCCTCGCAGCTTGATGTTATTTCTCCGTGACCTATCCTCTAGGTCTGCCACTTTTGCTCTCAATTGCGTCATCTCATCTTCCAGCTCATAGTGAGCATCTATTAGCTCATTGTGCGAGGACACAACGTTTCCCATTTTATTTTCAATATGGTCTACTCTGTTGCCTAGATCTGTTACAGAGCCGTGCAGTGGCCTTACAAGCTGTGCCACATCTTCTTTAAATGTACGTCGCAATATAAGTAACATGCCTTTCATGGAGGCCTCGGTTATGTTTGCGTCTGAGGCTGGTATATTATCAAAAATGGCAGAGTTCTCACCTTCCGCATCCGCTGTTCATGGACTTTGCTCCAGGGAGTTCCCACTATCGCTGTCCGACCAGAGTCTGGGTTTTTGCTTAGCGGGGCTGCCACTCTGAGAAGATGGCGCCGAGCGTGGTGATGAGCGGGAAGATGCCAATGGCGGGAAATGGTCCGCTGTGAGGTCTCCTGCGCAGTTGATTTGGCTGTAGGTTCCCGATATTGCCACTGCTCCAGCCAGCCGGGGTAGCGACGGGCCTGAGCTCGTTCTCCGCAATTCCGCGGGGCTCAGATTCTGCGATGTTGGAAGTGGTTGGGAAGCGCTTACCATCTGCGCACATGTCCCGTCGCCATCTTGGATCAGGTCCCGGTCCGCGGCACCAAAGAATTCTGTAAGTTTCCGTGGTTTCGACCCTTGTTTTTTCCTTCTGGTCACCATGGTTGTTGTTTCAATGCTTTTGCAGCGAGGATCGCCGACTTTCGTGCTGTTTAGTCCCTTGGGGCCCTGTACTTGGAGCGGAGCTCAGCTAGCGTGCGACCATTCACTCCGGCTGCCTAGCCACCCCCTGACCGGACTGTGGCTTTTTGATCACTTTATATTAAAATTTTTATGTCATATAAAATGGTGTAAAGGTGGGTTTTTTGGATAATTGGCCACTATCTTCCATTATGGGCTTCACCATCAGGAATAACCGTTTTCATATTTTGATCAGGCATTTTGAGACGCAGTGATGCCTGTTTTTGTGATTTTTACTGTTTATTTATTTAGTTGTATATCAGTTGTAGGGAAAGAGGGATGAATCTTATTAAATTTTTATTTTATTTTCATTTTAACTATTTTTTAGACCCTCTGGGGTAATTTACCCTAGATGGCCTGATCGCTTCTACCATATACTGCAAAACTACTGGAATGCAGTATATGGCATTTTTACAAAGGATTCGTCACAATGTGTACATGTACAGTGTAGAGCGCTAAGAGGTTAATTGATTAAATTCTGTGGGTTTTTTTTAATGCCACCACATGAGTTTACTGCTAAGGGGCCTACTGAGGCTCTGTCACCCAGGAGCCCACTGAATCCTGGAGCCGGCCCTGACTTGATGTCATAAACCTTATATTTTAAATTGTTTTTACAGCAAATAAAGAATTAATAAATGTGATTGCAAATATGCTACCATTCTGTGTTCATAGTTTATTTGCTGGGCTGTAATGTCACAGCCCAGCAAATAAAGTGTGGGAGGAAACCGGTAGGTGGAGTGTGGGAGGAAACCGAAGGACCCAGGGGAAACCAACGCAAACATGAAGAGAGCATACAAACTCTTTGCAGATGTTGACCTGGATGGGACTGGAATTCAGGACCCCAGCATTCAAGAACCTGGTCAGCATCTTTGAGGTCCTATAAAAAAAATGTGGTAATTTAAAAGTTCAAGTTCAACTAAAAGTGTTGCATCTTCAATCAAAGATTAACTAAAGATTATACATGACCTTAGTTAACTGATGTTACAGCAAATATTATTTCATTGTAATTCACTTTCCACAAAGTCAATTAACTGACCGATAAGGGCACAGGCAGAGGATGGGGAAAACACGTGTCCTGAGCCTTGCTTATCAGAATAGGTATACCTATAAAACCTGTGAGTTTAACCTGACTGTATGGGTGTCGCATATTGTGGTCATACACTATAGGTTTAGCAAACATTTTATTGCACCAGACATTATAAAAACATGTAGGTAAAATACAAACTTTTTTGTAATACGTCTTTAATTTGCAGTGAAGGACAAGTGCCTTCTAATGATTTATGGTAATGGTTTGAAGCTTACCCCGCTGCTGCAGTCTTCTTCCATTTCACCCTGCCCTTTATTACAAACCTATTAAGAAAGGGATATACACAATCCAAGAAGCACTTAGCATAGACCAGTGACACGATGCTAGTATCTCTAGGGTCAGCCTTATTTATAGCTCTTGTGCATATCTCTTCCAAGATGTCCTCTTCCTACTACTCCAACTACTTAGGTCACAGCTGAATTCCTGCTCAACTGTGTGTGTGTGTGTTTACAACTGGGTTCATTGCTTCTCACATTACACTTCCATATGGAAAATTAATCATGAGATAGTCACGGGGTGAAGCCAAATGTCACTGCTAACATTCAACAAATTAGTTTGTCTTTCTCTTCAGCAGAAGTGAGAGGCTTCAGATAAGCCTGGATGTCTTAAACATGCCTGCCAGAGAATAAACAATAGCTCTCTGATGTGTTGCAGGCTGCTGCACCCCATAAGGTTTTTAGCTTTAGGCCTAAGTTGGGTCAGGATTGAGAGACCTTTGTAACACGCTAACTTTAACTCTCTGTTACCAGTGGATCTACTCACATCTCCCAGCACAAAGATCATTTTGAAACTTACTTAAACCATTATACTGTTATTTTCAAATTAAAAAAATAGAAATAGATTTATGAAATTCCTTTGCTTGATAATAGTTAACAAAACATCTTAAGAGCTTTTGAAAGAATTACATATAGGTATGCTACATAGCATAAAATGTTGTTTATGACATATATTATATGATGTAACATAGTAAAAGACTTGATTTAACTTATATCTTTACAACATATATAAAAGTTGTTTTTCCTTTAATGAAAAAAATATTGCTTAAATTTATATTTATTGTGGTTTTCTGACTCTACAAGAGCCAATTACTAAATTAAAAAATGGGGGAAGTCTAAACTCCAACTTGAGAAATATAAGCCTCCGTGATGCACAGAATTTCTTAAAAAAATCAATACATGACGCAGCACTGCTTCAACTGATATAAAGTAGCCTATTTTAGCTACCTGCAGATAAACTTGCTGAATCTCGGATGTTTCCATCATCTTTAATAGATAATATTCCTGCTACATCAAGCATTGACTGGCAATATAATTTCAAAACAAGAGAAGAGGTTATATGGGTGAATCACCCTGCCACCAAATTTTTTACCATCTCGCGAAGTCCATAATGACACCACTTAATTCCTATCATCGCGGGAATCCTGGTTTACAAACGATTATCTGCACAAATAACTTTCTCATATTTCAGAATACCAGCTATAAGAAGATACATGGTACGTTGCTGGGGACAGGATTCAACAATAGCTTTGTGTATTTATTTATGGGTGACTTTGCTTTATTTTTATTTGCCAGAGTTGAAAATGTTTTTCAAAGACATTTTGTGTACATAATGTACATTTATGACTCATTCATCATTTCTAGCATACACAACATTCACTAGGGTTTATAATAACAATACAGGCGGTCCCCTACTTAAGGACACCCTACTTACAGACAAACCATAGTTACAGACAGACCCCTCTGACCTCTGGTGAAGCTCTCTGGATGTTACTATAGTCCCAGATTGCAATAATAATTTTAAGGTGTCTGTAATGAAGCTTTATTGAAAAGGTCCCATTACAGCAAAAAATATTTAAACTCCAATTGTCACTGGGGCAAAATTTTTTTGGGGTCTGGTTCTACAATTATAAAATGTACAGTTCCTACTTACATACAAATTCAACTTAAGAACAAACCTCCGGACCCTATCTTGTACGTAACCCGGGGACTGCCTGTAATCTTTATTTATAAAGCACCTTAGGATTCCATAGCACATTAGAAATCATAGATTACATTTACAAATAAAGTAATACATTACAGAATAAAAACATAGTCATATGGAAGAATAGGAGTGCAGACCCTGTGAGCAAGAGCTTAAAGGACATCTACCACCAGGATTAAAGATTGTAAACCAAGTACACGGACCAAGCTCTTCTTTTAACTTATTATGCCCTGGTTTTACAAACCACTTTTCACCTTCTTGACTTGGACCATTTTTTCAAATCTGATCACTATAAGTGGTTATAACTTTAACACTTTAACATATCCAGGTGATTATGAAATTGTTTTCTTGTGACACTTTGTACTTTATGTTAGTTGAAAAATTTTGGTGGTATGTTTTGCATTTATTTGTTAAAAAAACTAATTTGTTGAAAATTTGTAAAAATTCTGGATTTTCGAAATTCAAAATGCTCCACTTTTTCGAGTCATAACAGCAAAACAAACTTGATAATTAAAATTAATAATAATTAATAATAATTTCTTAATATATAAAGTGATTATGCAGCGCTACACAGCTTGCCAAATCATTTTTTATGTGTCCGCTAATTTTTGTAGAATGTTATGGGTCTTTGAACTTTAGGTGTGATTTTTCACATTTTCATAAAAAATGCAAAATCATGCTTTTGAGGGAACTGCTCAGATTTAAAGTCACTTTGAGAGGCCTAAACTATAGTAAAATTCCATAAATCATACCATTTAAGATACTGCACCCCTCAACTTATGTAAAACAAATTTTATAAAGTTGGTTAACCCATTAATTGTTTTAAAGGGGTTAAAAACTAGATTTTACCACTTATCATAGAGCCGCTATTGGAGCTTGTACTCTAGACCTTTTTCATCATAAAGATGACAAGATCTGGGTCCGTTCTGGACCTTTCCTCGCCTCATGCCTTGGGGTTCTTTTGGCTTCCTCATTCCATCACACTTCAGCATCTCCCGATTTTCTTCATTTTAAACAGATTGCTGCAAATATGGAGGAAATTTGCGCTTAAGTTGGGAATAGTCGCTACCCCAGGACCCATGACCCCTTTGCTGGGCTATCCCCGGTTTACACCAGGGCTCCAAGTTAATTCTTTTTTGGGACTGGGTCAGGATTCTTTACCCAGAGTGAGAGACGTGGTATCCGACGAAGGGGTTCACCCATTGGCGAACATAAGTGTGGGAGCACGCCCAGGTCATTGGCTTAAATACTTTCAGCTACGAAATTTCATCTCTACATTAGCTCCAATTTCATCCTTAAATTCCTCTCTTACTACATTTGAGGAACTATGCCTCACCAAGGCCCCAATCACACATACCATTTCACTACTATATGGCATCTTTTTGGCAAGGGAGACAGGAGACACCAGACCGTATTACGCCAGGGCTTGGGAATCAGCTATTGGTAAAGAACTAACCCCAGAGCAATGGGACACAGTTTATTCTCTAACTCATGTTCTATCCTCATCATGTAGACTGCAAGAGCTTAAATTTAAAATTCTTTCATGCTGGTACCGTACTCCGGTAAGGTTGAAGCAAATATACACCCAGGTCTCGGACCAATGCTGGCGATGTGAGATGCATGTTGGAACAATGGTACATATATGGTGGAGCTGTCCTTTAATTGTACCCCTCTGGCATGATGTCAATCATCTATATAATGCCTTAACAAAATCTAATTTGACTTTTACTCCAGAACAGGCTCTGCTCTCAGCATTGTCTGGTCCCATCTCAAAGATTAAAAAAGGCATGCTGAGGCACTTTCTTGTTGCCACACGCCAGATTATTCCCAGACAATGGAGGTCGACCACGCCCCCATCGAGAGCCGACTGGGTGGGCGCCATGACTTACATTCAAAGGATGGAAGAGCTCAAGGCAATAGATGAGGGTAGAGTGACGGGATTCTACTCCACGTGGTCCACCTGGCTGACTTTCAAAGACTCACCTGCCCTCTCTACATGGGTCTCGTCTGGTGTGATTCCTTTCCACCCTCTCTGCTTACCCCTCATTGTATCGATGCCACCCTTGGTTGTCTATTCTGATTCAGTTATACTCTATCCTCTTCTTACATCAATTGTCGTATGCTTGGATGTGTGAATGTAAATGTGTTTTGTTGTTTGTTCATGCCTTAGGCATTCTACGCGCTTAAAGGTAACTTTGAACTCTTTGATGCAGCTCCCTTTCTTCAAGCCACACAATCTCAGGCCTGACCAGGCACAAAGATTGGTAGTACGAGTTTATTAGTTATATAACTGCTAAGAGGCCATGTTAGTACTTTTGGATTGTTCAGAGATTCTTTTAAGGCAACATTCACCTGACATTGGCAATCCACTTATCCTAAACTGTATAATTTTCATGCCTCATGAGGTAAGGAGTTCAGTGATACAAGTTACTGCACCAGGTAACCACCACAATGCCATGCTATTGTTGTTGTTTTTGTTTTTGGATTGTTCAGATAGTACTCTTTGTATGACTTGTTCTGTACTTTCCAATAAATGTTTATTGACTCTAAAGGGGTTAAAAACTAAATTGTGTGCCATTTTGAAATTTAAATTTTTTTGGCTGAATGAATGTTTTTTTTAAAAGAATGTGCACATTCTCAGTGGAAAAAATACCAAAATGCTCCATAAAGTTTGATGCAGGTTATATAAACATATAATAGGTGATGTCTTGTTCTGAGGGAAGAGCAGCTCACGGTGGTTGTATCATCACAGGGTATCAACGTCCATAGGTTAGCCCCGTTTAGCAGTAGAATCCAATGAATAGTAAGCAAGGGCAGTCCACTTTAAAAGCGCATCTTCCAGAAATCAAAGCGTTTTTAATTTTTTGTTACAAAAGGTATATAAGAGGTATATAAAACAACGCGTTTCAGCATTGAACTAATGCCTTCATCAGCTTAAAAAACCAATATATGTACAACAAGTAATATAGTCAATTTCCTTTGTACAAACAAACATAACCTTATTTTCACCCTAGGAAGTACATCAGAGCCTCATCTTAGGGAGACTGCATTATCATAGGATGAACAGCTTGTTCAGACATAGAACGAGGGAAATTATCCTACATCACATAAGACCAATGTGTACATTCCTATAAATAAATGGATAAATGAGGATGCAGACCATGAGACAAAATGTGTATAATACTATAAATAAATCGATAAATGGGGCACGCATCTCTAAAGGGAACAGGCATTTCGTGTGTGTCTATATAAAATTTGCTTCAATGTCTATTAATGGTCTGGCAATACTTGTTCGTAATAATAAAAGACAAATATATTTATATACATAAAACCTTATTATAATGGTGTTGGGAAGCAGATCCGGAATAGTAGCGATCGTGCTGCTTACGGAAGCAGAGATGGAACAATTTTCTCAATGTACGTTGAATGTAGATTCGCACTCAAGAGCGACGGCGGAAGCCGACGCGGAGACAATTTTTATGTTTACATTTATAGGCTCCCTTTTGAAGGTAATAATTTTTGTTGTATATTCCCTGTACTTTTATTTTAGTGGGAGCAACAATGTTTTTTATTGTGCAAGCTTTTATTAATGTAATAATCAGATTTTTGGGTAATATTTCAGCGAGATACGGATCATTTTGTAAAATTGATTTTACAAATTGATTTTCCATTTTTTTTGGAATGTTTCCTCTATCATAAGTAGTTTTAAAGTTCCAAGTGAATTTTTCATTTTTTGAAGAGTTTTTTGAAGGATAGACATTCTTCTTGTGTGGCTGCTTGGTTCTTTTCAAGTGCTATTCGCACAAGGTTTTTGGGATAGCCTTTCTCCAGGAATCTGTTCTGGATGACTTTAGCTTGGTCTTTGTAGTCACTTAAGGATGTGCAGTTCCTTCTAATTCTACGAAACTGGCTTTTTGGTATGTCATTCACCCATTTTTTATAGCGTGCATTCTTATAGTTTAAGTAACTGTTTCCGTCTACTTTTTTAAAGTGTGCCTTTGTGTTTATACAGTTTTGTTTGCCTCAAAAAATTTCCAAGTCTAGAAAAACAATCGACTTGGAGTCAAAATGTAAGGGGAACTGATGTCCCCAATCGTTATGGTTGAGTTATTGGACGAAGGTGCGGGCTTCAATTTCATCCCCACGCCAGATAAAAAAGAGATCGGCAATAAATCTCAATATTTTTTGCCAAAAACGGGAGCCGTAAATGTGCAGGGACTCGGACCGCCCCATAAATAACTTGATGAAGGCATTAGTTCAATGCCGAAATGCATTGTTTTATATACCTCTTATATACCTTTTGTAACGCTTTGATTATTGGAAGATGCTCTTTTAAAGTGGACTATCCTTGCTTGCTATTCATATTTGCTGTATGGGCACACGCCATGACATTAAAGGGAAGCTGCGTCATTCATAGCAGATTTGCATTGTCACATTTTAATAGTTATACAATCTTTATTTTTTGGCAATTTGGACGTATAAGGGCTTATTTTCTGCAACATTAGATGCACTTTACACATACTTTATTTTAATGGGTCATTAGCTTATTGATGCGCTTTTATGATCTCTTGAATGTAAGGAGAAAAAGAAAATTGTCAATTTTGGTTTCCTTTCTTTTTTTTTTTTTTACATTTTTGGCGCGTTTTTTGAGTTTTGTTTTTACGGCATTCATCGAGTGGGTCCAATAATGTTATTGATTTGTTGTACAGACTATTAAGTATTGCGGCGGTACCAAATAGTGGAGAGGGAATATTGGTGTTAAGGGAACTTTCACATTGTTTATTTAATCACTTTTTATTAAAAAGACTTTATTAAGTGTTAGCGGTTGGCTAGAACAAGCGATGCTCTATGCAGAAGGTTTTGATACATACTTGCATTCATTCTGCTATGTAGCTGAGAGGTCTAACTCCTGCTCCAGAAAATATTCCTCAAATCATGACGCTTCCTCCACCACCTTTCACTGATGTCTTTACATACTTTGTGTTTCCCATCAGATGCACATAAATGCACATCTGTTTTGTTTTATCTACATTTTGCTTCTGTTTTGTCTCTGGATGATTTGTAAAGCGCTACGGCACTTGATGGCGATATATAAATAAAGACTATTATTATTATCTGCGTCTGCGAAAAAATGAATCAAAAACCAACTGGAATAGTCTTTTATGCCTTGATTTTCTGAGGTAGAGTGGAGGAGCTCAACCTTAGCATTACAATTCTGCATTGGGATCTGCAGCAGATAAATGACATGCTGCGATCAAAAACCCATAGCAGAAATCTTTTCCAACAATGAGCCACATTTACTAAGAGTATAGGAAACTACACTAAAAGTGCTCTGTCTGTGTATAATGCTCGGTGTGCCAGATTCATTAAGAACGTGCACCAGAAATCATGAATCTGTCACTTCCCTGCACAGGCCCGAAAGAGTTCACCAATTTTTTTGTGGTGTACCTTTAACCTAGGGCGTGCGACAGACTTTGTATGTTAAATCTGGCGGATGGTCCCACTGAGCACCAGAACGTCCCCTATTTTGTGCCGCATGGTGGCTAGTGCAGCTGCGCCACAAAAAGGTTGCGTGCGACACATTTATGGTACAGGTACTTCACTGGTAAACTGTACAAGCAGTTTACACCTAAAAGAAGGTGCAAAATGCTTAGTAAATGTGCCCCAGTGTGTGTATGGTATTTTAAAATCCATGCACTATACTCCTACTGTATTACACAGCAGATTTATTGTTCATGGGCACCCTAAGGGTATGTTCACATTGTGGATGTTGGCATGGATTTTCAGATTTTTATGAATTTTCTACCTACGGTGATATAAGTTGCCATGAGGTATTATCATAACTAGTGAGATCTCTCATTTAGGGTCTGTAAGAGGCTACTGCACATTACAGGACTCATCTAACCAAAATGTTTGGTCTTATTTCTACAGTGTCTTTACATAGAGAATACAATATTTATGCAGAGGGGTTTTAAAAATATTTTTGTTATCAACATGTAATCAGAAAAATATTTATTTTGAAGAGAAATAATAATTGTTCATGTAAACCACTTTCTCACATGGACAGAAAGTTGACTGGTCCTCTTGAAGTGTGACTCAAGTCTGCCCTTAAAGGAAACCTACCAGTTATAATGGCAGGGTGAGCTGGTGCTCGGTACTTACTGCTTACCCCTACCATTATAACTGGTAGGTTTCCTTTAAGCCACTTGAAAATGAACGTATAAAAATGGCTGTATGCTACCTGCACAGTATTGTTTTCATACAACTAGCATAAGGCCACATTCATTTCAATTGGCAATACACCCATCCATTTACATGACCATATTGTCCACCGTACTGTGAGCAAGATGTAAAAAAATATAGAGCATGTCCTATTTTGTCCAATGTTTACGATCCCTATGCCCATAGAGGTCTATGGGAACATATAAAATATGTGCAATGGATGTTGTGCACCACATGTTGCCGTATATATGTGCAATATCCAGGCAGACCAGAACCAGTGGGTGGTTAATTCTGTCAGCCAGCCAATAGTCAACCATCCTCAGCCAGCCATCATTTGCCATTCGACTGTATTTTACCCAGATACATTGCGGTTGCAGTGACACACGTGAAAAACATGAAATATATACAGATTCATACGGCACAGAATTACAGAACTGTAAAAATCATATGTTCATGTGAAAAGGGTCCAAGAAGGTAATTTCTTCCAGCTTAGTTGACCTTAAATTATTTCATTCTGAATGATTCATAACTAAGGAGGACAACACGTGTTACAATATAATAATGTTATAATATTTTTCAATTTCATGTTGATTTGTATTGGAAAACACAACAGCAAGGAAATCTTTACATAACATCCAACCTACAGATCTTTTCCAGCGTTGTGAATAACTTCAGAGAGAATAACCAACGTTGTCGCCCTAGCTAGAATTTTAATAAAGGACCGAAACAAATTTCTACTAAATGTTTAGTTTCATAAGACCCAAAAATAAGTTGAGCATTTATACGGTGCTTTGAACTTTGTGTTTTACTTGTTGCAACACCCGCTGATATATTAAGCTGTGCTAATTCAAACCTTGCAAATAGAAAGGCTGTGCATAAAATTATTAAGACGTAATACCATATGTCACAGTCTCACTATAAATAAATAAGACAAGCAGTCCGCTAGTAGACATTACTACAGAACATTTGCTATTGATTAAGAAACTTTGTTTTTTTAATATGGTTTGATGTGTTCTCCAAAAGCGAAATATTTTTGAGGTGAGAGATGTGTCAGAATGAAAGATAGTAAGAAAGGTTTCTTGTTTGAAAAATATTGGCCATAAATCTTTAGAAAGGCCATCTGCTGAAACTGCAAATGTATAATTTTGTGTTGCAGCTTCAGAGTTCAATGCACACTCCTCTGTGTACACCTATCTAGACTAATGCACATGCGCCTATTGTACGACTTGTATACCTATGCTGCAGAACAGAGTTTCTATAGCAATAATATGGGTCTCTACTGTAAACCTCATATACCTCTATTACTAAATACGTTAGATCCTGTACAAGTCTAACAGTAAAATTATGGTTTACATCTCGTTTCGTCTACAACAGCAATCATTGCGCAAAAATAAAGATCTATCACCATTCCTTATACCATAGTCCTAAAGGCGGTGAACTTAAACTATAAATATGTGCCCGAGAATGCAATATCGCAAAAAAACCAATCTGGCAAGGATGGACAACCTCTAGATTGGCAGATCCACTGGTGTAACTTTTTACTTTGACTCTCGAACAAAAACTTGTCAGCTTTGAATCCTTCTGGTATTGCAATCATAAAAAGCAATTTTGACACCACTCTAAACATTTAAAGACAGACATTGCAACCACTAGACATTTCTCTTTATTTTGAATGCTTAAATTATTTTTATTTTACTTTAAACTTTTCCTTTTCCCAATAATTTAGGGAATTTCCAGCGACGGATTTCCCCCCCCCCCCCACAATATACTCTATGGAAGCTGCTCCCCTATGAGCAGACCATCCCTTTAAAAGACCATTTTTTCTACTCAAAATTGGCTGGTCTGCTTAAAGAGGTTTCACTGTAAATGCACGTTTGAAACGTGCAACTCACATCAAAATCGCATAGTGTGCTTCCTGGAACGTCCAGCCCGAACGGTCAAAAACCAGAACATTCCAACAAGCACACAATGCGAGTTTGATGCGAATTGCATGCAACAAACTTCCTTGTGGGCAATAGGCCTCCTACGTATATATCCACAGGATGCAAGTCATTATACTAAGGAAAAACATAGGCCTAAAAAGTGCAATAGAGTGCATGAGATATGTGTTGCATGGTCCGACTGTGCCCCAGAACGCCCCTATCAGTGCACATTTTGTGTTCTGGTTATGTTATAAATACATATGCAAACAGTTTGCAATGAAAAGAATGTGCAAAGTCAGGCAAAAAACTGGTGCAGGGGCTTTAATAAGTGGGGGCCATAATCTGTACAGCGAAGGGGTTATTTATCATTGGATTTCCTGGGCTTTTCTGGTGTAAACATGTCTCAAAGTAGTGGCATTGATGGTTTTTGAGTTTTTTCACTGCCTAAAAGTCTCACATGGCTATTTCCACCTCTTCAGTAATCTGACCATAAGAACATTTATTAAAGGTCCAAAGCCACTTTAATGAACCTGATGGGCAAAAGAGCTCCAAAAGTAGACATAGAGCGCCCAATGATATATAACCCCCAAAGTGTGCATTCAGCTAAAGGGAGCTTTAGATATGTAAAAGAAATGTCAGATATTATCATTAGTAAGAGTCTTTCTAATTGCTACATCTATTGTTCCATCTGTTGTAATGTGTGGCTTTAAGCAGTATTTACTTTTACCAAAGAAGCCAAAGGAAGCCTATGCTACTCCATTCAAGTTACAGCTATGGATCTCAAAGCAAAGGCAAAAATTGTTGACATAATCTCCATTACACATACATAATGATATAGTAATACATACCTGACATCACCAGTTTCAGACCAAGTGCACCAGGTACAAATATTTTAATGTAAGACACACACAACATGTATTAAAAAATGAAATGTATGTATAATTATTGGATTCTACATTCTTAGAGCATTTTCCATACATTGTTCATCACAAACTAAGTTTTGGGGCATATGAAAAGCATTTAGTGACTGCAATGAAGACATCTTTAATCATATGGACAGTTCATGTGGAAGGGGAGAAAACATTTAAAGTTATTTGAATCTGTCTGCTGTCGTTTAGAAGCAATTTAACATTAACTTTGTTAGTGCACAAAGAGCATTTTCTCTGGCTTCTGGTTCATGTTTAGAAATGAGAAGGCCTTGATGTTATTGCCATTATGTTTAAACTCTTCAGATGCTGAACTTATAGACAAATCTCACAAAAAATATGGTTGGAATTAAAAATAGACTTGTGTCTGCACAATGGCAAAATGGTAGCAACAGATGTGAACTGTGCAGTTATATTTAATGTATTACAGACTCTGATTCCATTTCAATGCAATGTACAGCTGCCCTCCGATAATAGAACATATAGGTTAGTAACTTTTGCTCAAGCAGAAGCTATGCTTTATTTAAAGCACATCTATCACCAGATATACTGATAGTAGACTCCTATAACTCACGAGTCCGATGACTATACAAGTTTTTTTCTTATTACTGCCATGAATATCCTTATTGTAGAAATATAAACTTATATTCCATATGATTATGAGTCCTCCAACTCATTAGCATATGGAATATAAGTTTATATTTCAACAATAAGGATACTCTGTTTTTAAAAGCTATGAAGACGACAGACAAGTGAGTTATTTTCAGGGCTTGGGGTCAGTGGACACCCTGGACCACTGCAGAAGATGGTAAAAGCCGACACCTGGGACCGGAATCTAAGTGGCATCTGGTCTTTACCAGAGCTTGCTGGGATGGACTTGCTGTGGCGGAGTGCCACCAGGTCATTCCACAGGTGCGACTAGCCCGCAATGGCAGCCAAGGTCGAGGTACCAATTCAGGAGACAGTCTCTTAGTCAGGTTTAGGCTGGTAATCAGGCAGAGATGCAGAGTCAAGGTTCAGGTCCAGGGTCAGCAACAGGAGATCAAGGCAAGGAACAAGATCAGAAACAAGGAACAAAAGCCAGGAACTGGAAGCTTTCTCTTCTCACCATATAGCTCAAAGATCTGGCTGGGAATGATAGGAACAGCCGGCCTTTATGGAAAACCCAGAAGTGCCAGCGCCATCAGTGGCACGATGGCTCTTTAAATCTCTAAGAGACGGCGCGCCCTAGGGAGCGGAGACCCATGCGGCCTAGCCGCGACGGGAGCAGGAGCATGAAGAGATGAGTACACCCATCTGTCACCACCAAGATGACAGTATTGCCAGAGGAGAGAGGGAAATCAGTGAGAAAGTCCATAGCCACGTGAGACCACGGGTGATTGGTTATCGGCAACAGAAGTAACAGTCCAGCTGGTTTGAGGCAAGAGGCTTTGTTATGGGCATAGGATCAGGATCAGGAGCAGGATCCCACAAAATCCCGAACATCTTTGACCAGATCTGGCCACCAGTAGTAGCGGGAGATGAAGGCCCCACGGAACGTTGCACCCCTGGATGCCCAGCCAATCACATAGAATGTCCTCAAGACACAATCCTCTTCCGGATTTCAGGTCTAACATACGTCTTGCTGGGAGGTAGCTGCCGAAGATCCACCAGAGCTGCAACAACAAGTTGTTTAGGCAAGATGATATCCCAAGGAACTGGCTCTTCTGTAACAACATCCGAATCATGGGACAGTGCATCAGCCCTGATATACTTGTCCGCAGGACAGAAATAGATCAGCAGGTTGAAGCATGAGAAGAACAATGACCAACGGCATGTCTAGCGCGGGCTGTCTGGAGGTTGAAGCCGGTCTTGTTGACGCAACTCTTCAGCACGGTCCATGAACCGCACTTCAATCCGAGTGGCCAGTGTGATAAGACTACGCAGAGTAGCCAGCAGGTGACAGGTGGCCAACGCGTCTTTGACCTAAGAAGACAGTCCTTTTTAAATGTTTATGACAGGGTGGCGTCATTCCGGGAGTGCTTGGAAGTCAGGGTAAAGAAATTGACAGCATATTCCCCCACGTGAGTCTCCTTGTCGCAGGTTAAGCAATGCTGTTTCAACTGAGAAGGCATGTGTGGCATTTCCTCGAACACGGACCAGAATTCAGCCAGGAATGCACTATGGGAAAGGCTGAGCCTTGGTTCAGCCACCAGTAGACAAGCGTGACTGGAGAAGTCGCAGCAACTGACGCAGCAGTAGTCGCTGGACGTGGTGCTGGCGCTGAGAGGCAAGCAGCTGTTGTAGCACGGTGGTGAATTGTCCAAACAGTTCTCCTTGAAAAGCAATCTGCTGGGCAACAACACTGGTAGGTTCAGCCAGTCTTGAAAGCGGCACCTTGGCGAGGTCCATGGCCAGATCTTACTGCCAGGTCTTGGCCGACACCTTGGACCGGAATCTAAGTGGCACCTGGTCTTCACCAGATCCCACCGCAAAGTGGGATGGACTTGCTGCGGCTGAGTGCCACAGGTGCGACTAGCCCACAGTGGCAGCCAAGTTTGAGGTACCAATTCAGGAGACAGTCTCATAGTCAGGTTCAGGCTGGTAATTAGGGCTGGTTCAAGTCCAGGGTCAGCAACAGGAGATCAAGGCAATGCAGGAACGGGGACCAGGAACAAGGAACAAATGCTGGGAACTGGAAGCATTCTCTTCTCACCATATAGCTTAAAGATCCGGCGGGACATGATGGGAACAGCCGGGCTTCATGGAAAACCCAGAAGTACCAGCGCCAATCAGCGCGTACTGGCCCTTTAAATCTTCGAGAGCCAGCGCATGCACCCTAGGGAGCATGGGTGCGCGCGCAACCTAGGAGAGTGCAGGCTGGAAGGAGCAATGCCACGGAAAGCGGCACGGGTGTGCCCTTGATCCGTGTCATGGATCACAGGGGCACCCATAACAACTCTGGCAGAATTAGTATGACCAAGGTTTCCATAGTAATTTTAGCTGATAATTCCAGGGGTAAGAGATGCCAGTTCCTGGGGGATTTTATTGACAATTGGATAATGGTATATGGAACAATCATGTATTTGTTTCTAATATAATACTGTTTCAGGATCTTACAATTATTAGAGTAATTTATCTTACAATCAAAGAGTCATGTTCTGAAGGTGTTCCAATTGGCTGAATTCTTGAATGTTAGCACTTCTTTTTTTTGGTTAATGATTCTTGCCCCCCCTCCCTACCCCCGTGTAATAAGCCCAAGGTCTATTCATATGGTAACAAGTCAATTATACATACAATGTATTGAGTATATGAGTCTATGAGTAAAGCAGTCCTGCACAATTAGTATACATGATGTGGGTCATTTTCTGAATTTGGGTCCCAGGCTGCAATGGTCCCAGACCTATCAATGGTGTGCAATGAAGCTTTTTTCGTTACTCTTTGCTCCCACGACAGCTCAAAATTATGAAAATCCTATTCACAAGAACAAAAAAAAAACATTCCCTGTCTGCAGTTACACCTACATATATAAATACATACCAGTTCCACCTTACCTACAAATTCAACTTAACTACAAACCTTAAGAACTTATCTTGTACGTGACCCAAGGATCCCCTGTACTAAAAATTAGATCTGTGACCAGCAGCTGTTTGGAAGTTTTTAGGTGGCAATACTAGAGAAAGAAAGAAATTGTAATATAAGCATATTCATTAAAAATACTCCCGAAGTTGCTACATGTTACTATTAGGGGTATTGCTTTGCCAATTAAAGATTTACAGTTTGCCAATTAAAGGGGTATTCCGGGAATATGAATGTCTAAAACAAAATCCCATAATGCTATAAATAAATGAATATAACAAAACTCAATGTCATTAGTCACAAAACGGAGCTTAAATAGTTTGATTTTATGATTCACAAAATGTTATGGGCTTTCTAAACTAGGTAAAGATGGCCACCATCTACAACTACAAGTCCCATGATCCTTCAGTTCTCAATAACAGCTCCTTCCTATAATGCTCTGCTCCCAGTGATGATGTAACAGATTGTCTTGCTCTGTTTCCATAGTAATGATGGTGAAGATTTGTCATTAGACAGGATTTTACGCAGATGTCTATGTGTTAGACTGGGAGGTTTCCAACTGTCTGATTTATAGTGCGGTGTGTGTGCATTGTTAAATGCCTTCGTATGCAAGTATCAGCTGTGTTTGCTGTGTGTGAATAGTCTGCACCAGCCACATGTATCTTTAACATCTGCCCAATTTCTGCCTTTTTGCAATGTTTTTGCACAGGAAATTCTCACATACCTCAAAACATAAAATTGAGCAACTACATTAAAATTGAGCAAAAACTTTAAAATTGGGCAATTTTTATGCTGCGGGCGTGGTTTCCTCCATTGCGCTGCATCTGTCTTCCCATGTTTTTTACCTAGTGTTCACCTAAATTATTTTCAGCGATTTTTTTTTTTAACTTGCGCTTATGCTGGTGCTAAAATGAGCCTACTGTAGGCAGGCTTAAAGAGCAAGGGCCAGCTGTCCGAGGCCAGCACTTTTAACTGCATATTGTTTTTGTTTGGATAATGCTGTGTGTTGCGGGGGGATGTGTAGCACACATTGGGGCACATTGAGACCTGTGTACACATTGGGGCACATTTACTAAGAACAGTGCCCCTTACCAGACAAACATGACCTAGACAACGAGCATGTCCCCCTCCCTCTTGGCAACATGTATGTCCCTCTCCCCCTTGGCAACGAGCATGACCTCTCCCCCTATGGCAACGAGTCATTTTTTGTGTGTGTTTGTTTTTTTTTGTCCTACCGCACCATGTCTGGTGTGGATTTCGAAGGATTACATTTGAATTCAAAGGATTTTATTAAAACAAATAAAATGGTCAACCAGGGTGTCTCTGCATTTTTGTTTCAATAACATTTCCTATTTGTTAATAAAAGTGTGTTTATTTTTCTTTGCAACACTGGCCTTAGTGTTCATCCTTTTTTTGGCAAATTCACACTAATGCTAGTAACGCTACCTCAGTACCCACCACCACCAGGAACATGCTCATTGCCAAGGGGGAGGGGTATATACTCGTTGCCAAGGGGTAGAGGACATGCTCGTTGTCTAGGGGGAGGGGGAAATACTTGTTGTCTAGGGGAATGACATTCTCGTTGTCTAGGGGGAGGAGGACATGCTCATTGCCAAGGAGGAGAGGACATGCTTGTTGTCTATGGAGAGGGGGACATGCTTGTTGTCTAAGTAATATTTGCCGCAGGTAAGATGTTAACCAGAACTATAAAGGGAAAAAAAGTCTCTAGGACTAAATATATTTGAGGTGTATGGAGACAGAAAATGGAGTTGAGCAGAAAGTGCAGAAAGATTTCATGGAGGATGGAAAAAAGCAGATTAGAGAGACAGGTAATGAAAAACATAGAAACTCTTCAGAAACTCTTCACAACAACATGGCCAGCCAGCTGCTCAAAGATTCATGCAGAACGTGCGCCAGAAATCCTGAATCTAGCGCCCCCTGCACACTACATCAGCAAATTGCACATAGTAAATGTTCCCCCATGTGTGTGTGCAGATCTCCAGACTTGTGGTACACGTTCCCCACAACACACAGCACTATCCAACCAAAAACAACATGCAGGTAGAATTGCTGGCCTCGAACAGCCGGCCCATGCTCTGTAAGCCTGTTTATATTAGGTGTATTTTAGCGCCAGCATAAGCGCAAGTTTAAAAAATAATAAATCGGGTTAACACAAGGAAGAATAGATGCAGCGCAATGGAGAAAAACAAGCTTGCGTCAGAAAAACAACAGCGCCAAAAACCCCTCCGCAAAATTAGGAGCAAGTAAAAATTGTGCAAGGAAAAAACATGAAACAAAAAAAACCACGCCATCCCACCCAAAATATATTAAGATAATATTAAGCAATGGACCCACATACACCACCTCCTATGTGATTACATTTGCATTCTTTTAGAAATTCTCAGTTGATAAATCTGGTGTGGGATGTCCAAGTAAGCTGTTATGTCTCTGGTGTATTTATGGTGTGTTTTTCACGGCGTGACTTGCAAAAGTAGAGCATGCTGAGATTTAAATGGCCGTTAAAAAAAATTCAAGTCTGAAAATGCCCATTGATTACAATGGATCAGGGTGCAATGCAAGTTCTGTGCGTCAAAATCACACACAGAACACACAGGTGAAGTGTAGAAGGGGCCTAAAGGGGTATTCCAGGGATCAGCATAATTCATATATAAATGGATCTTTAAAATATAAGATTATACTTATTAGTTGTTTTTTAAAATGTTGCAGAAAAATGCTCTGGACATAGACTGTAATGAAGAATTAAAATGCTACTGGCCCTGTAATCAGTCCGTTAATTTCCTCAAAGCAGAGAAGACACAGGACAGAAGATGGCCGCTGGTCACATCTCCAAATCACATGTCCTGTACCTACCTGTGCAGGTCATGTGATCTTCACTAAGTTTGGCTGAAGTCGTTTGGTTGCAGTGCATCCACTATGGCCAGTGTTGTGGTGAAGTACAGGGATGACAGTTACACATCATTACTATGGTAACAGAGCAAGAAAACCTGTTAGATCATCAGTGGGAGCAGAGCATAAGAGGGAGGAGAAGTTACTGAGAACTAAAGGATCTTGGGACTTGTAGTTTCCAGTGGCGGCCATCTTTGTGATAACTCCTCATAATTTAGAGAGGCCATAACATTTTGTGAATCATAAAATTAAACTTAATAAGCTCTATTTTGTGACTAATGACATTGAGTTTCGTTACATTAATTGATTTGTAGCATCAGACGTTCACATTCCCGGAATGCCCTTTAACTCACCAACTTGATTTTGATATTGTTTTTCTTTTCATGACACATCGTACTTCATTTTAGTACTAAATTTTGGTTGGCATGTTTTGCGTTTATTTATGAAAAAAACTAAAGTTTGCTAGATTTTTTGAGATTTGTCATTTTCAAAATTTGAAATGATCTGCTTTTGAGACAGATAGTTTTACCACCAAAATGAGTTACTTACTAACATCTCCCATATTTCATCTTTATGTTTTCATCATTTTTTAAAAGTCCTTTTATTTTTATATGACGTTAGACAGCTTACAAATAGAACAGAGTATATCATTTTTTTCCTGAAATTTCATCATTGAAATTTAAGGGATCATTTTAGTTTTAAATGACTTTGAAATTATTAGAATCCCCCTATGAATCTTTTCAATTTTAAACGTACATTCTTCAAACTATTAAAAACTGCTTTTAGGATGAATTTTAACCCTTTGTGTGCTGCATAGTAATTAAAACAAAATGGAGGTGAAATTTAGAATGGTCTAATTTTGTTAGTAAAATATTCATTGAGCCCTTACACATTTCCAAAAGATGAAAAGAGAAAACCCATCTTAAAATTTGTTATGGAATTTGTTGTATGGGAGCACAGCAAGGCGAAGAAGGGAAGGAGTGCCCTGCAGCTGCCAGTTTCATCCTGTAGAACTAAGTGGATTTTGGTTGTCTCATTGGTGCCCTTTTGTAGGCTAAAACATTTTCAGTTTTTCCGCTAGTGGGGCCATGTGTGTCCTATTTTGTTGCGGGATGAGATGCATTTTCCAATTATACCATTTTAGTGTTGATATGCCCTATTGTTTAAAACATATAAACTTTTTTGGTGGGGTGGAGGAGTAGAAAATTATGTACCATATATACTTGAGTATAAGTCTAGTCTTCAGCACAAAAAAATGTGCTGAGAACCCAAACTAGGCTTGAGTAAAAAAAATTATATTAAAACTCACCTTTCTGGCTTCCCCCGCTGCTGGCTATCTACTGGGGCAGGGGGCTGGCTATATACTGGGGCAGGGGGCTGGCTATATACTGGGGTATATGGCCTGGCAGGCTACATACTGGGGGGGGGGGGGCAAGTGCGAGCTATATACTTTGGGGCTGGGGCTGGCTGGCTATATATTGGGGAGGCTGTGACCAATGCATTTCCCACCCTCAGCTTATACTCGAGTCATTAGGTTTTCCCAGGTTTTTGTGGTAAAATTAGGGGCCTCGGCTTATACTTGGGTCGGCTTATACTCGAGTATATACGCTAATTAATTTTTTACTTTATTTCAGTAGTTCACACTCCTCCAGTACAAATTCCTTAATCCTCCGATAGGAATATACAGCTATTCAGACCAACACTCCTGCGTTTCTCCTGTGACCTCCTCTGTTTGCAACATATGTTGCGGTGGGTCGCTGGAAGAAATTCACCTGCAGATAGCGGAGTACAGTTTAACACTCAGGATTTATTTAGATTAAAAACATACTCACGAAAGAGCAATAAAAATGTGCATAGAAAACTCCAACATGGGACGCCAGCTACACCACTTCAAACAGTCCCATGTGTACCACTTCTGATAAGGCCATAGTCCATTCAAACATTTCACCAAAGGGGTCACAAACTTACAGTTTGTCAGGGCATCAAGGACATTATACAACCAGAGCTACTTTGGTAAAAAATCATATTAGGCTTGATCACACCAGTGTTGAATGTTTTTGTTGTTTTGTTTGATTATAGCAGCAGAAAAATGGGAGCAAAACATTTATACAATTTAAAGAATTTTTTCATTAACTTTCCAACCCCTGCTCACTGCTGGTTACCTGCTGTGTACATGTACTGGGCAGACATAAATGTTAAACATGTACACAGATATATACTGGCAGGTGAAGGAATCTAGCAGGAAACATAGTAGATTTCGCTTTTTCATCCTGCTGGAAAACAAAGTAAACATTCTATGGAGGCCATCCCCAGCCTCCGCTGAATGTACACTGTAGGTGTGCCTCAGTGATGTAACTGTACATGTAAGCATAGTTATGTCACTATGGAGACACTCTGAACATTGGCAACAGCCAATCACTACCTGCTGCTGCTGTTTTTTTAACTCCTGCTTTCAGGAGGGAGAGGCTGAAAAGATGGATGCATCCCTTTGATGAATTTACGTTGGGATATATTGGGAATCCTCTCAACCTATCCTTATAATTGACAGCAAAAACAAGATGTGAACATAGCTTAAGCCACAGGTGAACCTGCCCTGGTACACAACAGTTGATGTTTGATTTCTAATAAAACCTCAGTGTCATATTGCACTGTACAATGAAATCCAAAAAAATCCCCATTAACCCTATAGCGCAATAAGACGCAATAAGAGGGCTGAGCCCTCTTCATACTCACCGGACATTTGCTTCATAATGAAGCAAATGCCCGTCGCTAGCACCGGCGGCCGGCGACATTAAGGAGCATGGGCGCCGCCATCTTGGCTCCAATCGTCGCTCCCCGTGACTTCATCGGGGAGCGGCGATCCATTGCCATGATAGGCTATCTATTACAATGTGCAAATCGCGATTTGCACATTGTAATAGATGGAGTGCAAAATCCCCATATACTGCCATACTGTAGTATGGCAGTGTATGGTAGGATAAATCAGACAACCTAGGGTTAAAGTACCCTAGGGAGTCTGAAAAATAGTAAAAAAAAAAATAAATAAAAAAAGTAAAAAAAAAAAATATATATTAAAAAAACATAAAAATTCAAATCACCCCCCTTTGCCTAGAACTATAATATAAATATATATATATATATATATATTATATATATATATTAAAAATCATACACACATTAGGTATCACCGCGTCCGAAAATGCCCGATCTATCAAAAAATAATAACCGTTTTTCATTGAGTTTAACCTCGTAACGGAAAATAGCACCCGAAGTCGCAAATGGCATTTTTTTGCCATTTTGAAAAATAGAAAAAAATTCTATAAAAAGTGATCAAAAGGTCGTAGAGTCCTAAAAGCATTGAAAATGTCATCAAAAGTCACAAAAAATGACACCACCCACAGCTCCGTACACCAAAGTATGAAAAAGTTATTAGCGCAAGAAAATGGCACAATGAGGAATTTTTTTTTCTGTACAGGAGGTTTTAATTTTTGTAAATGTGTGAAAACATTTTAAAACCTATACAAATTTGGTATCCCCATGATCGTACTGACCCAATGAATGAAATAGACCTATCATTTGGGGCGTACAATGAAAGCTGTAAAAACCAAGCCCACAAGAAATGGTGCAAATGTGTTTTTTCGTCATTTTTACTGCATTTAGAATTTTTTTCCCGGTTCCCAGTACATGGCATGGAATATTGAATACTACCACTACGAAGTGGAATTTGCTACGCAGAAAATAAGCCATCACACAGCTCTTTACATGGAAAAATAAAAAAGTTATAGATTTTTGAATGTGGGAAGTGAAAAATAAAAACGCAAAAACGAAAAAGGGCCTGGTCCTTAAGAGGTTAAACACTGGAAGATTTGCATATTTTTACCCTAAAATTAGGTTCATGGCAAATGTGAATTCTCATTCACTAATGTTAAATCCAATAAGAGATTTCTTCAATTTTCAGTGGCTACTTACCAATATTGTAGCATTGTAAATATGGATTTCTATTTAAAAAGCACTTAGCAGGAACTTTTTGATATGATTAGTAAAGTTTTAATGAACTCTGCCCAAGACAATTGTATGTACAAAGTGTAACAAAAAAGTCGGGACGATGGATAATCTCACAAACTAAAAATATACCTTTTAAAATATACATCAAAAATCTATCCGATGATACCAAATTTGGTCAACTACGCCCATCACCTAACAGGAGGTGGGGCGGAGGGAGGGGTGGCAACTTTAAAATCTGAAAACTACCCTCTCCATCCCATGCTTATTTGGATGAGATTGGAGTCAACACTTTGACTTATGCACCTGGATGAATTTATAGGACATATAAAAGGGAATTTATAATCCAAGAACTCTTGTCTGCCAGAAATCTGATTGATATTACATTGCAGTAAGACCCCCAGTGAGGGGTAGTTTTTATTTTATCACAGATTCACTCATGCTTTCACCCTGATTTACATATTGTGGTATTGGTTGGGTACTGTATTTGGTAATTTGTGACCACCTTGTTGAAAATAGTAGTGTATTCCTACTTTTTATAGTTTTTTGCAGAGTTTTTACTAAATAACTATAAAATGTTGTTTAAAAGTTTTTTTCACCAATTTAACTGTATAATATGGAACAAAAGACAGACACAGTAATCAGCTAATGATACTAGTTCAGACATAGCTCCTTTTGTGACCAATTATCATTTCACGGGAAACACTGGTTATGGGTGAAGCCTATGTTCATTGTAAAACACTATTTTTGTTTAGGCGTTCATTCTACATTAAAAGATAAAAGCCTGCAACTGAATAACATTTACAATAAGAGCTTTGTATGAAGATGAATCTCATATGTAGGATTCATATACATGAGTTTCTAATAAGTATTTCCAAGTGTTCATGATTCAACTTCCTATTATTCATCTGGTCATCATCGTAGCGTTTAGAAGTGCTAAATCCCTTCTCAGCTGCCTCTTATTTTCTTGCATCTACCATGTAGTCAAAACATTACTGCAAGCTTATCACTCTTATATATTTTTGCTACCCTTTTGGTACACATATTAACTATGTAAGTATTGACCAAGGAAAATACATATATTGATTCTCTATCTGACAATTTAAGGAGATTTTTGCTAGTTAGGTAATTTACCTAGCTGACATTTACTTACACTTCATAGGCATTAAGCCTTAGCACTGTATAATGATAGATGATACATAGATAGAATAGAAAAATAATCAAAATAAGGAGTTGTAAAGTTAATATGTGTGAATGTTATTGATTATAGTATAAGAGTGTCAGGATATATTTTATTGGATTACAGTACAAGTGACGGGAGGCTCTAGTATTCTGTTGGGCCACATTTAGCATACACAAGACGAGATATGAATAGGCCACAAGGCACACAATTGCCATCATGGGGGTTCGGTGTGGATTTGTTCAGGGCACCCAACACCTGGAGCTATTGCAGGGGCCTCCTTCCCTATCAGTAGCCTCTGCTAGAGATAATAAAATGTGACTTGACTGCTATGCATGCAGATAGCACAGGACGATTTAAACGCCATCTGCATCTGTCAGATGCACATATCATTGATACCCATTGACAACATCACACGGCCGCACATCCTGTTCCCATCTGCCTGACTCACACTGCATAGAGAAGAGAGGCGGAGGATGCTAGAAGTCCTGCATAGGTAAGTGTTTTTCTTTTCCGCTACAGTCCCACGTAGGTGGGGTCAGTATATATAAAATGATTCGGCGATAAATATATATAATGATTGAAGGGGTTGCTTAATAAATAAAATAAAGGGGTTTTATATTAAATGAAAGAAGGGGACTGCATGTATAAAATGAAAGGAGGAGGTATATATTAAATGAAAGGAGTGGGGGTGTATATATAAAATTAAATGAGAAGGGGGACTGTATATATTAAATGAAATGAGAAGTGGGTGTGTATATTTAAAATGAAAGAAAGATGGGGATATATAAAATAAAAGGGGGAGGCGGTGTATATAACATGCAAGTGCGGCAGTGGAGGTGAATTTCAATAATTTGGCACATTATATACACAGGGACGCATCTGCCATGAAGCGAGATGAGAATCTCGCCTCAGGTGGCATATGCCAGAGCCCTGAGGGAGGCAGCAGAATATGGGGCCAAAATGTAGGTGATTTGAGTTTACATTAAGAGATATAGATGCAAATGAAGTACAGAGCTGGCCTTGATTAAGGGGTGGAGCTGGCTGTGATTTAAGGGAGGGAACTGGCTGGGGTTTTAGAGGGAGACCTGGCTGGGATTAAGGGGGCGACATGACTGTGATTAATGGGGGACCTGGCTTTGATTGAGGGGGACCTGTCTGTGGTTAAGGGGGGGGGGCCCGGCTGTTATTTAAGGGAGGGACCTGGCTGTGATTAAAGGGGACCTGGATGTGATTAAGGGGGGGAACTGGCTGTGATTAAGGGGAACTTGGCTGTGATTAATAGAGGACCTGGCTGTGATTAAGGGGTGGAGCTTTCTGTGATTAAGGGGGTAACTGGCTGTGATTAAGGGGAGACCTGACTGTGATTAAGGGGAGGGGGACCTGGCTGTGCTGGCTGTGATTTAATACTGAGGACCTAGCTGTGAGTAAGGGAGGGAGCTGACTGTGATTAAGGGGGGACCTGGCTATGATTGAGGGGGGAACTGGCTGTGATTAAGGTGGGGCCTGACTGTGATTAAGGGGGTAACTTTCAATTTTAGCCTTAGGCAGCAAATAGGCTAGAATTGATCCTGCGGTCACACGTTCCTTTGTGATGCCTTTCTAATAACATTGCAGCAAAGCATATGCCGTTACATGTTACTATGTTTGGCTGGTTTAAAAGCATTTTTATTGATTGCTGGAAGTGTGAGCAGCTGTGTTAACATTTTCAGCAATGAGGAAAACGCTTTCAAACCAAAAAAACTAATGATAACATTTATCAAGGGTTGTTTGCGCTCTTTTGTCGGATTGTGTGTCGTTTTGGGGGCTAAAATGGCTTGGCCCTTTTATGCAGCACATACGGCTGAAGAAAGTACATGGGATTGTGAATGTGCACACAACATGTTGTTCATGTTCCTTAAGTCAGTACTGGGGATAAATAGTTTATGTACATAATGGCTCTCACACCAGCAGTTGGGGCAGTGTGGTGCTCCACGACAAATGCAGGATTCAAGCTCTCACAAGAAAGCTTCCATACTTAAACATCATCAGACCAAGATTTTTCCAGAGTTTTCACTAAAAATAATAGCAGTCTTGGTTGCTGAAAATATAGACAGGGGTGCGGAATGGAACTGAAATAAAAGATGATTAGCAATGGTTATGTGTCTAGGCAATCCAGGGTCTGTTTGCTATGCATGCTCCAACTTCCAATACCCTCACTCTTGATGAACTTGATGATGAAAACTACAAACTACTAGAGGCCACTGCTACTTATAATTGGTGCCAGATAACTCAAGATACACACACTGTAACTATGAAAACAATTGTATACAACAGCTTTACTGAGAATGTGAAAGGGGCAGAATAATGCACAGGGCAGTGTATTAGTTAAACCATACAAAAAAGTGCAAGGATGTTTTCCATCTTAAATGATGTCATTGGTAGGTGTAAACAGCTGCATTGAAAGCTTTATAAAGTACCAGTTGTACTTTTATGTTATTTGGCCAACTGAAGCCTTCAATGATCTATTGATGTAAAGCAGACTGACTTGAAAGTTACTTTCTTTATTCCAAACACAAATTATGTACTGAATTAATGTGATACATTGATAAAGAGATGAGGCAAAGAGACCTTGTGTCATGTCTGATAACTACAAAATGTGGATATATTAGACTTAAGATCCATGGGCACAGTGGGGTGCCCTGATAGTTTGGCTATTTGTGTGATGATTAATATATCTGTTGTGCTTCATACTAAGTGAGTCAGTGCACACGAGTTAGGGCAATCTGTAACTGCCAGAAAATAGGTTACCTGCTGTCTTCCAAAGGGAATACAGAGTTTTACTGTGAGATTCTAATTAAAATGAAACTTGCCAGCGCTGTAAGCGTGTCATCTCGGAATGTTCCCCCATACTTTTGTGGTTGAGTGGGTTAAAATAGTGTTGATATATCTATATAATTACCATGGTGAAAAATGGTAATACAGGACAAACTAACAAGGTTCCAGGAAATCAAAAAACCTTCACCTCACTCTTTATTTCTTGGAATGTCGTGCGTGACAGAGGTCTTATTTTTGTCATGAGATGAGGAAGTGAGTGCTAACTTAGTTAACTTACAATGCCCATACTGGTCCAATAATGAAATCTTAGACTGAATACTATCATGGAACCTAATTACGTAATTTGAAAGAATATTATTTTTCTCTTCTCTCTTGTTCATAAAGGCACATTTGATTTTGGTTAACATAGGACCCATCCTACCTTTTTACACAATTACAAATCATTACATCATGTTTGTATGTTCATTTTCTTACTGCACTTATGGAATTTATTTTCAGAATGAATAGCAAGAGCACAACAAAACAATATTTCTTATGAGAGTTTCTGATTTTCTCATTTCTAAGTGGAAAAAGGTAAGTCAGTCAAGTATTATAAAATGAAAGTTGTAAACATATTAACCCCTTAACGCTCTGCGCCGTAGCTCTACGGCGTAGAGGTACACATTGTCCATCAAGTAAGGAATAAAATCATAACGCTGGCAAAAAATCATCCCAAAGTGGCTTGCAACTTTCTTCCTTCCATATTGTCAATGTGTAAACCTAGCCTGTGACCCCTCAATTTTGTGATGAAAATAAAGCATGCTTTAGGCATGACAACTTTTCAGACATTTTCCCGAAATACTTCTCTATAGGACTTCGCAAGAAGCGCTGAAATAATATTGGTAAATGATAAAAGTTTGCCAGCATATTTTGTGGATTACACAGCAGGGTGGCGACAAAGTTAACATGGAAGCCATGAAAACAATCCAAAATTCTGCCTGACACAGCTCGTTTGATAAGGGGACGATGTATGGAGGCAGTGAACTAGTAGTAGATTAAAGGTGCTGCAGTTAAAACTATGTTAGTTGGTTCTTGGCATGGAGCTGGCGCTCCGCTGCCAGGCGAGCTTTCGCCAATCCAAGCCCCTGTCTCTAGGCTACTCCCCAAACAGCACTTCTAAGAACCTTTTGTATAAGATCAAGTGTAGTAGCGTTCTTATAAGTTTGGGATATGGCGGGTGAGGGGAATGTAAACATCTGCGCAAGAAGCGCTGAAATAATATCCGTAAATGAAAAAAGTTTTCCAGTATATTTTGTGGCTTACACAGCAGGGTGGCGACAAAGTTAACAAGTTTGATGTGGAATGCCCTGCAATAGCTCTTGGGCGGTGTGCCTTTTATCACCTAGGCTCAGCAGTTTGAGCACCGCCTGCTGTCGCTGATGCGGCAATACCAAATATGCAGGTTTTTTTGTGTTTTCGTGTTTTTTATACTTCATTAAGTGTTTTTATGAGAAATTTTAGGGGCTTATATTTTTATGTATTTATTTTTTATTTGTTCTAATCTGTTAACTTTAGTGTTTTTCACTTTTTTTTACTTATACTTACTTGAACTTGAATCAGTGATGCTCTGATCGCTGGTTCAAGTTCAATACACTGCTCTACAATACTATTTTTTGTAAGCGGCACGGGGGAACTGATCCATAGCACAAACACCCTTACACGCCACGGTCATGCTTGACCGCGGGTGCAAGGGATTAACACCCGCGATCGGAGCCGGCTCCGATCGCGGGTGTTAGCGCAGGCTGTCAGCTGTGATAGACAGCTGACAGCCACTGCTTTTGGTGCCGGCTCCATTCGTGAGCCGGTGCCAGAAGCAGGAGGTTATAGCACGTCCCCGTGCGCTTAGCATCTAGTCCTGGGGACGTACTATAACGTCCTGGTGGGCCTAGGGGTTAAATCTTAATACTGGAGTTGTCATTATAATTTGATGTTAAGTACGTCTAACATAGGGTTCAGCAGGATGACAGAATGTTCATTCATAGAATATTATACATAGACTGTATGGGGCATATTTATCAGGACTTCTGCGCAATGCCAGAGACCCTGAAATAATCGCAAAAGATAGCTTATTGCTAGCACTTGCGATTATTTACCCCGATCCGCCACCTTCTCTCCAGTGCGGCGTGAAGGGGGGGCACAGCCGCCCCGTGCGGGAGTGGGGCGTTACCGTCCCCGCGCCTGCGTACTTGCTGCCTCCAGCGACTTTTCATATGCGGAAGCCTCTTGATGTATCCCGCTGCGAATATGCAGCGGCGGGGCACGAGCGCCAGCGTATGATAAACATGCCGCTCTGTGTATATGTATACACACATATACACATATCTCTATCTACCTATACACATATCTCATATCTTTTCTTACCAATATATCATAAGAAAAGGGATGTTGGATTTTTTGGTTAAATACTCTAAAACCAAATGGTTTAAATGTTGAATTCAACCTGGGGATTATCCTATAAGAGATAGAGCATCAGGATATGGGATTAATGTATATTTCTGTATGTATATTCTTATGTGTCACACATATATGAATTATATCTAAATTTTGCACTTTGCACTTTAAGACATGCCCATCTGTATGTATTAGCTATATGCCATTCACTATTTGGTTTGGTCTTCAAACAATGCTGTGTTTTAGTATGACACGCACATGACAGCCACGGCTCTTAGAATCGCTTCACTCTTCACTTCCATGTGCACTTACATAGGCCAACTTCCCCAAATAAGCGAAGCGGAAGCGCAGCCTGACAAGGTAAAGTCTGTGCCAGCTCGTAAGGACCGAGCTGAGGGCCAAGATCCCACTATAACATCAAAGAGTGCACTCTTTTTACACTGACATCAGATGATTCCATAGATTACGACAGATCCTGTTTTGTTAAACGCGGATACATGTGGAAAGCCCCCCAAAAGAGTGCAGAGGATGTCCTTTTTTTCACGTGTCAGTGTCCTCTTTCAATCGGTCAATAATCCATCAGTATTGCTAAAGCCAAAAACAAACAGGAGTTGATCCAGAATAGAGATGAGCAGCAAATGGGATACTTGCATGTCCTCTGTGTTCTGTATCCACTCCTGCTTTTGGCTATCCAGGCTAGCGGTCTGTTGGCAGCAGCATGAGTATGCTGCAGAGTGGCACAATGATTAAGTGTGGAGGTGGCATCAGCAGCAGGATCCCACAGGTGGCAGCAACATGGTGGCAGTAACAGGGAAAGCCACAGAGTGGCACAATGATATAGTGTGAAGGTGGCATCAGCAGCAGCAGCAGCAAGAGGAGGCCACAAAGTGGCACAATGATAAGACAATGAGCAACTGGTTAATTGTACAAATCGCAGAAAACCAGACAGCTCTAGGGTTGAATAGGATTACAGGGGTGAACACCCACAACGGTGACATGCATTGCAATATGAGCATGTGAGCCGCTCTCCCCTACCCCAGAGCTGGCATGTGATGAATACTACGTCACATGTCAGTAAAGGGGTTAACTATCTTCATTGCCTTGTCACTTGTTCCTAAATGAGTAAATATTTATTACTATGACTATACTTAAATCAGGGGGCAAAACCTTTATTTTCCAGAGCTATATTGTCCTCCCCACTCAATTTCAATGGATCCCACTAGAACCAGCACCTTAACCATCAAACATACCAAAATGCAGCACAACTAGTACCCCAGAAGCCAAATACAGAATTTAGCTGTAGCAATAAAAGAAAATGGAGCACAGTTACAGATCTATGCAAATGACAGGCACTGGAGTCTAACAGAGACTACATGCTGACAATAGCAACTGGTGTTGCTTCCCAATTGGCCCCTATCTCGCAAGGATGGGGGTGGGCATGGGCGCTGGCACTGACGATTACTCACAAAAAAAAAATTACCCACTTAAAAAAATAAACTTAATACTCACCCCCGATGTCAGCGCGGCTCCCGTGTCGGCTCGGCTTACCGATGTTACCGATGTCAGGTGTTCAGGCTCTTTATTTCCGCGCTCTTCTTCTTTCTGGACATGGACGTAGCCATGTTTGCTTGTGTCGCGCAAATATGACCATTCAGCCTCGGCCGGTAATTAGTATGGCACATTGCTAGAAGACAACAGTGACGCGTCCATGCGGACGAAAGCGAGAGAAGAGGGCCGCGGAGAAGAACGAAGACGGGACGCGCGACATCGGGGACAGCGGGAAGCCGCACGACATTCGGGGAGACGCGCTGACATCGGGAGGGTGAGTATTAAGTTATTTTTTTTTAAGGGCCGTGGGGGCAGGCTGTGTACTAGGAGGGTTGCTGTAACTAACGAGGGCGCTTGCTGTATACTACTAGGGGCGCGTATACACTAGGGGACGTACCGTATACTACAGGGGCTTGCTGATACTACTAGGGCCTGCTATATACTAAAGGGGCCTGCTGTTATACTACTAGGGGCTTGCTGTATACTATATGGGCTGCTGTATTCCACCCTCGGCTTAGTACCGAGTCATAGTTTTTCACAATTGTAGTGGTAAAATGATGGCGTCTCGGCTTATACTCGGGTCAGCGTATACGAGGAGTAGATACAGGAATTCTGCTGAAAGGTTGAAATATGGGAGTATATCTGAATTTCTAAGTTTGAACTTGCAGCTCTGATTGGGTCCGTGAGGCCAAAATCATGTTGGAGTAAGCTACAATTTCGCAAGCAGACAGAATAGGGATAAAAAAGATGATAGTGGCGGCCACAAGTTTGTATGTAGTGTCCTCAATCCCCCATTGGATTGAGGGGACTCATTTAAGTTACTGGAATCATCTTGCATGGAACTAATATGGGCAGAAAGAGTGATGAATGCCAATGAAATAGTTGTAAGCCCAGTGGAGAGAAGGAGGGCTGGGGATCCCTTCTTCAAAGGCTACTTTATCGCCTCAAAGATGCTCTTGGAAAAATGGAAAGATGATACACTGGCTAAACAAGATGGTATTAAGACCTCAGGGCAAGGTTTCAAATCCATTTGAGTTATGGAAAGTTATCTAGGTGCGGAAGACCCTCTAAGAAATGGGCACTCGTGGGCACATAACCAATATCGGGAAGTTTTAAAGAACTTTTAAAATCACTGGTTTAGGAAGGACCCTATTTGGTCAATAGGAATAATAGAAGCAGATAAAATTCCGGATAGAATATTATGGGAAACTGGGGATTAGAAGGTAGCACCAATTGTGGGAGGATGGATAGGTTACCAATCATTAGTAGATTGCAGGAGATATCCGGCTTAAAAACACAGACATGGATCCGTTATTTGCAACATCTCACACGCTAGTAAGGAGGATGCAACGCAGGTTGCGGTATAGCTTTGAACACACGCCGGGTTGAGGCTCGGATTATGAAGGGAGGGAACTAATAGGAAATGTGATATCGAAATATATAGAACCACTTGGTCGTAGGGGTAGCACACGCGGGCAAAATGTAAAGGCAACAACTAATGGGAAAGATTGATAGGTAATATCTGACGTGGCAGACTGGGAAAATCACAAAAATACAAAAAAAGGGTCAATTATGCAAACCCCCATGGATGTATCACTACAAATTGTGACTCAGATTACATAGAAGCCACTAAGTTGATTAAAATGGGGGTAAAAGGCAAATTCTAGTTGTTGGGAAGTGAATGTTGGACGCATGATTTTTCACGTTGTTGGGATGTCAAACAATAGGGGTGTTGTGGAAGGATCTTGTGTTGGGGTAATTCTTGCAAGCTGGAATAATTAAGTTATGTAAATACTGTGTACAAAACATAAGATAGTGGATATGAATGTAATTCATGTGATACGGGTTTTGTGAATTTGCATGATATGAAAAGATGACGCATAATCAGAATTGGAAGAACGTTTTAGTATGGAACAGCCAGTAAAAAATATGGATGTAAATTTTTAAAGATTGGTAAAAGGTAGCAGGTAAACCTCTAAATATTAAAATTTTTTATTAACCCGTGGAGTAAACGTTATTTTGTATTATTTTGCATAATAAAGTTTACCTCTTTAAAAAAAAAAAAAAGAAATTGCTGACAGCTTGCCAGTGGCATTTTAAGTGTAACACAGCAATGGTGCCGCACACCAGCGCCTGTATGACAGGGCAGAAAGTAATCATTGCTGAACACCTCCCATTGTGGTAGGAGTCAGTCAGCTCAGTGATTAGTCCGTTGGAATCAGTTAGGCAGCTATGTGCAATGTGTTTATGAATGGCAGCCGCATGCGAGCACAGCAAGGTCCTGAATTTATAATTAGCTTTTTTGAGCAAAACAGTTCAGGATTCAGTGTAGCTACAGCATTTAGGTATATTTGGTTTATCAAAGCAAGTGGGGACATTTCCTTTAAGTGGTTTTGGACTGGTCTATTTTCTAAGCTAGTAAATTTTTGGAGTTTTAAATTCAATTTTAGGAAAGTAATGGTATACAGTTCTTGTAACTAAGAAAAATATGAACAGACTTTTCCACATAATTCTTTATACAGGCAAATAAAAATGGAACGTTTTTTCTCCTTTTTTTTAACAATACCAGTTTTAAGGATTAGCTGATAAAAAAATCAGCCACAAAGACATAATACTGTAGAGTTAAAGGTAACTCATGATAGAGGAGACTCCAAGAGATGAAAGCTCTTGTGAAATGCGCAAAACCAGAACCCCATACGTTGTCCACTGTGTGAAGTCGTCTTAAAACCAGTACAGTGACACCATTCTGAATATTTGCGGCGAAGCAAGTGCTTTTTCAGTAGATTGTGAAGCTGATATTAGCAATGAGCACACAATAGTCGGTGTTTTAAGTCTCATGGTAATAGAATGATGTAATTGATTAAAACCGCTCCTGCTGGCCTCATGTCTTTCTTATGCGACATCACTGTGGTGGGAGCAGTTTCCAAGTATCACTTTGATAAATAGGTGCAAAAACTTCTTTACTCCTGAGCAGGTGCTGACCTGGCATTGCAAGGCTTGTAGTGCTATTAATTAATAATGTATACATTGAGTTAGCTATGCTCTTTTTTAATTCAGATCAGTAAGCACTTCTGAAAAAGAGATGACTGCCATGGTTTAATTTGCGGGGTATGCTTTCACAACATTGATCAGTTATGAAATAGGCCCAGGTTCATGGGAGTTCATGCGTATGATTGGTAGTGTGATGCAAATCTATCCACAGGAAGGCTCTATCTGTCTAATGTTAAATATAGTAGGATTGTATTTTGTTCTCTCCATATAAACAATATTCACTTTTTCAAAACTATATTTCTATGTCACTGTTTTTGTTATCTAAATTCAGAGGTTCTTAATATTACACTTTTAACTTTATTGTAGCCTAGGGCTAAAGTACAGTAAATTACCAATTACCAATGGTCTGTCTGTAACTAGGAGTCGTATGTAAGTTGGGTGTTTTTTAGGTAGGGGAACCACAGTACCTACTTACATATATACTGACATAAAATATATGTACCTACTTACAAAATATATTTACCAACTTACAAAACACGAGTGTTTTGGCCAAAATGCATTTGTATTAGTGATACACTTTTTCATAGAAGTATTGCATGTTTAATATTCTGTATCCCTTATCATGTCTTACATTTTCCTGGGTGAAGACAATTGAGAAGGCAACATTTCTTCATCTCCCTCAACCATGACTCCCAGGTTATTCCTCAGAGGGCACACAATCTCCATTTTTAGTTTCCTATTTCATATTCTTGAAGATAAATGTGGGATTATTTTTACTTTCCTTGGCAATTTTTCTTTCAGTCTTTATTTTTCTGCTATATTGCCTCATTGCTACCTTTGCCCTTTAGTAACTTAAACACCTTATCTTCCTTATTCGTGCCGGCCTTATATTAATAGTTAAGCACTTTTTTTTTCTTGTTTCTCTTTTTTTTTTACATATGGTATGTGGTTTTCTCAGGATCTTTTTAGAATATTTTCGAAAATTTTCCATTTTTGGTGGGGAATTTTGTTTTTGAGAACATTGTCCCAGTTTATTCCATTAATGTCCTCCCTTACAAAGAATTTGCCCTCCTAAAGTTTTGAGTTTTTGTTGCTATCTTATTGGAGCATAATTCAAAATCAGTCACTATTACCCAGGTTCCCCCCAACAAGTAATTTTGATATCTTGTCAGGTCTGTTGGTTAGGATAAGGTTCCCCCCCCCCTCTTGTTGGCTCCAGAACTAGTTGCGACAAATTATTCTCATTTGTTATTGACAAAAACCTGCTACCCTCGAAGGACCTGCAGTTTTTTGCCCCCCAGTCAGGTAATTGAAGGCCCCCATGATAAGTACTTAACTGTGTTTTGAGTCCACAACTATTTGACTTACCAGCAGTTCCTCCATTGCTTCCTCCATTATATTTGGAGCATTATAACAAACCCCTACAAGTATTTTATTATTCCCCCCCCCTTATCTCCACCCATAGGGACTACACTTTTAAATTTTCTTCACCGATGGCATCTCAAAGGATGGGTTTGAGCCAAGATTTCACATATAAACATACCCCTCCCTCTTTTTTATTTAAAGACATTTTAAAATGATGAAACTATGAAGCAGACGCATGGCAAACATTAGTTAGTTTTACTACCCAAATTAGTTACTATTTGCCTGAAAAGAAGGAAATGTAGAATTTTGATTTAGGTTAATTTTATTAACAGTTTTTGGAAACATGTAATTATTTTTAATGAAAAATTGCAAATTAACCAAAATTTAAAACTAAAAATACATGTCACAAGATACAATCTCAAAATCACTTTGTTAAATTAAAGTGTTTAAATGTTATAACTAGAGATGAGCGAACATGCTCGTCCGAGCTTGATGCTCGGTCGCATCAAAACAGCAAGAGCGGCAGAGTAGCACAATGATATAGTGTGTTGGTGGCATCAAAAGTAGCAGTAGCAGGACCCCGCAGAGTGGCACAATGATATAGTGTGAAGGTGGCATCATAAGCAGCAAGAGCGGCAGAGTGGCACAGTGATATAGTGTGTTGGTGACATCAGAAGCAGCAGCAGCAGGAGCCTGCAGAGTGGCACCATGATATAGTGTGTTGGTGGCATCAAAAGCAGCAGCAGCAGGAGTCCGCAGAGTGGCACAATGATATAGTGTGAAGGTGGCATCAGAAGCAGCAAGAGTGGCACAATGTCAAATTATGGAGGTGGCGGAAACATGGTAGGCCACAAAGTGGCACAATGATAAGCGCGTGGAGGTGGCGGCAGCAGAAGCAGCAGCAGGAGCCCACAGGTGGCAGCAACATGGTGGCAGCAACAGGGATAGCCACAGAGTGGCACAATGATTTAGTGTGCAGGCGGCATCAGCAGCAGGATCCCACAGGTGGCAGCAACATGGTGGCAGTAACAGGGAAAGCCACAGAGTGGCACAATTATATAGTGTGGAGGTGGCATCAGCAGCAGCAGCAAGAGGAGGCCACAAAGTGGCACAATGATAAGACTGTGGAGGTGGTGACAGAAGAAGCAGCAGCAGGAGTCCACAGGTGTCCGCAACATGGTGGCAGCAACAGGGAAAGCCACAGAGTGGCACAATGATATAGTGTGAAGGTGGCATCAGAAGCAGCAGGAGCCCGCAGAGTGACACAATGATATAGTGTGAAGGTGGCATCAGTAGCAGCAGCAGCAGGAGTAGCACAATGATATAGTGTGAAGGTGGCATCAGCAGCAGCAGCAGGAGCCCACAGAGTGGCACAATGATATAGTGTGAAGGTGGCATCAGAAGCAGCAGGAGCCTGCAGAGTGGCACAATGATATAGTGTGAAGGTGGCAGCAGAAGCCTGCAGAGTGGCACAATGATATAGTGTGATGGTGGCATCAGAAGCAGCAGAAGCCTGTAGAGTGGCACAGTGATATAGTTTGAAGGCGGCATCAGAAGCAGCAGGAGCCTGCAGAGTGGCACAATGATGTAGTGTGAAGGTGGCATCAGAAGCAGCAGGAGCCTGCAGAGTGGCACAATGATATCGTGTGAAGGTGGCATCAGAACAGCAAGAGCGGCAGAGTAGCACAATGATATAGTTTGGTGGCATTAAAAGTAGCAGTAGCAGGACCCCACAGAGTGGCACAATGATATATTGTGAAGGTGGCATCATAAGCAGCAAGAGCGGAAGAGTGGCACAGTGATATAGTGATTTGGTGGCATCAGAAGCAGCAGCAGGAGCCTGCAGAGTGGCACAATGATATAGTGTGTTGGTGGCATCAAAAGCAGCAGCAGCAAGAGTCCGCAGAGTGGCACAATGTTATAGTGTGAAGGTGGCATCAGAAGCTTCAAGAGCGGCAGAGTGGCACAATGATATAGTGTGTTGGTGGCATCAGAAGCAGCAGCAGCAGGAGCCTGCAGAGTGGTACAATGATATAGTGTGAAGGAGGCATCAGAAGCAGCAGCAGGAGACTGCAGAGTGGCACAATCATATAGTGTGAAGGTGGCATCAGAAGCAGCAGCAGCAGGAACCCGCAGAGTGGCACAATGATATAGTGTGAAGGTGGCATCAGAAGCAGCAACAGCAGGAGCCTGCAGAGTGGCACAATGATATAGTGTGAAGGCGGCATCAGAAGCAGCAGCAGCAGGAGCCCGCAGAGTGGCACTATGATATAGTGTGATGGTGGCAACAGAAGCAGCAGCAGCAGGAGCCCGCAGAGTGGCACCATGATATAGTGTGGAGGTGGCGGACAATTCCAGTCCCTGGTAAAGATGCTAGGAGGCAGATGGTGCAGCTAGCAGCAGATATGTGGCATCAGGCGGGTGGCAGCATCAGAATAGTAGCTGAGGCAAGTAGTTAGAACCCCGACTCATTTCTCAACGCTTAGAGGAGGCGTCATGGCTGATCTAATCTGATGCATTAGGCATTGATGAGTTGAAATCCTGGCCGATCCAAGTCTGATTCATCTTGACAAAGGTCAGTCTCTCCACATTACGGGTGGACAAGTGGGTTCTCCTGGGGGTAACGATGGCCCCCGCCGCACTGAACACCCGCTCTGATGCCATACTACTTACCGGGCAGGACAGCTTCTCTACTGAAAACTCTGCATGTTGCGGCCACGCACCAAGTTTGGCTAGCCAGTAGTCCATGAGATCCTCTACCTCAGCTGGTAAAGTGCTGTCCAAGTAGGCCAGCACCTGCTGGTGCAGGGTCTGCTTCATGTCCTGCTGCTGGTGGTGGCAGCTACCCTCCTCACTAGGCGGGTGAAGGAAATTGCCCATTAAGGAATCCAGACTTAAGCGACTGTTGATGGAACTGCTTCTGCTCCTACCCCCCCAGCTCCCCACTGCAGCCGTGGTAGTAGTATGTGAGCAATGACTGCCAGGAATCCCCCGGTCAGACCTGACAGAGGATGGACAATGGCACACATAGGCAGCGGCCAACTGTGTGTTCAGTATTTCTCTATAGTATGTCAGTTGTTCCTTTCTCTCAGCAGCAAGAAAAAAGTCACCCATTTTGGACCGGTAGCGAGGGTCCAAGAAGGTGGAGAGCCAAAAGTCATCCCTATGCCGGATGTTGACTATTCAGCTGTCACTAGTTAGGCAAAGCAGCATGCGCAAGTGACTCTGAGGGACTCCCGGCCTCCATATCCACAGTATACTGCCACGGTGCTTCTGGGTCATCTGCCTTATCTTCTACCTCCTCCAGATGCTCCTGCTCCTCCTTTCCTGTCACCTGAGTAGAAAAACCACAAATTGCACCAGACTCTTGTGCTCCAATGTCCTCCTCCTCCAGTTCAGCCCCCACCGGATTCATGTGGCCATGAGATGTAGTCTCCATTTCTCCAGTGCCCTGACCAGACAGATTTTGCAGCATGAGTTCCAGGACATGAAGCAGTGGAATTACGTTATTCATCCCGCAGTCCTGGCGACTGACAAATAACGTGGCCTCTTCAAAAGGCCTGAGCAAACGGCAGGTGTCACGCATGAGCTGCCAGTGGCTGACATCAAAGTTACACAGGGGACTACTACGGTCCGCTTGCATTATCAAAAAATCATTAATGGCTTTTCTCTGTTCATACAGGCGGTCTAACATATGGAGGACGGAATTCCAACAGGTGGAAACATCACATATCAGACTATGTTGGGGTAGGCCGTTCTGGCGCTGCAACTCGGGGAGGGTGTGCTTGGCTTTGTAAGAATGGCTGAAGTGCCTGCACAGTGTCCTGGCCATTTTTAGAATGTCTTGCAGATGGGTGTAAGACTTCAGAAACTTGTTGACTACCAGATTGAACACGTGCATCATGCAGGGCGCATGGACCATCCCTGCTCGGTGCAGTGCGGACACCATATTCCTCCCATTGTCTGTCACCATGGTTCCGATTTTTAGTTGTCGTGGAGAAAGCCACACATTGATTTCTTCTTGCATGACGCGGAGCAGTTCCTCCCCTGTGTGACTTTGTTCGCCCAGGCAAACCAGGTGTAGAACTGCGTGACACCGCTGTGCCCTGCACATGTAGTATGATGGAGCAGCACTTGTGTAGGCTGAGGTGGTGGTGGAGAAGGAGGAGGAGGAGGCGGACACTGGCGCAGGAGCAGCAGTTTGACAACATGGAGGAGAAAGCGGCATCTCTTGTGGAAGTTGTTGGTGTGGCTGGACGGGAAGCACATTCACCCAGTGGGCCGTAAAGGACATATACTGGCCCTGACCTTAATTACAGCTCCACACGTCCGCGCTGCGGTGCACCTTGGAAGAAACTGGTAAGCTCATGGACTGGCCCACCTTCTGTTGTACATATTGGTGAAGGGCTGGCCCAGCCTTTTTGGAAAAAAAATTGCGGCTTGGACCTCTCCACCTTGGTTCGGCACAAGCCATTAATTCTCTGAAGGGTGCAGAGTCCACGACTTGGAAAGGGAGAGACTGTAGTACCAACAACTTCGACAAGAACACGGTCAGCTTCTGCACTTTAGGATGGCTGGATGCATAGAGTTGTCTTTTTGTAATCCCCTTGTTCAACGGCTGCTGGGGCCATGCGAAGCGAGAAGCATGAGCATCTGGATCAGGAGATGATGTCAAAGACAAACAGCTCCCTTCAGCAGAGGTGGAGCCTTGACTTGCTGAAACAGCATGTGTGCCACTAGGTGCTGCTGCTGTTGCTGCGCCTGCAGGATGGACCGCATCTGACACCCGTTTCTCCCAGGCCATTGGATGGTGACGCTGCATGTGTTGGTGCAGGGCCGTGGTGCCCAGGTTAGCTTCCTGGCCACGCTTCACTTTCTGCCCGCAGATACGACATATACCCACACTCGGCTCCTCTGGTGTCTTTACAAAAAACTGCCACACCGCTGAGGTGGTAATTTTACCGCCAACACTCTGCACTGAGCGACTACTACTGCCGCTGCCTCGCTGAGCCCCTGTGCCACTGCTTATTCGGGCCTGCGAATCGGGATTTGTACCCCGCGGACGTTTGGCTCCCGTCCTCGCACTGCTGCCACCCTGCTGACTCACAGCCACAGTAGCCACTTGCTGCCTGCTCCGCAAGCTGACACTCTCTTCGCCCGACGATGATGAATCCCCCACTACACCCAGCACCCAAGTTGGATCGGCTACATCATCGTCAATTTGCATTTCCCGGTCACTGCTACTCTCCTCACCAGTGTCAGTATGCACAGCCTGCCTACTGCAGGAAGCAGCTGAAGTGTGCCCCACCTCTTCACTGCAAAGCAGCTGCTGACTGTCCTCAAACACTTCGTCCTCACTGAATAGTGGCGCTGAGCCCAGACCACCTAGTAGCTTTGTGGGAAATGAACAGGACAGAGCCTGGTTGAGGAGAGGTGAGGGCCGCTGACCTGCTCCTGGGCCATGCCAACTAATTGTTGTATCAGAGGAATCCACAGACTCTTGGCTGGGGTTGTCAGATGTTATATTTGAGGAATTGGATGACCTAGTCAACCATTTAACAACCTTTGAGTTGTTGATCAACACACTGCCACTAGATGACAACAGCGGTTCTGGCCTCACAGAGTCACCCCTGCTGCGACATCCCCTTACTGTGCTGCCACCTCTGCCTGCTCCACCTGCCACCTTTATGTCTGACATAGTGGTTTATAAACTACGTGGATTTGACACATAAATCTGGCTGTAAACTAGAGCCCCCAAAAGGTATTGCAATGTGCGTTATACAGATACCCCACAACTGACAGTGTAATTTCAGCGAAAATCACTGTATAAACTACGTGGATTTCACACGTGAATCTGGCTGTAAACTAGAGCCACAATAAGGTATGGCAATGTGCGTTATATAGATACCCCACAACTGACAGTGTAATTTCAGCGAAAAGCACTGTATAAACTATGTGGATTTCACACGTAAATATGGCTGTAAACTAGAGCCACAATAAGGCATGGCAATGTGCGTTATACAGATACCCCACAACTGACAGTGTAATTTCAGCGAAAATCCCTGTATAAACTACGTGGATTTGATATGTAAATCTAGCTGTAAACTAGAGCCCCCTAAAGGTATTGCAATGTGCGTTATACAGATACCCCACAACTGACAGTGTAATTTCAGCGAAAATCACTGTATAAACTATGTGGATTTCACACGTAAATATGGCTGTAAACTAGAGCCACAATAAGGTATGGCAATGTGTGTTATACAGATACCCCACAACTGACAGCTCACTACTGCAGATGCATGAATGTCACACAGATTTCTTCCTATTCTATTTTGTCACTAAATAGAACTGCTATTTGGGGTATACAGATCCCCCTTAAAGAACAACCAGGGATTGGTCCACCAATCGCTACTGCAGATGCATGAAAGTCACACAGATTTCTTCCTATTCGATTTTGTCACTAAATAGAACTGCTATTTGGGGTATACAGATCCCCCTTAAAGAACAACCAGGGATTGGTCCACCAATCGCTACTGCAGATGCATGAAAGTCAAACAGATTTCTTCTTATTCGATTTTGTCACTAAATAGAACTGCTATTTGGGGTATACAGATCCCCCTTAGAGAACAGCAAGGGATTGCAGCAAGAATTGCACAACACAATAGCAGCAGCTGGACGCTACAACGTGAAGTGCTGAGATAGAAAATGGCTGGCTTTTATAGGGCTGTGTGACATCACATAAGCCTGCCGGTCGCTGATTGGCTTACAGGTCTGCAGATGTCATTGGGGGTGTTCCTTTCTCCTTCCCAGAGTTCTCTGCCCCATGTAACACGTTGTTCACGCGCCCATTTAGCAGAAACATGAGGGGGAAAAAAAAACGACTTAGTTCCCGCGAATCAGCATAAACTTCGGCTTCTTGACGAATCGAATTTTTCCTGAAATTCTAACTGAAGTTAGAATCATTAGAATCGATTCTCCCATCTCTAGGTTTGGACATAAAGAATTAGAAATCATGTCGGAATGTTAATATAATAATAATCTTTATTTATATAGCGCCATTATATTCAGTAGCGCTTTAAAAATCTAATAATAGTCACAGTGGTTTTGAGGGCCTTTAGCAGAACATTCAGTACATATACACATTGTTACGTCTATGATTGGCCAAAAATATTTTTTTTTCTGTTGCTCTTTACAACCCTGAGTCATGTACTAACCACCTTCTTTATCTCCTCACTAGGCATAACACAGAATATCATTGTTCGTTGGGATGCCTCTTTAGCACTAAGTCACTATGAGTCACATTGCACAATTTAATACATAAAAAGCTTAGACATTGTGGCTCAGGCTTAATTAGATTTCTCATTCCAAAATAATACATTTATTATTATTGTTTATTAAATCATATTTCAGTTCTTGCACTTAATAGTCTTGAATTATACATTTAGTCAACTAGATCTTGAGGCCAATTTAACTAGGACATTGTCATAGTGAAATAATCTTAAGAGACATTTCTGTACTATAGTAGCCTTTCTAGAAATGTTTGCTCATGATCAGTGTTTACGGTAGATGGACAATTTTAAGAGAGTTATCATTTTTCAGTTAACTGATCCAACCTAACCCAAACTGGAAAAAAAATAACACATGATGTGGTCCTGTAAACCTCTTGTACAATAAAAAAAGTTTTCATTTTTCTTCATCGTCTGGCTCTAATAACTTTTTCGTACTTCGGTGTACAGAGCTGTGTGTAGTGTCATTCTTTGCGACTTTTCATGATGTTTTCAATGCTATGAGTTGTCGGACTGTATGGCCTTTTGATCACTTTTTATTTAATTTTTTATGTTTTTCAAAACAAAAAAAAGTGGTATTTTCAACTTTGGGTGCTATTTTCTGTTATGGGACGGTATACCATATGCTGCTGAACCCTATGAACATCTAGGAACAGTTTAGGAACCAGGGCAAGTGTCGGACCGCCCTGGTAAGGGCGGGAGCAACTCTGATTGGGGTATAGGTAAAGTTACATTAGGGACTGTGGACATATTGGGTTATAACACCCTCTCTTGCTATCCTTTCGCATCTGAATGGTGACCGAGCCTACTACAGGACCTGGTGAGAATGTTCCATTTTTCCCTATTTTCTGCATTTATTGTGGTGATGCTGATCAGTGATTAGTGTTTCATGTAGGAGTAATTTTGCACAAACTGCTTTACACCTATACATCCTACTACGACCATTTATACTACTCGTTATTTGGCACACTTGCTCATTGGTACTTCTTTCAATAGACTGTATATTTCTTTGGCTGTGCGGCGTCATTCAGTGTTTTATCTTAATTGGACTGTAGGATAATTTATCCATTTTATGCAACTTATTAAAAGTTATGTTTTATTAGATCACATGTGCTGCTTTATATTTATCTATTTTCTGTTACGAGGTTAAATGCTGGGAATAATCATTTTATATATATATATGTACACTCACCGGCCACTTTATTAGGTACACCATGCTAGTAATGGGTTGGACCCCCTTTTGCCTTCAGAACTGCCTCAATTCTTCATGGCATAGATTCAACAAGGTGCTGGAAGCATTCCTCAGAGATTTTGGTCCATATTGACATGATGGCATCACGCAGTTGCCGCAGATTTGTCGGCTGCACATCCATGATGCGAATCTCCCGTTCCACCACATCCCAAAGATGCTCTATTGGATTGAGATCTGGTGACTGTGGAGGCCATTTGAGTACAGTGAACTCATTGTCATGTTCAAGAAACCAGTCTGAGATGATTCCAGCTTTATGACATGGCGCATTATCCTGCTGAAAGTAGCCATCAGATGTTGGGTACATTGTGGTCATAAAGGGATGGACATGGTCAGCAACAATACTCAGGTAGGCTGTGGCATTGCAACGATGCTCAATTGGTACCAAGGGGCCCAAAGAGTGCCAAGAAAATATTCCCCACACCATGACACCACCACCACCAGCCTGAACCGTTGATACAAGGCAGGATGGATCCATGCTTTCATGTTGTTGACGCCAAATTCTGACCCTACCATCCGAATGTCGCAGCAGAAATCGAGACTCATCAGACCAGGCAACGTTTTTCCAATCTTCTACTGTCCAATTTCGATGAGCTTGTGCAAATTGTAGCCTCAGTTTCCTGTTCTTAGCTGAAAGGAGTGGCACCCGGTGTGGTCTTCTGCTGCTGTAGCCCATCTGCCTCAAAGTTCGACGTACTGTGCATTCAGAGATGCTCTTCTGCCTACCTTGGTTGTAACGGGTGGCGATTTGAGTCACTGTTGCCTTTCTATCAGCTCGAACCAGTCTGCCCATTCTCCTCTGACCTCTGGCATCAACAAGGCATTTCCGCCCACAGAACTGCCGCTCACTGGATGTTTTTTCTTTTTCGGACCATTCTCTGTAAACCCTAGAGATGGTTGTGCGTGAAAATCCCAGTAGATCAGCAGTTTCTGAAATACTCAGACCAGCCCTTCTGGCACCAACAACCATGCCACGTTCAAAGGCACTCAAATCACCTTTCTTCCCCATACTGATGCTCGGTTTGAACTGCAGGAGATTGTCTTGACCATGTCTACATGCCTAAATGCACTGAGTTGCCGCCATGTGATTGGCTGATTAGAAATTAAGTGTTAACGAGCAGTTGGACAGGTGTACCTAATAAAGTGGCCGGTGAGTGTATATTAATATATAATATTATATATATATATATATATATATATATTGATTGGAAATTATTTACTGTATATTTATATTTATATCAGTTCTAAGGTAAGAGGGTGATTTAAATGTTTAGGTTTTTTAACATCATTTAATTTTTTAAACTTACTTTTCTTTTCTGTTTCTTAGGCCCTCTAGAGTACATTAACCCTAGATGGTCTGATTGTTCCAATAATATATTGCAATACTACTGTATTGCAGTATATGGCGTTTTTGCACAGTTTACATTACAATGAGCCACTGGTTAATTGTAACAAATCTGCAGAAACCAGACAGCCTCGGGTCTGCCATAGGCATTTACAGGGTTAACACCCACAATCGGTGCCTGCATTGCAATATGCAGCAATGTGAGCCCTCTCCATACCCCAGGAGCTGGCATGTGATGTGATACTACGTCACATGTCAGTAAGGGGTTAAAATATCTTCATTGCATTGTCACTTTGTTTCCTAAATTGAAGTAAATATTTTACTTACTATTTACTATACTTTAAATCAGGGGTGCACAACCTTTATTGTTCCAAGAGCTATATTGTCCTCCCACTCAATTTCAAGGGATCACACTAGTAACCAGCACCTTAAACCATCAACTACCACAATGCAGCACCAAATAGTACCCCAGAAGCCAAATACAGAATTTAGCTGTAAACAATAAATAGAAAATTGGAGCATACAGTTACAGATCTATGCAAATGACAGGCCCTGGAGTCTCACAGAGACTCCATGCTGACATAGCAATGGATTGTTGCTCCCAATTGGCCCCTATTCTCTGCAAGATGGTGGTGTGCATGTGGCGCTGGCACTTACCGTATATACTCACAAAAAAAAATTACCCACTTAAAAAAATAAACTTAAATACTCACCCTCCGATGTCAGCGCGGCTCCCCGATGTCGGCGCGGCTTACCGATGTTTCCCGATGAGACGTGTTCCGTCTTCTTTCTTCTCCGCGGCTCTTCTTCTCTTCTTCTTCTGGCATGGACGTAGCCATGTTTTCTTCGTGTCCGCGCATACTATGACATCAGCCTCGGCCGCGTCATAGTATGCACATGCTAGAAGAAACATGGACGCGTCCATGCCGGAAAGAAGAGAGAAGAGGAGCCGCGGAGAAGAAAGAAGACGACGCCTGACATCGGGGACATCGGTAAGCCGCACCGACATCGGGGAGCCGCGCGACATCGGAGGGTGATGTATTAAGTTTATTTTTTTAAGGGCCGTGGGGGCAGGTTTTGTATACTAGTAGGGCTTGCTGTATACTACTAGGGGCTTGCTGTATACTACTAGGGGCTGCTGTATACTACTAGGGACTTACCGTATACTACTAGGGGCTTGCTGTATACTACTAGGGCCTGCTATATACTACTACTAGGGGCTTGCTGTATACTACTAGGGGCTTGCTGTATACTACTATGGGCTTGCTGTATTTCCCACCCTCGGCTTTATACTCGAGTCAGTAGTTTTTCACAATTGTAGTGGTAAATGATGGGTCTCTGCTTATACCTTAGGGTCACTTAACTCGAGTATAACACGTATCTGCTGAAAGGTTGAAAATGGGAGTATATCTGAATTTCATAATTGAACTTGCAGCCTCTGATTGGGTCCGTGAGGGCCAAATCAAATGTTGGAGTAAGCTACCATTTTCGCAAGCAGACAGAATAGGGATAATAAGATGATATGTGCTGCCAAAAGTTTTGTATGTATTGTCCTCATCCCCCATTTGGATGGGACTCCTATTTAAGTTAATGGATCCATCTTGAATGAACTAATATGGGCAGAAAGAAGGTGAGAAGAAAATGAAATATTTGTATAGCCCAGTGGGAGAAGGAGGCTGGGGATCCCCTTCTTCAAAGGCTACTTTATCGCCTCACGATTGCTCGCTTGGCAAAATGGAAAGAGAACACTGGCTAAACAAGATGGTATTAAGATCTCAGGGCAAGGTCAAATCCATCTTTGAGTTTCGGAAAGTTATCTAGGGTCGGAAGACCCCTTAAGAAATGGGCACTCTGTGGGCAATAACAAAATCCTGGAAGATTTATAAGAACTTTTAAATCTCACTGGTTTAATGGAAGAGACCCCTATTTGGTTCAATAGGAAATTAATAGAAGCAGATAAAATTCCGATGAGATAATTCTGGGGAAACCGGGGATTAGACAGGTAGCACAAATTTGGGAGGAGTCAGAGTAATCATTTAGTAGATTGCAGAGATATACGGTCTTAAAAACACGACTGGATCCGTTATTTGCAACTCTCACACGCTCTTAAGGAGATGCAACGCAGGTTCGCGGTAGATTTGAAACACACGCGGGTTTTGAGCTGATTGAAGGGAGGACTAATAGGAAATTGATATCGAAAATATATAGCAACGTGGTAGTGGGTTAGCACAGAGGGAAAAATGTAAAGCAAAAATATGGGAAAGATTGATAGGTAATATTAGTGGCAGACTGGGAAAAATTCACAAAAATACAAAAAAAGGGTCAATTATGCTAACCATAGATTATTCACTTTAAAATTGTGCATCATATTTCCTATACCACTAAGTTTATTCTAAAATGGGGGTAAAAGCAAATTCTAGTTGTTGGAAGTGTAAGATGTTGGACGCTGATTTTTTCACTTGGTTGTGGGATGTCAAACAATAGGGGTGTTTTGGGAAGGTATCTTTGGGTCATTTCTTGCAAGCTGGAATTAATTTAGGTTATGTAATTACTGTGTACAAACATAGATATGTGAATATTACATGTAATTCGTGTACGTGGTTTTTGTTGAATTTTTGCATTTTATGAAAAAGATGACGCATATCAGAATTGGAAAAACGTTTTAGTATTGGAACAGCACAGTAAAAAATATGGTGTAAATTTTTAAAGATTGGTAAGGTAGCAGGTTAACCTCTAATATTGAAATATTTTCATTAACCCGTGGATGTAACCTTTTATATTTTGTATATTTTGCATAATAAGTTTACCTCTTTAAAAAAAAAAACAAAAAAAATCTGCTGACAGCTTTGCCAGTGGCATTTAAAGTGTTAACACCAGCAACTGGTGCCAGCAAACCAGCAGCCTGTATGACAGGCAGAAGTAATCATTCGCTGAACCATCTCCCAGCTGCTGTGTAGGAGTCATTCAGCTCAGGTTGATTAGTCCTGTCTGAACAGTTCAGGAAGCTCTGTGCAATGTGTTTATGAATGGCAGCCTGCATGCGATCCAGCCAAGGTCCTGAATTTTATAATAGCTTTTTTGAGCAAAACCACTAGTTTCAGGGATTAGTGTAGCTACAGCATTCTCAAGGTATATTTGGTTATCAATAAGAAGTGGGACATTTCCTTTAAGTGTTTTGGCTGGTCTATTTTCTAAGCTAGTAAATTTCTTGGAGTTTTAAATTCAATTTTAGCAAAGTAATGGTATACAGTTTCTTGTACTAAGAATAAATATGAACAGAATGTCTTCACATACATTCTTTATACAGGCAAAATAAAAATGAACGTTTTCTCCTTTTTTTTTTAACAATATACATCTTTTTAAGGATTAGCTGGATAAAAAAATCAGCACAAAGACATAATACTGTAGTATTAAAGGTAAATCATGATAGAGGAGACTCCAAGAGATGAAAAGCTCTTGTGAAATGAGCAAAACCAGTAACCCCATACTTTGTCACTGTGTGAAGTCAGTACTTAACACCAGTACATGTGACACCATTCTTATATATTGCGGCCGAAGCACAGCATGTTTTTCAGTAGATTGTGAAGCCTTGATATTAGCCATGAGCACACAATAGTCTGTGTGTTTTAAGTCTCATGGTAAATACATTGATGTAATTGATTTAAATCCCTCCCTGCTGCCTCTATGTCTTTCTTTATGCTACATCCTGCTGGTGGGAGCCAGGTTTCCAAGTATCACTTTGAATAATATGTGCAAAAACTTCTTTCCCATTAGCAGTGCTGACCTGGATTTGCAAGGCTTGAGCTGCTATTTAATTATACATGTCCACATTGAGTAGCTATGCTCTTTCTTCTAATCAGATCCAAGTAAGCACTTCTAAAAAGAGCATGACTGCCATTGGTTTATGCGTTATGCTTTTCACAAACATTGATCATGTTATAAATAGCCCATGGTTCATGGGATTCATGCTATATTTGTAGTGTGATGCAATATTATCCACAGGAAGGCTCTACTCCTGTCTAACTGTTAAATATAGCTGGCTTGTATTTTGTTCTCTCCATATAAACAATATTCACTTTTTCAAAACTGTATTTCTATGTCACTGTTTTTGTTATCTAAATTCAAAGGTTCTTAATGTTACACTTATAACTTATTATCTCACTTTAAGGGGAAGTTTTAGATCACTTTAAGTACCAGCACAGCTGTTCAGCTGGTTGAGGGAGCGTCACTGCTTTATATTTCTTTATAATGTAAGGACTCTGTGACAATTGGATTTTAAAAATGTTGAATTTTCTTCAGAACCAGGATTAACAATAAAGCTTTATTGCTGACACCTTTAATAACAGTTACAGCTGTTTATTGTAGCCTAGGGCTAAAGTACAGTAAATTACCAATGGTCCGTCTGTAACTAGGAGTCGTATGTAAGTTGGGTGTTCTTAACCCCTAGGCGCACCAGGACGTTATAGTACGTCCCCGGGGCTAGATGCTTAGCGCACGGGGCAGGGGCTTGGATTGGCGAAAGCTCGCCTGGCAGCGGAGAGCCAGCTCCATGCGCATCATGCGCTTCTTGCGCATCTGTTTACATTCCCCTCACCCGCCATATCCCAAACTTATAAGAACGCTACTACACTTAACTTGGTGCAGGCTGGGACCGAGTCTGACCCTGGGGCTGGTCATATACTGCCGACGCAGAGAATTGCGGGGCCTACCTCGGTCCAGGTCTCAAAGGCCTACTATACCTCCTCCCACCCCTCCTCCACCTCCTCCTCCTCCGAATTACCATCCGTGGGCATGGCGCCATCAGTCGGTAGCTCTAGGCACAGCAGCAGTGCCGTCGCTAAGCGACAGCAGGCGGTGCTGAAACTGCTGAGCCTAGGCGATAAAAGGCACACCGCCCAAGAGCTATTACAGGGCATTCCACATCAAAGTTGTTAACTTTGTCGCCACCCTGCTGTGTAATCGATCTTATACAAAAGGTTCTTAGAAGTGCTGTTTGGGGAGTAGCCTAGAGACAGGGGCTTGGATTGGCGAAAGCTCGCCTGGCAGCGGAGCGCCAGCTCCATGCCAAGATCCAACTAACATAGTTTTAACTGCAGCACCTTTAATCTACTACTAGTTCACTGCCTCCATACATGGTCCCCTTATCAAACGAGCTGTGTCAGGCAGAATTTTGGGTTGTTTTCATGGCTTCCATGTTAACTTTGTCGCCACCCTGCTGTGTAATCCACAAAATATACTGGCAAACTTTTATCATGTACCGATATTATTTGAGCGCTTCTTGCTCACCTCCTTTGGTTCCTCTCTGCCACCCATTGGTTTGAAGCCTGAGTCCATTTAGGGTATGTCGCCATGCCACTCTCTAGCCTTCCGCTGCTGCCGCTGCCTCTGCATGCCGTCCCCTATAGTGTCAGGGTCAATTATTGGATGTTTTAGATGCTATCTAGCTTCATTCTGTCACTCTGTCATGGCCATGCTGTTGCCCATAATTTTGGCATAATGGTGCGATTAGGCAGCCTCAGAGGCATCCATGCATGCTGCCCCTGCTGTTTCCTGTCCATTTCCGTGGTGTTTCCATCCTTTTCTGAGGTTCCCAGGTGTTTGGCCAAGCTTCCCTGTGCAGAGCCTTGGTCCCCTTGAAAAATGCTCGAGTCTCCCATTGACTTCAATGGGGTTCGTTATTCGAGACGAGCACTCGAGCATCGGGAAAAGTTCGTCTCGAATAACGAGTACCCGAGCATTTTAGTGTTCGCTCATCTCTAGTTATAACTTCGTAATGCTTTAACATAGTTTTCTCATGACACATTGGGGCACATGTATTATCGCATCTGCGCCAAAAAATGCCGGTATTTTAATGTTTTTTTGGCACAGAACTGTTGCGGATCATTTAAAATGAGTTTGTGCCAGAAAGAACAGATGTTTCAAACTATCCCGGCACCTCCGTCTTTTTTTTTTTTTTGCGCAAGTGGGCATGGCCTAACATTTCCATATTATCCTCCACATTTATGTGTATTTTGTCTGCATTTTTAGGTGCAATTTTTGGCGCACAATAGACCAGGAAAAAAATGGTCTGAGAGCAAAATTAAGGCGCAGTCCATGAAAGATTTTGGCGCACACTTCATTATTATCAGCATTTTTCTGGCACACGACTGATTAATTCCGTCTACCCAGTAATCACTAACAGCCGTGCACCACTTTAATACATTGGGCTGTGCTTTACGGAGACTGATTTCAGATTTCCGAAAATTTGACAAAAATTCGTAAAAAATCTTCATTTTCAAAGTTTGAAATGTTCTCCTTCGCAGACAGGAATTTTTCTAGGATGTTATGAGGCTTAAAACTTTAGTTGCGATTTTTCTCATTTTCATGAAAATCGCCAAACCTCACATTTCGAGGGACAACTCAGCTTTCAGGTGACTTTGAAAGGCCTTAATAGTAGTAAAACCTCATAAATGACCCCACTATTGAAACTGCACCCCTCAACGTATGTAAAACAACTTCTATTAAGTATATTAACCATTTAAGTGGGTTAATGGGTTAAAATAATATGGACCTGAATATGAACAATATAGAAACTTTAGAAGCTTTTGGAAAATACATTAATTTAGGCCTAAACTGACAGTTTCATAATGAGTAATATGATGAAACGCTCTGCAAAGTTTGATGCCCAATGGCTTCTGTGCGCAACGACACCCCATATGTGGTGGTGACTGCTTTATGGGCATGTGCCTGGGCATAGAATGAGAGCAGCTCCATTCCATTTGTATTGTCAGAATGTAAAGGCTATAAAATTTTAATTTGTTTGGTAATGTGAAATTATGAGAGCTTATTATTTGCGGGGTTAGATACGATGTATAGATAAATCAATTTGGAGGTCTATAGGTTATTCAGGAGAATTTATTAACTATTTTAAGGATGACACAAACAAAATCATAAATTTTTATTTTGGATTTCGATTGTGGTGATACCTCACCTATGTAGTTTTTCTTATCTTTGCTCAATTTTACTAAGCAAAACCAAAACTGGAGAAAATTACATTGTTTTTACTATAGACAACTTTTCAGGGGCATAACTTCTGTATTTTTTTGTTGCCAGATCTGGATGAGGGCTTATTTTTGCCAAAAAGAGTTGTTCTCTTCTTTAGTAAAGTGCATAACTTTTTTGTTCACTTTTTAGAACATTTTTTGTTATGGGATTTGATGAAAAATGGTATATTACAGGAAGTTTTCTGTGTTTTTTTCAACATCATTCACCGAGTGGGCTCAATATTGATTTAGAATTAATATACAGATTAATAAGGACATGGTGATACCAAATATGTATATTATTTGTGTTTTATATACATTTATATGCATTCTAATTGCATCATAATTATTATTCTAAAAATATTTTTTATGTTTTTTTCACATTTTATTATTTTTCCACACTTGGGCTTGAACAAGCGTTCATCCGATTGCTTGTTCAAGCCCTTAAACTGTAATAAACTTTCATTGCATGCTCAGTTACTTACAGCCGGGTCCTGCAAGGAAGCGGAATCCGGTGTGAAGAGGAGCTTCACACGGGGCTGATGCAGGATAAACGCTGCGCTGCTAGCAGCCCCGATACATCAAGAGGCAGGAGCCTCTTGATGTATCGGGCTGCGAATTTGCAGGGGCAATCATACGCTGCCACACGAACGCCAGCGTATGATAAATATCCCCCATTGTTTCTATTTCCAATCATTTAAAATGCAATACAGCAGCAGCAGCAGCTTGGTATTTATCATAATAGGTAAACATTTTTTTCCCTTTTACTTTCCAAGCTCCACAATAATGGCCTGAGGCTATTCTAGTTGTTGACCAACTCTTGAATATCATTAAAATTTTCTGCACACATTTTTTCATTTTGAAGCTCCACCTCTGTTCAGAACGTAACCTTATACAAACTGGCAGCTAGCTAGTATCTCAGCACTAGTGAATATGATTGTTGAAGCTTCAGTCTTTAATCTCATTCAGAGAAAGGAAAACCTATATTAAATAAAACAAAAGTAAAAAAAAATGTTTAAAGAATATATACCATATTATTCCTTTGGCATTGTTCTATTTTTTTATTCCCTGTAATTTAAAAATTAAATGTATATTGTAAATTCTCCCAGGTGTTTGGCCAAGCTTCCCTGTGCAGAGCCTTGGTCCCCTTGAAAAATGCTCGAGTCTCCCATTGACTTCAATGGGGTTCGTTATTCGAGACGAGCACTCGAGCATCGGGAAAAGTTCGTCTCGAATAACGAGTACCCGAGCATTTTAGTGTTCGCTCATCTCTAGTTATAACTATATAAAATGACACATGTCAGATTACAAAAAAATGGGGCCTTAGCGTACAGACTGTCTGCATCTTGAAGTCATTAATGAAATGAAAACCATTTTCAATGGTCGATTAAACCTCCCTCCACTATCTCCAAACAGTCTTCTCCTTGTATGAAGCACTTTGGTTAATAAACTTTGGTTAATATTATATTGATATAAATTTATCTGCAAAGTTTACTCGTGGTATGGAGTAGCCTCTGTAAGAGCCTCTGCAGATGAGTCTACCTGCTCATACTTGCCTGCTGTGAACACGGCATAGATCCTTCTCCTCTTTCCAAGCGCAGAACTTCCCTACTGCCGACACATCACTGGCAGAGGAACAGGAACTTCTGCACAACAGCAGAGCCCCCCTGATGGTGGCTACGTGCCAGAAACCACTGGGCCTGCACAGAGCCTCTTCACAGCAGGAAAGGAAGAGCAGGTAGACGGTTCAGTAGAAGCTACTGGAGGAGTGCAGTACCCTTTGGCTCTGGCGCTCCCAGAGGCTACTTCATGCCCTGAGTATCCTCTGCAGATAATTTGTATATTAATAAATAAAGTTTATTAACCAAGGGGCTTCATATGATGAGAAGATAAAAACTGTTTGGGGATGGTACAGTAAGATGGAAGGGAACTACTTCAGAAAATAGATTCCAGAAGATAGAATGACACTATACCACACTATGATCATAGACTGATGCAATCTGTCTATCAATACCCAATGCATGTGGTATTTATTCATTGTCAGTTATGATGCTTTAAATAGTTCACAGTGTTATAGAAATACTATTGTTGAAATACTAAAAGTTTACATTCCTATAATCTCTTTTCCATGTCTTTCTTCCTGTATTGCTTATTGTAATGCATTTACCATTTGACAGGTCCTAAAGTAAAAAAATTATTTACTAAATTCTGAAACTCATTAGCCCACGTTTAATAAAGTATCTGCACCAGTTTTCTGTCTGACTTTGCACTGATAAGAATGCGCAAACCGCTTAGGGCAGCATGGGGGTTAGTGGTTAGTATTGCAGCCTTGCAGCGCTGGGGACCTGGGTTCAAGACTTTGTATGTTCTCTCCGTGTTTGGGCGGCTTTCCTCCCACATCCCAAAACATACTGGTGGGTTGATAAGATTGTGAGCCCCATTGGGGACAAGGACTGATTTGGCAAGCTCTGTGCAGCACTGCGTAATCTGTGTGCGCTATATAAATGAAGGAACTATTACTATTGTTTATTGCGCATGTATTTATAAAGTGTCTGCACCAGTTTTGTGTAAATGCAGTTTACCTGTGAAGTGTGCAAAGTGAGCCACAATCAGGATTTCTGGCACCTGTTCTTCATGAATCTGGCACTTCCTGCACATCCACAAAAGAGTGCACTAACTTTTATTGGCGTACCTTTGTATAACGCAGTTCCATATGAAAAATCTGGCGCATGGTCCGGCTGAGCACCGGAACGCCCACTACTTTGTGGCACATGATGCCTAGTGCAGCTAAGCCACAAAAGGGTTGCGTGAGACACAAATGTGGTGCAGACACTTCTTAAATACCTGTGGAAACAGTTTGGACCTAAGAGAATATGCCTTATCTCCACCCATAGGGACTACACTTTTAAATTTTCTTCACCGATGGCATCTCAAAGGATGGGTTTGAGCCAAGATTTCACATATAAACATACCCCTCCCTCTTTTTTATTTAAAGACATTTTAAAATGATGAAACCATGAAGCAGACGCATGGCAAACATTAGTTAGTTTTACTACCCAAATTAGTTACTATTTGCCTGAAAAGAAGGAAATTTAGAATTTTGGTTTAGGTTAATTTTATTAACAGTTTTTGTAAACATGTAATTATTTTTAATGAAAAATTGCAAATTAACCAAAATTTAAAACTAAAAATACGTGTCACAAGATACAATCTCAAAATCACTTTGGTAGATTAAAGTGTTTAAATGTTATAACTATATAAAGTGACACATGTCAAATTACAAAAAAATGGGGCCTTAGCATACAGACTGTCTGCGTCTTGAAGTCATTAATGAAATGAAAACCATTCAATGGTCGATTAAACCTCCCTCCACTATCCCCAAATAGTCTTCTCCTTGTATGAAGCCCTTTGGTTAATAAACTTTGGTTAATATGATATTGATATAAATTTATCTGCAAAGTTTACTCGTGGTATGGAGTAGCCTCTGTAAGAGCCTCTGCAGATGAGTCTACCTGCTCATACTTACCTGCTGTGAACACGGCATAGATCCTTCTCCTCTTTCCAAGCGCAGAACTTCCCTACTGCTGACACATAACTGGCAGAGGAACAGGAACTTCTGCACAACAGCAGAGCCCCCCTGATGGTGGCAACATGCCAGAAACCACTGGACCTGCACAGAGCCTCTTCACAGCAGGAAAGGAAGAGCAGGTAGACAGTTCAGTAGAAGCTACTGGAGGAGTATAGTACCCTTTGGCTCTGGCGCTCCCGGAGGCTACTTCATGCCCTGAGTATCCTCTGCAGATAATTTGTATATTAATAAATAAAGTTTATTAAAGGGAACCTGTCACCAGGAGAGCCATTTTTATCACTCCCCCAGTCCCCACAGAGCATAGTGGGGCGCACATTACTGGCGCACAACCAGAAAATGTGCCCCCATGTGCCAGTTTTGATGAATCTGCCACACCCTGCACACTCCACAGGAATATTGCACATATTACAGACTGTACTCATTTTGATAAATGTAGCCCATTATGTTTGTATTAAAATATTTTTGTATTATGTTTGTATTAAAATAATTTACTGTCTGTGACAACAAAATGAATAGTAGAGAAACAATGAATCCAACAATGATCCTTAAATGAGAAATTGATCTGTTTAGCATATAAGATAAAGAATCCTTTAAAAGTCACAGTGGGAAAATCCAATGTTACAGCAGCAGAGAGGTACGGAGAGTGCAGGGACAACCAATGACAAAACAATGATATAAGAAGTTAAAGAAAGGATAAAGATTTTGTGTGAGTCAAAAGGAATGTGAGTGGTGGTAAAATGCTTGTCCTTGGACACATGCTTCCTGGAAGAACCAAGCCTCTGGTTTTCATCATTTGGTTTGCTTGTTTCCTAAAACAGGAAAATATCATCAACGTACTTGATTTTGCAGTATTTTCAATTTGTAATGTATGTGCTCTTCATCTTATAAACACTGATGTATTCTTTAATTTTATTGGTGATTATTTTGAGGGTGACATATAGTTTATCTCTTCTTTTAAGGTTGTGCAATCAAACATTGTTTGGGTATAATAATAACAATCCTGTTGTATGTAACTTTTCAACCATCAGGGATCTTTGTCAAGCACAAAGAAAACTAAAAAAGGCCAAGTCGTTAAGGGGTTAAAAAATCATGAAGTGTAAATACATTATTTTGCATGACCAAAATATAATTGTTAAGGCTTATACTGTGTTTTACTATAATTGGCACCACAGCTCCCATTGAAAATGATGCAACAAGGACACAAAGCCAAATACTTCTGCCACTATGTACTTCTGATTACATGGTGTTGAAGAATTGATTGGGGGCATGGTGGGAGGATATGCCATCTGTACTCATTTCTTGTAGAGCCTTTTAACTGAATTTCTTTTGTTATTATTATGAAACAAAGTTTTATTTTGGCTGGTACCATTTTTACTTTGTTCTTCTTCTGCAATCTTCCCACTTGGCTGGTACCATTTTTACTTTGTTCTTCTTCTGCAATCTTCCCACAAAGTCAGCGCCAGTGCCAGCACCAGGCAAACCCAGGCAAGTGCCGGGGCCCCCAGCTGCTGGGGGCCAAACCCCCATCCAAAGCAGTCTGGCCGTGCTGGGTGATGGCGCCGTAAAGCCGCGCTCCACGTGCTGCAGGATGCAGCCGCGTGTCTCTGCATGGCCGCGGTCACACGTTCTGCTAGCGTTGCAGTCATAAAGCGTCGCTAGTGCACAGGGGGTGGTCCGGGACTGCATTTAATCAAACAATGGGTGGTGAGGGGGGCCTGGGCTATATATAATTAATCCATAGGGGGTGCATATTATTAATTTGTGGGGGTGAAGAAGCTATATGTAATGAATCCAGACCGCTACATGAATTTACTGCAAATGGGCCCACTGAGGCTCTGTCGCCCTAGTGCCCACTGAAACCCTGAGTCTACCCTGCACAAAGTTGTAAGGTTTTATCTATGCAGTTTGGCCCAAATAAATATACATATACTAGAAAGGAAACCTATAAAATTGCTGAAATGGTTAAAAAAATGTGATATCAAAATTATAGAATAACCAGTTTATTTGTATCTGTCAGGATTGATACAGAAAATTCTGCAACTCATAGAAATCTATGTACATGTTGTAGAAATAATGCTATTTACATACGGTCCCCAACTTAAGGACTCTCAACTTACAGATGACCCTTAGTTACAGATGGACCTCTCTGTTCAGCTGTAAGGTTCTGTAATGAGGTTTTATTGATGATTCTTGTTCCCATGACAGCACAAATTTTTGAAAATTCAGTTGTCCCTGGGACAAAAATTTTTTGTCTGCCGTTAAATATATTAAATTTACCCGTTCCGACCTGTTCCAAATTCAACTTAAATACAAACCCAAAGAACCTATCTAAACCGGGAGCTGGCTGCATATTTATTTTACAATTTCCTTAATAAATCAGAACTTTGTCACAAATTTTCTACAACAAATAATAAAACAGGGATAAAGGTATTTATTAAACATATATTACAAGATGTAACGTTTACTATTCACATAACAACTTGCATATATAACCCGATAACAAGCTCAGTCTGCACAGATTCCAAGCATCACTGCAGAGATATATATGAATGTGAAAGTTCGGAGCAGCACCACAATGCTGGTGGGTGCACAAAAAAGTGACGGGGTGTCTTTTATTCCATGTGCAACCCCCCGTCACTTTTGATACCAATCCGGAGTGCGGCCATTTTTTAACTTTTATATAATAACTATATATATATCTATATCTCTCTCTCTCTCTCCCTCTCTCTCTCTTTTCTCTTTTTCTGTTTCGCGGCTTTTGGCCTTTCAAACCCACCCTAACCAGGCCTCTCCACTTCCGACACCATGCACCCCTTCTTGGGGCATTTCTCGCCACACCCACCAGCTGAACGAGACGCCTTTTTGGCTGCCCCAACATGAAAATGGGCATAGAAGATTACTTCAAATATTAAAGTTGTTCTTCTCCAATAAACTACTGCTGGAAATATAATCTGTATTTGTATTTTTTTCCTCTGCTCCATTTCTTACCTAATATATTGCACATGCCTGATTGAAAATAAGTGGAGACCAGCAGGTGAAATGCCCACCTCTGACAAAGCTTAAGAAATCACAAAATATATTTTAGTGATTAAAAAAAAAAATCACGTAATTAGATAAATAAATGTCTATTTGCAAACACACCTGTTTTTTCATGATTTCCAGATACCTTCCTTGGCTTCTGAACAATTGATATATTTTCTACACAGTCTGGCACATGAAATTAGGCAGTCTTGCTTACTGATGTAGGAGATTAAACATCGCCCTGATACATTTGATTGCCAGGATTGTTTATGAAGCTGTTACTTAAATAACTGCAGGAAAGAATGTTCCCCTGTAACATTTCCTAGAAATATGTAGATGAAACGTGCAAAACATAAGCAAAGGTACAGCCCAAAATAACATAAACAAAGGTACAGCCCAAAATAATGTGACCGTTGTCATTGTACATACCAAGGACACTAGGATGCCACGACCCATTGTTTTCGTGTCACATCCAGGTGTTGCAGGGGAACATCCAGTAAAGTGATATGGGTATGAAACAGAAAAAGTAAGACTAAGTGTGATATATATAAACATGCCATGTAATGCTAGAAACATTTCCAATCAGTGCAGTGTTGTTATGTCTCACTGAGTTAGTAATGGATGTTGAGGGCAGTAATAGAATGGCACTGCCAGTGCCTGCCGGATTGAAAATGTATTATGTTGAATCAATTTTATTGCAAATTACAAAATACAACGCAACAACTGCAACTTGCAACTAAGCACATAACATACAGTATAAGATATGCACAGAGTCTAGGTCATTTGCTTACGATCAACAAGGGTCTAAGATGAGTGAAATAGATCGAACTTCTTAAACGAAATAAAGGATAGGCTTAGAATTATTGCACTGAATATTGTATAATCCTTGACATGCCCATCGAGAGGTATATTGCCCCCTTCCACATGTGGTGGTAAGCTCCCCACCTAGACATGACATTTATATAACATAGTAAACAGTGGTCGATGGTTTGAAGGACGACCCAAACTCCAAAAGAATAGGCAGGTAAACCTGGCAAGTGGTCTAGTTTCCAAAGAGATCTTCAAAGTCCTCGGAGTCCCTAAATCTCATCCACGGGGTCCATACACGCAAAACCGCTCATGAGCCTCTGGTGTCATTATTGCCAGTTCCTCTACGCGGACGAGGCGCAACATTTCGTGGGCCTATTCAGCCACGGAGGGGCATGCAGTGGAGCGCCAGTGGCGTGTTATCACCACCCCAGCTTCAATCAAAAAGAAGCACAAGTAATCCCATTTTTGAGCTCCAATTTGGCCTGGAAGTACAGAGAGGAGTGCCACATCTGGGCATGCAGTCACCTGTTTACCTGAAATCCATTTATATGTGTCAAGCACTTTGTTCCAGAAGGGTCTGAGCGCATCACAGCTCCACTACACGTGCAACATATCTCCTCTGTCAGTTCCACAGCGCCAACAAGCAAAAATGTATTATATAACCAACACATGATCACATATGTCCTCAAAATAGCCCCTTTAGATAAATATTTACGTTTTTCAGGCTGAGGGATTGTAGGAACATGGATGGGACTTCCCCTAGCCCCCACTACACAATTTTTGTGCTCATAACACCAGACAAGGGTCGGAATAAAATTTCTAACAACACGTTCTCTACTTTGCGTGTGAGAAGTCTTTCATATATCGCAATATAATAATGAATTGCAACAACTCCAATTACAATGTTCAAAATGTACTTTATATTAATATAATATTTTAAACAATCTCTAAAGGACAAGCCCTTACCTCTTGAGTCCCCCCCGGTGCCTGCAGCCTCCTTCTCTAGTGTCTATGAGACGTCTGGTGACAGAAAAGAGATCAGCAATCAGGACAATGTGCCTGGCTGGCTAGTGTACACAGACACCTAATGATCAACCCCACAACTTTTGGAGTATATACACACCCCAGGCCATTGATACGCTAGCATCAGGTCATTGAGCCTGGAGGATTTGAGAAATATACATTATTGTTGCACTCTCTTAAAGAGACAGTATTACTCTCCTCTATGTAACAAGGAGATCACATTACTCCTCAGAAAGGTTACAAAAGAAGTATATGTAAGATGGGGATCCTAAATCCTACTACAATGAGGCAACCAAATCAAAACCCACAAAAAAAAATTAGAGGCGAACAACTAAATGCTTTGAAAAATCCACAAGCGTTAGAACTAGAGAAGATGCACACCAAGAGGCTTTATACAGCATGAGTGAATCAGATAGTGAGGCAGAAACATATTTATGAAAGAGTGGATTCCCTAGAACAGTGATGGCAAACCTTTTAAAGATCGAGTGCCCAAAATGAGACCCAAAACACACTAGCTTTTTCCAAAGTGCCAACACAGCAATTTAGGCAGTAGCAGACTTACTGCTACCAGAATCTTTGAGCTCCGATCCGACCGTGTCCACACCTTCTCACTCTTCGGACAGGACCAGGCAGCTCAGGATGGGTCACTTTAAAATATCAGGGCACTACTTGGACTGCATGAGACTGCAGGAAGATGCGATGTCTGGCAAACTCTGTGCCTGGGAGACAGCCCGCATGCCCACAGAGAGGTCTCTGAGTGCCATCTATGGCACCAGTGCCATAGGTTCGCCACCACTCCCCTAGAAGATACCAAATTATCCGGTGCTCACAAAAAGTGACAAAAAACAAACATAAATCTGGAAAACATATCCCACATAAATTATCCCAGAATAAGAGGAATGCAGGAAAGCATAAAGGACAAATAACTTCCAACAGTTCTAAACCATATCTCTAATAAATGCTTGGGGAAAGATGAAACAAACGTCTGAATATTCTGTGTTGGTTGTTGTTGGAGTAATACGTTCCACACAATTTTAGTTTCAAGTTACATGCGGACATTGAAATGGTGCCCAAAGGCAGCACAAAGGATAAGTTCTTTGTTAAACCTAGTAAAATGCAGACGATGTGTAATATATCAGGAAACATAAAATACTTTAAAGAGAATTTAAATACAAAAGAATATAATGCTGAGAAATGGGAAGCACATAAAGTCACCATCTTCATAAAACTAGGAGCTAGGAAAAAGGAAATTAGAGAAAGCAAGATACCGGTAGATGAACTTACTAAACCAATTAGGTCCTTAAAAATATGTATAAACAAACACTAGCCATAAACCTGAAACACCACAAAAAAGGGAAACAAAAAACAAAATGTAGAAAGCATAAAGTGACACTTTATTAGATCAATTACAATAAATTCATTTTAAAAGGAGACATACATAAAAAAGTTCCACCAATAGATAAATATACATAACAAATAATTCACAGTAACCCTGTATAGAGGTATAGAAGATATAGTCCTCAGAACCAGTCAAGGTATTTGCTTGCAAACAATTATTGCACATTACCCAGGGGAATAACAGAGGACAATGGACACATATACAGTTATATACGGACTAAGGGTGGACAGGGCCGATTCTAGACAAAGTGGGGCCCTGGGCAAAGCTAAAAATGGGGCTCCAAAATAAAACTATTTTATGACCAGTCACAGTCAGTAAGAGGCTCCCTTTAGTATGGTAAAACAAACTGTAATATGGGAAATTTTTATAGGAGATAGATAATAGGGAGATTGATGGGCAGCACGATGACTCAGTGGCTAGCACTACAGCCTTGCAGCACTGGTCAACATCTGCAAATTAACCCAATACAATATGTTAAACATAGAAAACTCCCAGTAGCTTTACTATACATAGACACGGAAAAAGAATTCAATGGGGTAAATTACTCTTCTTAGAATTGACACTGGAAAAAAGTAAGTTTCCTCTTGATAAATAAAATGATGGCCCTCTCCCAAAATCCATCAGTCATGATTAAAATTAATCTTTATCCCCCTCATTCAATATTAGGAATAGAACTTGGTAGAGATGCCCATTTCCCCCCATACTTTATTGCTACCATGGACATATTTTCACAACTACTGAAAACCCTGAAATTTAGGTGTCAATGGAGAAAAACATCTTAATAAAACATCTGCATTCGATGATAATATGCTATTAATCTCAAAAGCTGCTCACAATGATTCATCATTACGCTTGATCACAATCTTACAAAGTCAGAACTTCTTAACATATACACAAAGCAGAGAGAATAGAAAGTAGTAATCAAAGATTCAATATTCACTTATAATAACCCATATATCATTCATTTGGGAATGAAATTAAACAGAACCGAGGTTTACAAACTAAATTACACTCCCTTACTAACAAAAATATATGAGCAACTTAAGAAGTGGAACTCCTTTCCAATATCTTGGTTTGTAAGAAACAACATAATTAAAATAGTTGTCTTACTCCAAATACTCTACACCGTTGGAATCTCTATGGGAATTATTTGTAAAAAATTTTTGCTAAATTCAAACGGTTTATTACCGTCATCCTTCCGGCATAAGTCCCAAGGGGGAATATGCATGGAGAATTATATAGCAATGCAATACATATAAACAGAATTCTGACTTGGAGAAACAACCCTAGCTCTAAACTGTGTGTAGATCTAGAGAACTCCATGCTAGAAAACAATATAGACAACTACCTTTAGCTTACCCCACATAACATATTCAGATATGCTAACATTCCGGATGTATTAACAAAGACATCAATTAAAACTTGGCACAGTTCAAATAAAAAAATAACCTCATAGCTCGAAACAGGAAACACACTCATTTACGAGAACCCCAGATTATCTATGAAGCCTATCACCTTTTTATAGATGAGGATGGAGAACTAGACCTAAAGAAACTTGAAGAAGATGATTTTCCCATAACATTAAAGGGGTCATCCAATATCAGCAAATAATTGATATTGTTTGTGTCAGGAAAATTATAAAATGTTCCAATATACTTTAAGTATTACTTTCTCATGATTTTCTAGATCTCTGCTAGCTGTCCTTCTATAGAAAGTTTCTATGTTTACTTCCAGTGGATAGAAATCTGTCCATGTGATGTCACACAGGTGCACAAGCCGTTAATATCACACAGCTCTGACTACTCTTTGTGATACTAACGACCCATGCACCTGTGTGTCCATAACATGTCTATGGACAGATTTCTATCCAATGGTAGAAAACATAGACATTTTTTATAGAAGGACAGAAAGCAGAGAACTAGGAGGCGGTTAGGAATTGATGCAGAAAGTATATTGGAAAATTGTATAACTTTTCCTTATACAAACCACATCAAATTTTTGCGCAGAGTGGACAACACCGTTAACAAGAAAGGAACTTGAAATACTTCCAGATTTAATCAAATGAGTTTCACCAGACTTCTGTTCAGCATACATAGAATCCACTTTTGATAAAATGATTGATTTAACAATCCCTTTTTTCTTCTATCTATAAAATATTTTCAAATGGAACAAAGAAAACCTCATACTTACAAAGTTGGCAAAAAGAATTGGGGATCCTGTTTGCAAACAAAATAAAAAAAAAAAAAAAACTTCCACTCTTTTCCGATGTCAAATATCAGATTTAAAGAAACTTGTTAAAAAGTGGTATGTCGGAGGTATTTAATTCCAGAGCAGCTGCTTAGGATAGATAATTGTATTTCACAAATCTGTTGGAGATGTAAATCAGAAGTTGGTTATATGCCCCATATCTCTAATTCATGTGTAGTATTTCAACCCTTCTGGAATTTATTACAAAATATACTAAATAAATTCTTCAACACTAGGTGTCAGATTTTGGTCAAAGTAACTTTGTTGAATTAGGGAGAAGATTTAAAATGTATTAATGAAAAGAATAATTCCCCTCTTACCAGGAGCTGCACAATCTGTGGCAGCTACAGCTGGAACTTGCTGCATCCAAACTCTCCTAAAATCACAGATTGGTTAGGGGAAGTTCAGGTATATCACACAACTTAAACTGAATCAATACATAAAATATGGTCAGATTGGGATGTTTTCACTTTCAATTTTGCAGACCTATTCACAAATTTAGAAGGTGTACTTCATATTGTATTCAAAGATAATCGTAATGGTGGTACACATCCACCCTATCAAATTAAAATATTAAAGGTGCCCAAAGGGACCCTACTTACCCTAACCTCTTCCCCTTCCTCCTTACGCCCCTTACTTATGCAGCACTGGATAACATGACTGGCTTAACCATTTAACCAGACATGAATGGAGGGAATCCCACATTTTCTGTGATAACTAAATGAGTTATCTCCCTTTAAGTAATGTTAAAGTCATGCATTTGTATTTCCCCACTCATCTCATCCAATCTCCCCACAAATCTCAAAATAAATTACATAAAATTGTCCAGCAGAACAGACATAAATATAAATAAACAGTAAAAATCATAAACATGTTAGGTATCCTGAATCCCAAAATGTACGATCTATAAAAATATAATAATGTTTTTCCCATCGTTGAACCCCGTAACTGAAAATAGCGCCCGAAGTCTAAAATGCCACTTTTTGCCATTTTGAAAAATATAAACAATTCTATAAAAAGTGATCAGAAGGCCATAAAGTCCTTAAAATTGTAGCATTGACAATGTCATTAACAATTGCAAAAATATTACACTAAACACAGCTCTGTACACCTAAGTATGAAAAAGCTATTAGAGTCAGAAATGGCAAAATTAAGAATTTAATTGTTTTGTACAGGAGGTTTTAATTTTTATAAATACATTATATAAACCTATATAAATTTGGTCTCCCGGTGATCGTAATGACCCAAAGAATAAAATAGACATGTCATTTGGGGACGCACAGTGAAAGCCGTAAAAATCCAAGCCCACAAGAAAAATGGCACATTGCATTTCAAATTATTTCCCCTGCTTCTAAGTACAGTACATGGCAAGGAATATAAAATACCATCACTATAAAGTTATGGATTTTTGAAGGTGGGTAGTGAAAAATGAAACTGCAATTACAAAAAAGCGCCTGGTCATTAAGGGGTTAATAAAATGTCCAGCAGATCCCGCCTCATTAACGAAATGTCCCTAGCAGAGCCCCCTCAATAATAAAATATCCATAGCAGAACCCCCTATTAATAAAATGTCCATAGCAGAGCTCCCTTAAAAAATAAATGTAGTCTTTGCCCTCCAGCATTCACCTCAGGTGTCTTCTTCTCCCTGCAGCAAGTCTACGGCTTCCCAGCAGCATAAACATGCCTCTCCCCATGCACACTGTGACTTGGCAGTGTCACTGCTTGCTGATGTCAAAACTTGTGCTGAAAAACTCAGCTCAATTTACACAGTACATATCTACCTACACCAACTATTTAGTTATTTATTTATTTGCATCCATTTATAGATATATGCAGATACATAGAACCAGAAGTTAGAACAAATACATAACCAGAACCAGAAGTTTTATGTATAAATAAAGCACTAGAGTCAAGCTTATATTATAAATGCAGTACCAGAACCAAGTTCTATAAATACAAATATACAGCACCAGAGCCCAACTCAGTCTCATGCAATCTCAATGTACACAATGGCTTTCACTACAAACGATACCAGACTTAAGAGAATATTTCTTGAGGCCAGCTATGGCTATGTGATGTCTTTACAGCTAAATTTATACCATTGCATATTTAGGTATCACTTTACCATTTTCTGTATGTTTTTGATCCTTCTAAATTAGTTAGCCGCCAAATTATTGATCTCCTTTTCAGTTATATTATTGTTCTGTGTCTTATCCTCACTGATAATGAAAATGGAGGTTCTTTGTTGCTTATTATAATGGAGCAATGGCTATAAATAAACATTACTTCTTAATTAAATGCAAGTGTTGCATTTGGATATCGCTGTCATTCTTATAGAGTATGAATGGATTGGTACTGTACATTTTTGACCACTCTTTCATTAAAACTAAAAAAGCCTATTCCTGTGATTAAGAATCTAGGGATGAAACCACCAGCCCTTATTGATTTTATGGATAAGTAAAGTTGTTCTTGGACTAACTGTTTTCATTTCTTTATGAGTAGGAGTGCAATTCTTTAATAAAGTGTAAATTACTAGCATACTGCACGCAGGTATCTATCCTTTAAATCCATTTAATAGAATGGAACCTCATGAACCTAAGCTTCTAGTGAAGAGCTTTGCAATACTTACTAAATACTACAGACTGAGAATGAGTCTTAAAGTTACTGATTTGTCAAGTGATTTGGTAAGTTTATCTCCCTATTTGTATCCTATTACAAATGCTTTGTAAGAGTTGTTAAAGGAACATTACCATCAAAATAAAGCATGCAAGCTTACTTATAGATCCATATACCGCAACTGTTGTAATCCTCTTATATTTGTTACCTATGGCCGTCTTCCTTCTAAAATGAGTTTTTATAATTATACCAATGAGCCTAATGGGCTGCCTCTCTGGGATCTAACTTTGAAGACTGCTACACTGTCTCATCCTCCCCCTGCTCCCTCAGCACTTCCTGCTGTAAATTAGCATTTCATGCTGTAATCTCACAGTGTCTGAATATATGAGTTAGTTGTCCCTTGTTTATTTTAAAGGTGAATTTCCTTTAATTTACAATATTTACTATTACATTTTAAGTTAAAAAAAATTATAAAGCTTCTGTGTTCCTCTTTTCTCAGTTTTTTTCTGTAGTGCATGGGCCTGCTTAGAATTATGTCTACAAATATGTGCTCATTGTTCATTGGCTTATGTGATGCTTTTCTGACATCTGCCTTCTTTTATGTAGGATTTAGTAGTCTATATTGACTACTTTTGAATATTTGATTTGGTTATAAAACACAAAATAGACAGATGTTACTATAAAGGTTTATAGTGGAGAATTTTATAGGCTTGTATGTAAGTTTGTTTATTGCAACTTTTTTGCATTTTGCCACCAACTTCTTTATAAACCCATTTATACTTAGGATGGAGTCAATACAACCCATTAAATTGATTACAATTTAGGTGATATTGGTTACTAAAAGGTGTACTAAATTCCTTTAATTTAAATGGGTGTACCTTTTGTTGAAATGTATTCATCTTTATTCAACAGACTTAATATTACATGTATGTGAAGGAGGCCTAAGACAGTTCATGATAATGACACATGATTCTGCTCCCTAATTCTCTTACAGTAAATAAAGCACTTCGGTCAGATAGAGGGCCTGCTGCGAGCTGCAGAAAACTTTCTCTATTTGTGTCTAGGCTACATTTCAATTGTCTCTTCTCTTTATAGACTTGTATTGGCAACTGTAGTTTTATACTTCACTGAGCAGTCCAATGAGGGATATCTGCACGGTAACAGGGACAGGAAACATGTTCGGTGTGATCTAAGAAGCTAAGTAGATAATAGCTACTTTTGTGTCAGAAAAGTCAGAAGAAGCATAAAGCATAAATGATGGGGCTTATAAAGAAAAAGACTGCACACATTGTACCACACATAGGAAATCGTGAACTTAGTCAAGTTTATGTTTCAGATTGCAATGTGTTTTAATTGATGAACTTATTCCCAATTTTTCACAGATTGTTTTTGTATATGAAATTTTGTAACATTTGTTAAAAAAATATTCATCTTGAAATCATTATAAAACAAATAAGCTATGCGTGTTTCCACCAGAGTTTTCATTAACTTTTAAAGTTATGATACAGTGTATTTTGTTTCGATTTTAACATTTTAAGAAAAATTAAGCTAAATTACCATCATTAGTTAACCCATTATGAAGCAAGGATTGCATACACTTACATATAGTCAGTAGTGGCATCATGCATTCTACAATTAGGTAAAGTAACACCAAATCAGAGCAAAATTTTGAGTGAAACCAATCAAGTGATCCCTGCCAACCTTTATTTAATACTCTATTTGTCAACTGATCTTAGTGGAACTCACTATTCCTTTTTGTCGAGTGCTTTTTCTTGAATTTTTCAGCTATTGCTTCCAAAAGAGCTTCCAAGTAACTTACTGTGGCAGGGCTATCATCTCTCTTTTTTCCATCCTTGATACCATAGTACATCTCAGAAGCACAAAGAGAGGAGGGCAGTGTATACTCCCTACCTTGACCACCAAGGTCAGTAAAGAACATAAGCATTACAAAGCGGTGGATGACTTATATTAAAACTGAACTTTTAATAAATCAATAGTTATAAAATAGTAATAAAATGCAAAGTGAACTCCGAGTAGGAGCACTAAAAGCACCAAACAGCAAGAAAGAAATATATATTTAGGTGCTCCTCCTGTAGGCACAATATATAAAATCTTCCTTTAACCCAATGTACATGCTAAACTCATATAGGTAGTCACATACCTGTGAATTTATGAGATGTGGGGGCATCTATAGAGTATGATGCTTAAGTGTAATGCAGAATTTATTCTTGTGGCACAGCTGCAGAGAAACCAAGCACTTACTTATTGCCATGTTTTCTTACAGATGTCACATTATTACTAAGAGTTTCAGAAGTGGGCCATGTACTGATCAACGTATTGTCAAACGATCCTAGCGAAATAGGGATTTTCCAAAGTGGAATACTTCTTTAATGTACAGTACTACTACTATGGGGTTATGATACAAAAAGATCCTTTTGATTTAATTGACAATTCCATAAGCATTTCATATACTAAATTTGACCTATTAAAATGTTAGTTCATTAATAGTTGATCATGGTGGTGAGACTCCATTATCTCCACCGTTATGTACAGTGGTGTTGGAGTGGAATCTACACTGCACAAAAAGTGCACAGACTCTTACATTAAACCTGTGAGTTAGAAACAATATAGTGGGTATATTTAAAATTAAAGAAAAGTTCTCTGAAAATAAATATTTGTGTACTTTAGGTTCCAGGGTACTTTGATAGATTTTGTGGAACCTTCTTTCGGGAATTGCTAATCTTTGTTTATCATGTGCTGTCATATTTTTTATATTTTCATTAACTAATTCTAAGTATGCACTAATGCTGTATGCTTTTACGTCTTATATCCATATTCACATAGGAGCCCTTTCACTGAGGGAAAATGCATTGGGCCTCTGATATACTGATGGTTACACCATTTCTATTGGGAATCTGCTATATCCTGGGAGGGGCTTTTTCTTTCTTTTGAAGGTACACCACGATCAGAGTCAGAAGAAGACAGCACATGTGGATAGACCATTAATAGTAAACAACTGGAAAACCTCTTTTCCTGTATAATGTGTCCAGATCCTTATTGTCAAAAGAAGATGACCTTCTAGACCAGTGGTGGCGAACCTATGGCACGGGTGCCAGAGGTGGAACTCAGAGCCCTTTGTATGGGCACCCTTGCCATCACCCCAAGGCACGGTTCACCAGACAGGACTCAAGGCCTCTTACAGTCACAGTCAGCCCTGGACCCTAGAAGGAAGCTACAATGATGATCCAAACTTCTTCTCCTTCTTTCTACTGTATTTGGGTCCTCAGGTGCCTATACAATTTAAACCTGTGACGGAGCAGTGAGTAATAAGTTACTGCTTAAATTGTGGCTTTGGCACTTTGCGAAAAATGTGTGGGTTTTGGTTGTAGTTTGGGCACCCAGTGTCTAAAAGGTTTGCCATCACTGTTCTAGACCATGTCTAGTGCCACTTTTCTATTGCTTTCCAAGAAATAGAATGCAATGTTAATTCTATTAGTTAAAAGCTGTAGCCATCACCGTCTCTACCTTGATATAAAAGAATGATTAGTTGTATATGCTCATTCTAAAGCAATGGAAGAACAGCTGTATTCTTGTTTAGAAATCTTGCATGTCTTCTTGGCAATATATTGTTGGAATGTCAAAGTACATTTGTAGCCTATTAAAATAGTAGAAATAACAAACCCTAAAATGTCCCCATCTTCTAAGGAGGAGGCTATCTACACAGATGGTTAAAATTCAAAGCAGAAGGATCACCTCCCTCCACAGGAATCCGCAACATGTTCATTTCAAAGGAAGACAAGCGGCCCATCCTGGATTCTATGCCAAGTAACTCGAACCTTGATGACCGCTCTTCAGGTCAATAGATCAAACATTTAGAAAGTAGTATACAAGGCTTAATAGCCTAATTCAGATGTTGTGACATGTTTTTATTCTTTCTACAATCAAATGCCATAATTTTCATGTTAATAAAAACAGTAATGTTAGCCACATTGTGGGCACACTAGATAAAGGTTTTGTCAAAAGACCCATTTCAGTTACAGTTGAGGGAAAAGATAATGAACAACTTTTTCAACCCCTCTACCATCTCCAACTGTTTGCATCCTTTAATATGCCCCCTATTCCTCTTGATAAAAAGTTAGCAAAATGGAGTCATACTCTGGGGGAAATGGGTTTCTAGTACCTTAGGGGCTCTGCAAACATGTCATGGCACCTGGAAGCTAAAATCCAAATCTGCCTAACAAAAGCCCAACAGCGCTCCTTCCCTTCTGCGCCCCGCCATGTGCCAAGATGGTTACATCCACATGTGGTGTGTTCTCGTACTTAGAAGATATTATGCAATATATTCATAGATGCATTTTCTACTTTTATTCAGCTTAAGTGGGTCACTTTTAGGTCTAAATTAATGTATTAAGGACATCTACGAGGATGAAGGATTGTAAACCAAGCACACTGATATACTTGTGTGTGTCCCCTCTGGCAGGGTCTGCTCATCTTTTAGCTTCTTAAACCCTTGCTTTTAAGAAATAAAGGATTTAAAATTTTTACAAATGAGCCTTTTTAAAACCTTTATTTTCATAAGAAGAAGGTCCTAAGAAGCTACAAGAGGACCAAATCCTGCAAGAGGTGGCGCACACATGTCAGTGTGCTTGGTTTACAAACCTTCATCCTGGTGGTAGATATCCTTTAATGACAACATTTGAAAATTCCAAATAAAACTTTATTTTATTTTTATTTCTCTACAATACTTAAAGGCTTAACAAGAGGTTGAGGAAGATTAAGGAAATTTGTGGGGGGGTTCTATCAACAGGACCTCCTAAACCCCTACAGAAATAAAATGGTCCCTAGAATAAATAAAATTCTAACATTTTCTTAAAAAATGTTAAAGAAGTTAAAAAAAATGCTGTTTGATTTCGGATCTTTCTAGCATCATAATAAAACAAAAGGTAACTTATAAAATGACAACACAAAGCTGAGATATGGTAATTGTTAATCAATAACTACTTTGGGTACTTTTTTAAACATTTTTACTAAATCCATTTTAATCCATACTCCATAATTTGAAGTAGAACATGTCATGAACAAACAATCAAAACCTTTCTAGCCTACGCCATTCCTGAACTATCAGTGCGCTCCTGTGCTGACTTCTCTATCTTGGACTGGATACCTAACAGTTAAGAATCTAAATTAACAGGACCCAATAGCCATGCAGTAATGCATACCACCATAGGTTATGATGCAGTTAAAGTTGTAGTCTATGGTATAAGTGATTTAATTATTGTATGTCTCAACCATTGCCACCAATGGCCTCAGCTGAGCATATACATTGCTCAGTAAGAGGGAGCAGGATGGAAAGACATACTGTAACTAACTTTATTGTCTTTCCATCCTGTGTTTGCCACAGTATATTATGTATACTTAATAGACATATGTAAAAAGGATTCTTCTGCCAGTATATTTCTATATATGTACACTACAGAAGCTTTCCTGGCATATACAAACTGAGCATATACATAATTGTGGTGTGAATGGAGCCTATGTCTTTTTTCCCAAAAAATTATTTTCTTTTTATTTAAGGTATTAAAACATGACAATATTTATATTAATTTGATGTTTACATGATTGTAATTACCTACAGCATAAAAGTAATGTGTGGTTTTGACTACACGTTGAAAGGCATAAAACAATGTTTATTTGCCTTCCTGTACTTTGTGGGATCCATTTAAGTTGCTCCATAAAGAAAATCAAATTTGAAGTGCATTGCAAAGTCTTGTAGATGGACAGCAAGTCAAGCTCTCCCACCTCAGAATACCACATCTGTTGTGATAGATTTCCCTGGATGCAGAATCGTGGGTAATTTATCTTTAAACCCATAGTCACCCATCATATAAACAAGCAAATCTTATGGATTATGTCTTCTATAACAACATCTTCAGTAAAAAGTAAGTAGCTTGACATCAATGGGCCTAATATATCAGGTGAGCCCAGCACTCCAGACTAGTTGAAAGATGTGCAGCAATTACTGTATGTAGCATTCACTCCACTGGCCTCTACTTCTGGCATAGAGATCTGTTAGCGTGGTCAACATTGTAATTGTCCTTTAACACTTTACCTTTTTTGTTCATAGTGGTTCCCTTCGGAGGCAAACATGTGTGAGCCAGACACAAACAAGGACAGTGAGCCCTATTGCTGAGACCCCAAACTGTCACCTGCCTGATTATTGGGTCCTCCCAAAATGGTGGTGAATAACTTGGCACCTACACCAAGTGAGAACAAGTGAGACCAATAACAAATCACGAGTCACAACTAGATAGCAAATGCAGTACAGAATCAAAACGACGGTAGAATGGTTGAGGATATAGCAAATATTCAGAAACCAGGAGAAGCAAGAGAAACAGAATATAGCAAGCAGACCATGACACAGACCGCAACATAGCTGTAACAGGTGAGAACTGCGTGGACCAATCTAGCAACACTATTTTACAAACCGTTTCTTCACCAAAGTATGATTTGAGTGATAGTCCTCCTGGAACACTATGTTGTGCTTTTTTTCAAACAAATGGTACTCAAGTGTAACTCATCTTGTAGGATGACTAACATATAGTTGAGCATTGAGACCACTATCAAGTATCCAGTGCTTTTGTCTTTGAAACAACCCCATATCACAAGGCTTCCTCAACCGAACTAGACAATTTCTACATGGGTTATCCAGGATTTTCATCAATTCTTCCAGACCCATTTGCACCTATCAGAGCCCAGTCTGTTAATTTTTTCTCATCAATCCAAATAATTTGTTTCCAATCTTCTACTGTCCACTTTTCAAGGCTTCTTTGCCTTTTATTGGGCCACCATGCCACACCTGTGTAATCCATTTATCATGGTCCTTAGATGGGTCTGTAATATCACTACTGTATATTCAAGGAAAACAATCCACCTCCAGCTCCTAACAATGCACCAGAAATGATAGACATTGTGATAAGCCGACCTTCTAACTACAAAACATTGCCTTGAAGTCCACCTCTTGGCTGTGGAATGGATGGATGAACTTCATTTTATATTCTTCTGATAAAACTTGTAAAATAAATGTGTCTCACTTATAAATTTACCTTTCTATTGCTCATACGGTATTGAACCATCTCAGAACTCCTAAAAGAGGGAAAGGAGGACCATGAGTAGATGCCACATTATCCAGTACTGATAGTGTGAAATTCAATATTCAATATAGGTCATAAAAATTTTAGTCCAGTAAAACTACTTTATCAGAGTAAATAAGGCAGTGCCAGCAATAAGTACGGTCCATGCTGTGATTGGTAATATCCACCATTCCTATAGAGATAAATGGCAGTGTTTGACCATCACTTCATTCAATCTCCCTACATATAAAGAAAGAAAGGTCAAACTCCAGAGGCAAAAGGGCTTTTTTCTTCAAGCTAACCTGTTAAAAAAAAGTTTAAATACAATTAATACATTATTTTTTTTAATAAAAATAAATGAAATACAGTAAAAGCCTCCAAAAAACAACATTTTCTGAGCACATCTGATAAAGTACAAAAAGCACAAAATCACAAAAAAACCCACATATTTGATATTTCTATGTCCGTCTGTGCAATAAATTGGAAATAGTATTGGACCTGCTCGGTGAATGCTGCAAAAAATGAACTTGCAAAACTTTCCACCAATATCAATTTTTTTATCAAAACTCTTCATTAAGACGTGATGAAAAATTGTTATATGTGCCACTAAAAAGAACAACTCATCACACAAAAAACAAACCCACAACCAGCTCTGTCAACTGAAAAATACTAAAGTTAAGTCTGAAAAGATATCGATACTAAAACAAATGAGACTGACTTTCTATGTGCATCTAATTTAACTCAAAGTAAGCCCTTATATGTCCAAGTTGCCCCCCCCCCAAAAAAAATTGCATAACCTTAAAAATAGTGACAAAGGAAATCTGCTCTTAATGGCGCAACTTCCCAAAAATGCTATGGCATGTGCCCATACAGCAGTTTACCACCACATATGGGGTATTGGCATACTCAGTAGAAATTAGGTATCAAACCATTTACATTTTTTTGAAAAATACCATCATTTAGCCAAAAAAATGTAATTTTGCTTTAACCCCTGTGAAACACTTAAAGGGTTAACAAACTTCATAATCGTTGTTTTGCATATGTTGAGGGGTATAGTTTCTAAAATGGTATAATTTATGGGATTTTAAGCTGAGCAGGTCCCTCAAAAGTATGATTTTGCTTTTTTTATGAAAATGTGAAAAGTTCCAAGCCTCATAGCATTCTACCAAAATAAGAAGACTCATAAAAAATGGGTCAACATAAAGCAGACATTCAGTAAATGTTAGTTATCGAGTTATTTTGATGTTATGACTATGGGTCAGAAAAGTCAAAAATGTTGAATTTAGAATATTTTTTTACATTTTTGTCAAATATTAGAGATGAGCGAACACTAAAATGCTTGAGTGCTCGTTATTCGAGTCAAACTTTTTCCGATGCTTGAGTGCTCGTTTTGAATAACGAACCCCATTGAAGTCAATGGGAGACTCAAGCATTTTTCAAGGGGACAAAGGCTCTGCACAGGGAAGCTTGGCCAAACACCTGGAAACCTCAGAAAATGATGGAAACACCATGGAAATGGACAGGAAACAGCAGGGGCAGCATGCATGGATGCCTCTGAGGCTGCCCAATCGTACCATTATGCCAAAATTATGGGCAACAGCATGGCGATGACAGAGTGACCGAGTGAGGCGAGATAGCATCTAAAACACCTAATAATTGACCCTGACACTATAGGGGATGGCAAGCAGAGACAGCGGCAGCAGCGACAGGCTAGAGAGTGGCATGGCGACATACCCCAAATGGACTCAGGCTTCGAACCAATTTAAAAAATTCCTTTTGGCAAGGATAACGTGTAGCACTGTACATATTATTATTTGGCCTGGTTATGGCGGCAGAGGGGAACTAAAGGAGGTGAGAAAGAAGCGCAGAAATGATTTCCTATATGAACAAAAGGTTGACGGTATATTTAATCGATAACACAGCATGGCGGCGACAGAGTGACCAAGTTCCATAACATATCTGGCGAAAAATGAGCCTGACACAGCTCGTTTGCTAAGGGGGATGACATGTGGAGGCAGCTTTGGAGACGACTTTTGGAGGCAGCTATGGAGACGACATGTGGAGGCTGCTATGGAGACAACGTGTGGAGGCAGCTATGGAGATGGCATGTGGAGGCTGCTATGGAGACGGCGTCTGGAGGCATGTGGGGGGGGGGACGCGCACTGAGTCATATAGCTTTGCATCCATTGTCAAATTCAGTGACCAATATAAAACACCAGAAATCACAGCCGGTAAAACACCCGAAAATGTAGCTTGACACAGCTCGTTTCTTGGGAGGTGGCAGACTGGGGGGAAGGAGGTTGAGGTGGAGGAGCTGGAGGAGTGCTCACTTGGGTAACATGGGTGGACTACGTGGAAGACTGACTGGTGGACAAATGACTTGAATCATTGTCCGCAATTCGCACTTTTGTGGTGCTCTACCATGAGTCCCAGTATGTTGAGACATAAAGCTAGGGAGTGTAGCTCTGCGGCAGTCCCTGCTCCCTCATCAGCAGGTAGTGTCTTACCCCGCCCTGGACCGCGGCCTCTGACCGCTGCAGTAATTGGATGCCCACGCCCTCGTCCTCTACCTTTAGCCCTCGGGTTCAACATTTTCCAAAATGTGTTTGTTTGGTTTTTTTTGGATTTATAGAAGAACAAATCGTGTAGAAGAAATCAGACAGCAACTCAGAAGATGATTGCTATGGCTAGTTTCTAACCAACACAGACAATTTTTTTTAAATGTCCTCGTATTGAGGTGAACAAAAGACCATAAAATTTGATTGCTATAATGGAGATTTCCCACCCCCAAAAAAAATTAAAAGAGAAAATGTATATGAACGAAACACGCCATCAAAATCAGAGAGCAAACTGAAATGCGGATTTCTGAATGTCCCGGTACTAATGTGAACAAAAAAAAACGTATTAGATTACGCCACACGTGACGTACACTACGCTTCACCGGCAGAGAGAATGTGGATAGGGATTTCTGGAGACTAGATTGCTAAACAGTAGCAGGCAGACTAAGCTAGATGAAATTGCATTTGCACCACTGACAGGACACAAAAGGATTTTGTGCTGTGACTTTCCCTTTCAGTTTTGAAAAAAAAAAAATCGGCAGACTGTGCTCAATTCAATCAAACCCCCAATATATTGTCCCACTTAGCTCTTTGAAATGGATATGTGTGTCACTAAGAGCCAAAAATAACGTTCGCAAGTCTCCCTGCAAATTTATTACAATATGGTAGTAGCTACACTAGTGCCAGCAAGCCCAATCACAAGCAAATAATAAAAAAAAATAACGCTATTGTAGCCCTGACAAGGGCTGTTGGGTTCTTGTAGAATCACTCCTGCCTAACACTGATCTAATAGAACACCCTAACGCTATCCCTGATCAGCAGCAGCTCTATCCCTAACGGCATCCAGGCAGAGAATGATCTGAGCACTGCGGGCAGTGGCTAGTATATTCCACGGTCACCTGATTAGGCCAGCCAACCACTGCTATTGACATGTAAGTGTACCACGTGATGCTTGATGTACTGCAGAGTCTCCTGGCTTGTGATTGGCTCTGTTTCTGGCTGCCAAAAATCAAAACGGCGGGAGATGCCATTTTCTCAAGCTGGCAAAATATTCGTCTGAGCAACGAGCAGTTGCGAGTATGCTAATGCTTGACGAGTATGTTCGCTCATCTCTATCAAATATCCATTTTTTTTTATAAATCAACACAAAACATATCAACTAAATTTTTCCACTAAAATGTGTCACAAAAACAGTCTCAAAATCACCTGGGTATGTTAAAGCATTTCAAAGTTCCAAAAATAGAATCACCGCTTATCATTCCCCCCTGCCTAATCTGCTTTTCACATTTCACCTAAATTACAGTTTACCACCATGGACTATATTACATATATATATATATATAGATAGATAGATAAATTGGGAAAAAGCGAGCAGCACTCCAAAGGTAGAATTCAAAAGTTGGTGATCTATGTAACTCTGTCAGGAAGTAGTTTCTCTGATGTCTTGTTTGTTTCCCCCCTCCTAATTTTTAGATTACATCAGGCAGAGAGATGGAGTAGGGTGAGAGGAAGACAGTGTAAGAGCCTGTGAAACTACAGCACAGAGGGGCATAATTTTAGCATTATTTTAAAAGTTGAGTATAGAAGGAAGGAGGCCATGGATAACAAATATAAGAAGATTACCACAGTCACAATGCCTCAATCTACAAGTAAGTGTCCCTGGTCTATCATGCTTCATTTTGATGGTAGATCTCCTTTAATAAACGTTTAATAACAGAGTATTTATTATTTGGGCCAAAATAAACTAAGAAAATTACTTCCTTTCCAATTCCCCATGGTTTAATGCAGTCTTGGCAAGACCATCAGCATTTCACCCTAAGGTAGCACAGCTGAAGGCGGTTCAAGCCGAAACACGCATTGGATACACCGTTATCCCTGGTGCAGGAGTGTATCTAGAGTTCCAAATGGGTAAGATCTTGTTTCTAAATTGTTGGTTTTCATGTAGCTGTATCTGTTCTCTGTACCCTGGTTAGTGGAAATGTTATCGACTATACTATGTAAATACAGCCTGATTTATAACACTCTTATTACACTACGGATTAGCTCTCCACATACTGTACTATTTGAACCTGTATTGGTATGCAATATGTAAATATTTGCAATATTTACTTTTGTACAGATATCTTTTGTTTGTGCTTTGACATCATGTTTCTCAATGTTAGTTGGGGGACACAATAAGTGTTATGATTTAATCTTTGATGTCTAAGTCATCTGTTTAACATTTAGGAACAAGTAAGGAAACCCTTTTGGGTTGCATTCCGTGTATAACTACATGGAGATACATATTAATTCCCCCTGTTTTTCAATTTGCTTCTAAATTTTGGACATTGTCTAAAAGACACCAGTACAACTTACTGCTGCATTTTTGGACTGTAAGATAAATTCCAGATTCAGACAACTAGAAAGAAAAAGAATATATTTCATAGGTATTAAAACTATTTTGGTTGTCAATGTTAGACACTATAGTGGTATAAGGTTGGTGAGAAAGTAAGATGGTTACCCAAAAAAGCAGCATAGCTACACACACACGGCTCTGCTAAATACACTCATTATGGGGAACCTTTATCATTCTGCAGGCCCCTTGGGACAGTTCTATGACTGCTGTTCTGCCTGTCAGATTTATTAAAGTGGCTTTGGACTTTTTATAAATGTTTTTGCAGTGTTCTAATACTCTGCTTGCTTTATGAGACTTTTTTTTTTAAAAAAAAGGTCACATAAAAGTTGCAAAATGTATAAAAACCCTCAGCACACACACCAGCAGGTGACTGGAGTGACTATGTGACATTTTAAGGGACTTTTAAAAAAAGATTACGATCGGAAATTCTGGCTTTACACTGCATTACACTAGCCATGCGTCTATGTTTAAGGCACTATATTGAAGTGAAAGGACTATTAACCCACACAAAAAACCCAATGTGAATTTTTAGCGCCAAAATAATGTTAAATATCATCCTATGAGTTTATGAAGTAGAGCTTTGTATGTGTACATATGTGGCAGGAATGTGTGTGAGTGAGTCACATCCTTGCTATCCTTTTGTACCAGTGTCAATTGGATTTTCAACATTTTTCGCTGTCATGGGACAAGGAGTATCAAAAAAACTTCCTTACAAACACCTTACTACTGATCATTGTAGCCTGGGACTTAAGGAATGCAGCCAGAGACCTCACCAGAGGGCATCTGTAAGTCTGGTGTCCTTACGTAGGGGACCGCCTGCATATATGTACACACACAGCTCTGCTGCATGCAGTCAGCACTTATAAAGCAGCACTGTTTCATACATAGATGGACACAAAGCTATGACATGCCACTGAGGGCAATACCACTAGTACTGCGCTGATGGCGACCCTTGGTCCTCCCGGCAGCTAAAATTGTATTGAAAGCTCGCTTCACAGGTGAGAAAGGAAGCTTACAAATCATGCAATCATGTTCAAACACTGGATAACTGATCTGGAAAGTTTGAAAACACATTGAAATAAAAAGTTAATTGAGATACAAGTTCATTAACTTAATTAATTAATGAAAGTTAATTTAGTCTCTCCCTTTAATCAAAGTGCATATTATATAAATCCCTAAACAACCCTTATTTGAGGTTCAGAGGGCTCATTCCCATTGGTACGTCAACACATTTAAAAAAAATGTATAAGTGTTATGAACACAATTTTATTACTATTTGAAGTTAAGTTTTAAGCTCTTCATCCTCCCACATTGTCAGTCATAATAATAGGTTTATTGTACATGTCCATAAGTGCTATACCCAGTTTGGCAAATATAGCCACAAGAATCTACACAAAATCAATCAGCAAAATGTTTGAAGTTGTCAGATGTAGAAAATGAATCTCTAAATTTACAATGCATATGACTGGTTGATGAAAGTTCACTTTCAAATATCACCAAAGGCGGCTTCAAGTTGTCAGATGCTAATTGTTCATGACAACTAGTATTTCCACTGTAAATGAGTACAGGTCATAGGAAAAGGAACAGATGTGTCATTGTTACATCCATTGTTACATCCCAAAATATCACATGAGGCTTCCAGATCAAAGTGAACTGTTATCATGCTGTCTTGCTTAGATACAGAATAAGAAAATGCTCATTGAAAATAATTTTTTAAATAGGGAAAATAATCAACACAAACAATAAGTTCCTTCAAAAGGAAGGAAAAGCAAATCAAACAAAACAATTGGGCCACACTAGTGCATTTTTCATCAACATTCTATTTTCTCCTATGAGATTGCAGGAGATAGCACCTGTAACTGAATCGAGCACTGTCTGAGCATGTGCCCCTGTACTTGCAGTCCACATTCCTGTGATATTTAGGGGTATTTTGGAGTATTTGCACACCATATCAGGATCTCAATACACCACACCCAAAGGGAAACATTAATTTTAATTGCTTAGTTGTAAATTAAGCCATATGTTTAAGAGCAAGACTTCTAACTCTTCCCTTTTTATGGATATATAATTATGTGGAACTATTAATATTTAACATGATCATTTTATTATTTCTATAATTATAATCACCACATAACTAACGATACACCAATTCATATTAATGCATGAACCCTTAAAGGGTTTGTGTCATCAATAATATTCATGCCCTATCCACAGTAAAGGTGATTAAAGGGAACCTGTCACCGCATTTGCACATATACAACCAGTGACAGGTTCCGATAGAGCTTTATTAACTAACGGACACCCTTCTTTTAGCTAAAAATTGTTTAGCTTCCATCCACATAAATCACCTTTTATCTTATATTACCTGGCATCAGATGGGGGTGTGTCCTGCTTGTCAGGCCCCTCCCATCACATCCTCCCTATGCTTATTGCCTGGTCACAGTTCATGTCATGTGACCAGAGTGACATAATTTCAGGTACATGCAACTGTACCCCATGCATGTATCTGACCACCTGAAGTCACAGCAGCCTACATGGACTTCTACCCCTCTCCATCCTCCATGGAGGCTGCAGTGATTTCATGGGATCACATATATGGTGTACAGTTTTCTGTATTCGTAAAGGCTAAGGGAACTGCGATGATGTCACTGGTCGCATGTCATGAATGTAACACAATTCACCGTTGACACACTATTTCCCATCTGTACATAGAGCGTTATATGTCTGTAGTTGAATATTAGCAGATGGTCCCTAAGTACAAGAAGGCAAAGCAGGAATTTAAAGAGACACAGAGCTGTCAGTCAGAATAATGGGGCGTGGTTCACTGCCAGCCTGAGAGAGAGAAAAGTCACCTGACATGAGACACAAAAGCTAATTTGCATATCAGAAAATGTCTGTAATTAAGGTACAGTGCCCCACTGGCAGCTAACTGTAGGTGATATGGGGAGGGCTTTTAACCCTTTATCATCAGGCATTGTTGTCAGGGTGGTCAAAATCTGGTGACAGGTCCTCTTTATTATATGAGAGTGGGGGATCTTGGCTCTTGGACCCTGTGCAATAAGCAGAAAGGTGGATTGCAAGCTCTCATTGCTCTGCTCTGGACTTCTGGGTGTTCAATAGAAGTCAAGGGGCACAGAATGAGACTCCTTCAGAGGATTCAATGACTTCTATGGGTCTTTAGGATCAGCATAACATTGCAGGCCAACGCATAATGGATTATAAAGACATAAGTAATATTTCACAGAAACAGCCACACAGCTATCCATAAGATGTAGCTAATATGTACTAAAACATAGATAAAGTACATTTTGGCAACACCTTAATATGCTTAATGCGCTTATAAGCATATTACGCGAAAACAGTAAGCATATCTGGGCACATATAAAAATATATTTGTTCATTTAACATGTTTTCTGTGTTTCTGATGCCATCAAGGGATATGGGGTCATAGTTGGGGAAGGTGTTTGAGGTGTCTTTAGGTGTTTTAGAGAGTATATACACATGCCCTCCAGCTTTTAGTGCAACAGTCAGAGTGATAGTAATTTGGGGCCAGTGTGTCAGTTTGTCAATTTTAAAAAAGAGTCTCTTACTTTTAAAGACATTACTCCTTCAGAATACTACCACATGTATCTCCATTCTTATAGACTATGATTCCCTTGTGTATCACTCCAATAAACTATAACCCCTGTCTGCCACTTTTATTGGCTTTCATCTTCTATAGACCATTAATCTCTATGTCCACACTTCTGTCTACTATGACTCCCCTATGGTCCCACTTCTAAACACAATAAAAGATGACATTTCACCTCGTCCATAAACCCAATGGGCTGAGGATGGTGATGGTGGGAAAAGGTCTTCTTTGAGCTTTGTGTTCCTATTCCTATGTACTATGACTCATTGGAGCTCTAAATCTATAGTTAATGATTTACTGTCAGTCTCTGGCGGTAATCTGATCAAAGATAAGGTAACTGGACACAGCCCCTCAAATGTATAATGGCAAATACAGCCATGCTCTGTCCACACAGTTCATTTTTACTTTAATGGGTTAATGGCTAGTATAATGCCTACATTTATCATGTCTGACATCAAAATATTGCAATGCTTATATTTTGTATTCCCAGAACCACAGAGCACATGTATTCCAGTGAGTCAAGCAAAATGCCTCTTGGCTTTCATCAGCTAGGAAAATGTGTGACAAAGAGACAAAGTAGCAACATTTAAGACACAACAATCTTAGAACAAAAAGATACATGAGTTCCAATGAAAGAGATTCTGTTTGTTTGGATTGGCAGGAAAATCTGCCTTCCCTGTCTTCATGTTTATTGACATTTTGTGCAGCATTTGGACGTTTGCAGTAAGAACAAGGATTTAAGCAGTGGATCATCATGAAATGACAAACCCTCTGAGACTCAAAGTTGAAGACAAAGTAATAAAACACTTAATCAGTTCACTTATAATAAACTGAAGGGGATGAAAAAGTTATATGCATCTTTTTCATTGAAGAATTTACTGCTTAAAAAACAAGCTCCATCTTACTATTTCCTTCCAAGTGTAAATCATTACAACAATACTTCCTTGTTTCAATGATCCTTTAAGATTATACCAAAAATAACTAGCTTCTATATTTGGTGAAGAAATATAATGCATTGCAATTGTTAACTGCAGTATTTTTTTATAGCAAGTATCCCTTTTGACCTACAGAAAGAAGCAGCTATCTATTCCTCTATCCTTCTGCCATTCTCTGCATTCCCTATAACCCTGGACGCTGACAAGATGGCCAACAGATAATGTTAGAAAGTCTTGGCCACCAGAGTAAGTATGAAGCTTAATAGATGACTGTATCAATGCAGAGGCATTAAAGTTTGAGGTCCAATATATATCACTTGCCATTTAAGATATTGTTGTATTCCCATGAGTGGTTTGTGAATCAGAGTTCTACATTCCTATGGCTGGATCTCTGTGTGAATATATTTCAGGGAGCAACAAATTACAAGACATAGAAAGAGCATGTAAGAGAGAGAACTTCTGAGAATGTCTGTCAGCAGGGCTGGATTAAGGTTGGTGAAGGCCCCTGGGCAGACAATCTGGTAGAGGCCCGCACTGAATGTAGTGTACATACACATCCTTCTGCTCACTATCCACTAGTCATGTTACCCTGGGAGTGACAGCCACTCACAGTATTACATTCATATACAGCCTCCCCTCCCCGTAATACATCTATATATGGACCCCCTATACATCTATACACAGCCTCACCCCAGTAATATATCTAAATACAGTCTCCTCCCACAGTAATACATCTATATACAGCTTCCCCCAATAATACATCTATGTACAGCCCCCCCAATTATACATCTACATACAGCCTCACGTAAAATAATTACATTGTACTCTCCTTCCACTGATTCCTCGTTGCGCGGCAACATTGCATGTGCATGTGCTCTAGGACAACAACATCCTCTGCATTCTGCGGTCTAAGGCAGGGCAGGGAATGTATTGTTCCATCACTCTCCCGTAGAAATAAGAACCTAGTGAAGAGCCAGACCAGAATAAATAGTAGGGGCAATTGGTGGGGATCCTTGCCCTGTCTGTCACACACACACTTTTACCACACTTGATGTAGGTGCAACTGTATTGCTTTATCTCTTTCTCTCGCAATCTTCCATTTGGGTTCCAAACTAAGCATATTCTAAGTCGCAAAACATATTAGACACCCCCAGTAACATATCATACTCCAGTAAAAGATTTAATAAACAGACTCCATGGGGAAGAGCTCCCCATACCTTTTGTTTTGCCTAAACAATCTTCATCTTCAATCTTTTGTATTATATTCATTATTTTTTTATAATTATTTTTTGATTACACTGCAATTCACTTCCAGCATAGTTGCCTTATTTTGGATATTTACTTTAAGTTCTCTCCAGAATTGTCTGGGTTATGTGACAGCATTGACGTAGGAAACAGGCATTTGTGAGAAGCCGTAATAATGTGAGACTTAGTCCATGGTTGGTCATGTAAGTCTTATGTATGGGCAGTGATAGGATAATTAGCATATACAATGGTATTCTCTTCTAATTCATTGGTGGGATAAACTACATTTACCTTTATCTACTGGTCAGCTCATACACCTGAAGGAAGCATTAAAGTAAAACACATGTTGGAATGGCACTCACTTGGTCTGTATCAGCCTGTTATTTAATGATCGCACCAGAGGTTGTTTTTGCAGGCACATATGTAACACGTTCTTTCCCTGCAGCATCACCACCAGCAGCAAGGCCATGGCAGGTCAGCTCCCCTCATCACCCCTCCCCTACCCATACCATCTTCTAGGGCAGAGACATGCACTAAAAAATGTTATTATTAATTTTTTTGTTATTTCGCTGTTTCTTTATATTTTTATGTTATTACTTTAAATACTTTCCCAAGCCTATTTTTATCAGAGTAACTGCCCTGTAATTATGCTTATTTTTCAGACCTCTACTCATTTTACACCCATTTTTGGGTCATAAAATTCAAGTTTGTGTTCTGGTTCAATTTCGGGATCAAGTGTTGGTCCTGAACCAAATTTGTTCCCAATGTTCAGCTTAACATGTACTTACAAAAATATGCGGAAAACACTGGCGCCTGCTTGGACCAGAGGAAGTTGTAACGGATGCAACACTTCACGGTTGTAACACTTCCTCTTCCTGCAGCACTATTTTTTGAATGCGTCAAATTACGAAGAAAGGAAACAATGGGTGTTCCTAACAATGCATGCACATCCTCATATGTAAAGCTGTGGAAAAGGGATCTCTTTTGATGATGTTTCAGTGTGCTGCGACCTGTTATGGGCACTATACATAGATAACATAGTTATCATCTAATAGGGAGATTAGATACAACCTTTTTTGAGTCAGAATACTTTTAAAATCAAATTAATTTGGCACTCTGATCTTGATTCCATAGATTCTTTGGATGTTTGAGTCAGAAAGGAAGCAACATTTTTCTGCAAGATCTTTTCAGTCTATGCGTTGCTACATACTTTATTGGCTCACAGGATACAAACTATCTATGCAAATCTAGATGGCCTACCAGTCCTGAACCACTACAGGCAATCGTTGATGAGATGTGAGAGTATGTTCCAGTTGGCTCATACTCAAGCTCTATATCACAGCAGCGAAGGTGTTATGGACTTCGGAGTGCTGTCCTTGTTCTATTTCTGCTGGATGTCTCCAACAAGCAAATGTATGTTTCTGGACTTTTTTACACACTTAATCACATTTTTTCATTTTTTTCACTCTTCTTCCCCACTCATTCATGTAATTAATTTTTCACTTCTTATTCCTTCACATTTCGCCATGTTTTAATTTTTTACACCACTTTACAATTTTACATACTTTTTTTTTAATCTGTCTTTATTCTAAACCTACACTTGTGTAACACTATCGTCTTATTTTTGTGTTGGACTTTTTTGAGTAATTGAGTAAAAAAAACTATTACCTTTTTTCGTCCTCAAGCTTCACTAAATCTAAGCACCACACGTCATCTAACATTTGCACAACTACTGCACTTTGCAATTGCTTTTTACATTTTAATTTTCAATGTAAATTTTCACCTTTTTTGTTCCACTTAATTTTTTTCACACCTTTTTGCCACATGGTTTTAGCATAATTTTTTTCATATTTTTTGATAATTATATTCTTCTGATTTTCATTTTTTATCCCAATTCTTTTTCATTTACAATCTATCATTCTTTTCTTTAATTTTCCCACACACAACAATTGTTCACCAAATAAGCCCTTCCCACTTATGCCCTTTTTCTTTTTTAATATCCTATGCCATTTACTGGGAAACAGGAACAGTGTAGTGAAATTGACGAAAAAATGCATTTGACCCAGGTTCCTGTGAGCAGTGTTTTTTTTTTTTTTCAGTTTTCAATGTGCACTGCACATTACACCTCCCCTCTATTCTTTGGGTTGGTACAATCACAGGGATACCAAATTTATTTAGGTTTTAACAGATTTTGAAAAAAAATAATATATAAATATATATATAAATATATTTTCCATATATTTCCAACTATTTGCTCAGACTCTTTTAAAATATAAAAACAAAGGCTTTGCCACAAATTTGTATATAATTTTTCTTCAGAGCATATTCTACTCATAAATGATACATGTATTTTATTTTATTTTTTTGTAATCTTAGGTTTTGTGCCTTCTAGGGGTTAACAGTTCACATCCTGCTAAGGTTATTTTATGCTCTTCATTTTGTAAGAACACAACTACAAATTACATTGACATTTGTAAACTATTACTCCTTGGATTTTATGAAAAGATGGCTTCAAGGCAACAGACAATAGACTCATTTTTTAATGATGACATCTGTACTTATTGAATATATATTACGGTGATTATCTCTTTTTACAGTGAATTGTTTTTCTCAAAGGTTCTGCCTATGCTTACCAATTTCCAGATAATGTATGTAATTTATACTTAATTTTAAGGTCCCTTTTCCTATTCCAATTTCATAATGTTTTCTTAAGCCTCAATATTAAATAGATGACTGTTCAGCACTGACTTTAATAAATTAAACACTGTATATAATAGAATATGGAATAATTATCTGCGCCATATAAGAGCGGAAATGTGTGTTTTTAGTGTGTCTATGGTTTTACATTATACATTTATTAAACCAGCCTGTTTGCTATAAAGATTAATATAATTAATGGCTTCTTCTGCCAAATGCAGTGTACAGCTGTGATTGTTTTCTGACACTGCCAGCAGATGTCGCAATGCTTTTATAAGATCACATGAACCTTTAATACATTGGACTCAGGAGGGGGCATGGCCGGAGCTATGGATGTGTGCAGTCGAGCTCCTGGGACCATGACCCTCCATTCTTCTAATTAGGCAGCCATCCTTCTACTGACTTACCTTTCTTATATTCTGCTGGCCTCTTATCCTCTCTTGATGGGCTCTGGTCTCAGTCTGCAGTGCCCATCTTCTCTTCCGCTCCAGTATTTTGCCTTGTGGTCCTCGAGAGTAGGCCATGAATGCATCCTGCATGCCACTCCATCACTTCTGGTGCATGCTGCTGCTGTGACTTTTGCATATTTTCTGTGGCACTTTTTTAACTGTGACTATCTGTTTCAGCCTCAAAGTTCTTTACAGCCCCCGGGACCTTCCTGTGGTCACACTAGGAAGAAACAAAACATATGTATCACCTGTTTTTTTAGTCCTCGTCATGAGCAAATTGATCTTTTTTGGGTTCCCAAAGGCTCTAACACAGCAACAAAACAAATGATCTAGTACCAGCCTCCAATTTGTTTAAAAACGTTTTCAGCATACCATTATTATGATTCAAAAAATTCAACATAATGGGGCACATTGACTCGGTCATCGGAGCTCGCTGAAAGTGCATTATCTGTCTATGGTGCTGTGTGCGGTGATTCACCAAGATCGTGCACCAGAAATCATGAATGTATTGCTTCCCCGTTCAGGTATGAGTTCACCATATTTTTTGTGGTGCATCTAAAAAATACGGTGTGCGACAAGTCACCTTAAGAGGCCTAAATAAAAGTAAAACCCCATAAATTACCTCATTATAGAAACTACACCCATTCTTGATGTAAAACAACTTTCATGAAGTTTGTTAACCCTTTATTTGTTTTACAGGGGATAAAAAATGTACATTTTTCAAAAGAATTACAAATTCCCAGTGGATAAAAAACCAAAACGCTCACAAAGTTTGATACCCAATTTCACCTGAGTGTAACAATACCCCATAAGTGTTGGTAACCTGCTGTATGAGCACATGCTAGGGCATTGAAGGGAAGCTGCGCCATTCAGAGAGATTATGCATTGTCCCTTTTTATTGGCTATATGATCTTTAATTTTTTGGAAATTTGGACAAATAAGGGCTTATTTTCTGTGACTTTAGTGCACTTTACAAATACTTTATTTTAGTGGGTCATTAGCTCATTGATGAGATTTTATTAACTCTTAAATGTATGTAGAAAAAAAAATAGTAAATTTTGGTTTCCTTTCTTTTTGTATTTTTTAGGGCCATACACCGTACCATTAAAAAAAACATATTATCTTTGTTCTATAGATCACTATGATTATGGTGATACCTCATTTATATAGATTTTTTATATACAATTTTGTTGAAGAAAAACTAATACAGAGAAAATCTAATTTATTTTCGAATCGCCATCGGAGACATAACTTTAAAATTTGACAGTTGACAGAGCTAGTTTTGGGCTTATTAATTGAGTGTTCAGTTGTCCTTTTCAGTGGTACCATTTTGGCGCACATAACTTTTTAGTGTACTGATTTAGTATACGGAACCCTTGCACGCCGCGGTCATGCGTAAATGTGGTGTGTAAGGGGTTAATGCCCGCGATCGGAGGAAACTTAGCTGGCACCCGATACTTCTGGTACCCGCTCCGTTCCAGAAGTATGGCGTAATAATACTGCAAAATGCAGGAACGCACCTCCCGCCATGCAGTACTATTACGATGCATTGTTTTTTCACTCATTTCTTGCTCTCCACCTTCAAAAATCCATAACCTTTTCATTTTTCTGTGTACAGAGCTGTGCAAGGGCTTATTTTCTGCATAATAAATTTAACTTATCAGTGACGTTATTTATTATTAACTGACCATGAGTAAGGGCCACATGTAAAGCCCTGAAACATGTAGGTTTGCCTTCTTTTTATGCCATTATTGGATTTTATATTTGTACCAGTATGGATTAAATAAAGTAACCAAGATTTTTTACCAAATTTATGTGTGCTGTAGTAGCAAATTTCTTGTATGTTATTTATTATTCCATGCCATGACTGGGAAAATACATTTCCGTCACTTTGTTGAGGGCTCAGTTTTTACGACTTACACTGGTTTATGGTTTACACCTCCGGTTTATTCTTTGGTTTAGCACGATGGTGATACCAAATGTAGGTTTTCTTGATTTTCAAAAATCAAACGAATGTTTGAAGCATTAGATTATCGGACAGCATATACTAATAGAAGTTCAACTTTATCTGGTCAAGATGGTGTGAGATAACGTTGTTTACTGATCCTCATGTGGTTCCAGTTGTGGAGTGTAAGGAGCATATAAATGTGTTTGCATGTAGTGTTTGTGGGTTCCTGAGTATGAATTGATCATAACTCTCTGGATACAGTCATTCAGTTTTCTGTCCAATTGCAAACATTTTCTGTCAAACCAATTTTCTTTATGGAACCCATTAGGTGTCTTATTAAGGGTAGTTTTGAATACTTTTGCAAAGTTCAAGAACACAATATCCACAGCAGGTCCCATGTCCAGGCATCTGCTCATCTCTTAATAAAAAGAGGTCAAGTTAGTCTGACAACTTCTATTCTTGGTAAACCTATGCTATGTATTACTTATAATACTATCTGATGTCACATACTCCTGTATGTAGTCTTTTAGTAACCCTTCCAATACTTTCCCCACAAGTTAAGCTTACAGGCATATAACTGCTTGGGGAAGACCTAGAGACATTTTCGAATATTGGCCAGTCACTTGGCTCCATTCCAGTCATTAGGGATTCTCTGAAGATTTTAAAATGGAGCTCAGCAATATCAGAACTGAGTTTCTCACTAAATGGTAGAAGTGTGTCCTGTCAGCTTGGGTTATTGGATAGAAAGAGAGAAGGGTGTTTAATTCTGATTTGTTCTGAAAAAAGGGAACAATGAGAGAAATTCCTTTAGCTGATGTTAAGCAGAGTAACCTCTATGTAACTTGGGGTTATGCTCATTTTGTTTATTATGTTATGTTGGTATGGGTTTGGACTCCTTACTGCTACCTTGATATGCTTTTTTTCATGTACAGTATGTACAGGCGGTCCCCTACTTAACCCCTACGGGACTCAGCCTCTTTTGGCCTAAAGGACGTGGCCCCATTTTTCAAATCTGGCCTGTGTCACTATAAGTGGTTATAGCGTGGGAACACTATGAGATATCCAGGGGATTTTGAGATTGTTTTCTCGTGACACATTGTACTTCAAATTAGTTTAAAAATTTGGATTAAATCTTTTGCGTTTAGTTATGAAAAAAAACCCAAAATTTGGCGCAAATTTGGAAAAATTCTTTATTTTCAACATTCTAAATTCTCTACTTTTGATGCAGATAGTCAAAGCACCCAAATAAATTCATAACTTACATTTCCCAAATGTCTGCTTTATGTTGGATGGTTTTTTAAGATTCAACATATTTTACTAGAATGTTATGAGGCTCAGAATTTAGGTATCATTTTTCACATTTTTTGTAAAATCACCAAAACCCGTATTTAGATGGACCTGCTCAACTTCTAATTGACACTGAGAGGCCTAAATAATAGCTAGACTCTACTTTACACTTTACGTGTTTTATAGGGGTGAAAACAAAATGGAGGTGCAGTCTGCAAATTGTAATATTATTTCATAATACACTCATTTTGGGTGGAAAATTAAACATTTACAATGGATTAAATGAAAAAAGGCTCCACAAAGTTTGATACCCAATTTCTCCCGAGTACACTGATACATGGACGGGCATAGAAGGGAAGGAGACGCCATCCAGATCTGATTTGCTATGTCACATTGTACAGGCTATAATTTTTTCTTTTTTTTTATTGTGGACCTATAGGGGCTTATTTCTTTTGCCACATGAGATGCACTTTTCTGGTAGGTAATTTTGGGGCATCTATAGCTAATTGGTGAGATTTAATTAACTCTTTGTTGGTGGAGGAAATGAAAATCATCAATTTTTAGGAAAATTTTTATGTGTTTTTTTTTTGGCCGTTAACCGTACCATAAAAATAGTATATTATTTTTATTCTATGGGTCGCCACGTTTACGAAAATACTTCATTTTTATATATTTTTTTATTTTTTCCCATTTTTACTGAATAAAAAGTAATTTGGCAAAATTGTTGTTAATTTTAGCATCACCGTCTTTCATATGCATAACTTATTTATTTTTCACCTCACAAATCTGTTTGAGGGCTTATTTTTTGAGAGAATGATTGTTCTTTTTAGTGGTCTTATT